>OZ025291.1:363664509-364864509 GCA_964019185.1 Maratus speculifer
ATTTTAATTGAACCAACAGAGGAATTTAAAAATTTAATTACGGAATGTTCAATTCATGAAGTACCAGTCACTAATAAAATTAATTTAATTGTAACAAACAATACAGAAGATAAGATTATAATTAGAACGGATACTAAGATCGCACTTATCAGTTCGGATTTTGTGAGTAAGAATAATTTAAAGCCTAATGAGATTGAAGATGGAGAAATCTATCAAATTAATAACCTGCATTTGCAAGAAGTTAGGGCTTTGAGAGAAGCGGAGCTTGATAGATCGGATTTTAATTTAGATCATTTAACAGGGGATTTTAAGCAAATGATAGAAGACTTATTGATGAGTCATGCACATGCTTTTTCGAAGTCTTACAAATCTTTGGGACAATCTTCATTGGTAGTGCCCAAAATACAATTAAACCACAATTTTCCCATTCAGCATAAACCATATAAGACGCCCCAGGCAGTTAAGCAGTATGCGCAGGAGGAACTACGAAAACTGTTAGAAGCGAAAATAATCGAAAAATCAGATTCAGATTATGCATTTCCGGTATTATTTGTAAAAAAAAAAGGTACGGAAAAAAACTTGGTTCGCTATAGAATGGCGGTGGATTACAGGACGTTAAACGAGATTTTAGAGGGGTTTCCATATCCGGTACCGGACGTAAAAGATGTTTTACAGGCAATTAGTGGAAAAAATTTTTATACAACATTAGATTTGCATTCGGCTTTTTTCCAAATTATGTTACGCCCGGAGGATCGTCACAAATTAGCATTTGTGACGGAGTGTGGGAAGTACGCCCCGTGCCGCCTAAATTTTGGGCTTAAATTAAGTAGTACAAAATTCGCTGAACTTATGGATAGGGTCCTGGGACACTTTCCTAAGGACAAAGTAGGATATTTTATAGATGATGTGGTTTTGGCCGAAGACAGCCCGGAGGGAATGGCACAGTTGTTAAAGGAAGTTTTGGAAACTCTAATTGATCACAATTTAACAGTTGAACCCTCTAAGGTGCAAATATGTAAACCGGAAATTGAATTTTTGGGTTTCAAAGTTAATAAAAACGGATATGCCCCATCAGAAAAAAACGTGGGGAAGGTACAACGATTAACTAGACCTAAAAATAAAAAGGGGGTCAAGTCACTTTTAGGTTTGGCAAATTATTTCAGAACTCTTATTCAAAATTATGCCGATATTGTCAATCCTCTAGTCGAATTGACTAAACAAAATGTAAAATTTAAATGGACTGAGGAGACGGAACAAGCATTTTTAAATATACAAGAGGCAATCGTGAGCAACCCTACCCTTAAACCGCCAAAATTTGATAGGGAGTTCTTTTTAATAACTGATGGTTCAAAGAAAGCAATATCAGGTGTCCTTGCGCAGGAAGATAATGGATACTTAGTCCCTATTGAATTTTACGGTAGAAAACTTAAGCAGTCAGAAACGGCTTACCCAAGCATGAAGTTCGAATTATTGGCTATTCATGACGCAGTTATGCATTTTAAACACATGCTGTTAGGGCGGAAATTTACTATTTTAACGGATAACAAAGCTCTCACATATCCGCTGAAAATTGAAATGCAGTCGGATATAGTGGCTAGATGGATTTTAAATCTCAGCGACTATGACTACAATATCGAGTACATCGAAGGGAAAATTAATCCTTCGGATTTTTTGTCTAGAAACTTAGTAAATAATATTACTAGTAGCAACGAGTTACAGAATAACTTATTCAAAGTAAATCTTAACTTGAGTGAAGAGAACATTAGAGCCAAGCAATATGCGGATGAAAAATTAATCACAATTATAAAAAAGGTTGAGTCAAAGAAAAACAACAGAATAACAAAAAAGTATAATTTAAACGAGAATAAAACGCTGGTATTAAAACAAAACGGGAAATATCCAGAATTAATAATCGTACCGGACGAGCTTAAGTTTACGGTTATGGCGGAGGCACATGGACCCCACTTTGGTTTTAGAAAAACATACGAAACTGTCAAAACTCGTTTATTCTGGTACGGAATGTACCAAGATATAAAAAATTATTGCACGAATTGCGTAAGATGTAATTGCAGTAAGCAGCACCAGACGATTAAAGTACCACTTGAAAAAATGGAAAGAAATTTACAAATCGGAGCAAGTCTACAAATGGATATAATAGGTAAATTACCCATGACCCTCAGGAAAAATTGCTTCATTCTGACTATCATAGACGCAGGCTCTAGATTTTTAGAAGCAGTCCCTTTACGAAATGTGGAGTCCCAAACTATCTTGAACGTTTTAAATAGGTACTTCGGAGCCTACGGCTTGTGTTCCGAAATAGTTACAGACAACGCACAATATTTTCGCAGTGCGCTTTTTAAAGAATATTTGAAGACACTAAATATAGATCTACACCCGACAAGCGTCTACAAACCTTGTGGGAATGGTCTGGCTGAAATCATTAATAAATCGATTAAGGCATCCTTGGTGGCAATGTCCAATTCCACTCTTGAGTGGGACACCAGACTCGAATATTTTAAACTTAATTATAATACCACGATCCATCGAGCACTAGGTTATTCTCCTTCAAAATTATTCTTTGGTAGAGAAATTAAAAATCAATTTACGGTATTAAGTGCTCCGGATTTAACGTGCACTCAAGCGTTCGTTAAAAATAGGATAGAACATATGAGGGCAGTTCACCGGCAAGCCATAGCTAACCAACAAAAAATTATGGCGGAATATATCAAAGAAAATGATCTTCAGGAAGTTAAAAAGTTAGACGTGGGTCAAGAAGTGTACGCAAAAGTAATTGGCAAGCCTAGGACTTTACACCCTCGTTTTGAAGGGCCTTTTGTGGTACTAAAAGTTGTTCGACACAATAATTATGTGCTCCGTCTGAAAGACAAAATAAATGGGCCAACAATACGTCGACACATACAATTTCTTTTTGCACCCAAGGCTACGACGAGGAATGCCAGAAAAACTAAGGGCGAGTTAAATGAATCAGACTCGGAACAGAATATTGAGGATTAGGTAAGGGCACTCTTACTTAGATATATAGGTTACGGAGGATTGGCTTGTACAAGACTGTCACAAAGACTTAATTAAAAAAAAAAAAAAAAAAAAAAAAGGCTCCTTTTAGAGCCATACATGAAAAAAAAACATAAAAGAAAAGAAAATAAAATAAATAAGTATTACGGTGGATAGGCAAATTTATATAAGATAAGGTGGATGAACGCATTTCCTCTTAAGATTAATTATTGAGTGAATGTATAGATAGCTTAGATAGTCAGATTCATTGAACATTTTGAAATAAAATTATAACAATAATATTAATAATTACTTCTTTCAAAAGTAGTTTTGTTTGGGCGACACAGGGAGATAATACCTCTTTATATTTAAAGACGAAAAGGGAACTTAGTTTAAAAAAAAAAAAAAAAACTTTTGCATAACTTTATCATTGGCGGGGCAACCAACATTGGGGGTTTTGGGACTTTGCATGTAATAAATTCTTTTGCGGGCAGAAGATTTTGATTTACTTGGCCAAGGCATGCGGGGTCGTGAACTATCATTGTTTTTTATTTGCTCCGAGAAGGATAGATTTCGAAATTGGGTAAAAGGGTTTGGAAGTAAATACATTAATAATAGCGATAAAAAAAATAAAATAAAACGGATATATAATAAAAGGGGTATAATAATAAGGATTATATAAGTAATAAGGAGACATAAGGTAGCATTGGTAGGATAAAATAAATAAATAAATCAATAAATGTGGTAGCTTTTTGTTTTTCCCTCCCTGTTTCAGTTTCAAATTAGTTAAAAAAAAAAATAATAATAATAAAAAATAAATAAAAAATAAAATAAAATAAAATAAAATGAAATAAATAAATAAATAAATAAATAAAAAATTTATTTATATCAGCACATAACAAAATGCTTATAAGGCTTACACAATGGATTACTTGGAGAGTTTGACTACTAACAAAATTTTATTGAAGTATATGGTTTCCACGGTCATCAGAATGACATAAAATTTTAGAAATTGGGACCTTTTTTTGAGTGGACAGGTTATATTATATGTAAAAATGTTATATAAAGAAAAAGGGTAAAATTGGTCTTGTAAGATTAATTTTTCAATATGTATAAGGAATGAAACAGAAACAACAGCACTTACTATAAGTTTTGGAATAGTGCGAAGGGTGAAAATCAGCCTGCACAACAAAATTGTAAATATAAATAATTGTGTGTATTGATTTTATATTGAGATAATGTGAATGGTATAAAATGTGTATCATATATAAAAAAAGATTATAGTGTAGCATATAAATATGGTGATGCATTGGTTTGTACGTTATGATAACAGCCATACTTGTAAATGGAAAAATGAGTCAGAAATGTGTTCTTAAACTATTTCAGTAACTAGTTTTGGACATAATAACAGCTTTTAAATAAATAAATAAATAAAATACATATATATATATATATATGTATATATATTCTCATTGCTTTATTATTTCGGAAACTCGCGATTTTAGGCAAAATTATGGGAACAATATAAGTATGGATGCATAACGCAGAAGAAGAATCCTCACACATCAACAACCTCCCAGCAGGGGAGATAAACCAGGAGCGATACAATCAGAGACTGCGAATCATTGTGTACGTAACCTGAACTTTCTTTACAGAGATGGACAAAAAAAAAAAAAAAAAAAAAAAAAAAAAAAAAAAAAAAATCTAGGCATTCTACGATGGTCATTTTAGATTGTGATGTACAGAAGTAGACAACTGATGGCGTTGCAAGTGTTCAATCACAAACAGACTTTGAAACAGTGATTGATCTTTCAGGATCGCCGAACACTTATTAAAAAAAAAAAAAAAAGAAAAGAAAAAGTACTCTTTTGTCTGTTTATTTCTTTTTTTTTCATTTAGTTGGGGGGGAGATGCTGGAAACATAAGCATCCAGCAATCTTCCTTGATTTATAGATACATATATATAAATGGTATATTATACATATTGTATCCTTTGATGTTTTTGTATAGTGGTGGTAAATACTAGTGTATGTTTAACGCTATTCATGTCAGGAGCAAGGCAGACCCCTATCTCAGATGGTATCTAGAAGGCACCAGTTGGGCTCTCGCGTAACAATCGCTTGACATTTACGTCAAGAATGGTTTATTGGTAGATTTACAAGCCAATTAAGCGAGACCCCACACGTTTCTCTAGTTGAGGCTACCGGTCATTTTTCCGGCTGGGAGTGCGTTGCAGACAAGAGGGGCCAGCCCCCCACGCTCGAAGAAGGAGCCAACGAATCTTTTTTCAGGAACAGGCCGGGCGAGAGACTGAATGGTCATTTTTTTCGGGCAGATTGATTAGCCACGCCCGCCATAAAAAAAAGAAAAAAAGAATATAGACTTTTTTTTTTTCCTCAAAAAAGTGGAGATGAAAAGTTCGCTCCGAGAGGCGAAGATGTGTTAGAAGAAAAACGTGATTAATTCCAAGGAAGACCTACCAACATCGCCGATGATCCGAATGGGAAGTCCGCCACTGATGATGTGTGATAGCCTGTGATCCGAAAATGATGTCCGCCAGTAATGATGTGTGATAGCCGAGGATCCGAATGTGATGTCCGCCAGTATTGATGTGTGACCGCCTGTGATGTTTTCGAATGCGAGCCTTAACTGAGTGCGGGGCACAAAATAATATGAAGGTACGGTTTTCTTATAATTTATATTGTTTCCCAAAATGTGTAGGGCAAAATGCCAAGTAGGGGGTTCTGCACGCTCCAATTGGTATTCAATCATAGTATTAAAAACAATAATTACACAAGTAGAATTAATAGTGTTTTATTTTGTTTTTTTTTTGTGTTATCTATATTGAAAATAATGTGTCTTATGACGCAATAACAATTTGTAAGATAATTGTAAATAAATTTATATGTTAGTTGTTAAAGAATTGTTAGTATCTTTTCGAACATGAGTCTTACTTTATTTAATTCTATTATGATCTAATTTAGAGTTATGTTTTATCTACGATCCATAAGTTAATTCCGTCTTCAAAAATATTCACAACGCAATTTGGTAATGAAGGCAGTTGCCTCACTCATATCGAAGGGATTAACCAGGATTGAAACGAACGATCACTGTTATTTTTGTATTAGATGTAAAAAAAATGCACGAGTTTACTCTATGAATACTCTGAATTAAAGTGATTAGGAGTGACTAACATAATTCATTCTAGGATTTGGGTTATGCTAACATGTCGAAATAAAGATTTCCGTTACAGGAGCTCAGTTCTGTCCAGCAGTTTTGTTCCATGATTACTAATTGAATTAACTTATTTATTATTATTATTATTCCAGATTACATTTTCTTGGCAACGGGAAAGAAAAATGGTTATTTTTTATCGGAAAAAATCTAATTGATTCTGTATGAAAAATAATGAAATTTTGAATTATCAAGAAAAATATTTGAATAAATCAATTAAAAATTAGCCTATGTTCACCGGAAATAGTGTAGCTTTCCAACGGTGAAAGAATTTTTCAAATCGGTCAAGTAGTTTCGGAGCCTATTCAATTCAAACAAACAAACAAAGAAACAATCAAATCTTTCCTCTTTATAATATTAGTATATATATATATATATATATATATACTATATATATACTATATATACTATATAGTATATACTATACTGTATATACTATATAGTATATATATATATATACTATATATATATATATATATATATATATATATATATATATATATATATATATATATATATATATATATATATATATATATATATATATTTTAAAAAAAATCAGGTACTACTTTGTTACCTCGTCCACCAATTTCGCCAAATTATACAAATCGCCAAACTAATAGCCAAATTATACATATTGACATAATTTCTATTTTAAATAACGAAAAAACAAATAATTAGTAGAATATTAATAAAAAGTCGAAATAGAAAATTACTTAATGACATTTTAAACACGTGAATCGTATTTAATGTCATTGAATGTGACATTCACGATCATCCATTATTGGCATTTAATTTTATAGTTTGGCGATAATTTTTTGGTCGACGGGAAAACCTTGTAGTACCAAAAATCATTTTTAGGGTTTCGTTCATCTGACAAAATCTAATTCGTCTCTCTCCTCTGTCTGCCAGTCCGTCACAGAGTCCTTACACAAAAACTGTATAATTTTGAGATTTGGATTTTTGTACACTTACAGCTGAATATCTCGTGTCACACAACAAACCATGAATTTTTCATAAAGTCTAGTATTTTAATTTAATTAATTTTTTTCAGTTTCATCCGTTCATTTTTGCAAAATAAATTTTAAAACAGAACCTTAAGACGCCACTTACTGAAAAAGACCCGGATGATAATGTAAAGTCTATGGGGGCATTCTTTTCAAAAATCTCGCTCAAATTTTAATATTTTGATGTATTTTTTTCTGTATAGGATAGCTGAAGACGATCCACAACCGGCCTATCCAGAACCGGTTTGAACCGGTTATGAAACTGAAACTATCCTAATATAAAAAGAATATAACCAAAATCAAAAAAGTAAAAACTAGGCCGGTTGTGGATCGTCCTCAGCTATCCTATGCAAAAAAAAAAAAAAAAAAAAAAAAAAAAAAAATCACATCAAAATACTAAAATTTGAGCGAGATATTTAAAAAGAACGTCCCCATAGACTTCACATTATCATCCGGGTCTTTCTCAATCAGTAGTGTGGGTTCATAATTTCAACGTTACTCATTTAGGCATCACAGCTTCGAAATAAAGCATCTTGCTAGAGAACAGCAAGTTCTTAATTCGAGCAAAGGGGCTGAAAGTTGAAATTTTTATAATAAGATCGATTTTGTTAAAATAAATTTCGTTTTTAGGTGCGTTCGTAATTATGTAAATACGTAGCACCTATAGTTGTCGTTCAGTCCGTCCGTCCGTCGGTCCGTCTGTCCATCCGCATATAACAACGCAAAAACTACCCAACCGAATCGTCTGAAATTTAAAATATATAAATATCACATAATTTTGTCGAATCATTTTAAATTTTATGAAAATCGGATGCATAGATCAATTACAGGGACAATTAAAAGTATTCCGTTGCATCACGATCAATGGGGAAAAAGTTTCAAACGCATTTTAATCGTTTTGGATTTAACATACATAATTATTGCATAATTTTGTCCAGTCATTTCAAATTTTATGAAAATTAGATGCATAGATTAATTACAGGGACAATCAAAAGTATTCTGTTACATTACAGTCAATGGGGAAAAATGTTTTTAATGGTGTTACACTCATTCGAATATAGTAGAATACATGAACCTATGAAGTATATATATATATATATATATATATATTAAAATATACATTCTGTACAATCTGCGATGCAAAGAATATTTATTATTAAATTATAGGGCTACACAAAAGTATTCCTCTACATAATGCTATATGGGAAAACATTGTTTTGGTCGCGTGTTAATTATATTAAACTATCTCACATTTTATGAATATGATATACATCGCTGAGGTGTAATAAAAGTTTCTTCCGGTATATTTACAGGAACGCAAAAAAAGATTTCGACCACTAATACTACACTGTAAAAAAAATCTGTAACCTTAGTAATCTAAATTAACCGAAATCTCTTATGCTTACTAAAATTTTATGTGTACACTGTACAAGAAAATGATGTCAATCTACAAAACTTGTAAGTAAAACCATCTGTAACTTTACAAAAGAATTTACTAAAATTTTGGTAACTTTACTAAAATTTTATCTATAATGCTCGTTATCGTCACTAAAAAAGTTCTTGGAATACGATTTCCCGAAAAAATTCTTAGTAACCTTAAAATTTGTTTGATTGAAAGTGCAAATCTGTATCTGTTACATGAAATTTATTGTTGCCGTTACATAAAAAGTTCTTGGAATACAATTCTACTAGAAAATTTTTTGTAACTTTCCCAATTTTTTTTTTACAGTGTATATTTGAAGTACTGTCTATTATAACAGCAAGATCTGAATATTATTTTAACTTCGTTATCGTACGAACGCACCTCATTTGCTACGCTTCACGTGCAATTTCCAACTTTTTTTTTATTTTGTTAATCTAAGAATTTATATTATTTTTTTTATTACTGGCAATCATGATATTTTTTGGAATTCAATTTTCTTTTCTTTTTAAAAAATCTATTGCGTTTTATTTACGATTCAGCATTTTAAATTTCGTTTAAACAATTTTTTTCATTTTAGAAATTTAAAATATTATTTATATATCCGCTATTTTTTTCGGATTCTCAAAATAAATAAATAAATAAATAAATAAAAATATGGAATTTTAGATTTTATTTAAATATATTTATTTGAAAATATTTATTTTGATTAAAATGAATATTTTTTTATAATTATTTTTTAAGTTAAATTTATTGATGCTACCATCTATGTAAGAATTTAATAATTATAAATTAACAATTTGGATTTAGTAATGAAAGGAAAAGTTGTTTTGTAAGAAATATCAAACGAAACTGTATACGCGGTCTGTGATCACACTTATCCACTTGTTTCTAATTGTTGTGCTACCATAAATCTACGACTGCTAAAAGCTTTGCGGTGGAAACCTTTTTTTCACTCTCTTGGGCACGTGAGCAATTGATAAGCTACAGCTTTTACGTTTTATCCTCTTATGGGTGTCTTAACCGGGTGTCTATTGTATGTTCTAAAGTTCAGAAAATATGAACAATTCTTAATGTATATGTAGCTCCTGGATACTTTGTTAAGGGGGCTCAGGGGTTGGAAACTTTTCAAAAAAATCGATTTTTTATGCTCTAGTTTGATTATTCAATTAATTCTTAACTCAATGCAAAAAACCGCATAAAAATATTTGAATTTTTAACGGAGTTATAAGCATTTATGTATCAACAGTTTCATAGCCGCACCCATATAATTTCAACTTTAAGTCGCGTTTTCTCAAAACTTGATTTTTGACGACTAACACCAAGATTTGAAAAACAAAAAACTATTTGATGGAATGGCTTAATTTTTTTTTCTTTTTTTTTTGCATGCATATAACATTATAGAATGAATTAAGGATATAACTATCACTTAAAAAAAAAACATTATTAAAAAATCTCTCAAATTTGAAAATTTAAAAAAACCCTAAAAAATACAACTTCTTTTTCATTAAAAATGTTCAAAATATTAAACTATCTAAAATACATTAATTCATAATCTTGATAATAATGTTATATGCATGAAAAAAACAAAAAAATTAAGCCATTTTATCAAATAGTTTTTTTTAAATCTTGGTGTTAGTCGTCAAAAATCCACTTTTGAGAAAACGCGACTTAAAGTTGAAATTATATGGGTGCGGCTATGAAAGTGTTAATACATAAATACTTATAATTCCACTAAAAATGCAAATATTTTTATGCGGTTTTTTGCATTGAGTTAAGAATTAATTGAATAATCAATCTAGATCATAAAAAATCGATTTTTTGAAAAGTTTTCAACCTTTGAGCCCCCTTAACCCCTTGGGGACGAGGGACACGTATACGTGCCGCAAAAAAAGCTTAACGATCCTTGTTTATCTTCACCAGTAAAATTTTACAGTAAAATTTACTTTATTAAATCGAAGCATTGCCTCGATTTAATAAGGAACAAATTTCTGCTTTTAAAAACCGGTGACAAAATGCTAAAAACTTTGTAAAAGGCTCCGTCGCGAAGGGGTTAAGGGAAGACTAGGTGCATTTCTATGGGAAATATGTGAGCTTTAAGATTCCGTTTTCTCAGAAACTACCTAATATATTTTGATGAAATTTGGAATTCAAATTGATTGGATTATGCTCAAGACTTTTAGTTGACAGTTTTTTCTGCGTCTAATAACTTTTAATTTTAGAGCAATAGCAATTTTTCAGAAATGTTTCTTTTTCTTAAGCTAATTATTTTTTTTCTTAAACTGTCTGGTCCCACCAGTGGCCGAGAGGTTCTGACCTCTCAACTGGTAGACGGCAGGTGCTGGGTTCGAACCCAATCGTGGCTGTCGGCCTAACCGTTCGGAGTTTTCGTGGTTTTCTTCGAACCTTGCGTAAATACGGGTTAGATTCCCTTAGAAAGACCCCCACGAAGGGCACTCCCCCCTGGCTATATATTCCTAGCGTAGATAATCGGCCGACAAAAATAAACCAAAACCTTAAACTATCTGCCACATATGATTTTATATTTATACTCTATCATCAAAATATGTTTTATGGAAATCGCTCGAGTACTTTTTGGAGTTATTTTCTTCAAACTTGATGTTGTATCCGATTAGATTCACATCTTTGCCATTTTTTTCACGTATATAAATAAAAATAAAAATAGAAAAAATGCTGTTTATAGAGGCTTATAGATCGCAGAACTAAACAAAGTAGCAATTTGTTTCTTATAGCGCCAATTTTAGCGAGCTACCTGTTATATAAAAATGACTTGCAGCAGCAATGTACGAAAATGAAAACGTAAATGATTTTACTGCGTTAAGATACCATTAATATTAAAAAATTATTAGATATGTATTTCTTATTTGTTTTGCAATGTTTTTACAATGTCAAGAAGAAAAAAATCCCAAAGAAGTTATCAAAAATTGTACTTTTTGAGTCCGCATGCATCATCAAATTTTATGTACAAAAAATAAAATTTAATTTTTTTCGCTTTTCAATCTTTCTTAGTTATCAGTTTGTTAATATAAATCCGTTACTGAAATTTAAAAAAAAGTACATAAATAAATCCTTGGGTTTGAAGAAGTTTAGGGGGTTTTAGCCATAGAACTAAGAAGGATCTTTCTTAGTTCCACGGTTTTAGCTGGAAAGTTACAGATTTTCGAAGAGGCTCAAATATTTAGACACTTCTAACGTGTGTGTAGTTTTTGCACAGCTGTATCGAACACATGAATTAAAGTACTCATGTATAAACAATTTGGATAAATTTTAGTTATGTATAATAAATGAGCATAAAATGTCAGAGTAAAATTATTGTTAGTAAGCGTGGTATTTCCTAACATTGCATTCAGGGGTCGCAGCATCCTTAAAATTTTCACACTTCTCTACCGCAATTTTAAAACAATAATATTTGTTGTAGAATTTCCTTATAGATAATAAAAAAAAGTCTGGTACGAATATTTTTTATTTAAAATATTGGTAGAAAAGTGTGAAAATTTTAGGGTCACTGCGGCCCCTGTGCTTTAGGAACTTCTTTCTAACAGTGTATTTGTGAACAAAAATATTAATTTTTTTTTTGTGTAAAACATTGTAACACTAGAGTGCTACAACTTGTTGAATATAAAGTTTATTCTACACTGGTTAGCTTCTCAACAAAAGCAAAACGTTTTGACACATTTACAAAATCATTTTTTAACGGAAAGGTATAAAATTGGAAGACTTGACTATGTAAGCGTTCTGGAATCGAACGAACTGGATTTTCCAATTACCTATATAGTCATTAGAGATTTCAACCACGTGAAAAACGCGTTTTCACCCCAGTTTGAGTGGTTATTCTTCTTTCGCACGGAAATTCAGTTCAGATCACCCACTTTGGCACAATTTTCTGAAAAATCTATTGTGTTTCCAAAATAAATAAATAAATAAATAAATAAATAAAAATAAGTAAAAGGGAAAAGTAGTGCGATTAGATAATTTCAGAACAACATTACCTACCTGTGTCATGAATTTCCAAATAAAAATAAATTTAAGCTTATGTCATAAAGTTGTCGTTTTTGATTTAAGAACGGCTTTAAGAACGTTGAGCGTTATTAGTGTTAATATGTTGAATTATAAAAAAAAAATCAAGGTCTTTTTTTTCATACCTAGAAAAGCTTCAACGTTTGAAATACAAGGAAAATCTAAAGAAATCCGAACTCATAGCTCGGATTTTTTTTTTTTTTTTTTTTTTTTTTTTTTTAGATTTTCCTTGTCTTTAGATTTTTCTAAATGAGCTTAACCTCTTCAGTCCCTGAGTATCCAAATGGGTACATCAGTTTTGTCCCATTTTATTAATGATACTCAAATATAAACGAAATTTCGATATAAGAATAATATGTTTCGAATTCTAAGATTCGAGCTAATGAAAATAAGACAAAAATCTCGCTCTGAGGTCAAACGAGAGAAGAAATAATTCAGTAATAATTAAAAATACTGTAATAATCGCCAGTAGCGAAGAGGTTAAAGATCTCTTTTAAAGGGTGAGTATGATATTAGACGATTGTGAATTCAGCCGTAATTGTATTTTTATATACAGTATCAAAATGAAATTTCGTCTAATATGGTCTAAAATATGCGGTAGATGATAAACTAAAAATTTTAAAATCAAAATTTTTACGAAATATACCTATTCATAAAGTGCTGAGTATCCTTTGGCTTACGTTTTTTCTTTATTTTAGAAAAAAAAATTAACAACGTTTGAAATGAATCGCTTTTGAAAGTATCAGAGAGCAAAAAGTTAAAAAAAATATTTGTAGGAAAAAAAAAGAAGAGGAAATATTAAATCAAGGCCTTCTTAGTTCAGTGCAAGAGTTTTTGATGCGACCGAGATATCAGGAAAGTTAATTGTTACCATGACCTTTAAAGATGCTTTTGAAGTGTATGTTCGTGTGAAGATGAAACGAAAGGTAAAAACAATCTGTATGATTGCATTTTTCTCATGAGAATAAAGTTCAAAGGGTATTTAAAAAAATAAAGAAATGTTTGGGATGTACGACATTTCAATTTTGTGAAAGGAAAAGTAAGCTTATTTTGTTAGATTTAGAAAAAAAAATTACAATGCAACTTTTTTAAAAGTTTAAACTTTTTTTAACTTTTTAAAAATTTTGCTAAATTTTATATAAAAAATCATCTTTACAATATTATTTTTCAATAAAGTCATTTATCAAAATTATTTAATTCTTTCAAGGTTTGGTTTCCAACTTAAACATAGGGGAAGGAAAATGACATCATTTAGACAAAGTTATTAAAACATATTTCAATTTAAGAACTGAGATAAATACTTTATACAAATGACTTTCTTATCCGGCAAACCACTTGATCATCCTTATATAAAGTTTTATGCTCTACCTTTCAGATTTAATTACAGTCAATCAGGGTAACTTTGACTTTTCAGGGTAAATTTGGGCCAAGAGTTAAAACAGATTAAATTTGCTGCATCACTTGAGTTAACAACAAAGTTTTGATTTCAATATATAAATACAGTAGAACCTCTCTAATTCGGAGCCCGATAATCCGGATCTCCGGATAATTCGGATCGGTTTAGTCATTTTTTTTTTCAAGGTTGAGAAGTGATTGGCTAATTTCCATAACATTAATTTGTTTCATCGTCGCATTCTGAATAAAAAAAACTTTTTATAAAATCTTTTCGGAAAAATTAAGCAAAGTGAACATTTTTACTGTCTGTAAATATTCAATAAGTTTAACATAAAGGTGATTTTCTGTATGTTCTGTTTAATTTCATTTTTTTCTAATTCTCCGGATAATCCGGATTTTCGATAATCCGGTTTGGGTCCGGTCCCAATTAATCCGAATTATCGGGGTTTTACTGTAGCAGCATTAGTGGGAGTTTGGCAGATTATTGGAAATAATTCGTCAAAATTCCATCATGGCCGAATGGATCAACGTTTCGTAAAAATGGAGCAAAATTACCCTGATTGACTGTAGTTGATGAAGTAAGTTTTTAAAACTTATGTCTTGTAAGTATGGTGCTTACATATTTTCTTGTAGAATGCTATCAGTTCAAATTTGTTTAACCTCTTTCATTGAACGTTTAATTAATAAAAAAAAAACAAAAAAAAAAACAGATATCAATTTGTATAAAGACGATTCTTTTTAGGTGGCTGGAAGGAAAAGCTTTTAGAAGATATTGATGCGAATGTTCTTCCTGCATTTCTTGGTGGAAAACGGACTGATTCTGATGGAGATCCTTACTGCAAATCTATTGTAAGTATTTTAATCGAATTATATCTGCTCGATCTACTGCCAGTGTTTTAAAATAAAATACGAGGCTGATCGCTTCAAAATAGCGAAGACCTGCCCCGTTCAATTATGATCAATACAAAGTACTACCTCTGACAATAAAATTCGGTGAATAGTCCTGTAACATTAATATAGATGAAATATTAACGAAAGTTGCCATACCATCCTTCGAAATAGCCATCTCCCATAACTATGCACCGCTGAGATCTGTTACACATGTGCTGGAAAATTGGCAAGAAGTCTTGGGATGGAGTTCAAAAGCTTCGTCACATTTCGTTGGATGTCAGCAATATAGTCAAGTCGCTTTCAAAGAGAGTTTGAGTGGTGAAAATAGGAAGATGTCTGGAGGATTGAGATCTGGTGAGTATGTTGGATGTTCAGTTTGCACCACCCTTCATGAATTTCTTTCGGTGTCTTGCAAAGTTTAAAACCAAACTTCAAACTGATCTTTGTTCGTTCATTTTCCTGTTCTCAGTTAAGAACGAACATACTGAACAAGCACTTAGTAAAGCACGCCTTACACAGAACATAAACCACACTGAAATGAACAACGGTGGGGGAAGAGGGTCAACCCTTGCCTCTATGCAGGTGCAGCGGTATGTTTCCCCAGTGTTGCTAGATCGGTC
This sequence comes from Maratus speculifer, assembly GCA_964019185.1. Classification (NCBI taxonomy): domain Eukaryota; kingdom Metazoa; phylum Arthropoda; class Arachnida; order Araneae; family Salticidae; genus Maratus; species Maratus speculifer. The sequence goes on from OZ025291.1 coordinate 363,680,127, forward strand.
GTTCTGAATTCATTCACCGAACTTTGGTGTCAGAGGTAGTAAAAATCGTTATAGCAGGAGAAGCAAATAAAGATCATTTAACTGATAATTGAGGACCAAAACTAAAATATAAAAATCAATTTGCAAAATAAATCTTATTCTAAAAAAAAAAAAAAACTATTGAAATGAAATATTTACACATCTCTAAAGCAATCGTACGCAATTAGATTTATATGATTAATTTTCAAATATCTTTTACAAATATAGTAATAAATGATTCAACTGAAATCAGAGAAATACCTTTAGAAAAATACTTAATGTACTGGATACTTCAGTAAGTCTGGATAATATGCTAGTTTAATAACTCCTTAATGGGCAGCGTTAGTGTTGACGAATTTATGCGTGTAAGCAAGAGACTCAAAAAAATGTTTTATGGAGTATGAAATTGTTTTTAAATTATTTTCCTAAATTGGCTCGATATTCAATCGAAGTCAATGTATTTTTTTTCAAGGTATTTTATATATTTCAATAGAGGCCTATTGAAACATCCAGAAAAGGATTAGCTTTTTTAAAAACAGGACAAATTCACTGCAAGCGAATTCATCACAACAAGATCCATAGGCTCATTTCTGACACTTTTACAAACATACTTTAAAAGAAAAATGGTTTAAGCAAGATAGAACTCTAAATTTTTACAATCAATATTTCGACTAAAAAGTCACAATGCCTTCTTGTGTCAGTAGTCGCAAAATTATCAGAAATGATCAGAAAAATCAAAAATTTATCTAATGACCTCTAAAAGATATTTCTCGATTTACTTTGGGGAAAGAACACTTGGTTTTGCTATAGCCATTATCTATCGCCATATAGGGCAATTTCACAATATCGCCAAACAGGCTGTCAAGAATTTCAAGTAAAATTTTCGTTTCTTGTTTTCCTTATACGAGTATGAGAACCGTTTTGAGAAGCTCAGCTTTCTTTTTTTGTATTCTCATGTGTAGCATTGATAATTTGACCTACAAATTTTTCCATTGAAAAGTTGTTTAACTTTTATATTATCGAATCCATTTTAATAGAATACAACTAATCAATGCATGCGAGTGTGTAAAGAATTTCTAAGTTTTAAAATTGATGAACTCTGTACAATATATATATATATATATATATATATATAAATAAGACCATTAATAGTAAACAATATTAACTATTTGAAATTAACCATTGAATTTAATAACTTATATCACATTGAATATGAAAGGCATATATATGCATATATATGCATATATAGAGAGAGTTTAGTGAAATGGTGCGTTTACGAAGATTATCTCTAAAAAAGTAGGAACAAAAAGTTTTAACTTAGCATCACATTCTAATGTACTATTATTTTTTGCTCTTGAAATATTTTAGTCCAAACTTGTCTGATTCTGATAAAAAAAATATTACTACTTACCTACTCAGTTTTTGGATACATGGAGTACGCATGTGTTTCCTAAATAGTTTGAACTTTAAAGTATATGAAGTATATGAATTTTTTGAAGTATATGCCAGTTAAAATAAGTATAAATTCCGCTTAAAAACTTAATGGATTTGTTCAGTAAAAAAAATTATACATATTCATCAAAAAATATTCCGCCGTCTTCAAATTAAGTCACACTAAATCTAATACCACTATTCTAGTCTTGTATCGATTTTCTATTACATTTTTTGCAGACTAAGGAATGTTCTTCAGCTCATTAAGCAAATTCCCTTTGATACGATCAATCGGGTCAAAACGCTTAAAACGAAGTAATAATTTTAGCAGCTTCGGAAGCATAAAAAAAAAAAAAAAAAAAAAAAAAACATGGTATTTTATCAGGCGATTATGGTGTTTGGTCAATGACATTCGTTTCATTTTTGGACTAAAACATTTGCCCATCGATATATTTGTGGAATAGTGTATTATCGTGATATAAAGTCTTCACAAAATTTCAAAGATTTTCAAGGTGTTCAGCAGGCGCAATTTCGTTTCAAACACAAAATTCGAAGCAAACTTTTTAAAACAATTTTTCTGTTTTAAAAAATCGAAGAGCACTCAAAATTACGATTAAAAAATAACTGCTGTCAACGCACTAAATCGCAGATGCTGCTCACATTCTGCGTTATAAATCGTTTATAGTGATATCAACTAATAGAAAAAAAATATATATATCGTGTATCTTTTAAATGATAAATTCCGGTTACTTTTTACACAGAATGTGTGTTAAATTTAATGTTCTGAAAAAAGTTTCCATTTTTATCATCTACCAAAACCATACATTGTTTTACAGCCTGCATGTTTTAAATACCGCAGATACTGGAAATTGAAAAAAAAACTTATTATGTCGATTAAAATGATGTCATTGATTAAACGATATAAATGAATAAGTACTGTCTCTATTAATATTACTTACAACTGCTATTAAATGTACAATCGCAGAAAAAAAAATATACACCTCCTATTAACTCTGTAACTATATGTAATAGAAGACAGTTACTGGTATCAAAAGATCAAAAAAAGAAAGTCTAGTTTTAAATAAAATATATAAAATTTTCTTAAAGCGTATCAACAAATCGGAAACAGATCAAATTTTATTTCTTTAAATGGCAACTTCCAATTTTATTTTAAATGTTTGGTTCAAACTATGCTTAGAAACGAAATTTCAAGTCCCCTAGACAATAAATTTTTGAAAAAACATTCAAAATTTAGAGCTTCTAATGTTAAATTACGCTTTCATTTTTTATGAATATTTCCTGAAATTACAATCGTAATGTTATAATTTTCTTATTTAATTATAATACTAAAAACAAACATAAACACATTTAATTGTAATTTTTAAAAAATATATATCTTTACTAAAAATCGTTAAAATTTCAATATGAAAATTTTAAGGAAAATTTTAAATTTAATTACATTTCAATAATTAAATTTAATAATAATTAAAATTAAAAATAATATTTAAATAAATTACTAATACCATATTATTATTATATTAATATACAGGGTGTCCCCTCTCAACGGTGGCCAATGGCTAATTTCTAAACCGTTGGTCATAGACATATAGTTCCAATTGCAAAAATGCTTTAAAAAAGGCAAATAATTGTTTTTTAAGCGATTTTCGTCAAAAAATGTTTTACTAAAAAATTACGAAAATTAAATTTTTATACGGTCCCCCGGTCCTATAAGTGATATTTAGTAAAAAATTTTCAACACTCTAGCAAGTAATACAGAAAAGGTCCCATTCATGTAACATTAAAATTGACCGAGTTATGAAACTTTAAATTTCATGACTTAAACCATTTTTCTATAGCTGAAAAAGGATGAGTTCGACGCAGCTTTAAGGGAACGTACACTAAGTGCATAAAGTATTATAAAGGGAGTTGATTTACAACGCTGTTCAAAGGCTACTTCCTAAACTATTTCTCACAGACATATAGTTCCAATTACAAAATGTTTTAAATGAGCGATTTAACTGAAGGCGCTGTCACCGTATAAGTTTTACGGTAGTGTTAATTATAATTAATTAACTTCTAGATTGGTTATTAAAATAACTGAAGACATGAATTTCAAAATTCTTTTTATCGAAATAATCAAATTTTGGGAAATAACGAAAAATCTTTAAACGCATCTATTGGTTTTCATTATAAATTTAGAGATTGCATTGTTACAATAGTGGAGGTTTGTATAGACTGATAGAGAAATCAGAAAGCGATAAGTCGAGTTCTGAAATTCATATCCTCAATCGTACTTTTACGTATGTTTTATTTTGTAAGCAAATGCAGCTGATTCTTTTCGTGATTTTATTTTAAAAAGGTATGTTATTTTGATAAACTTTTATTTTATTCATAGTTTTCGTATGTAAATTTTCCTAGTTCAAAACTTATATTCAAATTTTAACTCACTTCCAAATATCTGATTGAGGTTCAATTCCCATACTTATTTAAACCCGATGACAATATAATATTAATACGATTTTAGGTGCGTTCCATTTATTTATTTTATAAGACTACATCAAATTTTATTAGGTTGAGTAATCTAATAGAGCTTTAAATATGTATCATTTCGTAACGATTTGTGACTGTTGCTTTTCATAGTTTAATTTAACAAAATTCCTGTTATTTTTTTACTTATATTTTTAGCACAAATTGCATATTTTACTTTAACATGTAAATGCCAACATAAATTCAGAAACAACATTGTAATTTTTTTTTACTCTCAATGTTTAAAGTTAAATTTTCTATCTGATGCTTATTTTTATTTCCAGTAAATTTGTGACTGACCCCTATTTTGCAGCAAAAAATATGCTTCAACTTTGAACAGCTATAACTCGGTCAATTTTGATCGCAGAGGAATGGGACTTTTTTTGTCTTACTTGTTAGAGTAGTGGTAAAAATTTCCTAAATATCACTTGTAGGACCGGGGGACCGTATAAAAATTTAATTTTCGTAATTTTTTAGTAAAACATTTTTTTGACCTAAATCACTTAAAAAATAATTCTTTACCTTTTTTAAAGCATTTTTGCAATTGGAACTATATGTCTATGACCAACGGTTTAGAAATTAGCCATTGGCCACCGTTGAGAGGGGACACCCTGTATAGCATATTATTACTAAACTAACGACAATAACTTATTACGTAAATTAATTAAAATTAACAATTATATTTAAATAATTTTAATTTTAATGAAAATTTCAAATAACTTTACAAAAATTACCTTTATTTATTCCTTTCTGAATTCTATTTTTAATAGATCAATTTTCCTGATAAAATATTGGAGAGGTATTACTTATCAGAGGAAGAAAGATATTCCATGGATCCGACACAAGTCAAAACCATTGTGATTCGTTCATTGCAAAAGTCAGAGATCTTCGTGAACGTGAAAGAGGCGGGATCAATAATTCAGTGGAAGTTTATAGTTCGGAATAAAAGCATTGGCTTTGGATTGTTCTTCCAAGAATCGCAGACGGTTATAAAAGAAATTATCCCGATGTATGAATACGATACTTCAGATGGTAGAGAAGAGAATTCTTACAAGTGTTTATTAAAGGGAGAATGTAAGTATTTTTTTTAACATAGGAGGCTATTTTCTTCTTTTAAAGTCTTGTAGCTACCTCACTTGATCAGTATAAAGTGAGTTACTAGCTTAGAATAACTGGCTTGATCTTATGATCGACGCTAACGTTCTCGCCTCCTGATCATGAGATGCTTGGTTCGAATACAACTGGCGCCAACGATGGCCAACTTCATTAAAGCCCCTGTCCCTGCCTGCGAAGACACTCGCGAGCTAATGCTATTCCTATGGGGTGGTATTTTTCTAATTACTCTTTCGCATTTTGATATTTTTAAATATTTTTTTTTTTTTGCATTGGATAGCTGAGGTCCCTCTCGACATTGCTCCTTGACTACTTTTTCGATTTTGGTCGCATATATTTTTTAAAAAGTTAGTTTTACTTTCAAAACCGGTTCAGAAAGTGAAAATAACTTTATAAAAAATATCTGCGTCCAAAATTGAAAAAGTAGTCAAAAAGCGATCTTGAGAGGGACCTCAGCTATCCAATGCAAAAAAAAAAAAAAAAAAAAAAAAAAAAAAAAAAAAAATTAAAAGTGTCAAAATGCGAATGAGCAATTAGAAAAATGCTTCCCCATAGGAACAGCATTAGCTCGCGAGTGTCTTGCGGGCAGGGACTGGGGGCCATAAAGGCCACAGAAGCTTTCGCTTCTGTAGCTCAGGATGGAGTTTATGACGTCAGATCGAGTGATCTCCGTCGACCCAATCTGGCTAAAAAGATGTCCTAGCAAGAGGCGCTACAAACCAGAGCTATCTCTGCCGATTGGGTGGGCGTTAAATTACGTGATATGATGTCATGAGCTCCGTCCTAACAACCAAGTGCTTCCTGGGCCTCTAATGAAGTTGGCCATGCGCAAAACCCAAACACTCTGCTCTCTGGCGACCCGGACGAACACGGAACTTCAACAACATTCAATCATATCGTCTTATAACCATTTGATGGCAACGCTAAAAAATCATTTCTTGCACTCAAAGCCCGTGAAACGCTCACAACACAAAGCCAGTCATTCCACACACACGTACGAGAGCATCATTCACGGATACATATAACTCGCCAAACATGAAAAATACGTATATCTCACTGGGGATGGAATGTGTCGCGATCTCATATCCCTTGAACAGTATAAATCGAGTTACTAGCTTAGAGTAATAGGCTTGGCCTTTTGCTCGACGCTAACGTTCTCGCCTCCTGACCATGAGGTGCTTGCTTCAAATGCAATAGGTGCCATTACACTCACTCGTGTCACTCCTTTCATTCACTCAACCTGATTTTTGTATGAAAATCGAATTTTTCAATCGATTTTTAACCCATTTTCTAGTATTTTAGAAAAACACAATCATGCACAAAGATGTACTTCTTTTTTGAGAATGTTACATTTCAATATTTGTAAAATTCAATAATAAATTAACACATAAATTTCATGGTGTTTTCAATCAGCACACCACCGGTTATAAATCGCCAAATATTCTCTGTAAGGAACTATACAAATACAAAGTTATCAACTTTTTTGCAATATGCCCCCTTCCCCTCTCGATATCATACATTATCATTATTCCACCCCCTCGTTCTAACAATATAGTTACCAATTTTGTTTCTTTTCATTTTTTCAATTTTTTTCTTCTCTCTCTCTCTCTCTCTCTCTCTCTCTCTTTTTTTTTTTTTTTTTTTTTTTTTTTTTCAACGATATACAAATAGGATTATATGTATATTTATTATATGCATACTTTCTTGATTCAAATGAAGAGAATCAATAAAATATCAATATTATGTATGAAATAAACTTTTGAGTAAAAATTCCGAACAATAAATACATGAATTATTAAAAAAATCATTGCTGAAAGAATAATAAGATTTTGTAAAAAATGTACAATATAAGTTTTTGCATAAAAAAAAATAGAATATTTTACTCTGTGTGTATAATAGAAAAGTGTAAATGGGTGTACTATAAAAGTTCAAAGAGATATGGAGCTTAAATGATATCAAATATCCCTATTCTATTTAATCTTTTTCTAATCTGTTTTCTTTTCCTTTTTTATGAATTTAATTTAGTATTAACAATAAAAGTAGTGCATATTTAAGGAGTCAAGTATCTTTGAAGGTGAGACATTGCATGAAAATAAGATCTTAATATGGATTTCTTTAACTCTGATTAAATTTTTTAATTGAAAGTTTAAACACACATTAAAAGAGATACATGCTAATTAATTAATTAATTATCAATTATTAATTCATTAATTCATTGATCGCACGTACATTAATTTTTTAATAATTAATATGAACATTTCTTTAAATAAAACTTTTATTATTCCACCGATTGCCAGAACAGCAGGATGTTCACACGTTGTTAGTTGTCTGCTTACAACTCTCTTAGTTTTTTGGATGAATATGTAAACATGAACACCTTGAACATTTATAGTGCATTTGAAAGTATTGATATCTAATTTCGGTACTACTAGGTTATCCCGTCGACCGAAAAATTATCGCCAAATATAAGATTAAATGCCAGTAATGGATGATCGTGAATGTCACATTCAATGACATTAAATGCGATTCACGTGTTTAAAATGTCATTAAGTGATTTTTATTTAGACTTTTTATAAATATTTTTATTAATACTCTACTAATTATTTGTTTTTTCGTTATTTAAAATAAAAATTATGTCAATATGAATAATTTGGCTATTAGTTTGGCGATTTGTGTAATTTGGCGAAATTGGTCGAAGGGATAACAGAGTAGTACCCTAATTTCTAATGGAATTTTTACTTTCACTCCTTTTCCGTTAATTCTTAGTACATGTCATCACTTTTAATGTACGCCAAAAATAAGTAGTAAAATCGCCTTTTAAAAATGCTTAGACAGTAAAACTTTACATTTTCAGAAATAAATTATGTAATATAAGATTTCTTTGCATACTAAATTATCTTTTTTTTTTACAGATATCATCATTTTTAAAAATCCCAGCAGATTTAGCACAAAGGAAATACAGTACATCGTATCAGTGGTAAAACCTGAAAGTTGATTTGAAATACAGCAGAAACTACTACCTCTGACAATAAAGTTCGGTGAATGAATTCAGAACGACCGACCTGGAAACAGTGGGGAAACAAAACGCTGCACCTGCATAGAGGCAAGTGTTGACCATCTTCCCCCACCGTTGTTCAGTTGTGCGTCGTTTATGTTCTGTGTAAGACGTGCTTTACTAAGTGCTTGTTCAGTGTGTAGGTTCTTAACTGAGAACAAGAAAATGAACGAACAAAAGATCAGTTTTAAAGTTTGGATTTAAGCTTTGCAAGACACCGAAAGAAATTCATGACGGGGGTTGCAAATTGAACATCCACCATACTCGCCAGATCTCAATCCTTCAGACTTCTACCTATTTTTACGACTCAAACTCCCTTTGAAAGAGATTTCACTATATTGCTGACATCCAACGAAACGTAAAGAAACTTTTGAACTCCATCCCAAAAGAAGACTTCTTGCGAATTTTCCAGGACATATATAGCAGATCTCAGCGGTGCATAGTTATGGGAGATGATTATTTTAAAGGATGATATGGTAACTTTCATTAATATTTCACCTACATTAATGTTACAGGACTATTCACCGAACTTTATTGTCAGAGGTAGTATTTGTACATTTTTTATCACCACACTTTCATCCATTTTTTATTGCTATATATTTTATAATAAATATTTGGAGAAAAATATTGTCAGACAAATTCATTGTTATTTGTTAAAACTCGTTATATAACTTTCCTCTTTAAAATTTTGCACAAGTTGCAAAAGTATACGAAAAAAAAATATTTTTCAATTTTTCTTACATTAACATGGAATAGTTTTCGCAGAATAGAAAATCAAATAATATTATTGACAAAAACAGACATAATTATCAACCAATGAGTGATATATCAGTTTCGTCACTATTTTGTGCAGTGGCAGGACAGTTTGCATTGTAGCTTATGAGAAATAAAATTCTCAGTATGACGATTTCATTCATAGGAATGGTCATTGGACGTGACAGAATACACTGTTAAAAATGTATGCTGGTTTGAATCAAATTTTGCTGCTGCAGCAGGTGTAAGCTTAATATGGTGAAATGTACTTTTTACCATTTGGAATTTTTGTTGAACCATATCTTCAAATATTGGAACATCTTATGTTTGCTTGCATTGCAACAACAATGTGTCGCAATAGGGGGGGGGGGGAGGGGGTTATGGAGGGAAGCCTCCCTTCTCAATATACAGGGTGTCCCAAAAGGTCGTTTACAAACTTAACATGCTGGTCTGTCATATCATGATGAACAATATTAAATAGGAAACTGAGGGTTCCAAACGTCTTCCAAAGGAGATATGCGCCATTATTGTTTAGGGTCCAAAAATTCAAATGATTATAAAAAACAGAAAAATTGGTCGATTCGTCTGGGGTTTTTACTAAAACTATTCTTTATGTCAGTATTTTCTTGAAAATAAATTATAAAGATAAACTTCAAAAAATGTAGATAGAGGGCGCTTTAGACTTTGGAGTAACGTACAACTATTTTTTCCGTTATTTTTTGCATATCATAAATTTTTTTTAGAAGCTTAGACATAAACTTAAATTTTGAGATGAAAATCTGAATCGTTGGGAGTGGTAAAATAGCGCAAACTGAACCGTGCTCAATGGGGGTGGTGAGGTTCAAATTTCAAATGATTATAAAAAACGGAAAAATTGATCGGTTTTCGCTAAAATTATTCTTTATGTCAATATTTCCTTGAAAATAAATTTTAAAGATAAATTTTAAAAAATCCGTTAGAGGGCGCCTTAAACTTTAGAATAACCAACAATTATTTTTAACCTTTTTTTTTTTTTAATCTAACTAAATGCTTGCAAAAGTTTAAACTTAAATTTTGTGCTCAAAATCTAAATTGATAGGAGGGGTTAAGAAGGGCAAACTGAACTGAGTTCAGGAGTTGAAATGTTACCTTCCCCTACCCTCGAACGCAGTTCAATTTTTGGCCGCTTAATTACTCACAACGATGCAGATTTTTAGCACAAAATTTAAGTTTGAACTTTTACAAGCATTTTATTAGATACAAAAAATAACGGTTAAAAATAGTTGTTGCTTACTATAAAGTTTAAGGCGTCCTCTGGCGGATTTTTTTGAAAGATATCTGTAAAATTTATTTTCAGGAAAATATTGATATAAAGAATAGTTTTAGCGAAAACCGACCAAATTTTCCGCTTTTTATAATCACTTAAAATTTGAACCTCCCCACCCCCATTGAACACAGTTCAGTTTGCGCTACTTAACCACTCCCAACGATTCAGATTTTTATCTCAAAATTTAAGTTTATGTCTAAGCTTCTAAAAAAATTTTATGAGATACAAGAAATAACGGAAAAAAATAATTGTAAGTTACTCCAAAGTCTAAAGCGCCCTCTATCTACATTTTTTGAAGTTTATCTTTATAATTTATTTTCAAGAAAATACTGACATAAAGAATAGTTTTAGTAAAAACCCCAGACGAATCGACCAATTTTTTGAATCGGCATTTTTTGAATTTTATCTTTATAAATTATTTTCAAGATAATACTGACATGAAGAATAATTTTAGTGAAAATCGCAAATCAATTGACCAATTTTTCCGTTTTTTATAATCATTTGAAATTTGGACCTCCCCCCGCAATTCAGTTTAAACTACTTAACCACTTCCAACGATTTAGATTTTGAGCTCAAAATTTAAGTTTATGTCTAAGCTTCTAAAAAAATTTTAATGAGATGCAAAAAATAATGGTAAAAACTAGTTTATCGTTACTCCAAAGTCTAAAGCGCCCGCTATCGACATTTTTTGAAATTTATCTTTATAATTTATTTTCAAGAAAATACTGACATAAAGAATAGTTTTAATGAAAACCGCAAACGAATCGACCAATTTTTCTGTTTTTTATAATCATTTGTATTTTTGGACCCTAAACTTTAATGGCGCATATCTCCTTTGGCAGACGTTTGGGACCCTTAGTTTCCTATTTAATATTGTTCATCATGATATGACAGACCAGCATGTTAAGTTTGTAAACGACCTTTTGGGACACCCTGTATTTGAAATTGGGAAATTTGAGCTTAGAGTCGGAAACTTTAGATTTTTGAAACATTTTTTATTTTCTTTCTTTTTTTTTAAATAATATTATTTTGATGACTATTTTCTTTAATTCTGTAATAATAAGATAATTAAGTTTTCCAAAGAAATACAAAAAGCAGCTAGACTCAATTTGTCATTATGTTTCTGTGTGCTATGAAAATATCATATCTACCACATCGGAATTCCTCTGCTGTTGTTCATCAACAGTATCTCTAATACACATCCTCAAAAACTTGATTCCTTTCTCAAAAATATTAATTTATCATGAAGTTATTAGCATATGAAGTACGATTATGACTCATACATAATAAAAGAAAACTTCCATTAACTAAATCAATAATTATAATTTTTATGTTTGTAATTCTTCGTTGGAAAGATTCTTTTTCAACATAATAAGTATCATTTTCATTAAACACACATTGAACATTTTAATTGGAAAATAGAACAAGTTGTTTCAAGTTAGGAAATATCCCCCTAAAAAAATATTTGTAGTTACGCTCACTGCTGCGAACAGTTGGGTCAAATAAACACAAAATTTTTAACAGTGCATTCTGCTATTCTGCACAACCTCCAAGAACTTTTCTGCTGTAAGTTCTATTGCATGATATTGTATGTAGCGATATGCAGAATTACAAGACAGAACTATTCAATGGTAATCGTCGGTGTAAAATAGTTTATTCAGGTAGCAAAATTTTTTATACTAAAATACCACAGTCCTTTCTGTGAATTCCTGTAACTGTTTTATAATCCTATTCTTTACGAGTTAAAGAATTTATACTTTAATTTTATTACATTTTTTACCGAATGGAAATTGCCAAAATAGACATGTGATAAATGCAAATGAATTACAGAAATTTAAAATATTTTTTAAAAAACCGCTAAATTGATGATATCCCTTTTTAGACTTTCTTGTAATTTTGTTGCTTAATTGAAAATATTAAATGAACTATAACAAGTTAAAATCCTTAAAATATTACTGTTCATTTGAATATATTTTCGTATTATTGTTTAAATAAAATAGGATTTTGTTTATTAGGTATAAGTAGCATCATATGGAAAAAAAACTTTATTAACTATGTTTATAATATAACTATTGGATAACGATGAATCCAGACATCTACAGTTTCTATTTTCATGTACCCAATTCACAATAATTAAACTGAATAACCCTAAAGTAAAAACCATAATATTAATTTAGTCGTAAACGAAGGCTTAAATGGATGTTTATTACCGCCATTAGATATGTCATATTTTTATTTTCGCCTCCGTTGCCGCCTAGACGCATAAAATACAATATGTCCGAAAAATCATAGTGCACTTTCAACCGGTCACAGAAATTCAATGAAAGAAGATGGAAATGCGAAACCTTCCCCAAATAAAACAAAAATTCTCCAAGTCTCGTATACCTGTTCAGTTCAGTTCGACGTGGCATCCATTTAATACAGACAATCACTGAAGTTATTTACATATTACACAAAACGTCCTATATCATGTGTCACGAGAAAAAGAAACCCACTGAACCCAGTTTTTGGCTGTTGCGAATGGCAACGGCAGGTTTGTTGTGATAGAATGTTATGATGGAATGTTGTTGTTCGAAGAATTGAAAACGGCAGCAATGAAGTTAAAGCTACTGTTTATTTTTATATTTAATGTGAAAGAATGAATAATATGAAATGAAATTATTTTTAATGTAAATATGTAAATATTATGCGCATTATTGTCCTGTGTATTAAAAGTGATTTGTAATATACGAAAGTAAAGCGATAAAAGAAATCTCCATCGTCTGTCTTCGATTACATCGAAATTGCTCATTTAATATTATACTATATTCGTAGTTACTACATCATGTATGGGTAAATCTTGAATATCTTTTAGATGGGTGTACAGCAGCAAATGGAGGCTACATCGAACTGCACTGAACAGGTATGAAATTTGAAGAATTTTTATTTTATTTGGTGAAGATATCAGATTTTCATCTTGCTTCGTTGGTTAACTGATCAGTCAAACGTTCACTATCACTTTACGGAAACATTCTATGTTCTTTGAAAGTTGTGATGATTGCAGTATAACTGTCATATTATTCGTAACTTTTTCGTGTAATGCACCATTCAAATGTTTTCTGATTGCTTGTTTAGACACTGTTGATCGTCTTTAAATTGATATGGGAATTCCAAATACATATTTAATAGATAAATATAATTATGCTTTATTCATCTGTTTACACAATTCACCGGGAGGGATTTAATCTTCTATCAAAGAAAGAAAAGGGTCATAATATTTAATTCATAATGAATGTATTTCACTTTACCTAGATCACATGACATTTTCAAAATTGGTGGAAACTAGACTATCTTGATCACATGACTTCAAGAAGAAAGAAGTATCGTGCCTTGTTTTTCGCCGTGTCGGTAGCAATTTCATCCTCTACTGTAACATGTGCTATACCTGCCACATACATTATAATTTTCGTTGTGTGCCATGAATTTTGCCAATATAATCCTTGTATCTGAACAGGAATAGTAGAATCAGGATTTATTCTTTGAAAACAAAAGCAATTTTGATTAAGGGGGCTCAGGGGTTGATCGATACGGAAAAACATGTAAGCAGAGCTCTCGCTTCGAGTCCATATAAAAACAGAAGTATTCAATGTAATTAATTTAAACTTTCTGATATGTTACAAGTATGTTTGTAGTTTTATAAAATTATAAAATGAAGTACTTCAATGTAATATAATAAGAAATATAGCAAAATTTATGTAACAGAATTTTCGAAAAAAAAAATATGTGTTATATCACCAACACCAAGATATATTAACGTTGAATTGACATAAGAATTTAATTTTTGCTTTAAAATGATCCAGAAACTTTACTCTATAGAATGAATTAAGGAAATAACTATAACTCAAAAACAACCTTATTAAAAAAACTCTCAAATTTGAAAAATGAAAAAACTCCTAAAAAATACAACTTTTTTTCATTAAAAATACTCAAAATAATAAATTATCTGAACGATATTAATTCATTCTACAGAAAATGATGTTATACGCATGTAAAAAAAATTAAGACATTCCATAAAATAGTTTTTTTTTTAAATCTTGGTGTTAGTCGTCAAAAATCAAGAAAATTGAAATTTGAGAAAACGCGACGTAAAGTTGAAATTATATGGGTACGGCTATGAAAGTGTTGATACATAAATGCTTATAACTCCGTTAAAAATGCAAATATTTTTATGCGGCTTTTTGCATTGAGTTCAGAATTAACTGGGTAATCAAACTAGATCATAAAAAAATCGATTTTTTGAAAAGTTTTCAACCCCTGAGCCCCCTTAAGCTTTTAATGTAAGATTTACTTTCATTATTTTTACTGAACATTTAAGAATATTAATAGAAAAAAAGTTGCAGAGCGTTAAGCAGATAAAATTAATTATTTTAAGCTCATTTAGTTGGAAAATATAGCAATACAAAATTTTCAAAACCTTAATGGCGTGCATATGGCACACAACATAAAATATCAAATTTAAAATTTTTATTTTTTTTATATTATTTTTTTATTATTGAAAGACCGATATGGAGATTACAAATAGTTTTTCTCGCAAAAAGAAAAAAAAACTTGCAGTAAAGGGTTAAACAGTGTCTATTTATTGCTTTTTAAAGCGCTCGTTGTTCTCGCAAAGTTAATGAAATATTCTGTCATGATTTTTTTTAAGACAGTCAAGAGTATTTTACATGAGTATGAGGCATCACAAAGTAAAGGTATAATATTATAAATCTTCTGTAAAGATAATAACACTATGGCTCATATGCCTTTGCTGTTTTTTCATCCGCTGAAGATCGATCGACCATGAACCATTTAAAAACACGTATTTATATAATCAAAAGATAAAAAGTGCTACAAAAATACACATTTTAGAAGAAAATTGTGTTTGATTGAAGAATATAGAACTATAAAAAAATTTAAATTTTCGAAAGGGAACTATTAACTCTGAGCTCAAATTAAAAAAAAATCCCTGTCGGCTTGGCCTATAGGCGGAGGTAGATTTCGAAGAGTACGCATTTCAACAACAAAAAATAAATTTGATTACAGATAAACCCAGTTTAACAACTTTATTTGTCCTCTTTAGAAAATTTTTTAATTTCATTTTTCTGTAAGAACTGGTTTTATCAGAATCATCTTAAGCTAAATTCGGATGAAATGCCCATTTTGACAACATAATTTGAAATAATTTTGACTTTATTAAAAAATCGACTAATACAGTACATTATATAGTTCCTAAATAACAAAAGACTGTCAATTGAATGCGTTTCAGAGCAAAATGGAATTTAAAAATGAATTATAAAATAACCAATTTTGAATACAACCTCAATTCCTAATCATGATAGCTTCGCGAAATTTTGCGCGAAGTGCTCACTTTGGCAGCATTTTAAAAAATATATTCAGCCTTTATCAAAAAACTGACCAATACAGGACATTATATAGCTCCTATATAAGAGAACCTGTCAATTGGATGCGTTTGAGAGCAAAACTAAATTTAAAAATAAAGAATACTGCCCAGTTAAACTGATGGCATTGAGCTCACAGGCTACAAATACTAATTGTACATTAAAGCCTTATATTTTCAAGGGTTAATTCCGTTCGAAAAAAAAATTAAGAAGGGGAAACAGCTCTCCCCTTTCCTCTTTTTTTTATACTTAATCATTGAACCTCCTATACTATCAAAGACATGCTTTATCATATAAAAAATCTATATCCAAAATTCAGAGCAAATTAGATAATTCTTAATAAAAACCCATTTAGCATTTATATAATTTAAAAGGAGTTATCCCCTTCTTTTATACTTAACAATTAAACTTCCAAAACTATTCAGAGATTTGAACGAAATCTGAAAATTCTGCTTGAAAAACCTATTTATATAAATTAAGAGGGGGGGGGAGGTATTAGAACCCCTGTTGCCCCTATTTATACTTATTCAATGAACACCTAATAGCAGTCACGGAATCGCCTCATCAGAATGATCCTAATCTAAATTTTGAAAGAAAACTTAATTCTGCATGAAAATCCCATTTATATCAACTAACGGGGGGGGGGAACTAGAACCCCTGTTCCCCCTATTTATACTTATTCAATGAACACCTAATAACAGTCACGGAATCGCCTCATCAGAATGATCCTAATCCAAATTTTGAAAACTTAATTCTGCATGAAATTCCCATTTATATCAACTAACGGGGGGGCATGAGCCCCCCGTTCCCCCTCTTATACATATCGAATGAAATTCAAAAACTAATCAGGGAAGCGCCTTGTCAGGATATACCTACATACAAAATTTTAAGAGGATCGGATTTTTTTATCATGAGTTATCGCGTTACGCACATACGAACGAACATACAGAACGGGCGGGCACATAAGCTCTCAGGCTATGATAGCCTGTGAGCTAAAAATGAGTCAGAAAAAACGCAATTTGTTATTTCAATGCTTCCTCAAATTTCCAATCACGATAACTTCTCGAAAGTCTGTTCAAGATACCCTTTTTGGCAGCCTTTTTAGCTCACAGGCTATCATAGCCTGAGAGCTTATGTGCCCGTCCGTTCTGTATGTATGTGCGTATGTGCGTATGTGCGTAACGCGATAACTCATGATAAAAATATCGGATCCACTTGAAATTTTGTATGTAGGTATATCCTGACAAGGCGCTTCCCTGATTAGTTTTTGGAGTTCATTCGATATGCATAAGAGGGGGAACGGGGGGCTCATGCCCCCCGTTAGTTGATATAAATGGGATTTTCATGCAGAATTAAGTTTTCGTTCAAAATTTAGATTAGGATCATTCTGATGAGGCGATTCCGTGACTGTTATTAGGTGTTCATTGAATAAGTATAAATAGGGGGACAGGGGTTCTAATGCCCCCCCCTCCCTTAATTTATAGAAATGGGATTTTCATGCAGAATTAAGTTTTCGTTCAAAATTTAGATTAGGATCATTCTGATGAGGCGATTCCGTGACCGTTATTAGGTGTTCATTGAATAAGTATAAATAGGGGGAACAGGGGTTCTAATGCCCCCCCCCCGTTAGTTGATATAAATGGGATTTTCATGCAGAATTAAGTTTTCGTTTAAAATTTAGATTAGGATCATTCTGATAAGGCGATTCCGTGACTGTTATTAGGTGTTCATTGAATAAGTATAAATAGGGGGAACAGGGGCTCTAATCCCCCCCCCGTTAGTTGATATAAATGGGATTTTCATGTAGAATTAAGTTTTCGTTCAAAATTTAGATTAGGATCATTCTGATGAGACGATTCCGTGACTGTTATTAGGTGTTCATTGAATAAGTATAAATAGGGGGAACAGGGGCTCTAATCCCCCCCCCCGTTAGTTGATATAAATGGGATTTTCATGCAGAATTAAGTTTTCGTTCAAAATTTAGATTAGGATCATTCTGATGAGACGATTCCGTGACTGTTATTAGGTGTTCATTGAATAAGTATAAATAGGGGGAACAGGGGTTCTAATCCCCCCCCCCCCGTTAGTTGATATAAATGGGATTTTCATGCAGAATTAAGTTTTCGTTCAAAATTTAGATTAGGATCATTCTGATGAGACGATTCCGTGACTGTTATTAGGTGTTCATTGAATAAGTATAAATAGGGGGAACAGGGTTCTAAACCCCCCCCCCCCCCCGTTAGTTGATATAAATGGGATTTTCATGCAGAATTAAGTTTTCGTTCAAAATTTAGATTAGGATCATTCAGATGAGGCAATTCAGTGACTGTTATTAGGTGTTCATTATATAAGTATAAATAGGGGGAACAGGGGTTCTAATGCCCCCCCCCCTTAATTTATATAAATGGGTTTTTCAAGCAGAATTTTCAGATTTCGTTCAAATCTCTGAATAGTTTTGGAAGTTTAATGGTTAAGTATAAAAGAGGGGGATAACTCCTTTTAAATTATATAAATGCTAAATGGGTTTTTATTAAGAATTATCTAATTTGCTCTGAATTTTGGATATAGATTTTTTATATGATAAAGCATGTCTTTGATAGTATAGGAGGTTCAATGATTAAGTATAAAAAAAGAGGAAAGAAGAGAGCTGTTTCCCTTTCTTAATTTTTTAACGGAATTAACCCTTGAAACTATAAGGCTTTAATGTACAATTAGTATTTGTAGCCTGTGAGCTCAATGCCATCAGTTTAACTGGGCAGTATTCTTTATTTGAAATATATTCTGTCTTTATCAAAAAATTGACCAATGCGTCACATTATACAGTTCCTAAATAAGAGGACTTGTAAATTGGATGCGTTTGAGAGTAAAAATGGATTTAAAAATGAGTCAGAAAAAACGCAATTTGTTATTTGAATACTTACTCAAATTTCCTATCACGGTCACTTTGGGAAATTCTGTTCAAGATACCCTATTTTGGCAGCCTTTTTTGAAATATATTCTGTCATTATCAAAGAATTGGCCAATGTTTTACATTATATAGTTTCTAAATAAGCGGATCTGGCATTTGGATGCGTTTAAAATAAAAAATGAATTTAAAAAACGATTCAGAAAGTGAGCAGTTTGGATTAGAGGTTTTTTTCTCCAATTTTTGTTTAGTTTATTTTTGCTATACGAATTGGTCCTAAACTTGTCAATATAAAAGTTGTAGGTATTATTGAGAAGATGTAAAATAAATTTAATTGGATTTGATAGTTTAAGAATTGACAAAGTTATGGATTTTTTTTTCTTTTTCGAAAGCCCTTTTTATTTTCGTTTTTAATTTTTTTTAGCAGTAAGAGTTAGTCCTATCAAGAACTTGCAAATACAAAAGTTTTAGATAATTTTGAGAATATTTATAAAAAATTTAGATGGATTTGATATCTTGAAAATTGACAAAGTTATAATTTTTTTCTTCCAAAAACCCTATTTTTTTCGCCTCTTGAGCCCATTTTTAACTTTATCAAAAATCTGTCATGCATAAATTTTTGGCCCATTATTTAGAAGTAATATGCACTTTAAACTGATTCAATATCTATTTTCATTAAGAAGTTATGGGATTTTTTTTGTTTTCACAAAAACGCCCCCTATTTCGACCCCCTTGGTCCGATTTTGTCCATTAACGAACTTAGCCGAGATTTTATCCCCTTTGATTTTATGTACCAGTTTGGTGGAGATTGGTGAAGAATTATAGAAGTTATCGTGTCCATAAAAAAGTGAGAGATATATATAAACTGGTGCGATTGCAATAGGTAGTATTTCATAGGAAATCTACCTAAAATTGGTAAAACCTGAAAAATATTCAAAATTTCATTAAATTGACAGGTTTGTTGAAGATAAATGCATTTTTATAGGGTTCACTCATTTTTTGAGTTTCGTTCATCTGACGAAACTCTATTCGCCTCTATCCTCTGTCTGTCCGTCTGTCACAGATTCCGTATACACAAACTGCGTAAGTCAGAAACTTCAAATTTTATGTACGTACAGCTGAATTCTTCATATCACACAACAAATCATAAAATTTTCGAAAAGTCTTTTTTTTTGATTAAATTAATTTTATTACTTTTTGATTAAATTAATTTTATCAATGTTTCTGTTCTTTTTTGCGATTTACATTTCAAAAGAAAACCTTAATTTGAATACTTTGCGTGTGGGCATCATAGTTTGGAGGTAAGGTGTCCCGCTATTAAACAGTAGATTATTATTTCGATCCTCAATGATGCAAGTTGAAACTTTCATATTAAGATTGATTTAATTACAAAAATTTCGTGTTTTTTGCCAATTTAAGGGTTTATATTATTAGGGTTTTGTTCATCTGACATTCATAATATTATTTTGGAGCTCAATTTTATTTCTATTTTAAAAGCCATTGTGATTTATTAATGATTCAAAATTTAAAATTTTGTTTAGTTTTTTTTTTTTTTTTTTTTTTTGTAAAAATTTAAAGTTTTACTTATATTTTTGCTAATTATTGTTTTTTTCACTTTGGTTTTTCAAAAAAGTTGAAAGTTTTAGCTTTATTTAAATAATTTGATTTTAATATTTTTAATTCAAATAAAATAAATAAATTCCTTTTTATAATTATCTTTCAATTAAATTTACTGGTGCTGTATCATCTATGTAAGAATTTATTAAGTATAAATTAAGAACTTAGATTTACTTAAATATAAATTGTTTTAAAAGAGACATTAAACAAAACTGTCTCGGCGATCTGCGATCAAACTTACTCACTTGTTCATAAATTCTGGAATGTATAAAGTACGTTCCTATAGCTCTGTGAGTTATGTATATCTTTTTTAATTTTGAATTTTTGTCGCGGATTTAGGCCATTTCGTTGCACCGTGCATCAAAACGTGATGGTGCATTCGTTTCAGAATGCATACGATGATCGGCGTATCATATGGCAGCTGATATGTTGAAAAAAAAAATCACTTTTCTTGATCAAAGCTTATTAATTCCTTCATGTAGAGTCCACTATATATTTATTAATGCTTTTAAAATGAAAAACGCTTGCATAATTTAATCATGAAAATTCAATGCTTATAGAACGGGAACTATTTTTTTAAAATTAAACAATATTATTAGCAAACTAGTCGTTGGGGGACACCGTAATACTTACCCATCATATATATCATTTCATAAAACAAAATTTAAACGTGTATTTAAATATTTTTATTATGCATAATAATGCTATAGGGCCATTCCATCAAAAGAGGTAAATTGATAGTCATTTTTAAAAAAAAATTTTAAATAAATATTTTTGGTATTTACTGATTGGCAACATATCAAATTTTATGTTTTGAGTAAGAATGTAAAGTTTATCTTTTATGGATTGGCAACACAACAGTTTAAAGATGGCGTCCATGTGCAATTAAGTATGTTGCGTTTTACAATACATTTTGAATGAGTTTTTTTAATAAAGAAAATCCAGTGAAAGTTTTGAAATCAACATTTTAGGTAAGTCTAATATTCATTGTTTATATTTCACTAAACTGAAATATATAAGATAATTTCAAATAATTATTACAGCGCACAAAAAGAACTTTGTTTCTGTGTCCCACACGTGACACAAAACATGAACTTTTTCACTTAGGAGTAAAAAGGAACGCATTTATTTTGTTTAATTGGCATTTCTAAAGCAGTTTAGTGTAGTACACTTATCCTATGCTAGTTAAAAATTTGGGTGAAATTTTTATTTGGAGAAAAATATCAAAACAAAATTGTCCCGCACGTGACACCTTATGAGCAGGACGATTATTTTTGTTTTCTGAATGTTAAATAGAGATTTATTGTAGCATAGTTTTAGCAGTTTAATGATTATTTTGTCCTAAGACCCTATTCTATGTAACTAAAACGAAATTAAGATTTTTTTTTTATGATAGTTCCATTTTTTTTTCTTTTTTTTGTGATGCTAATATTTTTTATTTCCATTTTTTTTATAAATTTATTTTAATAAAATTTGAACACTTTGATGGTTATTTTTATTTTAAGAACATATTGTTTCCCAGCAAGAATTGATCTACTTAATTTATAGGGATTTTTCTATACAATAAGAAGAGTCGTGTGTTTAAGAACTTGTTATTATTCTTTAGAAAAAATAATAAAAATTCTTATCTATATTCTGTTTTTCTAAGTTTAATTCTATTTTAAGTTCAATTTTTCTATGAAATTAAGTAAATTTAGACAAAAGCGTTTATAATTGATAAAGTTTGTTATTTATTTAGCTGAAATGGAAAGATCTAAGTTTACTAGTGCTAGAAGAATGAAAAGGATGAGAGAGAAAATGTAATTAGAAAATCCAAAATTCCAAAAAGAAAATAAATAGCTCAGAAACAGCAGCTTCTTTTAAGATGGGTGAATGGGTGTTATAAAATATGACGGCATTAATTATCCTGGTGAAATTACAAGCACCCATCATGATAGTGTTGAAATGTCTGTTATGATAAAAAGTGGTAAATACTACAAGTGGCCACAGTATCCAGATAAAATTCTATATTCATTTATAGATGTAGTAAAAAATATATCAATCCCCACTGTAGCTAATAAAAGAGATTGTTTCAAATTTCTAGAAAAAAATTTGAAATTTTGATTATACTTTATTTTATGTTTAAAAATGTCAATTTGAACATTTACTTTGTACAAGAAAAACGTTAAAATAAATATTTTTGTATTGTAAAATGTATAACATGCATTTCCTTTTTTTTGCATTCTTTTATTTTCTGATTTTTGAAAAGGTTACTTGAATGATATTTGCAAATGTCCCACACGTGACAACCGTGTCCCGCACGTGACACTACACGTTATAATTTTTTTTTGCAATTTAAAAATTTATTTTTCAAATATGAATGCTTATTTCATGAACATTAGACCTTTAGCTTCTAATACACATTTTTTGTTTTGAAATTGCAAAATTAGTAGAGCAGAAATGTTATCTGGATCATACAGCAAATTACAAGTGGTTGACTTCTGATGTCCTGCACGTGACGCATGCAAATTAATTAATAACTAAATCAGTAAACCATTTAGGAAAAATCTGTCCCTGTCTGAGATATTGTTATAACAAATATAAACTTACAAAAATATGTTTATTCTTATTTCTGAAAAATATTAAGCCCTTTAACACAATTTTGGTGGAATTATGGTGTCTGATTGTCCCGCACGTGACAGTGGAATGGCCCTATATTAATCAGTTGCTGATGAATCTATTTCGACAAATCATATACAACACGCCAAACTACTTAAGTAATACTGAATTGCGAAAAAGAAACATCCTTATAACTACAAAAATAATAATCGTATGGACTTACAGTTTACAGCATTAGAAAAAGCGTCTCATTTCCCATTAAAATCTATCTTTGAAATGAAAAATCGAAGAATGTGGAAAACAGGATTACAGATATCTCGGCAACTAGTAATCCGATCGCCTTCGTTCTTTACGTAAAATTTGTGTTATTTTATTGCCTTTTACGATCACTCCTGAAAATAAAAAAAATCGAAAAATTTTATATACCTTTCATCAGAACGAATTTTTCGAGAGTGCGAAAGAAATAGTTCCGGATAATCGAAGTTACTGATATTAAATAGGCTTTGTTCAATTCTTACATGCTAAATACATACAAAATTTCAAGTCTCTATCTCAATTTGTTCGGGAGATAGAGCGTTTACAGACAGACAGACAGATGGACGGCAAATTTTTTTTCTAAAAATATGTGTTTCGAAATCTTCAGTGTCTAAAACGTGTAAATGCGTCAAATTTTTTTTTTTCGATTTTAAAAACGATTGCAAGACGACCCTATACTACGTATGATGGGTAAGTAAAAACTGTGGATTGTACATGTTCAAGACAACACACGTATGCACTTTCTTCGCAAAGAGGGTTGAACATTTTAGTCGATGCAATCCAAATAATTGAGAATCAAATTATTTTTTTTTTATTTTTGGATATGAAAAAAAGTTTTATTTATACATTTTTAAACGTTTTGTTTACAAGTTTATTGTCTTCCGTTTTATTTTCCTCTTTGGAATTGTTATTAAGTTTTAGATTTTTAAGTACTTTCCTCTGAATCAAGGTTATCAGCTAATTTAATCAAACAATGACATAAAAGGTAAGGAAAGCAAACAAGTGATACAAAGAAAATTAGTTTTATTTTCTTAGCTGAGATCGATCACTGCCAAGACCGTTTTATACTTTTTTGATTCTGCTCGCAAGCACAACTCCACTTTCTGAACCAGTTTCATTTAATCAGGCAGTTGCTGTTCATTTATCAAGTTTTTTTTTTTATAATGACATAAATTATTTTGTTCTAATAATTGTACAAAATAACGTTTACCGATCATTTCCTCTTTCAAATATTAGAAAATAATTTAAAAATATGTGTGTAACTAATATTCAAAAATTAAGTTATGGCCAAATTGTAATTTAAAAAATCGCGCAATACCCGGTGGGTTTATGACATCTGTGCCAAATATTTTATGTAGACATCAAACGTTGCTGTTTCTAATTTACATTCTAATAAACATATATTCTACGATAACTTCAATTGAAATTAAGTTGACAACTTACTACCCGACTTCATAATGAAAACAAATGCAAGAGATTCATTCGCATGAACGGTAAAAAAATATTAAACTACGAAGATAATTTGTTCTAATAGTTATTGTATAAAATATCGTTTACTCATTATTTCCTCTTTCAAAGAATAGAAAATAATTAAAAAAATATGTGTGTAACTGATATTCAAAGTTAAGTTCTCGCCAAATTGCTATAAAAAAATCGCGCCAAACCCTGTGCAAAGCACTCCAATGACCATGGACGATAAATCTTATGACGTCATAACATGTAAATTGAGGCGTAATCATTTGTTTACGGTTTGCTTTTACGATGAGTGTGGGCCACCCTTATCACTTAGGGTTATAAAAAATAGATAAGAACCTATTCTCATACCTACTGAGTATAGATATAAATTTTCATCAAAATCGGTTAAGCCGTTACGGAGGAGTATGGCAACTAACACTGTGACACGAGAATTTTATATATTATATATATATATATGTCACCATTTGAATGGAGGGTGGTTTTTGTGTTTGGGGGTCATGACATGGCCAACTTCATTAGAGGCCTTGGAAGCTCTTGGCTGTTAGGACGGAATTTATGACATCATATCATGTTTAACCAATCAGCAAAGACAACTCTTGTTTGTAACGCCCCTTACAAGGACAACTTCCTCACGAGATTGGATAGACGGAGATTACGTCATTAATTCCGTCCTAAGATCCGCCTAAAAAGCAAAAGCTTCCGAGGCCTTTAATAAAGTTGGCCGTGGTCATGATTGGTGAAAATATACCAAAATTTTCTGGAAGTGCTTTCCTCCGGACGGCTGCAATAGGTAGTTTTTTACTTTTTTAAATGAAAGCTACCTAAAAAATAATCTTCATATTGACTGACATCAGCTATTTAGTGCCAAATATATATATATATACATATATATCGTTTAAAAAATATCCAAATGCAATCGAGATATTTAAAAAAAAAATTCTCCTACAGGATTAAAATTAGCGAACGGTTTTTTTGTTGAACTGACATAAGAAAAAATATTCTTTTCTTTACGATGTAAAAAATTCTTGACTTCACAAATTATTCTAAAACAATAATAACTGTAATAGTGGTGATTGCATAACTGTTACTGAACTCTGAAAAACACCAGCCTCTTTTTAGAATCCTGAAAGAATTTATAAGAAATTGGAAAATTTAACTATTGAATATAAAAAAAATAATGTTGCGACTATTAAGTAGCAAGAATTTGTTTATGTGTTATTTTAAACGAAGCCTTGATCTGGCCGACATTTCAGAATGTTTTGAACGAATTACATAATTTCCTTTTCCTTATCACGCATTACAACAATAAATTAACCTCTTCAGACCTGAGGTACACAAATGTGTACCTCCATTCTTTTCCTCATAAAGACATTTTATGAGGAAACTTAACTGCATTTTTACTTTAATTCTATACAGCTGAATGTTTTTTTGTTTAAAAACAAAACTAATAAATGTCAGCACTGATGAATATTGCCTCATAAAAGAAATATTATTTTCATCCGAGTTTCGAAAATACCGTCAAGACATTGTGGCCAAGAAAGTACGAAACATTTATGATTATTTAACTTAAATGCTTTGCAATAAAAAATTTGAGGATTTGCTGATCATTTACTTGTATAAAGACCTTAATTTTGTTATTGCGTAAATTTATATCCCTGATAGTTAAACGGATGTTTTAAGGGAATTAGTACTTTTATATCCATATTTGTAAACCTAAATTACCAGTCCCCCTAAAGTACTGATTTTTAAAAAATGACTCTTTCTGTCATCTATGGTGTCATTTCGATTATGCAAAAGCAATAAATATAGATTTGTAAAGTTATTTTATGCTCAGGTCTGAAGAGGTTAAGGAAAAATAGAGGATGTACTAGCTTCGTATATTCAATTTTTTTTTTTTTTTTTTTTTTTTTTTAATTTCGTAACCAATAAAGGAAAATTCACTTAGAAAGAAGGAGTACATGCAAACAATTTAATTTTCTTTAAAAGTATTTAGTTATATTTTAGTAATTTTGCACTTGTTTAGGATTATATTTAAGTTTACGAAGATACTATATTTTAAGATGGAATTATAAGTAACTTTTAAAGAAAAATTTCCATCATTAAACGAGTCCTTAAAAATTTATTTGAAATCTACTTGCATATTTAACTTCTTTTTAATACATATTTGTATTTCAAGTAGTGCGCATACATTTATTAAAAATATTGGACAAAATGAGATATTTAAAAACTTTTTTTTTTTGGGGGGGGGGGGGTTGGGGGGGTATTCCATGGACAGGGGAACCTCATTTCTCGAATAATTAATTCGAGCGAAATTTGATTCTATCCTTGAACAACATCGATTCATGCCAAAGACTAACCGAATCTGGAATTTGATTGAAAATCACGAATTACTTCTTGAGATACAGCTGTTGCATGAATCATAAAAAAATCAGCATAGCAGCGCAACCTGTTTAGCGATTTACACCAAATACTCATCAGCATCAATTTATATTAGGAACTAAAAACTAATCAACATCAAACTATATCAGGGACTACCTGAAAATAAATTATTAAACTCCGTGCATTAGTTCTTGAGACAGAGCTATTCCCGAATAAGAAACTAGAGCGAAAATTCGCTCGGTTTTAAGAAAGTAAATCTCACATCGCCAAAATGACAGAAATGTACCATAAGTGATTTTTTTCATAATATTTAATTAATTAATTAAAATAAAGCGCACATATGTTAGGTACAATGATCCCAACATTAGTGAAATCTATGTACTTTTAGATTACTGTGTAGAGATATTTTTGAATATACACACTTTTCTTCTTATTATTCATTTATATGTGGTATATAGCCATGGTAACAATTTCAGGCACTTCATGATTCACAAATATCGACTTAAACAGTTTTAATGAAATAAAAACGACTGGGTAAGTCTGATCGAAATCGCATAGAGTGTTTCGTTTCGTATTCCTTTCAAAACTTTTTATTCACTAATTAAAAATTCCAAATTGTTAATTTCTAATTTTTCAATCCTTAAATTTTTTCATTAAGAACATATATGGCAGCACCATTAAATTATTTTTTTTAATTATTGGCCTTTCATACGAAATATTACATGAATATACAAATTTTTCGGGAAATTTTTTATGGTAGAAATGAACAAACGGAACCTTTAAACGTCCTCTTGTAATGAAAAAATAAATTACGATGGAAGTGAAGTGATGATTAGGACTGTATAGGCCAATAGCTTTAAAACAATAATACATCACATGAAAAAAATCCATTTCTGCTCCCGCAAGGGGGAAAGTCTCCTAACTGCCTGGGGTCAAAATAGACCCCACCAATTAAAAGAGCGCCACAAGCTACCCTTTCGGTGAAGCCGTAAAAAATTGTCTTAGCACGCTGTAGCTTAATTAGGGGCTAAGTTAGAAAAACTGCTTAAAATACGCAAGTTACAGCCCGGAAGGGTAAAAAAGCAACTTAGAATTAAAGCAATACTCATTATATTAAAGAGTGGTTAAAGGGCTTTCTGATGACATATCGCATGAGGGGTTCGAAAACATTTAGGACCCCCCCCCCCCCCCCCTTCAGGCGTGTTCCATTTTACTACATCTCGGATTTTATCGAATGCCTCTTTGAAAATTTATATTTAAGAAATGATATTTATTAGTTTCCAATAAAAAAAAAGAAAAATCGCATCAAAAATTATATTTATTGTAGAAAACACAATGATTTTAAACATTTGTTCGCGCGCCACCAACATCCCCTCCCTTCTGAAATTTAAATCTCCCTCTTTGTTTTAAATTTTTAAATGTTATCAGAAACTGAAAATTTAAAATCGCTTTAAAAAATCCGGCGAAAAAAGTTATAATTACTGGAGAAGCGATTTTAAATTTTACATAACGTGCAATTGGCAAAATCTGTCTTTTTCTCTTTAAAAATCAAATTTTTCATGAAATAAGAAGTTTTTAATCGATTTCTAAGAATATTACATATTTTTAATGGTATTCGAAAAATATTAATAAATGCATAGGTTTAAAATCTGTAAATACATCATTTGCAGAAATTTTACACACCCTACCCCCCCCCCCCCCCCAAAAAAAAAAAAACACAATTTAACAAATCACAACGATTATTTGGAAAATGATATTTTCAAAGACTCAAATTTTAAAGACTTATAAATAAATTATGCATTTAACTTAATAATAACAATAAACATCATTTTTATGATGATCATAACGAGTCATATATTATGTACGCCATGCATAAAACATTAATATTCCTATACCAATGATGAAAAAAACAGCGAAATTTTTTTTTCCAAGCACCTTCGTCGTTCCAAACTCAAAACTCGCACTCTGATTGGTTGTTGCTCTCGGCACTGTTTTCACGTAACTTGGCGATAACCATACTTCGCGAAAAATACTTCGCTCGTAAGTGAACGAGTAAACCTAAAACCTAACCTACTCATTCTTATTCTTCCTTCATTTTGTGCTCTTGTGTATTATTATCTTGTGTTATTTTATAAAATGGCTAATGCTTTACATATTAACGAACGGGAAAAGTTACTTTGTACTCGGTTCGGAAGGAAATCAAACTCCTCGACGGAAGCATCTATCGCTACGCCAAGTATGATTATCGCTAAGTTACATGAAAACAGTGCCGAGAGCAACAACCAATCAGAGTGCGAGCTTGGGCTTGGAACGACGAAGGTGCTTGGAAAAAAATACGCGAAAAAACAATAGTTTATAGATATACAACTTTAACTGTTTGAAATGTGCATTTTTATTTGATGAAGTTAATCAGACTGAATTCTGAACGCCTCATATTAAGTACGACGTGGATTAAACATTAATATTCCTGGACACATCATATACAAATTTTAAATAAAATTCATTTTTGCAATTTTTGGAATTGAAAATTTTTAAACTTCTTAAATCACACATTTTAAATTTTTACACCGTTGCGTAGAGAAAAAATGCACTTTTAAATGGAATTTGTTTGAAATCCTTTTCACAATTTGTTTTCAAATTATTATTACTTTTAAGTTTTTATTAATTTTTTTGTCATCGTGATAACAGAAGTATTCCATTTTTGGACATTAAACATGGACCAATCAGAAAACGAATAAAATAAAAAACAGAAATATTTGTTTTTGGAGATTAAACATGGACCAATCAGAAACCGAATAAAATTAAAAAGTTGCGGAATTCAACCAATAAAAAGATTCAAATATACTTCAGATTTCTCAGTTCTCTACCGAGGATAACAACTATTTTTCAAATAATTAAAAAAATCCTATAAAGCTATTAATCGCAAATTATCTGTGGTTTTACAAGTGACAGTCATCTGAACATGAAATATTTCTCCTACAGCTGTGCTTCAAAAAATCAAAAATCATAAAAGTCATAAAATCAGCTTATTTAAATCAATTTTTAATGATTTTTTCCACTTCTAGATGAAATGTTCGAAATAATTTTATAAATTCTGAAAGAGAAAAAAAAAATTGTGTTTGCGTAGGCAATTTTGAAGTTTTTAGGTCTGGTATATTATAAAATAAAAAGGTCTTTCAAAACCCCCAATACATTTATCGCTATGGAACACCTTCTAAATTATGTCAAACCCTGTTCTTTCTGACAGCAAGTCGTGATGGTTTGATTAAAATCGATGCTTTGTTGAATAATGAATATTTTCGAGTTTTTTTAATTGGGTTTTTTAATTAAAAACGTGCGGTATTCAAGACTTTTTCATGATTTTATAATTTTGAAAAGGTCAGGGCAATATTCAGCTTTATGTAAAAGAAAAAAATATAAGTCTGGAACTTGAATAGTTTCCCAATGAGCTCTGCGATAGACAGAGACACGAGACTATAAGGGTTTCCTGAGATGAACGAAACCCTAAAAGAGAATACGAAGTCCTTTCCTTTCCTTAAACATTAAGCCCTGAAAACTTTCCCTCATGCTATTATACTTTGATTGTAACATTATAAAATTGTCGTTATTGTATGCTATGGCAGTGACATAATGCGTCCTTGTTTCACTGTAGTTCACTAAACAGTATATTGCTTGATTTAAATAAATACAGAGAGTATTTCAGGAAGTGGAAAATAATTAATCACATTTTATACTTTCTTATGCTAAATTTGGTATACAAACCTTGGCAAAAAGTTTCCGATCATTACCCCAACACTACCCATTTTAATAAGAAAGCATTATTTATTCTCACTGCACGAAAATTAAACGATTATTTAAAATAATAAATTTGTAATGTATATCATGAACAACAATATGCAATAAATTAAAATCATTCTACATCAATTTATAAACATAATAATGGTGATTGAAATTTAAACACCAAAGAAAAAGTTATCCGATTACGCTTTGATTTGGAAAAAAATAACCGATCACTCTAATAAACTTCCCCTTGCGTAAGTCCGTAATTAATTCATTTAAAAACACTAGTCTTTAAAAGATTAAACACACATGAAGTCCTTAACTGAAGAATCCGTTATAAATTTTCACTATTTTATTTAACACAACACAAAATCATAAAAACAAATGTGTACTTTCACTATTTAAAAATCACCATTTCACACCTCCATATACTACAAACTACAGATTACAACTTACTGTACACCCTTAATGTCGACGAAATTTCAAAAACCTCACTCTTCAGTTCTGCCGTTGCCACTTTCACGAACTCAAAAGAAAACTTAGATTTAGTAAAAGATTCTGCCCGCGGCGGTTCACGACAAGCAGTGGAGTCTGTCCTAGGAAATAGAGCTTGTTCAGAGCCGGACATGACCATAAAAAGTGCTATTACACATGTGGTCGAAGACGCTTCAAATTCCAGGCGTCTACATGTTATCCTATGGGACCAGGGGAGTCGCTTGGAGCGAGCGTGCTTCTCTTGTGTCGGAGCGTCTTTGACGCCTGGAACGAAGCGAGTTGCGAGTAAGAGCCAATCAAAGGCTTGGAAATCCAAATGATGGTAAAGACTCTTCTCGAACAGCCAATGAAATGCTTAGAAAACAAAGGAAAGCGGGCGATTTTTGTCGCTTTCTATTTTTACGTGTAATAGCACTTTTACAGAGTCAGTTCAAAGCAGTAGAGTTTGTCCGCAAGGCTCCTCGACACTTACAACTGTAATCAATATTTAGTAAATCCACTTTTAGATCGGATGACAGCCGAAATTCTTTGCGTAATAGACTCAATAATATTTTTATACGCATTGGGAGCGTTTTCACACCAATATTCCCTTATAGCTTTACGTACTTCTATGGCATTTGTGAGTCTTCAAAAATCAGTTTTTTGTTTTAATATAGTCCACGAATTTTCGATGGGATTAAGATCCGGAGTAATGGGTGGCCAAGTCATGGTTTTAATTGGATTTTTACCTACAATTTGTAGGAATTTCTTCACTGATTTGGTGTGATAGGGAGCTGCGTCGTCATCTTGAAATAAGAAGCCATTTTGATCTCCGAACCACTGATCGATGCTGAGAATAAAAAAATCCTCTAAAATGTCAATGTAAATTTTAAAATTTACTGCACGTAATGCAATATACAACTTGCCGACGCTTTGTGGTGTAATAAAACTCCAAACTGCAAATGCAGGTGAAAATTTAGTATTCGTATTGACACACGTATCATTGAACTTTTGACCAACTCTCCTCCAAACAAATATTCCAATTAGATTAATTTTAAACACGATTATTCAATCGGTAAATCAATTACAGATGTAAATTTTTCCATTTTCCATTTTTGGGTGAAAAAAGTCCGTGTCAGGATTCGAACCAGGGATATATTGGCTGAAGCCACCAATGCTCTACCAATTGAGCTATCCCGAACACGAACACTGGAGGACTATTTCACCCAAGTAACCTCAACGATCGCATAATCTGGTCTGATACTCTGTATCAACCCAACAGAATAAATCGAAGGTCCTTCGATTCATTGTTCATGTCCGGGATAGCTTAATTGGTAGAGCATTGGTGGCTTCAGCCAATACATCCCTGGTTCGAATCCTGGCCCGGACTTTTTTCACCCAAAAATGAAAAATGGAAAAATGTACATCTGTAAATATTCCAATGTCATCACATTTATCGTGAGATATACGAGATTCAGTGCTAAAAATATCTTTATTTCATTTATCATATGGCCAGCGCATATGTTTTTTACACCATTGCAGGCGCTCTTTTCTATCCTTCTTTGTCAAATAAGGTTTTGTTTTAACTTTATAGGATTTAAATCTACCTACGTTTAGACAATTACACACAGTTCTGTGACATACCTTTACGTTATACTTAGACCAATCGGAATCGAGCTTTTTTGAGGTTGCTCGCTGCTTTCTTTTCGCTATTTTATCACATTTTCTTTTCTTTCTTAGATATTGACATTCGGGGTCGTCCAATTCGAGGTAAATTTTCCACGCTGTTAGTCAACTGATATTTTTCCAAATACTGCATATCGTATTTTGAGAGCAAGTTAATAAAGCAACCACTTTCCATTGTGACCTCGAAACTTGTAGACGGTAAGTGCTGGGTTCGAACCCAATCGCGACCGTCGGCCTAACCGTTCGGAGTTTTCCATGGTTTTCTTCGAACCTTGCGTAAATACGCGTTAGGTTCTCTTAGAAAGACCCCCCACAGAGGGCATCCCACCCCTTAGGGACTATATCCCACAATGTAGATAATTGGCCGACATAAATACAAAAAACAAAAAACTGTCTTCAATATGCAAATTTCAAACTTGCATCCTCAGTGATCGATTGCTGTTTTCCAACGTCCGTCTTGATCGGATATTTTTTTCTCACAACGAAACACTATTTTCCTGCATTATAATTATAAATTATATGATTGTTATGCTGAATTTACTTTTTATTTTTAATTTAATACGCCCTCTTATTTTTGGCATATTGTAAAACGCTCATATGCTCTTGAATCGCGAACTATATGGTTGTAAATACAAAGCTCATAAACTTGATAACAGTGATCGGAAACTTTTTGCCAAAAGTTGTAGTTCATGGACAATTCGCTTCTCCAATTAACAAGGAAGGTCTCCATACTGAGCATACTCAGAAAATTAAAAAAAACTAATTAAACTACTTATGTATGTAATAAAGGATCAGTTAAATTTAGCGGCAGAATAATAGTAGAAACTCTGTAAAAAAATAAAATACTTTCGAATATTTGGCGTAAAAAGACGAAAGCGCACGCGATTTAGCGAGTAGCATTTTTCCTCACCAAAAGCAAACGATTTTAATGCAACTAAAAATTGTTTGTTAATATTTGTTTAGAATGCGTGTAAATGGTATTTGATGAATTTAACCTTAAACAGTGAGAGAGTTTAGTATATATATATTACATTGTACTACATACAGGGTGTTTCGCTACCAGACCGACAAACTTTGAGGGATGATAGTAGACACGAAGACAAACATTATTAAATAGAAAACCATGGGGCGCAAACCTCTTCTGTAGGAGTTAGGGGCCATTAAAAATTAAGGTCCGAAATTTAAAACGATGATAAAAAAAGGAAAAAAGGATCGATTCGTTTGCGGGTTTTACTAAAATCATTCTTTATGTCACAATTGTTTTAGAAAAAAATTTTAAAGGTTACGTTCAAAAATTGTCGATAGAGGGCGCTTTAGACTTTAGAGTAACGAACAACTACTTTTTACCGTTATTTTGTGCATGGGGTTGAAATTATTCTAAAGTTTAGACTTCAACTTAAATTTTAAGCCCAAAATCGGAAACATTGGGATTGGGCAACTAGCGAAAATTCAAATGTGAACAGAGGGGGAAATTTTAAACGCTCATAAATATTGGACAAACAAATCGATTTTGTTGCAGTTTGCGTGTAAGTCATTAACTTGGTAATTATTTTATTCAAAATGACGTACAGCTTTGGTGCCCTCATTTTTTGATAGAGGGCGCTTCCGACACATCTCTGACATTTCAAAGACATTACTCCTGGGTGTTTTACTACCAGACCATAATACTTCCAGGAAGTGTTAGGGATACAAAGACGATTTGGAATCACATAGAAATGTAACGTTGGAAATGCATTTTTTGCAAGTTACAGTTAAAGGAAGCAGAGAAAAAAGTAACAGAAACAGCAGAGAAAGAGCGGCACGTTAATGTGACAGAAAACAGTTTATTTAAAGGTTTTACTCGAAAAAGGTGTTTGAAATTACGACCAGAAGTAGTTCCGGAAAGTTTGACAGCGACAGTAGATGGCGCTAAACGGTAATGCGCCTGCGCAGAGATCACTTTTAAGTGATCATTCGCGAACCGGTTCCAAAGGTAGCAGAATGAAATATTTGAACGATGAGCAGCACGATAGAGCTCCTTCACATTTTACCAATGACGTTTGCCGACACTTCAAAGTAAACGGACAGTGGTGGATAGGTCGTGGTAGTCCGGTTCATTGGCCTACCAGATCGCCGGATCTATCATGTATGGACTTCTTTTGCTGGGGTCAAATGAAAAATTTAGTGTATGAGACTCCGGTACCATCAGTTGAAGGCCTCGCAGCTGGTATTTCTGTAGCTGCCAGAACACTATCAGAGATGCCAGGAATCTTTCAAAGCGTGAGGAATTCCACGTGATGCCGCTGTCAAGTATACCGGACTACTTCTGGTCGTAATTTTGAACACCTTTTCTAGTAAAACCTTTAAATAAACTGTTTTCTGTCACATTAACGTGGCGCTCTTTCTCTGCTGTTTCTGTTACTTTTTTTCTCTGCTTCCTTTAACCGTAACTTGCAAAAAATGCATTTCTAACGTTACATTTCTATGTGATTCCAAGTCGTCTTTGTATTCCTAACACTTCCTGGAAGTATGATGGTCTGGTAGTAAAACACCCAGGAGTAATGCCACAGAAATGTCAGATATGTGTCGGAAGCGCCCTCTATCAAAAAATGAGGGCTCCAAAGCTGTACGTCATTTTGAATAAAATAATTACCAAGGGAATGACTTACACGCAAACTCCAACAAAATCGATTTGTTTGTCCAATATTTATGAGCGTTTAAAATTTCCCCCTCTGTTCACAGTTTAATTTTCGCTAGTTACCTAATCCCAATGTTTCCGATTTTGGGCTTAAAATTTAAGTTAAAGTCTAAACTTTAGAATAATTTTAACCCCATACACAAAATAGCGGTAAAAAGTAACTGTTCTTTACTTTAAAGTCGAAAGCGCCCTCTATCGACAATTTTTGAACATAACCTTTGAAACTTTTTTCTAAGAAAAACGTGATATAAAGAATGTTTTAGTGAAAACCGCAAACGAATTGACCCTTTTTTCCGTTTTTTATCATCGTTTGAAATTTTGGACCTCAAACTTTAATGGCCTCTAGCTCCTACAGAAGACGTTTGCGCCTCATGGTTTCCTATTTAATAATGTTTGTTTTCATGTCTACTATCATCCCTCAAAGTTTGTCGGTCTGGTAGCGAAACACCCTGTATATATATTGTTTGTTGTAGTAGCTATTTAATTTTAATATTGTAAAAATAATTATATATATATAAAGTATTTTCATATTGAAAAATATATTTTCATAAATTTAAGCGTATTCCGAAATAAAGACTTGATGAAAAATGCTGCTGTAATACATTTCAATTTTGGATAAGTTTTTGTTTCCATAGCAACGAAATTGAATAGACAGTCTCGATTGAACTTCATTTGAGATTGAAACAAGTTTAATTAATTTAAATTTCGTTTTAATTCATAAAATTTCATAGTTAATTTTCATTATAAATATATATATGACAAAACTATAGTTATAACAAACTAAAACCGAAAACTATAAAGTTATTTAAATAAATATTTTTAAAAATGGTTCAACATGAAACATTTTTACCTTAAAAAATATTAGACAAAAAAAAGTTTTTTTTTTTTTTTAATTTTATTTCATTGCCCAAGAGCAATAAATTGCCAAATAAACGAAATGTTCAGGTTCCACCAAAATTTTTTTTACAAACATATATATCTGCGTGAGAAGAAAATTCTGTAATTTTTCCAGAAATTTCTGAGTATGCTCGTATGGAGACTTCATTAACCTCTTCGCTACTGGCGATTATTACAGTATTTTTAATTATTACTGAATTATTTCTTCTCTCGTTTGACTTCTGAGCGAGATTTTTGTTTTATTTTCATTAGCTCGAATCTTAGAATTCGAAACATATTATTCTTATATCGAAATTTCATTTATATTTGAGTATCATTAATAAAATGGGACAAAACTGATGTACCCATTTGGGTACTCAGGGACTGAAGAGGTTAAGCATATTTTATTTACTTCTTTTGTTAAATTTGATACAGTTAATGAACAATTTGATACTCCAATTAATCATATGTTTGATCGCCAAACAAAATTTTTTATTATGTTCTTAAGCTAAATTTAATACAGTTCATGGACAATCCAGTTCTCCAAGTCGCGGATTTTCATTATTTCCTATGCTGAATTTTATATAGTTCATGAACAATTCGGTTCTCCAATTAGGATTATTTTTATTATTTCTTATGCTAAATTTGATAGAGTTCATGGACAATCCGGTTCTGCAATTAAGTGCAGTTTCATTATTACTAATACTAAATTTGACACAGTTTATGGACAGTTCGGTTCGTCAATTAAGCATATTTTCCTTTCTGCTCATGCTAAATTTGATGGAGTTCATGAACAATTCGTTTCTCCAATTAATCGTACTTTCCACATGTCTTATATTAACTTTGATACAAATCATGAACAATTCATGTGTCGAATTAAGCGTATTTTCATTATTTCTTATGCTAAATTTGATAGAGTTCATGGACAATCCGGTTCCTCAATTAAGGCCCCTGTCCTCGCTCGAGGAAACGCTCGCGAGCTCATACTATTCTTATGGGGAAGCATTTTTCTAATAACTCTTTCGCATTTTGACATTTTTGAATAATTTTTTTTGTATTGGATAGCTGAGGTGCATGCCGACAGCGCACCTTTTTTACTTTTTCGATTTTGGTTGCAGATATTTTTTACAAAGTTAGTTTCACTTTTAAAACCGGTTTCGAAACTGAAAGTGCTTTTTAAAAAATATATCTGCAACCAAAATCGAAAAAGTAAAAAAGGTGCGCAATCGGCATGCACCTCAGCTATCGAATGCAAAAAAAAAATTATCCAAAAATGTCAAAATGCGAAAGAGTTATTAGAAAAATGCTTCCCCATAGGAATAGCATTAGCTCGCGAGCGTTTCCTCGAGCGAGGACAGGGGCCTTATACTAAATTTCATACAAATCATGAACAATTTCGGTTGTCGAATTAAGCGTATTTTCCACACATCTTACTCTAAATTTGATACAGTTCATGAACAATTCGGTTCGATAATTAAACATATTTTCATTATTTCTGTTGCTATATTTGATACGCTCTACAGAAGTTCTGTTCTCAAACAAGTCTCAACTTACTGCGTTCCCGAACCTGGAAACTACTACATAAAATATAATGTTTAAATTTTTCAATGAGAGTTTTTACCTATCAAATCTGTCTAAATAACATACAAATATTAAATATTCTTACTCTGAGATTTAAATAAATAAATAAATAAACTACAAATTCTAAATGCTTCTACGCAAATAACATATGGAAATATAAAATCACCATCTTATGTGCGAATATGGTTCGGACATTATAAAAGGCTGTGTTTTCGATGACAATATAAATTATCTGGGCTTCAATCGAAAAAACTAAAAATCAGAAACAAATTATAAAGCAAATAAATAAATAAATAAATAAATATTTCGAAGAGAGTAGGCAAATTTAATCTTAAAAAAATTATCGTAACTTTGCATGGGAGTAAGATTGCTAAGGATCAAAATTCTTTTCCTATCACTATATATGGAAATAAAGGCTTTTGTAGACAATTTAAAAGATTAAGGCATAATTAAATCAATAGACTTAATGGCTTAGGCTGAATGAAATTCATTTACCCAGCTGTTCTTTTTGGATCTATTTGACCCGAAACACTTTTTAATTATTTAATGATCGTAAAAAAATATTTTCTACACATTTTTTGTCATTGTTTAATGAGTACTGTTAGCTGGTTCGTTTTGTTTATAATGGCCAATAATAAACACGTGGGATATGGGCACAAAGGAGGAGGGTGCCCTCGAGTGGGGTCTTTCTAAGGGAGTCTAACCCGTATTTACGTAAGGAAATCCAAGGTTCAAAGATAACCATGGGAAATTGCCAACGGTTACGTGATTGGGATCGAACCCAGCATTTGCCATCTATTAGTTTCGAGGCAGAACTTCTCGGCTACTGGTGGGGCTGTTTAATGAGTTCGATGTGTTATTTTTATGTAATTATATTTATTTCTTATACTTATCTCTCTAGTTTTTTAAATAGTAAATTACATTCGCGAAATAAATGTAAACAGAACAGCTACAGAACACAACTAAAACGAATCCATTATCGCTCAGCATTTTCTAGTACAAAAAAGTTCTACTATTTTCCTTCGCCCCATTTTTTTTTCAGGTTTCACACGTGATGATTTTCTGTTCCCTGAAGGGAAAGCTTCAGTACTCTGATGATTAATGTAATGATGATTAAGATATTTTAATTTAGAATAAGAACCGCTAGATGGCAACATCAAAGATCCGAGCAGAACATTTTAATTTTAATCCCGAATAAGAACTTCATACTTCATACCTGAACTTACTTCAAAATGTTGTAAGTTTGTGTTTATGACAATATGTGTTCGTCCGTGAAATAAATTTGTCGATGTTACTTATAGCTTTATTTTTTTAATGATTTTATGCCATTGTTTTGTATATTAAGTTGCTAAGCTAATAAAGGTGTAATTTTTAAAATAGTTTTTAATAATGTTGAAAAGAATCAAAATAATGTAATGTAACAATGCATTTAAATATAATTGAAATAAATAATTTTTAATTAGGTACCAAGCAATGTGTAAAGTTAAGAGAAAAGTAACATTGCATTAACGTCAGTTTCCAATTTCCCCTCACTAATGTAAGAACTATGGGCATTTGCTGCAACCAAATATGCATTTTTTTTCATCGCAGTTGTACTTTTCTAATGCTAACTGCCCATGTTTGCAACATTACTGTATATTATGGAGGTAAAGTGGAGGTCAATTTTAGATTCAACATTTTGAAAAAACATTCAATTAATCAGCTATAACGAAATCTTGAAGAATGCAGCATAGTATTGCCACCCATACAGGGCCGTAGCTAGAAGTGAACCATAGGGGGGGGGGGGGGGTCATAGTTTTTTTTTCTCTCTCTCTCTGACGCAGAAAGATAAATTAATGCATATTCACATTGTAGGTACTATGTTTCTTATTAAACCGTTGTAATAATTTCACTTTATGCTAAGAAAAATATAGGATCATGAAAATTTTTAGAGTATAACTGGTGCAAAATTAAACATCATGCTAGCTTCCTATGTACAAATAGGATGAGGGAGGTGTTGAAACACTTATTTTAGATGCAATTTAATAATTTTGCAAAATTCTGAAAGGGTTTCAAAACTAAATTAGTTTTTTGAACAGAATTTCATTTGAATTTTTGGAACAGAAATTCATTGAGTGACCTTGGAATCTTTTCCAGGGGGAGGGGGGGCTAAAAATATTTTAGGGGGGACTGAGCTGTCCATAGCGCCCCCTTAGCTACGGGCCTGCACCTATAGGGCAATTTACACCAAAAACTAAACAACATTAATACATATCAGGAACTGGCTAAATCTGTAGTTTGATAAAAAATCGTCTTTTAGTTCTCGAAATAGAACTTTTGTGGAAATCATGAATAATGCAGCATAGCAACGTCATCGGTTGAGCGATATACACTAATAACTAAGCAACTCGAGTTTATATCAAGGTATAACTGAATCTAAAGTTTTGTGAAATTATGTGCATCAGTTCTTGAGATAGAGTGCACATAAAATTTTTGTCACATTCAGACTCACAGAGTGACAGATATTTTCCAAAACCACTAAATCGTGTTCAGGACCTTCTAAAACGTTTAAATACACCAAAAATTGGAAGTCAAATTTTTCACGAATTCAATACTTACTTCTTGTAAAGATAGAAGAAAGTAATAAATGCATGCTTCAAATTTTATGTTAAATTTTTAATTTTACCATTCCCATTAATCGGCATATTATTGAAATAATTTTGCACATGAATTAAATTTTAAAACGAGAAGTTGCATTTAATTATATGTCTAAATTTTTTTCATGTAATCCTGTTTTTGTGAAACTGTGAACTTCTTGTATATACTTATACAAAATGTAATCAGAATTTATGATTTAGAAATTATTACTATATTTAGGTTCTTATTTAGACATTTTTAATAAGGTTATTTATACATATATACAAGATAAGATTCAGCTGCTATATGGCATGAGATTTTTTTTCTCCAATCACTGCACTTGTAAAAGATTCAATTTGGAAATTAAACTTTTTCTGAAATATCTATTTTTCAAGAGAAATTTTGCGAAGGGTTTTGTGTTTCAAACTAGAAGAAAAATATGAAGGATGCTTTAAAGTCTTCTCAAACAGATTTCTGCTGAGAGATCAGATTACCCACATTAAAATTTTCATGTGGAACATTCAACATAAAAATAAATTAAATTAAAAGTATGAGCATGTAATTATTACAAAATTTTCAAGATATTATTTTATAAATGAAATTTCAATTTTTCCAGTTTGGAAAAATTAAAAAATAAGTCTTCGGAAAAAAAACTGAAAAAAAACCCGGTTTTTTCCCAATTTTTTCCGAGCATTCCCATCTCTATGTATTACTACATTTTGCAATTACATTGGCTTAAATTGGCTGATTTCACCTGCTTAACAATCTACAACTTTCTTTATATTGATATTTTTAAGTATTCAGTAAAAATAATAAAAGTAAATATTACCTTAATTGCTTGATCGATTTTTTTTTGTTTGTTTTTTTGTTTCCTAAAAATAAATTCTAATTTTATTGCCATATGCAGCCATCTGAGATGGACGAAATACATGCTATTCCACTCTTTAGATCAGCGGTTTCCAATCTATGGGTCGCGACCCACTGGTGGGCCACGGCAGTTGTTTTGGTGGGTCGCGGAGCAATGGAGGTTCGTCATCAAAATAGATATATAGTTTTTTGAAGATATGACAATTTCAACAGGAAATAGTATTTCAAGGGAAAATCCTTAATTACCCCCCCCCCTCTTCTAGATTAATATACGAACAGAATATCTAGAAATATTTAAATCAGTTTTGAGGTCCTTGATAAAATTCAACATTTCGTGCTTATGATGGCATGCATTTTTTTACTTTGCTGTTTTTGAAAGGCAAGTACTGAGACAAACTGCGTGTTCACATATGTTTCCTCATTGGTAAATACCAGTACCAAGAATCTCATTGATTCTAAAGTTATGTTTTCATAATAATTTAATGTATTAACTATTTTTGTAATTTGTGTACTATTTTAATTACTATTCACTTACACACATTGAGATTATCGATTCTTGTTTTTTGATGATAGTGTATCTTGCCTACGAAAATTTCCGTTTTTCGTAGGATAGGATAGTCCCGCGTATAGAGATCGTACAAAAACTGCTATACTGATATACAACTTTATCTTGGGTGGATCGCGGAATTTTTTTCTACAAAAAGGTGGGTCGTGAAATTTTTTTTCACTGAAAGGTGGGTCGCGTCCCAAAAATGTTTGGGAACCGCTGCTTTAGACTGTTCT
Organism: Maratus speculifer; assembly: GCA_964019185.1. Taxonomy (NCBI): domain Eukaryota; kingdom Metazoa; phylum Arthropoda; class Arachnida; order Araneae; family Salticidae; genus Maratus; species Maratus speculifer. Next base: position 363,722,097 of record OZ025291.1, read on the forward strand.
TGGTTAGTCACAGCGATCATTTTCGCCAAATTCATGTCACATAATGAGAAACTTTAATGTATTTAAGTATGTGCCATAAATGGCACACTTGCATTTCATGATTAAGCTTCCTTTCTCAATCAGTGAAAAAGTCCTTTAAAGTTAGGTAAGGTAAATTGTCTTACCTTGATTGGTCCATCACAGACTTATTCCATCACAAAGTTGTATCCCTAATAAATGACATTCTTTATCCTCTTCAGACCTGAGGTACACAAATGTGTACCCCCATTCTTTTCCTCATAAAAACTAAACTGTTTGAATTTTTTGCATATTTACTTTATTTCTATACAGCTGAATGAATTTTTTTTAAACAAAACCAATAACTGTCAGCACTGATGAATATTACCTCATAAAATAAATATTATTTTCATACGAGTTTCGAAAATACCTTCAAGACATTGTGTCCTTTGAAAGTAAGAAATATTCATGATTATTTAACTTAAATGCTTTACAATAAAAAATTTTGAGGTTTTTCTGATCATTTACTTGTTTAAAGACCTTAATTTTGTCATTGCGTAAATTTATATTACTGATAGTTAAACTGATGTTTTAACGGTATTAGTACTTTTATATCCATATTTGTAAACCTAAATTACTAGTCTCCTAAAGTACTGATTTCATAAACTTGACTCTTTCTGTCATCTATGGTGTCATTTCGATTATGCAAAAGCAATAAATATATATTTATAGAGTTATTTTATGCTCAGGTATGAAGAGGTTATGTGTATCCATTTTGTGAAAAAACTAGATCATCTACAAATGTATGAAATTATGTTTTTTTATGAAAAAAATGGAAATTTTAAATTTAAATATGTAATTATTGAATTATAGTCCGATTATAGTCAACGTAAAATCTTATTATAGATATGTTTAATGCAGAAAAATATTCTGGCATGTTTAGCTTTAAGAGCTTAAATTGAGACTGATTAAAAATAGAGTTTTTAGTCGATAAGTTCATTTGATATTGCACAACATAAAGAAATATTGCATGACACAAGTTTGACTTCTTCTTTTGGAAAATCCAATAACATCTTAATGGATAATTTTCTTTATTATACTATTTGAATGAAGATTTATTACTGTTTATAATTCAGAAAATCATTTATAATAGTTTTTTTTTTTTTTGAAAAATAAGGTCGTACACTGTAAAAAAAAAAAAAAATCTGCAAAGGTACTAAACCTTTTCTAGGAAACTGGGATTCCAAGAACTTTTCCTGTAACGGTAACAGCAAAAATTCAAGTTTCAGAATCGATTGCATGAATTTTTCCTGTTATCGTTACATGAAAAGTTCTTGGAATCCCAGTTTCCTAGAAAATGTTTAGTACCTTCACAGATTTTTTTTTACAGTGTAGCTAAAAGTCATTATCTGATATTTTTGATTACTTAGAAAGAAAGAAAACTGCGCTGTAAGAAAAAAAAAACTGTAAAGTTACTAAACTTTTTCTAGGAAGCTGAGATTCCTAGAACTGTTCATCTAATGGTAACAGCCAAAATTTGTTAACCGATTCTGTTATATGAATTTTTGCTGTTACCGTTACATAAGTGGTAAATTATTTTTAAAAGTGTTAGATATTTTAAAAAGAAATTTAATTGTTTGTTCAAATTGAAAATTTTAAACTTATCAGAAAAATGTAAAACTTGAAAATTGACTCAATAGCCTTTAACCTCTTCAGTCCCTGAGTACCCAAATGGGTACATCAGTTTTGTCCCATTTTATTAATGATACTCAAAAATAAACGAAATTTCGATATAAGAATAATATGTTTCGAATTCTAAGATTTAAGCTAATGAAAATAAAATAAAAATCTCCCTCTGAAGTCAAACGAGAAAAAGAAATAATTCAGTAATAATTAAAAATACTGTAATAATCGACAGTAGCAAAGAGGTTAAAAGATTTAATTATGCGTACAGGAGCGCAATTTTTATATATAAATATTAAATATTGTTCAAGTTATTGTTATGAAAAATATAATTTTCAGAAAATCCCGTTTAAAGTTCATTATATTTTGATCGAACTCGCTCTCACATTTTTGCTCATATCGTTCTTAATTATTGCGATATCACTTTCAAACCTTTTTGCTCATAACACTATGAGTTTTTATTTGAAAAAAAAAAAAAAAATGATTTTTTGAAAGTTGACCATGTATAACCTCTTAAATTTCTATAGTTTCGCTGTATATTAGCAAGACCGCATAGTGAGTGGGTCAGTACTGATTCGAATTGGTTCTTTAAAAACTACACTGTAAAAAAAATCTGTAAGGTTACTAAGAACTTTCTAGGAAACTGCCCGTAAAGCATGGTGACTTCACTGCAACGTCGTTGTGAAGTCACATTGTGACTTTGTGACCATCGATTGTCGATGTGACGTCACGTGACGTCGATGTGAAGTCACAGTGACTAAAATGTGAAGTCGTTATGGCCGTTTTAGAGCTCTTTTGTGACGTTTCACAAAGAGTCACAATGTGATAAATTTGTGAAAAATGTGTCATTTGTCACATTAACATTGACATTGATATTAACATTGTGACAAAACTGTGACAAAAGCGACGATATATAAATTGCCAGAAACATGTTTTTAAAAGTAAATAACATGTTTTGAATGATATTTATACATTTCTAAAGATTTTTAAGAAAGTCACATCTCAGTCACAATGTGACGTCACTGAGTGGTGGCATTTTGGTCACAGATGTGATGTTACCAAAGTGACTCACAGTGACGTCACTGTGACCATGCATGCTATTAGGGTGGGATGCCTAGAACATTTCATGTAAACGCAACAGAAGAAAATCATGTACAATTACAAAAGTTGCTTTAGTTACTGTTACTAAATATTGTTTAGTAAAGATACTAATAATTTTTTAGTGAGTTTCCTAAAGAATCGTCTGTAAATTTACTAAATATTATTTAGTAAACATACTAACAATTTTTTAGTGAGTTTCTAAAAAATTGTCTGTAAATTTACTTAATATTATTTAGTAAACTTACTAATTATATAACGATTATTCAGGGAGTTTAGTAAAGAATTTTTCGTAATTTTACCAATGATTATGTTGTATATGCAGTAACGATTTGTAAGAAAGTTTTCTAAAGAGCTCTTTGTAAACTTACTACTGATTATTTAGTAAATTTACTAATGATTTGTAAGGGAGGTTCGCATATTATTTGTTATAAATGTACTAAACATTATTTAGTAAACTTACTAGCGATATTTTAGACTGATCACTATATATATTTTGGTAAATTTACTGAGGAATATTTAGTAAACATACTTACGAAATTTTAGGGAGATTTCTATACATTATTTTGCGAGTTTTCTATTGGTTTTTAGTATTCTTACAAAATATTTTGTAGTATATTTATTGAGAATTTTGTTGTACATTTGCAAGGGACATTATGGCACATTTACTATTTATATTTTATGCTTAAACCTTTTATGTACTTTATAAAAAAAAAAAAAAAAAAAAAAAAAAAAAAAAAAAAAAAAAAAAAATGCGACTTGAATGAGGTACCGTTAGGAAAATTACCAAAATTTTTTTAGTATTTAAGCAACATTTTGTATTCTCGGCAGAAAGTTCTTTGCAACAGTACAAGTATTAATACAGTAAATTTGTTAATGATTTTTTTTAGTATTGTATTTAAAATATTTTATTTGCACCAACCAAAATGTATTTGTAACTGCACACATTTTTTGCAGTTTTATTACTAATGTTTTTACAGCAGCATTTTGAAAAGATTTTACGTAATTGTTTTTTTCTATACTAATACTTATATTAGTTGGGGTTATTAGTATTTTTTCAATATGTAGTTGAATTTTTACAGTTTTAAATATCCAGAGTGGAGTTTTCCTCATGTATCAAATATTTCGATGTAAAATAAGCAACATGGCCTGACATGTGTTTCAGTATTCCCACGCAATTGAGATAAATGTTACGCATGAGAAAACTCACTGAAGTTTTACTGTAGATATTTAAATAGGTGCAAAATCCTTTTTTATATTAAATGAGCATTATAACAACAGCACTAAATGAGCAGATAAGCTGAAGCAGATCTTAAAGTCTTTAGTTAAACTAAAAAAAAGCAAATATATACAATAATGTAAAAAAAAAGTATAACTGAGTTTTAAAATATGCTTAAAAGAAATATTATGATTTTAGATGAAGCATAGTGCTTAATTTATACATATAAAGCACTGAGCCTCACCTAATACAATACATGATTTGAAAACCTTTTTATAATATGAAAAAAAAAAAACATTGTCCGTTCATTTTATGCGAATATGCTTCTGAACTAGAATGCTAGAAATGAAAATATAGTAGTCTCGTATTTAAGCAGTTTTGTTCAGTTCTATGGTAGTATGAATTTCATTAACAAGTGTCTTCTGTTACATATATTTGAAACACTATACAATATCTATTTCAATGGCTCAAAACAGATAAAAGTTCCGCAAAAAATTTAATGCCTTTATCTGAATGTCATACTTAAATTTTTTTTAAACCTTATTCTTATTTCAGGTGATATGCCATACAATTATTACTAATTACCAGAATCTTTTTCCCTTTAATTTTTGTATTGTCTTTTTCCTCGACTTATTCATCACAAATTTCTTTCACCATCTACGTTTAGTACATATACATTTTTAATACTTTATTGGCTTAAGAGTTTTGTTTCAAATTAAAATATTCAAATTAAAATTATTAAAGAGGAAAAATTTAATTCTTGATAGGATCACAAATTTAAAACTCTAAACATCTTAAAGATCTGGAAGAATGGGTCGAATATGTATGAATTTAGTAGAATTCTTCTGTGGTTAATATTGCTCTGGAATTAGAATCTTTAACTCAAATAGTTATATATAGGAGAGATAATATACACACCTTAACATATGTAGACAAAAAAGCACCTTTGACTTGGCAACTGTAATTGTGGGCAGGTTTCGCATTTTTTAAAGTTTATCAATATGTTATAATCAGAGTTTACTAAGCAAATATTTCTAAAAGTAGAAAACTAGAATGGAAACAAAAAGATATATATATTGATTTAGAAAATATTATGAGCTGTTGTTTTTGGTATAAATGTAATATGCATATCTGTACTACCAATAAACGTAATATGATTAAATAACAAAATACAATGAAATATGAATAAATTTTATTACATAACTATTTATTTAATTCATTACAATTAAAAAAAACATTTATATCTTTTTAAAATGACTCACATTTTACAAATACACTACTGGCCATTAAAATTGCTACACCATGAAGGCGACATGCTACAGACGTGAAATTTAAAAGGCAAGAAGATGTTGTGATATGCAAATGATTATCTTTTCAGCACATTCTGACAAAGCAGGTGCCGGTAGCGACATCTACAATGTGTTTAAATGAGGAAATTGTTCAGCCAGTTTCTCACACAGAAATTTCATTTTAGCATTGTTTCCTGTTGAAAAATTGTTGTGATGCTTCGTGTAAGAAGGAGAAATGAGTAACAGGATGTTTCTGACCTTGTTAAAGATCGAATTGTAGCGTACAGGGATTGCGGTTTATCGTATCGCAGTGTTGCTGCTCGCATTGTTCGAGTTCTAATGACTGTTGGCAGAATATGGAATCGATGAATTTAAGACGCTAATATAGAACCCTGTACGGGATCTCAACGGACCCTTATAACTAGCAGCCGAGAAGACAGGCATTTTATCCGTATGGCCGTAATGGATCGTGCAACTACGTCACGAGCTCTGAGTCTAGAAATGGGGTCATTTGCAAGACAAAAAGTTCTGTACAAACAGTTCGACGACGTTTGCAGTAGTATGGACACTCAGCTCGGAGACCATGGCTGCGACTTTCCCAGACGCTGTTCCATAGACAGGAGTGCCTTCAATGGTGTGATCAAGGACGAACCTGGGTGCACGAATGGCGGGGAGTCATTTTTCAGATGAATCCAGGTTCTATTTACAACTCATCGTGGTCGCATTCATGCTTGGTGGTATCGTGGTAAACGAATATTGGCAGCGTGCATTCGCCATCGTCATATTGGCCCATCACCTGGCGTGATGGTATGGAGTGCCATTGGATACACGTCTCAGTCATCTCCTGTTCGCATCAACGGCACTTGAAACAGTGCACATTACATTTCTGAAATTTTACGACCCGTGGCTCTACCCTTTATTCGAGACCTGAGAAACCCTACGCTTCAGCAGGATAATGCTCGACCGCATGTTTCAGAAATTGTTCGGTCCTTCCTTGGTACGAAAAATGTTCGGCTGTTGCCGTGGCCAGTTCGTTTCCCAGATCTCTCACAAATATAAAAGTCTGGTCAATGGTCACCGAGTGACTGGCTCATAACCATATGCCAGTCACTACGGTTGATGAATTGTGGCATCGTGTTGAAGCTACATGGGCATCTGTACCTGTACATGCCATCCAATCTGTGTTTAACTCAATGCCCTGGCGTGTAAGGGCTTTTATTATTGCCCGATTTGGTTGTTTTGGGGGCTGATTTCTCAGGATCTATGCACCCAAATTTCTTGAAAATTTAATCCCTTGTTATTTTTATCATAATATATTTGTCCAATAAATATCATTTTGTTATCTGCATTTGTTCCTGGTGTAGCAATTTTAATGGCCAGTAGTGTATTACATAATCAGTATTTATACAAATACCAATGAATTGGATATTTAAAAAAAATTATTTTAGAGATAATATCAGAAAATGAATGTTAAAAGATGTATTGTAATAAAATAAGTGGAAAATTTCAGTGCTGCAGAATGAGGTTCGCAAGATTTTTCTCATTGATAATAGTGCTTCTTTTTCCTCTACTTTCATCGTCAAGGAAGCTCGCATTGTTTTTAAATTGAACTTCAGTTTCTCCATGCATCTAAAATGATAAGTTAGATATTAACATAAAAAAGAAAGAAAAATTTATAATGAATATAATATTATAGAAAAGCCAATATTTATCTCCGCATTGAATAATGGAATGTTACAACTTTTTAAAAATTAACTAGATGAAGGAAAACCATGCATTTTCAAGCTGATGATCGGCATTTTGGCATTTCGCCAGTTAAAGTCACATGTACAGTCATAAGATTTTCTCATCTGAGGTTTTTCCATTTACTGCCATAGCATCAATAAATCGTAAATTGCTCTCATTATTCATTACTAATTTCATCTAAAATGAACTTGTAAAATCATATTGAAAAGATCTTTTTTTTTTTTTATAAAGGCTTGACATTCTTGTAATTTATGAAATAAAAATACAAAAATCCATTGATAGGTGGAAATGTAAAACATAAAAAAATATTTAATATGCTTTATAAATGTTAAATATGTATCAATAAAACTGCTCAATTGTTTTTAAAATGATGTCCTGAAGGTATCCATAATGTTGAAATTGTGTATTCATCAGCATTGTATGTTGTCATTGTCCTTTGTCGGCATGTCTATATAAGTAAATAATGCTGAAACACAATCCGCCTTCTTATCCAATAAATAACGCCAATAGGCATGCATTGTAATACAAAAGCTTAACCTTTGAAGCATGCAAACAGCCATTATTTGACAGGCCCATTTATTAGGGAATTTGGGTACTTACAATTTTTGTTATTATAGAGGAAATCGGGGTAGGGTGCGACACTTTTTACAAAAGTTAGAAAATCAACTTTGTTTAACTTAAATAAAAATTTCAATTTAGAGTGCAAGGTGAAACACCTTTTAATGTCCTTGAACATCATAGAAACAAAGCATGTAAAAGGTATTTTATAATTAAAGAAATTGTAAGTTTCAAAATGTACCCCATAACTCACCACTAGCAGATATAAATCGAATTGCAATAAAATAAAGCTATAAGGCACAAATAATCAAGTGTCGGCTAGATATATAATCTAATAAAGATTGTAGATTGACATAATGTATATGGCACAATATAGAATTCCAGGATCTTCATAACGTAAATGGAAATTCATGATTGTCAGTCATAGATAACATTAAAAAATCATCAATTCAAATTATTTACATTTTGAAGTAAATGAATATATTATCAATGTTATAATTAATATATTACCATATAAATATGTTTGCATGTTAGCAATTTTCATTCATCTCATTAAAAAAAAAGAAAGACATATCCCATTCCTCCCTTTACTGGAATGTCCCATTCCTCCCTTTACTGGCATGTCCCATTCCTCCCCATTTTCATTTTTTGGGTTAAACTTCTTGTATAAACAAAAGTGCTGCTTTTAGACTTGTCTTAAATAACTAATAATATACAGTATAATGTTCCATAAATAATGAAACTATTACACCTATGAATAACAAATCATTAATATACAGAAAGCATAAAAAGTAAATTTACTTTTGATTCTTTAAATAACCTTTTATACAATTATAAGCTCATACAGACCAACAAATTTTTTCATCTAAAGATTTGTCTACCATTGTTTCACCTAGTGTGCGATTGATGAAATGTTTAGAATGATACATAAAGAGAAAACCTACTGTCCCATTCCTCCCACTATCTCACACCACTCTTCCCTATATATTAACATTTTGTAACAATTACGTAAAAAACATATTAAATACCACTTATTTTACAAGTATAAAAATTATTAATTGAATTTTAACTCTTTCAAATACACTGTCGAAGGCAGATCACTTCATGCCACAGGAAAACTATTTGTTTATTAACTATGTGTACTTTTCTTCATCGTAAATGTAACTAAACTTTCGTATTTGAACATTTTTGTGGAGAACTTCAATAGACCATACTTGCATTACCTACAAAAATTTCGGAACATTCCGACTATTAGAAATATTGGGTCGTTCGGATAGTCATTTCCGTTTGGGAAAATCAGTTCTACCGGGTAACTTTATCATTTAATTATTAAATATTGTTTCCGATATCTAAGGTTTAGTAATTAATGGGCAGAATTTTCTGATACGAATTGATTTTTCCAAAAGAAAACAACTTTCCGAACGACCCATTTTTTTTTTTTTTTTTTTTTTTTTTTTTTTACAAAAAACAATTTGTGAAAATTTTGACAAAATTTGTTAAAACCTGAGAGTTTTATCCGGTAAAAATCTTACCAGACCTTTTCCACTAAATATCAGTATTTTTTCACCCAGGCTACGTATATCTTCTGTTCTTAACACCAAAAAAATTCAAGAGTTTGGATGATAATGCCAAGTTTTTTAAGAATGTAAAACACCGGAAGTACCTTGTCCATCTCCCTTTCTTTTTCGACAGCTTTTAGAATTAAACATAGACTCCAAAAATCAATTTATGCAGAATAGAAAATATGAAATAGTATACATTTTCAATTATCTTTGAAATACAGCAAAACATTTCAAACTAGTCGGATGTGACAATCCCACAATTTTTTTCTCTCTCATATATAATACTATTTTAAAATTCAAACAAAATTAAAACAAAATCTATGCCCATCATGGGGATTCTAAAATCACGTGAGAAATGCACCATAAAAGCGCTACGTGTTTAGTGATTTACACCGAAACCTGCAACGGTGACACTGCAATAGCTGGTGCCAATATGTAACTGAATCTGAAGTTCGATGAAAATACAGTGCGTTAGTTCTTAAGATTATAATTTGCAGAAATTATGAATATTCCACCCTCTATTGTGCAAATTTTGAAAAATGCACTACAACAACGCCATATAGTGGACGATTTACGCCAAAATATAAAAAACACCATATCATATTAAGGACGTATTAAATCTGAAGTTTGATGGAAATCCGTCCATTCAGATAGAGTTCTTGCAGAAATCTCAAGAAAATGTAGAACAGCAGCACCATCTATTGAGCGATTTACGCCAAAAAAAAAAAAAAAAAAAAAAAAAAAATCGGAATCAATTTATAAAAAGGACTATCTGAATATATTTTTTATTAAAAGCTGTGCATTTGTTCTTGAGACAGAGCGCCCACAAAATTTAGGTCGCATACATACAGCGATTTTGTATAAACAAGCTTTTTGGTATCTCTGACCCTAAAACGGGTAAATCCGTTGAAAACTGGAATGTACATTAAAAAATAATCATCGCCAATTTATATCAGAGAGAGACTGGACATAATTTCTATATTAAATATATATATTTCAAATATTAAATTCTGTGCACTGTAAAAAAATGTTAAGTGTTTCTGAATACATAAAAATGCACTGTAATCAAAAACGAAAATATACAGTGACCTCTTCTAACTCACCTAAGGTTTCGAAAACCGCTCCTTTACCTTTAAAAATCCCAGAAAACTAATTGTTTTTGAAATTTAAAGAAGAATTTATAAAAATAATTTTTTTAGCTGCCCGTCTTTATCGGAAACGTTTCTAAGTAGCTTTTACAGTACAATAATCACTTTTCTCAAATCAAAATATCAATTTTTCGGATGCTACCAATTCATTCGAAAATATTTTGATAATCAGAGAACAGGTTTAATAGACAAACATACAATATTAACAGTATTAACATTATATGAAAATTAACATTATTTTACTACAATTGCATACACAAAATCAGTTATGCAGCTGAAAATGTTTACTTGAGAATTGGTAGCATCCGAAAAAGTGATATTTTGATTTGAGAAAAGTGATTATTGTACTGTAAAAGCTACTTAGAAACGTTTCCGAAAAGGACGGGCAGCTAAAAAAATTTACTTTTATAAATTATTCTTTAAATTTCGAAAACAAATAGTTTTCTGATATTTCTAAAGGTAAAGGAACGGTTTTCGAAACCTTAGGTGAGTTAGAAGAGGTTACTGCATATTTTCGTTTTTGATTACAGTGCATTTTTATATATTCAGAAACATTTGACATTTTTTACAGTGTGCATTAGTTCTTGTGACAGAGTACCCACGAAATGTGTGCAAATAGATTCACAGACTCACATTTCGTAAAAACGGGATATCTGACCCCTAAAACATCTAAATGTGTTGAAACATTTACGAATCCTATACTATCTTTCGTAATAATAGAAGAAATAAGAAATACAAAAAATATCTTTGAAAAAATTTATTGTTAAAAGTCTCTCTCTTTTCCTGGTGTATTTTATTGTACAATTCAATATTACGTACATTTTAAATAAATACGTACACATGATTTTATGCAATATAACTATAATTGCAAAGCCCCTTACTGATTGTCTATGGTTTAAAAAACAATTTTGAAGCATAATTTTTTTTAAAAATTATTCTGTATCGCGTAGAGCTCGATTACGAAAGGGGCTCTTCAAATATAATTTTATCAACTCTTTGTTAATTTTGGTCCCCCTTCCCCTCTTTCAATTCATACGTAATCATCTGTTAACCCCTCCTCCCCCGTTAATGATATCGTTATCAAAGTGTAGAAAATTCTGATTTCTAATAATTTATTTTGCTAGAAAATTTTGCTAGAAAAGACATACAAAACTTGTTTCATTTATTTTTCGTATACTTTTATGATTCAAATGATGAGAAGTTAATAAAATATCATTTTTAATATGAAAAAAACTTTATATCACATACAAATTAAAAGAAATACTATTTAAATGAATCTTATGATACCTTTTTGTTACGTAATGCATTGAAGAGTAATAAAGAATTATTGTACTTGCACCGAATAGAGAAGGGTGGGGAGCAGATAGAAATTCATATCAACAAAACGAAGACAACGTTCTTTCTCTTTTACTTATCCATCATACGTAGTATAGGGTAAGTCTTGCAATCGTTTTGAAAATCGAAATTTTTTTTTGACGGATTTACTCGTTTTAGATACTGGAGATTCCGAAAAACATATTTTTAGAAAAAAAAAAATTGCCGTCCGTCCGTCTGTGTGTCTGTCTGTAACCGCTCTATCTCCCGAACAAATTGAGATAGAAAGTTGAAATTTTGTATGTACTTAGTATATAAGAATGGGACGAAGCCTATTTAATATCAGTAACCTCGATTATTCGGAGCTATTTTTTGTGGACTCTCGAAAAATTCATTCTGATAAAACGTATATAAAAATTTTCGTAATTTTTTATTTTAAGGAGTGGATATAAAAGGCAATAAAATAACACAAATTTTGCATAAATAACGGAGTCAATTGGATTATTAGTTGCTGAGATACGTGTTATCCTGTTTTTCACATTCTTTGATTTTTCATGACCCTGTATTTCATTCAAATTTGAATTCAAAGATATATTTTAATTGGAAATGAGACGCTTCATCCGACGCAGTAAATTGCTAGTTAATATGATTATTATTTTTGGAGTTATAAGGATGTTTCTTTTACGCAATCCGGTATTACTTGAGTATTTTGGCGTTTTATATAATTTGTCGAAATTGGCTCATCAGCAATTCATTAAAAAATCATTACTGTGTATATTAAAACTATTTAAATATGCGTTAAAATTTTCTTTTGGAATTGCAATGCATTTTATAAATAAGTTATACATGTTTTATTTTCATATTTTATATTATGCATATGTATGATGAGTAAGTATTACGGTGGTCTCCAACGACTAGTTATTTCTTTATTTATTAGTAAACATAAGCTTCATTTCAAATACACTTTACGTACGGTTTCTCGAACTGTGATTATATATATGCATACACATATGAAGAAACATAAGAATTTTAAACGTTGGAGTATATTATATTTTATAATTAAATAATTTTATAATAATTTAACAATTTTAATAACTTTGTATTTAAAAACAAAATAGGTAACAGGCTAAAAAAATAACGTACTATTTTGTATTAAAGACCATGTTACAAATAAACAGAGAAACAATTGATGATCAGAAGTGATACTTATATCAAAAGACAAACCTCCTCCCTCCTGAAATGATAACATTATATTTGCACAGCCCCTAATATTAATCTGTTTGTTCTTAAAACAACATAAAGACTTCATCCTTTTTTTACGGCTAATTTTGTATAAAAATAAAAACTTCCTCTATGAATAATAATTAAAATAATATAAATAAAACAGATTTAACAGACATGCAATTGAACTACTCACTTAAAGCTCTGAAATTATCGGAATATAAAATAAATTATGGGAGAAACATAATTTTCAGATACGATTTTATAATTAACAAAATTGTAACTAAGAGAAAAAAAAAGAGTGAAAAAATTGGAATTGTCCCATTCCTCCCTGTATTTTATTTAAAACTTCTTGTATAGACATAAATGCTGCTTTTAGACATAGTTTAAATTATGGATGATATACAGTATAATATTCTATAAATAGAGAAACAATTACATACATACATAAACAAGCCATTAATATGCAGAAAGCATAAACATATATAAATCAAATTTACTTTTGGTTCTTGAAATATTCTTTTTCATCTTACAATTGCAAGCTTATGTAAATCAGCTATTGTATTCAACTGAAGATTGGGGATGCTTTTGCTTAATGTAATACGTGACTCATGAAATGTTTATTAAGGGAATAATAAAGAGAAAAATGTACTGTCCCATTCCACCCCACTCTCCCTTGTTAAGTAACAAAATTTTGGGTTAAGGGATTTAGGGAATATTTCAGGTGTTTAACTGCTGTCATAATAAAGTAACACATACAGCAGGAAGAAAAATAGGCCAGTCAAATTGTCAGAAAAAGGGGCCGATAGATGCAAAAATTTTTCTAGAAGATTTTATGTTTTTAAAATGCTTATGGGGATGCTAGTAACAATAATTAATGGTTTTCCAACAAAATATCTCGAGGCTAAACTTTGTGCAGCCAAAATATAACAAAATTTTCGGACTTTTTTCAGTTTTTTGCCTGTAACTCAAAAATTATAAACTTTTTGTGTACAATACTTAGTTATAAAAAGAAAGAGCATTAAATTCTTTACAAACTTTATTACAAAACTGTTTTTCTAAAGCCATTATTAAACGCGCTATGAGTTTTTGAAAATGTCACTTTTTTAAAACTTTACAGAAAGTGACCTACTTTTCGCCTCCCATCCTGAAAAAAATTCTTTAATCACTAACAATGAAAATTAAATACACCTATTGTTGGATGAGAAGTCAAAATTTTAAGAAAGGCAGGCCAAAAAAAGCACAAGTTCTGGAAACCCTATAAGAAAAACTATTACGAAAAAAAGGGAGGGCCAGGTTAAAAAAAAAAAAAAAAAAAAAAATGCAGATGGAAGATAGCGGCCACGTGACGTTCCCGATCCGCTTTCATTCAGACGCAAATGATCTTTTTCAAAGACACATTCTTCTAATATGTTGCGATTCAGTTTATTGCGTGTCTTCATTTCGTGCAGTAATGAAAAATGAGTGAGCTCGACCCAAAATTGTTTTTCGTTTACCAAACGGCTTCATATAGTGATACTCGCGTTGGGAGCCAGAAAGGATTTACCAAGCCCTTTGAATATAGCGTTCAACGTCAAAATAATATTCATTAAAAATTTTTTTTTGAACAGTAGCAAGGAAGTTAGAGTACATGATGATTGTCGAAGAACATATGAGAATGAGAGAATGTTAGCAGCAAATATTCGTCGGAGAGATTATTCTACACATACCAGATTGTCCCTCCGCGCGAGCACTTCTTTCAAGTTTCAAGATAATTGCTTCTTATGTGGAGAAGGTAATACCAATGATTTCAACGAAAAACGATTAAAAAAAAACCCTTTGAAAAGAGAAATTTGATTCGCAAAGCAATGAAGTTAGAAACGAAAATTATATTTTTGAAAACTGCAGAAAACGTGGGGATGAATGGTCCCAGAAAATAATTGAATGTATTCAACACGAATTTGACTTTGTTGCTGCAGATGCATGGTATCATAGTTTTGTCGCGTAAAACTACATTATTTTGTAACAGGTGGAGAAAAAAAAGAGGGCGTCGAGCTGCAACATTACGTTGACGGAACCAATGACAGAAACAAGAGGCGCTTCATTTCATTGCTTGAAACGGAATTTCGATATAAGAGAATTCAAGTCGACCAGGCAGAAGAAGAAGCTGATATAATAGTTACACAGTCATTTCAAGAGCCGAATATTTTGAAAGCGTCGTAATTGTCGGAGAACAGATTGACCTTCTAGTTATCATGCCGAGCTTGGGCTATCAGCATAAAAATGTGTTTTTCCAAAATCCAGGAAAAGGTAACATTGAAACCAAATGGTTTTCAACCGTTGTCATACAATACAATTACAACAATGTCCTTCGTACTCATGCAATCAGGCGGATGCGATGCAACATTTACTCTTTTTGAAAAAGGAAAGTCAAAGTTTTGTAACATTTTGAAAAAAAAAAAAAACGATCAGCTTGAAGAAATAGCCTGCGTGCTCAATAAATCAGATTCTCCCCGTCAAGAAATTATCAAAGCTGGAGAAAAGTTCGTTATTGCACTATACAGTGGATGCATAGATATCACACAGAAATTGAACACCTTGAGGTTCCAGTTCTTTGTTAAATCTTCCACAAAAAACAAAGTTCATCTTGCAAGACTAACCACCAACGTAAGAGGCTGCGCAGCATTATTTTCTTCGATGTTATCATCAGGTACAAGCTTGGCTTGGAAACAACATCCCTCCTGAAACATAGGGGTGGGTTTGCACGTCGGACGGTCTCTTTCAGCCAGTTCAAATGTTCCAAGACCAAGCCATTTGAATAATTGCTCCACACTGTAAAAAAAAGTGTCGATCTACTAAAAAACCTTTAGTGATCCTTGTAATTACTAAAAATTTTTTAGTAATCTTAGTCAGTTACAAGAAAATCTGTAAGAATTACTAGAAAAAAGTTAGCAACGAATAAGAGTTAATAATTTTATATTTTTAATAGCTATTACTAAAACTCACTTGGTGTGGCCTTGATAGCGTAGTGGTTATAGTAACGGTCTCCAGGCTAAAAGGTCCCGGGTTCGATACTGGCCACTGTCAAATATGCCCCGAATGTATGCAGTGTAAGCATTCGTTAATAAAGGGATTATGAATATCCTGACGGAGCAATAGCAATGTTTGGTGCTGCCATCTATTGCGGTTTTGCCGAAAATCTTCCGCTCCAAAAGTCTGGATGCAGCTCGAAGGAAGTTCCAGCCCTTCGAGCCCGCGTAATGGTTATTAAAAATAATTTTGGAGCTATTACTAAAATTTGCTTGGTGGCTCATACTAAAAATTTTTAAGTTAGTTATACAAAAAATTCTTTTGTTAAGTTTACAAAAGAAATGCTTGTTTCGTTTGAAAAAAAAAGTTAGTAATGGTTACTAAAAAATTCTGTGGAATACAAATTTACTAAAAAATTTTTAGTAACCTCTTGAATTTTTTTTTACAGTGCATGTTGTGTCATGTAGCTGTAAAAAAGGGTGCAGCGAAACATGTTCTTTTCAAAAATGAGGACTTAAATGCGCGAAAATTTGTAAAACTGTAACGGGATCAACTGCAAAAATGTCGACGCCTATATTTATCCAGAAGTAGAGGATGTGAAATTGTCACCGTAAAAGTTTTTACTTACATTCAGTTAAATACCTAATATTAATGTTCTCCGCTTAAGCTCTAAATACAAAAAATGTTACAATGGTGTTATTTTTTTTTACAATGTTACCGTAGTTATTAATCATGATTGCTATCATTCCAATGTCTGTTATATAAATAAGTTACATTAAGGAGAGTAAAATAATCTAAAATGATGTCAAATTTTCGTTTTTGAGATTATTCCACAAAGTTAGAAAACAAGTTGGAAATTGCACGTAAAGCGTAGCAAATGAGGTGCGTTCGTTGATAACGAAGTTTTAAAATATTCAGATCTTGCTGATATAGTAGAGCGTACTTTGGATACAGTATAGTGGTCGAAATCTTTGTGTTCCTGTAAATATGCAGGGAGTAATTCTTATTATACTTCATTAACGTATATCTTATTCATAAAATGTGAGGTAGTTTAATATAATTAAAACACCCCCCCCCAAACAGTGTTTCCCCGTATAACATTATTTAGTGGAATACATTTGTGTGGCCCTGTAATTTAATAATAAATATTCTTTGCATCACAGATTATACAAAATGTATTTTTAGTACATATTTCATAGATTCATGTCGATTCTATTATATTCAAATGAGTGTAACACCATTAAAATGCATTTGAAACTTTTTTCCCCATTGACCGTAATGTAACGGAATACTTTTGATTGTCCCTGTAATTTATCAATGCATACGATTTTCATAAAATTTGAAATGACTCGACAAAATTACCCAATAATTATATGTTTTAAATTTCAAACGATTAAAATGCATTTGAAACTTTTTTCCCCATTGACCGTAATGTAACGGAATCCTTTTGATTGTCCCTGTAATTGATCTATCCATACGATTTTCATAAAATTTGAAATGACTCGACAAAATTATGCAATAAATATACGTTTTAAATTTCAAACGATTAAAATGCATTTGAAACTTTTTTCTCCATTGACCGTAATGTAAAGGAATCCTTTTGATTGTCCCTGTAATTGATCTATCCATCCGATTTTCATAAAATTTGAAATGACTCGACAAAATTATGTAATAATTATGTATTTTAAATTTCAAACGATTCGGTTGGGTAGTTTTTGCGTTGTTATATGCGGACGGACGGACAGACAGACAGACAGACAGACGGACAGACAGACAGACGGACGGACTGAGCGACAACAATAGGTGCTACGTATTACATAATTACGAACGCACCTAAAAAGAGTTATTTTCAGAAAGCTGTATCTTACTTAATAATGGCTTTAGAAAAACAGTTTTGGAATGCAATTCGTAGAGAATTTAACGTTCTTTCTTTTTGTAATTGAGTATTGTAAACAACAATTTTATACTTTTCGAGTTATAGGGAAAAAACAGAAAAAAGCCCGCAAATTTTGTGGTTTTTTGACTCCACAAAATTTAGCCTCGAGATATTTTGTTGGAAAACCATTAATTCTTGTTACTAGCACCCCCATAAACAGTTTAAAAACATAAAATCTTCTAGCAGAATTTTTGCATCTATTTATGACAATTTGACTGGCCTAAAATAGACATTTAAAGATTTTTAATTCTACGAGTAAAGATGGAGACAAAGATAACCATATTTTCTTTTATTATTGAAGGAAGTGGGGGGGGGGGGATATTTCAAACGATTGATAATATAACTTATTGAAGACTTACAACTAGAGAAAAAAAATGAAAATTCATTAGGATAAAAGACTAAATTTTGTATGCTTGTAAGGCGAGGAGGGGGATGATGATTATTTGGATTTTATGGATATGACATATTATTTATTCTTATAATAAAGCAACGGATCAGGATTTTTTTTTAAAGAATGACTTAAGGTTTTAAACTTTATATGTTAAGAGGGAAAAAAAAAAAAAAAAAAAAAAAAATGCGATTTATTTTTCTTTTTAGAAAGGGGAAATATTAGATGACTTATTTACATTAATGAAAATTTACAAATAAGTAAATTACTAATAATCCAGTGATTATTTGGTAGAATTCGATATTAAGGGAAAGTAGGAAATTGGTTTAATCCGTTCAGTTTAGATCTAGAATGAATACATTGAGTTTTCTCCTCATACTAGGGGAGCGTTAGAAATATATTAGATGTACTGTTTAATACCATAATAATATCTCAAAAGAACTAATTACCAAAAACATTGTCAATATAGGTGTTGTAAGTCTTGAAATTTTGAGTAAAATGAACACTTACATTTAATATTTTTGCTGAACATTAATGCCACAATTCTATTTCAATGTTTCACCGCAGTGGTCAGGAAGTTTAATTTAAAATTAATTAGGTAAAAACTTGAAATTGCTTTAATCTCTTCAGTTTAGGTCTAGAATTAATGTATTGACGTTTTACCCACGTACTAGATGAACGTTAGAAAATATGTACATATAGTGAAAATATACTTTTTTTAAAATTATCTTAACAATATTCCAAAACAACTAAGTCTATAGAAATCATTGTGAATACAAATGTCTTAGAGTTTGAAATTTGCAATAAAATTAACGTACTTTTGTCGCAATTCTATTTCAAATTTTTATCTTAATCGCTAGTCCAAAGCTCTGAACTAGGAGAGATCAAGTTATCCATTCGCTCTGTCTCCATTTGTTACATACGTGTACATTTTTTAAATTGTTGAGGCCTTCACGATGTTTTTGTAACTATGTTAGGATTTATTTTCATATTTTGAGAATTATAATTTAGTAGTTATTGAAAAAGTGGTGCATGAATGATAGCTGTTTTGCATTTCATTTCGCAACTGACACCGCCAATGAAAGATTTTTTACTTAAAGATGAATTTTTTTTTTTCAATATTCCTCAGGTTTTAAACTTTTATGAATTTAAATGAAGATTCTTGTATACTAGTCTAAAATCATTTTAGTAGAACGATCTTTGTCCTTTACACAAAATATGAAAGTTTAAAATCGTGTTATAGGTTGACCTTGACCTTCTATAGGGAAAAGTCTTATTCACATTAATTTGTTCGCTCTACCCCCCCCTCTCATCTTTGCACTTTATTTTCAATTTCCTTAATTCTGATAAATCCGCACTGTTGTTCACTCTATATACATCATATTAAATGTTACACACATTTCATACTGGAAATAATAAACAATATTTCCCATCATTTACAAATCACTTTTGAAATATTCTAAAAATTATGAAAAGATGTATTTTATAAGTTGATTTGTTCGTAGCGGCAAAAGCTCACGTAGCAAAAGGAACAAACATACTACATAAATTTATAATCTATATCGATGGGATAGAAACAATTTCCCCCAATTACATGAGACTTCGGCCAATCTTTCCTACCCCACCACTAGGCTATAACCCGCAATCAAGAGGTTATGCCACAGTTCTCAAAATATCCATTCTAACTAATGAACAAATAACTAAAAATTATATGTACATAATAATAACAAGCACGGTAAACTGATAACCTCGTTTTTTAGTGCTTTAAGCTCTTGTTTAGCGATTTAGGCAATACTTCTAAGTAAAATTGTTAAAATTCAACAAAAATGTTAAATATTGGTTATCAATTTATTCAGAATTTTAAGTTCTACAACATTTGCATTGAAAATGTTTTTGATGAGTTTATTTTTTTAGGTTATTTTTATTGTAATTAATAAAAACGTGTTTCTCAGTTATAAATTTGTACATATTTTTAACGCACGTCTAACAAGAGTGGGAAAACTTAATACATTCATTCTAGACCTAAACTAAATGAATTTAAATAATTTCCAGCTTTCTCTAACTAATTTAGAGTTCGGCTTTTTTCCCCCTCCTCTACCACTGGGCAAGAAAGAGTTTTAAAGACTTTTTATATCCAATTCTATGTGTTCTTTATATTGAAAAAGGAGTAGGAGAGGAATAAGAAAATTACATTTTTGGATGAGAAGAAAAGTCTTGATAATTTATTATGACAATAAAATAACGCATAGAGCACAGATTTTATTTTATTTTATGTTATTTTAAATAAGGCAGTTTTAAAGAATTTTTAAATTTTGTGTACCGTTACTGTGTGAAGAAAATTCGAAAGTGAAATTTAAACAGTGAAATTCATATGAAGTTATAATGAAATGAATGTGATGTAATTAATGGTTGCCCCACCAGTGGCCGAGAGGTTCTGACCTCAAACTGGTAGACGGTAGGTGCTGGGTTCGAACCAATCGCGACCGTCGGCCTAACCGTTCGGAGTTTTCCGTGGTTTTCTTCGAACCTTGCGTAAATACGGGTTAGGTTCCCTTAGAAAGACCCCCACGGAGGGCAACCCACTCCTTAGGGCCTATATCCCATTGCGTAGATAATTGGCCGACATACATACAAGTAATTAATGGTTAATGTATTTTATTCACTATAAAGAAACAAATAGAGTAACACAAATTTTTAAAAAAAGTAAGTTTTACACACTTTAAATTTTGGTATTGTGGGGAAGAGAGCAAAAAAGGAAAGTGAAATTTCAGAAAAAAAGAGCAGGTAAATTCGATTTATTACATAAAACATTTGAAATTTCGTACTTGTAATAAACACAGACGCAAAGTATAGTTACTTCACCAAAATATAAATATGTAATTAACAGAAAATAATAGGAATATTAGCTTGCTAACAACTAAAAATCAAATAGTCCTTTTTGAGTCTTTGATTTTTGCTTATTAATCAAGTAGAATGTAAATATAATTCAACTCATAAACGATAAAAATTTACTTACTCAGTAACTAGAAATTTTTATCAGTTCCGGATTCAAAATGGATGCATTTCACGCCTCTGTGGTTGCGTGAATAGTCATTACGTCACCAATAAAGCCTTTTTTGATTGGCTAACAGGTGAAACTAAAATATTTCATGTATTTGTAGAATGCGAGTGGTAAGTATCATACCCAGTTACAGATAAAATTTTAGCAAACATGCAGATTTCTGTAGCTTTACAAAAACTAATTTTGTAAGTTTACTGTTTCTTTTTACAGTGTATGGTGTTGGAAAATTAAATTTCTAAAGGTTAGTTTTCAGTAAAAAATATATATTTTTTTAATGTGATCACTGCATTAACAATTCGCTGTAAAATCTCCCTCATTTTGAGATAAACTTTAGCCCCTAATTAATGCCTTACTTAAAAAATTTTCTTATACCGCGGTTCAAAAAATACTAGACGACAAAGACTTTGTGTATTTCTCTGTTTCACTGATCTTGTTTATTCAAACATGTATATAATCAGTAGATGTTTAACAGCAGCTGATTAGACCTTAAAATTCCTCCAATTAAAGAAAAATGAGTGGAAACCAATCTGCTAATGAAGCGGTCTACCTTTTTTTTTTTACTTTCTTTCCTTTTTTTCTTTACTTTTTTTAAATTCAGATTTATTAAGCAGGCAATTGACTCTTGAATTGACTCTCTTTTAAAGTCTTCTTCATTTACAGATGTCATTACGGCACTTTTCTTATTCATTTTTATACCGTTTTGATTTAGCAACCCACATTTGTTGTATATAAAGGTAAAAAACAACAACAAAAATCTGTATCATCTGCAAATGTCATTAGTGTAGAAAATTCCCAAACTTTATTTCTTAATTTTCAGTAGATACCAATCCTCTCTCTATAATGCTGGGAAAACTTTTAAAATCTGCCTCATCTGCAAATTTCATTATTGCAGAAGTTTTCTTATATATTTTTCTAGTTATTTTTATTACCCTCATAGCATGCATGGTCACAGTGACGTCACAATGACGTAACTGTGAGTCACTTTTGTCACATCACATCTGTGACCCAAATGCCACCATTCAGTGACGTCACTTTGTGACTGAGATGTGACTTTTTAAAAATTTTTTAGAAAATTACAAATATTCTTCAAAACATATTATTTACTTTAAAAAAACATGTTTCTGGCAATTTAAATATCGGCGCTTTTGTCACAGTTTCGTCACAATGTTAATGTCAAAGTAGTCACTAATGACACACTTTTCACATTTTGGTCACACCGTGACTTTACAAAGTGGTAACAATGTGACGTCACAAAAAGCTCTAAAACGGCCATAACGACTTCACATTTTAGTCACTGTGACTTCACATCGACGTCACGTAACGTCACATCGACAATCGATGGTCACAAAGTCACAATGTGACTTCACAACGACTTCGCAGTGACCGTCACCATGCCTTACGGGTAGTAATCAACCTTTTCTCCGTAATGTTGAAAAAAAAAATAAAAAACTGCCTCGTTTGTACATATTATTGTTTTTGAAATTTATATACAGATTAATTGATTTTTTTAACTATTTTCTTTAGCAACTATCTTCCCAACTCAATTTGGGGGAAATTAATAAAAATATGCTCTATTTGTATGTTTAATTATTATAAAAAATTGCATATATTTTTCATAATAATTTTCATTAGCAACTTATTTTTGCTGTATAATTGTAGGAAAAATAGAAAAATCTGCCTCTTCTGCCGATTTTATTATTACAGAAATTGATGTAATTGTCTAATTATTTTCCTTTGCATTCTATCATCTTTTCATGATGCTGGAAAAAAAAATCAAAAATCTCCCTTCTCTGCAGACAAAATTGTTGCAGAAATTTTTATTATCAACACATCTTCTCTACTTAAAGCTGAGAAATTATTAACAATCTGCATCATCTGCAGATGTGATTAGTATAAAAAACTTCATATATATTTTTTTCATAATGAATTTTATTAGAAAACCCTCTTCTCTGTGTAAATCTGGAAAAACAATACAACAACAAAGAAGTTGAAGTTGAAAATCCGCTTTATTTGCCGATTTAAATTATATAAAAAAATTCATGGATATTTTTCATAATAATTTGTATTAGTAATAACCCACTCTGGATATAAATCTGAAAAACTTTAAAAATCCGCCTCATTTAAAGATTTCATCCATACTTAGCATACAACGTGTTCATTTTTAGATGCGCTCGTAATTGTGTAAATACGTAGCCCTTATAGTCGTCTCCGCTGTATATTCCGCCTGTCCGTCTGTAAGTTTGTCCGTCCGTCTGACTGTGTGTCGTGTATAACAACGCAAAACTACCCAAAAGAATCGTTTGAAATTTAAAATATTATAACTGATGCATAATTTTATCGTTCCATTTCAAATTTTATGAAAATCGGGTATATAGTTTAATTACAGGTACTGTCACATGTATTCCATTGCATTACGGCCAGTGGAAAAAAATAGTTTCAAGTGTATTTTAATGATGTTACACTCTTCGAACATAATACAATTGGTACGCATCTATGAAGTATGTACTAAAATATACAATCTGTACAATCCGTGGTGCAAGAATATTTGATATTCATTTACAGGGTCTCAGAAAAGTATTCCATTACATAATTGTATAGGGGAAACATTGTTTGGATCGTATTTTAATTATATTAAAATATTTCACATTTCATCAAATCGATGCAATTTTCTAAGGTTACTACAACTTATTTCCTGTATAATAGAAAGCTGATAGTATTTACAGAAAAACACAAAAGATTTTGGATACTATACCGTATCCAGACCTACTGCATACTATAACACCAAGATTTTCGGGCATATGCGCCGCACACACCGTAAGCGCCGCACCTCCGAAAATGCATTAAAATAAAACAAATATTCATCAAGAGCGCCGCACCGCCGTATGCGCCGCACTTACGAAAATACATCAAAATGTTAAAAATTGCGTTTTATTCAGTGTTTTTTCGCGTTTTTTTTAACATTTGTAATATAAATCTAATTTTAAATTTAGTATATTTAGTATATTTTTTACGATAAAATTAAATTTGAATTCGTGCAGCCTTTTTTTCGTGATTTTTTAATACGTTTTTTATTGTTTGTAACGATGTTCGCAGGGTTTTATCGCGATATTTGACGAAAATTGCAGGGTTTTATCGCGATATTTGACGAACTTGCAGAGTTTTTTCGCGATACTTGAAAAAATTTGTGTTTTTTATGGGGATTAGCAAGGGATGAATCATGATGAATTGAATTAATCATGAATATTTGAATGAATCATGAATTTTGATACTTGAAGCAATACTTCAAAAAATTGCGTTTTTTTTTTTTTTTTTTTTAAAAACGTAAATTCTGTCGAAAAAGCGCAGAAAAAAGGAGAAATTAGTAAAAAAAAGCAAAAAAAGAATGAAATCTATGGAAAAAAATCTCGAAAAAACACACATTTCAATCAAAGATTCATGATCCATTCATTTCATCATGATTCAACCCGTTCTCATTCGTAATATAAAAAGAAGGCATAAAAAGAATGAAATCTATTGAAAAAAATCTCGAAAAAACACACATTTCAATCAAAGATTCATGAACTATTCATTTCATCATGATTCAACCCGTTCTCATTCGCCTTTAAGAACGGAATGAATCATGATGAAATGAATGAATCATTAATCTTTGATGAAATGTTCGTTTTTTCGAGATTTTTTAATAGATTTCATGCTTTTTTTTTCAAATTTCTCCTTTTTTCTGCGTTTTTTTCGCCTTAATTTACGTCTTTTCTCGATTTTTTACCGTTTATTTATAGATACGACATATTTGCATTTTTTCTAACAATTTTTTTGACAATTCTTTTTGGCAATGCTTTGAGAAATTCACGATTTTTCCGCCATCTTTTGACATAATTTGTGTTTTTTAGAGATTTTTTGACATATTTCGCGTTTTTACTGCAATCTTTCGTCGAAATGTGCTCATGAATTTCGCCGAAATATCGCTAAAAAACCCGGCGCGGCGGATACGATATATTTTTCCCCCTTGCAGAGATATTCATTACAGAGTTGATTCTGATCGGAAAATTTCTGAAAATTGTGAAAAGTCAATCATCAAAAATGCGATGCATAAAAAATATCGCGAATTTCGACAAATGATAGCCTAATTTCAGTCAATCATTCGCAGGAAAAGCAAGAATTTTATCAAAGGATCGGAAGAAAAAATCACCTCTGTAATGAATATCGCTGCAAGGGAAAAAAATATATCGTATCCGCCGCCCCGGCAGAAGCGCCGCAGTAAGCATAATTTTAACTTTTAAACTCGTATGCGCCGCGGCGCTTATGCCCGAAAATACGGTAATATTTTTAAAACTCCGTTATGCACCTCACGCGTTCGTTACAAACAGCGATCATTTTCTACGTTTCACGTGCAATTTTCGACTTGTTAAATAAAACAAAATGGTACTTGTAATATAATTGTTTATTACTTGTCATAAATAAATAAAAAGATGATTTAATTTCCTTTTATTTAATTTTTGGCGTGTAGGATTTCGAGTTCTGGGTGAAATATGTCGGGTTCTAGGTAGACTTCAATTAGAATTTTAAGGTTTTGAACGGTCCGTATCGACGGAAATTATTTTGCCTTTTTCGGATTGGATTACGGTTCGATCGATTTCTTTTTCGGGTTCGGATATTATGGATATATATTTTTATATATTTATCTATCTATATATATATTATATTTTTATATATTTATCTATCTATATATATATATATATATATATATATATATATATATATATATATATATATATATATATATTATATCATATATATTATAAAGCAGAAGTTCTGAAACTTCCAAACGAGTGTTTTCAAAAACTACCCGATGGATTTTTTTGCTGATTGTATCATTCGATAGGAAATATTTTTCCGAAGGTTTATGATTCAAATTTACAGGGATAACTCTGATTTTTGGTAATAAATTTTGTATTTTTCGGTTATTTTTGATGAAAGGGTTGCCAGTAGTTATTTTTTGGCGAAAATTATCATTGCTAAACAAATTAAAAATGATATATCTGTTTGAAATATTACAAACATCTTGCAAATAAAAGCAGAAAATAATAATAATAATAATAATAATAATAATAATAATAATAATAAAGAAAAACCATTTAATGAGGCATGATATTATTAAAAAATATTTATCTTAAAAATAAAAGAAATATTTGTAACGCTTAAAAAATAATTTAACGTGAAATATTACATTTGATGCAACATTTGGCGACTTATCCTTGCGTTAGAATAAAAAAAAAAGTAATTTGAAAATTTTATTAAATGAATTTTGAACGATATTTATTTTCCTTTCTATTATTTTCTTTCTTTTTTTTTTTATCAAATTTCGATAGTATATAACTTACTCCAGGAAAAGGCAGACCTAATTATAAAAGTAATTGTGAGTTACATATTTGTTTCTTTGAGATTTTTTTTACTTTTGTCGGCAAAGAATTAAGCCAAAAATGCATATGTCTGACATTAGATCTCAATAATGTTGCTTTTCCAAGTGAAGATAATTTTTGGAGTATATTTTAATATTCAATTGAAATGCAATAAACATAAGTTAATATTTAAAAAATTGTAATCAAATATTTAAATTTTAGCTTTAGTGTGAAATTCTGCCACATACACATATATATTGTAAAATAATGTCATTCTTTTTCAAAAGTTTTTCAAGGCAATTTTGAAAATTGTGATCAACAAACATACTTTTTGCGCTATTTTGTCAAATTCTCTTCCAGGGAAAATTAGTTTTAAAATTTACAAACTGAACAAGGAAATCTATGCAATTTAAATTAAATTTATGCGTTATTACTATCGAGAAATTCAACATTTTGAAAAAAAAATTGCCTGCTGAAAAAAAATGGCACAGATGTCATATATGCACCACATTGGCGCGATTGAAACAAAACGTCGATTTTATGTTCATATGGTAGCTCGGCTATTGTATATTTATTAATAAACTATTTGCTCTTATTTATTTTTTTAAATGATGTAAATTGTTTTATTTTATAATTATTAACAAAACATAATTTATTTATTTTTATTTCCTTTTTAAAATAATAGAAAGCAATTAAAAAATATATATGTAACTGATATTTTAAAATGAACTTCTCGCAAAATTGGCGTAAAAAAGGGAAAACATTGGACAAATGTGGTGCACATAAGGCATTTGTGCCAAAATATTTTACAAGTTTGTTTTAATTAGCCATTTCTTCTTCAATTTTCTTCATATTTTTCCTGTGTTAGGTAATATTTAAAATGATATTGGACTAATCTTCAATAATTGAGCACCGCCAAATAGCATATTTACTATATTATTGAAAGTTTTATTGGCACAGATATTATATATCACCGAGGTAACTAATAGACTTTAAATTGGCATTATTTTGTCTGAGATATATTAACCCGACTATTAATATTTATTTATAAATAAAATGCTTATTTACTTTATAAATTGTATAAATTGTTTTGTTATATACTTATTAATTAAACTTTTTTCATAGATTTTTATTATTATTTAAATAATAGAAAATAATTTAAATATACACATGAAACTGGTATTCGAAAACAGTGTTTCCGCCAAATTAGCATAAAAAATTATCGCGCCAAACTCGCCGCATATGACATCTTTGACTTTTTGTTTATGTATTAAGGAGATTTCTAGATCATCAACGAGATCATAGAAAATTTGTCAGATAATTTTATTTGAGATTATTAAATTTATGGTTTTTCATTATGAAACAAACGAAGAAAATAAAATTTACTATTGATGCAACTACAGAATTAACGACTGCTTGGCGTTATTTAAAAAAAAAAAATCGAAAAGACGATTTTTTAATTATTTGTTTACTTTTTTTGTTTACATTATTATAAACATTTTTCCATTTTTATATACGCATCACCTTGGCGCGTTTTTTTAAATCTGACATCAGTTTGGCAAACACTGCGTTTTCAAATACCAGTTACATGTTACATTATTTTTAATTATTTTCTATTATTTTAAAAAGGAAACAATAATAAATAAGTGAAGTTTAATTAATAATTATAGAACAAAACAATAAATAAAGAAAAAAAAATAAAGAAAAGTAAAGAAACAAAGTTTATTAGTAAATAAACAACAACAACCAGATTACCACCCAATCCATAAAATCACAATTTTGTTGCAATCGCACCAACGTGATCCATGCATGACACCTGACCAAAATATTATTGGCTATATTATTTATATTTTTTTACATTATTTGGTACTACTTGATTATCCCTTCGACCAAAAAACTGCCGCCAAAATAAAAGATTAAATGTCAATAATGGATGATCGTAAATGCCACATTCATTTGAAATTAAACATGTTACATGCGTTTGTTACGTCCTTAACGGTGTATTTCGATTCAAACTGCCTATTTTCCGATTTATTTTTGAAATCATTATTGCTCTCAAATACACCAAACTTTCAAAATCTCTTATTTGGAAAGTACACAAGGTGCCGTAATTGTCGATTCTTTGATAAATGCAGAAAATATTGCAAAAAAGCAATCAAAAACGGCATTTCGAACCGATTTTTCCCAAGCGGGAGATTTGAGAACGAAAAAAGGGGTCATACTGAGAAGATAATTGTTTATAACTCAAATTCTAATGAATTGAGCGTAAAAAAAACATAACTCGGCACCTCATACGTCCTGTAAAGAACTTAATTCTGAGAACTAAATTCCTAAGCCTGCGATAGATGGCGCTACTCGTCCTAAAAGAAAGGAAAGAACATTCCAAAACAGAACAATTTTTCAGTTGAGCGCGGGAGTTTGGAGTTATTGTGTAGTAAGATGGTGCAGCGTTGTTTCTGGTTTGTTCTGGGATGTGTTATATAAAAAATGTTATTCTATTTTTTTGTTAATTTGTGTCGTACTCGTCCACGTGTGTGTTTATGTGAGAAATAAATTTTAAAAAGACAAAAATGAGTTCTCACTCGTCTCGACGTCTGCAGTTCTTCAATAATTCTACTTTGTGTTCTTTACATACGTGAAGTTGGTGGCAGCTAGTGTGACGAATTCTTGGTGTAAAAAAAAGCCAGTTTAACTAAGATGAAAACTCAGCTATTAAACAAGTAAGCCAGTTCCAAATTCTTTTATTCTTAGTACCTTGAAATATTTATTATCGATTAAAATTTTTAAATCTGGATTAGTAAATATTTGTTTTACTTTCGTAAATTAATTTCAATCTTTAGTAAAAGTGCGAATTAATTGGAGTAAAAAAAAAAAAATCAGGCTTGAAAGAATATTAGAATTAGTGGCTTATTCCCATCAAATAGTAAAAAAGAGTATAAAATTACTTTTGTTATTATTTTATTTTTTGCTAATGTGCTCATTTCGAATTCGTATGCTATGATGTTTTAGAATGTTGATAATTGTTCTTAAGTAAAGAAAAAGTATTTCTTAAATAAAGAAAAAAAAAGAAAGTAATACGGTTATATTTAATTTTTTGTAAGAATTGTGATGGTAAAATTCTTTTGAATCAAAGTGATTTAATTTGTGAAAATGGTATATATGTATTCTATTCTAAGAACGAAAGATTTCGAAAAATAAAGGTTGTCATTACACCTTTCGATTATTGGATGAATGCCAATTTACAGAAGAAAGGTTCTTTCTGTGTTGGTTATTTAGTTTATTCTAAAAGTAGAATAAATTATTTTTTGTTTTTTGTTTCCTAATTCGGAAATAAATGCAGTGATATTTTTGTTTTGTTAATTTTTGAATGAAAAAGTATGACAAAATAAAAGTTTGATCGAGAAAAAGATTAATTCTGATTTCTTTGTTAGGTTTTTATAAAACAATAAAAACTTTTTAAAATATTTAGATAAAAGATTTATTATCGTTAGAAAAAGAAAATTGAGTTGAATATTTTAAAGTTTATTCTTTTCATGTAAAGAATATAATTGTTATAAGAATTATTTAATATATATATATATATATATATATTGCAAATAATTTGTTACGTTTGCATAAAAAGTTTGAGAATTAAGAAAAATTCTGGTGTTTACGTAATGATGTTTGGTTTAATTTTCATTGCATAATATAAACATTGATTAGAAATAATTTTGTCTGTTACACCTGAAATACAGTTGTGAATTTCGAAAAAATATATCTATTTTAATTGTATTTTTATGGTATTACATATCGCCCAATCCAAAGTTGCGGGTGTGACATTTACACAACTTTCATTAGTCACCAGCAAAAATATTTTTGAGCATTGGTTTCAATTTATATGAATTTCAATGTAGACCACTTGCATATACATTTATCCAAATCTGAAAATTTTCCGATGTATCATTTATTTATAAAAAAAAAATAATTTCTACCTGTTGCGGGTGTGACACAAAAAGGACATGCATTTTCATCTTTCAGTGCAAAAACGCAAAACTCTGTGAATTATGACAACTGAGTGAATTGATTTTTTTAAATATTAAACAGCAATACATAAGTAATTATTCTATGAAAAAATTAAATTATTTACTCAATTCCTGCTTTTGTAGAAAATATTCAAAATTTTCGTTGCGGGTGTGACGTCCTGTTGCGGGTGTGACTTGTACAGCCAATAAAAAAATGACATACACAAATATTTTCAAGGGAGATTTTTTTAATTAACGAATTAATCAATATTACAATTATAATATCTAGAGAGGAAAATATAAAAAAATTTTCATTTCCAATCTTGAATTTATAATTTCTGGTGGTGGCAGCTTTTTTTACAAAAATGCTCTTTTTTTATAGGATGCATCTAACTGACTGGGCCAAATATGCACGTTTTCTTAAATTTTTTTCAAACATTCTAATTCTATATCGTCACCATCCATTTGTCTTATTTGCCCATCAAATTTTTCACTTTTTTAATGTCGAGAATAAAACAACTTCTACAAAATGTCCAACTGCACATTCATCGTTGGATATTATATCCTTGTCAAAGTATGGATACATCTACCTGACTGAGCCAAATATACACATTTTCTTGATTTTTATTCCGATATTCTTATTCTATAATATCCCCATTCATTTGTCTTATTTGTCCATCAAAATTTTGACTTTTTTTTTTTTTTTTTTTTTTTTTTTTATGTGGAGAATAAAACAACTTTTACAAAATCCCCAACTGCACTCTTATCATTGGATATTATATTTTAGACAAAATATGATAACAAACAAATTTTCTTGTGATCACTTTCTGAAGTTATTGCTACATTAATTGTTCCTGCGTCAATAAAAACAACATGATGTATCGATTGAATGTTGAGCTCCAATTGTGCTTGGTGCCAGCATTCATGAAGCATTTTAACAATATCTTCTGAAATTTCACATTCAGCAAAGTTCTTTTATATTTTTTAGGAATTTTTCTACACACATGGCGAAATCTGAAGCTTAATTTATTGTTGCAGAGCGTTGCTAGTGTTACCATTTTCTTGGCAACTGCACCAACCCCATCGACAACTCCTTTACCATGAGATGAAATGCAAAAGGATTGCCATCCTTTACCATGATTTTTTTTAAATAGTCTCTTCTTTTCTCTGCTTGCATTGTCTCTTTCCTTCTCTTGTTGTAGATATGCTTCATAGTTAAAAGGGTTTTCCTTAATCTTTTTTCAATGATATCGTGATCTTTCTGTACTCTTCATTCTCTGCAAAAAAGAAGAAATTAATGTGTAAACTGAATAAATATAGCACTTCTAGTCCAAAAATATAAGCTTAACAAATTTTTAATAGTTATCCCTTGAAATTTGTAATCTTACATAAAGTTAATTATGTTAAATTTTGGTTAATTTCAAACTGACTATATACATTTTATGCTAACTTTATAAACATTTTAACAGTTTCTATTATTCTTACTTCTGCTTTTTATTTAATTTGAATTAAAAGAGAAAAAAAAAATCTTCCTCTAATATTGATTTACTTATTTTAAAAAACTAAATATATATATATATTAGATAAATACTATCAAATAACAAAGTTAAAAAAAATGTATATAAATAACAAAACAAAATTAACAAATTTAAAGAAAATTGCTAAAATATTGTTTCGTAATTTTCTTTTTTTAATTTCTATAAAACTCTTACTTTTTAAATTAATTTCTTAATCATATATCACTAATAAAAATATTTTCTTTCAGTAAAAAAGCAACAATTTTATCAATCCAAACTGAATAAATCAACTGCATACAGTGTCACATGCTCAGATGATGCAAATTTTTATTTATTAACTGGAATTCCCTCTATTAAATCAAAAGGTATAGTTAAAGCTGCCAAGTACATGTTTTACAGCATATTATTCTTTTATAAATTTACATATAATTTGTTCAAATATGCATTTGTAATCAATTTTAAAAGACGCTGCGGCTGTGACTTTAATTAAATGACACACCCGCAACAGGGACATGTCACGCCCGCAACGCTCAATAATTATAATTAAAATATTAATTAATTTCTTTTGTGTCTGTAATTCAAAGTATCTTAATAAACTATTTTTGAATATAAAGTTTCATAACTTTAAATCAAAAATATTTTTCTGCAGAGATATAAATGTAATTTTTTGTTGCGGGTGTGACACAATAATTAAGAGGAATTAAATATGCTTACCTTTTGTAATGAAGATTAGTGAACACTTCTCTGCAGACAAAAACTCTCAATAATAGCTGTCAGATCATATATATCCAAGTTTGGAGATTTTCAGAATGTTTGTTCAGCTGTACGAGACCATGAAATGTAAAGATTTTTGTCGCAGTCTATTTTACAAAGTCATAATGTCACTTTATTAATTAAAATAAGTATGTTAATGACAAAAATTTTATTATTTTTTGATAAAATATGAAATAGTACACTCTTAACAGTTAATATGCAAGATTTCAATCATATTTAAAGAAATTTAAATTTTCATCCTCATGTCCGTTTTTTCGTGGATTGGGCGATATGCTTATTTAATTCGTTTTAAAAAAATTTGCATTTGTGTTTAATTTACTAAGAATTTTAGTAAATTGGTATATTGTGTTATTGTATATTGGTCAATTTTTCATATGTGATTGGGATTTAAATTTGATTGAAATAATAAATCTAAGTAGGGGATTTAATTGAAGTATGTTTTAGAATTGAATTATTAATTAAATTTGTTACTTGCTTGAAATATTGTTGTTAGTAAGTTTAAGTAAAGGAAAATTGGGAATTATATAAATTTTTAAATTTAGCATTCTGATTTTGTTTCGATTTCTCTTAAACGAAGATGTCTTATTTAACAAAGGGATCAAAAAGGGAAGACCTACAAAATTTAGCTAGTGAGCTTGGCATTAAGGATGTAGGGAATTTAAAAATCGCGGATCTCAAGAAAGCTATCCTAGGAATAGACGATTATGATGAAGATTTTGTTAAAGGAATATTAAACACAGT
Organism: Maratus speculifer; assembly: GCA_964019185.1. NCBI lineage: Eukaryota > Metazoa > Arthropoda > Arachnida > Araneae > Salticidae > Maratus > Maratus speculifer. The sequence continues at coordinate 363,755,755 of OZ025291.1, forward strand.
AATTGAGGATAGGAAAAAGAGAGAAGCGAGGGAAGAAGAAATACGACAAGAAGAAAAAGAAGAAAAAAGACGTCAAGAAGAAAGAGAAGAAAAAAGACGACAAGAAGAAAGAGAAGAAAAAATACGTGAAGAAGAAAGGCAAGAACGTTTGGCTAAAGAAGCTCGTGAACATGAACTAGAATTAAAGAAATTAGAGCATAGAACTCTAGAACAGAACAATTTGTCAGAGAGAAAGGTGGATCTTGGACCAAAGATACAGTTAGCACAAATTGTTCCGAAATTCGACGAAAAATCTGATGAGATGGGTCTGTTTTTGATAAATTTTGAGCGAAGAGCAGAGATGGCTAAAGTGTCGAAAACTGATTGGGTTGCATATTTGTTAGCTGTTTTGCCCACAGAGGTCTCAAATATGTTAGCCAGGGAATCACCCGAAGACGCGATTAACTATGATTTCGTTAAAAGTCTTATATTAGAAAGATACAAGTTGAATAGTGAGAAACTGAAACAATGTTTTTATCGCCATCATAAAACACCCGACAAATCTTGGAGGAACTACGCACAAGAACTCATTAGTTATTTTACCGCTTGGATTAAGGAATTAGGTGTTGACAATTTTGATCAACTTAAAGATCTAATTATTACAGAACAATTAAAATTTCGAGTGCCTGCGGAAACAAAAGAACATTTTCTAGATAATTGGTTAAATTTTATGACCCCTTTAGATTTGGCAAAAAAATTAGATGACTATGAGAGTATCAAAGAAAGTTTAAAAAAGAAAGAACTTCCTAAAAAGAATTTCTCTAATTTTCGACCCCAGTTTAAAAATTCAAATAATTTTGACTCCAGAAAAGAAGGTAAAGATAATAAGCCAAAAATGCATATTAAATCAGAATCGTTTTCAGGAAATCATAGAGAGAGAGAATTCGAGAAGAGGAAAACGTTGCGTTGTTACGAGTGCGGATCGAGCAATCATCTTCGTCCTCAATGTGATAAAATTAAGAAATCCACAGAAGTGATTTCACATGTTGATGTTGAAAATGAACATGATTCTTCAATAACGCCTTACCTTAGTGTGGGGAAAGTAAATGGTGTACAAATGGAAATTTTGAGAGATACAGGTGCGACAATAGATTTAATTGCAAAAAAATATGTGAAGCCACATATGTATTTGAATGAAAAAGTGTGGGTTCGGGTGCCCTTACACGACGGTTTAATTTGCTTACCTCTCGCAGAAGTTGAATTGGACTGTGAAATGGGACATGTGATAACTAAAGCTGCTGTCTCTAGAGACTCTGTAGATTTAGGAAGATATTTGCTGGGAAATAAAACAGCCGAATTATTCGAAGATTGTAAAAAAGAAAAGGCATTGAGAGAGCACATGATAAATGCTGTGCAAACCAGAGCTCAGAAGAAAATTCTGGAGGCAGAGGTTCCTCTGGAGGAACCTGGAATGCACGAATTTTCTGATGTAACTTTAGAGGAAGATCACAGCAGTAACATAGCGAATGAAGATAAGAAAATGGATGAGAAAAAAAGTGATAAATCTGAAGACAAGAAGATAGAAAACGAAGAAGGCTCAATTTTACCAATTTGCGAAACTGTCTCATTGCAAGAACTTATCAAAATTTCTCCGAAGGAATTTTCTGAAGAGCAAAGGAAAAGCAAAGAGCTCAAACCTCTTATAGACGATGCCAAAACGGAAAATACTAAGGATAGGAAATTTATTTTGGAAAAAGATATGCTTTTCTATAGAAGAAAAGATAAAAATGGTACTGAAAGGAAATTATTAGTTGTTCCTGAAAGATTTCGTGAACAGTTAAAAAAATTTTGTCATGAAACTGTTGCATCTCATTTGGGTGTGGCTAAAACTAAAGATGCATTGTTTAAGACTTTTTATTGGCCAAATTGCTTCAAAGATATCGAAGAATATGTCCGAACTTGCGATTACTGTCAACGGGTTGGGAAGCCTCAGGACAAAAAGAAAGCACCTTTACAGATTGTTCCAGTTATTTCAGAAATATTTACAAAATTAAATGTTGATGCTTGTGGACCTTTACCTATCAGTACATTAGGGAACAAATACGTAATAACTGTAATTTGCTTAGCTTCGAAATATCCTGATGCAGTTCCTACACCTAATTTGTATTCTACGACGGTTATTGATGCTTTGTTACAAATTTTCAGTAGACTTGGATTTCCTCGTATACTACAAACTGATCAAGGAAAGTCATTCATGAGTGCACTTACAACGGAATTCTTAGAGAAATTTGGCGTCAGAGTTGTGCGAAGCTCAGTTTATCATCCACAAAGTAACCCAGTTGAAAGAATGCACAGGACTTTGAAACGGATACTCAGAGTACTTTGTTTAGAAGCGGGATCTGATTGGGAGAAGGTACTTCCACCTGCCCTTTTTGCATTAAGAACTGTAACTCATACTAGTACTGGATTTAGTCCAGCAGAATTAGTCCATGGACAGAACTTAAGAACTCCAATGATGTTACTCTATGAAAATTTGACTGAGCAAGAGATAGAAGAAGATAGTGTGATATCCTATGTATTTGACTTAATGAACAGAATGAAGAAATGCCAAGAACTTGCTGCAGAAAATATGGAAAAGGAGAAACAAACACAAAAATATTGGTATGATATCAAAGCCAGGAAACGAGAGTTTAAAGAAGGTGATCAAGTTTTAATTGTGGCCCCATCCAAACCAAATAAACTGTCAGTTAGTTGGATAGGACCTGGAAGAGTACTAAAGAGATTATCAGAAACTAACTACGTTATATACAATCCAGAAGGGAAGAAGTCCCAAGTATATCATGTAAATATGCTAAAACCTTACCATCAAAGAAGTGTGGAAAACGTAAATTTACTTACTACAAAAACCACCTCTAATGATGAAGAAGATGAAATTCCTAAATTGGATGAAGAAAATACAGACAATGCGTTGTTAGAAGTATGGCAAGAAATCCAAAAAAATAAAAGATTAAATGAAAGTCAACGAGAAGAATTAGGACAACTTATTGGAAAATATGCTGACTCTTTTTCGACTGAACCAGGATGCACAAATTTAGTTGAACATGATATTGAACTGGAATCAGAAAACCCAATCTGTGCCCGGCCTTATAAAATGTCGCCTAGACAGACGGAAATTCTAAAGGCTGAAGTCGAGAAAATGTTGAAACTGAAAGTTATTGAGCCAGGTGAATCTGACTTTGCCTCTCCATTAATTTTAGTTGAAGTTCCCGGTAGAGAAGCAAGACCCTGCATAGATTATCGCCGTTTAAATAAAGTGACTCGAACAAAATTTTATCCTTTGCCCGACACTGAACAGTTAGTAGAAAAAGTGTCTTCAGCCAGGTACATTTCAGTTTTAGATCTGACCAGAGGTTACTGGCAAATACCGTTAACCAAGCGTGCTCAAAGATATGCAGCTTTTGTGACAAATTTTGGGACGTACATACCGTTGCGCCTCCCTTTTGGTTTAAAAAATGCTCCATATGAATTTAGCCGACTTATGGCCGGATTGCTGAAAAACTGTGAAGAATATGCGGTGCCTTATCTGGATGACGTGGCGGTTTTCTCGCAAACTTGGGAAGATCATTTAAAACACCTAGAAGAAGTTTTTAAAAGATTGAGTGAAGCAAAACTGCATATTAAACCATCCAAATGTCAATTCGCCCAAGCTTATGTCAAATATCTTGGACACTTAGTGGGTCAAGGTCTTAGAACTCCAGGAGAACTGAAAGTTCAAGCCATAAAAGAGTTTCCAGTTCCTACTACTAAAACTCAAATCCGATCTTTCTTGGGTTTAGCTGGATATTATCGAAATTATATCCCGGACTTTTCTGTAATCGCAACGCCTCTCACTAATTTATTAAAAGGAAAGATTCGCAAGTCAACTATAGACTGGAATGAGGACTGTCAAAAGGCATTTGATGAACTGAAAGTTAAACTCTCTGAAAATCCTGTCTTATATAGTCCAGACTTTACAAAACCTTTCATCCTTCAATGTGATGCTTCAAATTTGGGAATTGGTGTAGTCTTATCCCAGTTGAATGAAAATAATGAAGAACATCCTATAATGTACTTGAGCAAAAAGTTTTTAGACAGAGAACGAAAGTTTAGTACCACCGAAAAAGAATGCGCAGCTATTGTATTTGCAGTGCGAAAACTACGATGCTACTTAGATGGCCATCAAAAATTTCAAATCCAGACAGACCATAACCCTTTAGTATGGTTAGAAAAGAACAGTGGAACTAATCCAAGACTTTTAAGATGGGCTTTGATTTTACAGTCTTTCAATTATGAAATTGTTCACAAAAAGGGAAAACAACACCAGAATGCTGATAGTTTAAGTCGAGCTATAAAGTCTACTTGATTACAATGCTAATATGTATATATGTTTATTTGTATAACAGTTAATTTTGAATTTGTTTTATTACATGTGTGTAAACTATTTTTTTTCAAAAAATGTATCACTTGTATTTGAAAATTTATTTTGTATAGATTATTTTTTATTTCTTTTTACGGTGGGAATAAGTCTGGTTCAAGGTACTAAAAATGTTTTTGGAACTAGTGCTACACGAACTATGTTTTAAAAACAAACTTTTCCTCGACAAGGCCCGGAAAAGTTTTCCCCCGGTGGGGAGGAGTCTGTAAAGAACTTAATTCTGAGAACTAAATTCCTAAGCCTGCGATAGATGGCGCTACTCGTCCTAAAAGAAAGGAAAGAACATTCCAAAACAGAACAATTTTTCAGTTGAGCGCGGGAGTTTGGAGTTATTGTGTAGTAAGATGGTGCAGCGTTGTTTCTGGTTTGTTCTGGGATGTGTTATATAAAAAATGTTATTCTATTTTTTTGTTAATTTGTGTCGTACTCGTCCACGTGTGTGTTTATGTGAGAAATAAATTTTAAAAAGACAAAAATGAGTTCTCACTCGTCTCGACGTCTGCAGTTCTTCAATAATTCTACTTTGTGTTCTTTACAGTCCCTTCAAGAATCCTCCCGGCAAGTTTCATGTTTCTACGTTTAAAAATGTGTCTGAAATTGTATCGGAAAATTTGCTGTTGAAGATGGAAAAGCGTTTTTTCGAATACACCCTTAACTACTTTTGAATTCGCGTTTTATTTGCATTTCTATAAATATTTTCGTAATTTATTGATTCTTTGGTTATTTAAAATAAAAGATATATTCGTTTGTATAATATGGTGAATCGTTTTGCAATATGTATAATTTGGCGAAATTGATCTATGGAATAATAAAGTAGTATCTATTATTTATTTAAATTCAATCTGGATATTTAAGTTGACAGAACTAGCGTACTTTTCAAGTTTCCGTAGAGGCATTCGCCAAGTTGTCGTTAATTCTGTGTTTTAGCCATATTATGTATTTTTCATCTGTAGTTATTTTACTATCCCTAAAATGGAAATATTTGCAATGTGCAGAAAAAATATTCGGAATATCAATGATATAGAATAAAAAAAATGCAATTAATTTATCAATCATTCAGGTTAGAAAAAATACTTTAAAATTTGCTAAGAAAAAAAATATACGTTAAATACCGACAGTCGAAAATTTTGTTTATGATGTTTATGTTGCAGTTTTAATTAACATTAAGCCCTATCAACAGAATTTGATCAAAAATTAACTATTAAATACTACTTCATTACCCCGTCGAAAAAAAAAACTATCGCCATGATATAAGATTAAATGCCAATAATAGATGATTGTAAACTTCACTTTCACTTGAAAATAAACACGAAATAAGTCTGATACATTTGTAACAAATCGTTATAAGCAATACTAATGTTTGACGCCAAAAATCATAATGGAATTGATTACAAGCTGAAGGTTTATTTTTTTTACAAAATTTAGCATCAAGATTATTCCCGATTTAACAGCTACATGTTTGCAACTGCAGGGCTGCCACAGGCAACTATTTTTTAACTCTAACTGGCACCACTTTCTTTAAACAGAAATCCTTAACATACACTTTGACAACACTTGCAAGAAAAATTTATTTTGAAATTTATATTAGAAAAATAGGGGTGCAAACGGAATATAAAAATAGTCGCCTGTGGCAGCCCTGCAACTGGTTTATAAAATGAAGAGGCAGTGAAACTGATGTAATTTTAATTTTACCCAAATAATTCAGCTTTAAAATACACCTTTTATGCTTCATTGTTCTAATAAATATATAAGTTAAACACTCTTTTTTACATTTTTTTGCTATGTACTTTGCTGGAACAGACCAAGGTAGATAGAAAACTGTAGTAGAGTTGCCAGAAGAGGACGGTTATTAAAAAATGTAATGCAGCATGTAATGAGATTGTATTTAGGTACCAGATCTGCACATAGTGCAAGTTCAGATTCGGGAGTTTAAGAACTAACAAATGATAATGTGCTATTTGAAAATTAATAGAGTTTGATAATCATTGCAATGCTTTCTGACAAAATAATGTGATGAGTAGAGAACATTTTGATTCCTGCTGTCACAACGGTCTCATTTTCATATCAAACTCTACTATAAATGATCAAATAAGAGAGATGGTACTTAATTACCCAAATTTTGTCCAAGGCATACAATAGTGTAATACAGCAATGACATTGGCACTGGCATCGTTTTCAGCATTGCGGAAGGACATTCCAGGTGATGGTCTACACTGCTTTAAAAAAGAAATTTCAAATCACCATTTTGTTTGAGTCAAGATTTGTTTGGAAAAATGGACCAGCGCAGCGGGCATAGCCTGCTAGTTTTTATATATTTATCTATATCTATATCTATATATATTATATTTTTATATATTTATCGGATATATATTTTTTCGGGTTCGGATATATGGTTTGGGTTTGACTTAAAATGGAATTTTCTATTGATTGGATTATATGTTTAGGCAGAAATTATTTTATTTTGCTCAAATTGGGTTACGGATGAATGGAATTTTCCCTAAGGTCGGGTTTAGATCGAACATAGACTTCAATTGGTTTTGGTTTGGTTTATTTTATGAAGGCCGATTATCGCAGATATAGGTCCTTAAGGGGAGGGGTGTCCTCCGTGGGGGTCTTTCTAAGGAAACTTAACTCGTATTTACGCCAGGAAATCCAGGTTCGAAGAAAATTACGGAATACTCCGAACGGTTAGGCCGACGGCTGCGATTGGGATCGAACGCAGCACCTACCATCTACCAGTTTGAAGGTCAGAACTAGACTTCAATTGGAATTTTCAGATTTTGATCAGAACGTGTCGATGAAAACTATTTTGTCTTTCACAGATTGTGTTCCGATTCTATAGATTTTTTTTTGTTTGTTTCTTTTATGTTAGGGTCGAGTTGATTTTAAATAGAATTTTCATACTCTAGTCAGATTTTATTTAACGGAAAATAATTTGTCTTGCTTGTGTCGGATTGTAATACGGCAGAATTGAAACACGTGTTAATTTTTTTCAATTAACCTAACAATATCCAGAATTTTTGCAATGATCCGAAAAAATTAGGCTGTTTGAGAAATAAATTGTCTTATTTATATCAGCCTTACGTTTTTTACAACATGAAAATAATAAACATGAAAAGTGTCAGGCTGATTAGAGAAATGGATATGATTCTCCAATTAACTAGGCTCTTAACAAAAAGAATAGGCTCTTTGCAAAGATTTAGATTTTTCATAGCCTACGACTCATACACTCATACAGCGTTGTAGTCGTAAAAATAGCAGAGATTATATACGATATAAACAGGAGGTATAAGCTGACGTCATGAATGTTCATAGCGAGGCTAACGAAAAAGACAGGCTACCGCGGTTCCATGCGACGCATCTTTTTTTACAGACCGCTTGAGTCACGTGATAATCGAGAACACCAATGAAGATGTACGAAAAGAGCAACACGTCACCCTAGCGGTCTGTAAAACAAGTTGGAAATTGCACGTGAATCGTAGCAAATGAGGTGCGTTCGTACGATAACGAATTTTTAAAATATTCAGATCTTGCTGATATAGTAGAGCGTACTTTGGATACAATATAGTGGTCGAAATCTTCGTGTTCCTGTAAATATGCAGGGAGTAAATTTTAATATACTTCATTAACGTATATCTTATTCATAAAATATGAAGTAGTTTAATATAATTAAAGCCCGCCCCAAACAATGTTTCCACGTATAACATTATTCAGTGGAATACATTTGTGTGGCCCTGTAATTTAATAATAATTATTCTTTGCATCGCAGATTGTACAGAATGTATATTTTAGTACATACTTCATAGATTCATTTCAGTTCTATTATGTTCAAATGAGTGTAACACCATTAAAATGCATTTGAAACTTTTTTCCCATTGCTCGTAATGTAACGGATTGATTGTTCCTGTAATTGATCTATGAATCTGATTTTCATAACATTTGAAATGACTCGACAAAATTATGTAATATTTATGTATTTTAAATTTCAAACGATTCGGTTGGGTAGTTTTTGCGTTGTTATATGCGGACAGACAGACGGACAGACAGATGGACTGAGCGACAACAATAGGTGTTACGTATTTACATAATTACGAACGCACCTGAAAAGACACTTGGGAGGCACTACGGTAGCCTGTCTTTTTCGCTAGCCTCAGTTCATGGATAAGATATACGCCAATACTTTATTTCAGAAACAGAGGATATGCGGAGCTTCTTTAAAAAATCCAGAGGGTACACGGCGTATACCCGCGTATACCCTCCACTACATTCCTGCACTCACAGTGCTTAATATACGAACAATTCCATTTCGAAATAAGCCAAAGTAGATTATAAGGAAAGTTTTATAAATTATTAAATTTGAGGTTTTTCTTTCTCCAAAATCCAATGAAGTTTCCTAAGAAAGTTGGAGAAAAATTTGTGTTCTCTTCAGATGTTTCAACGATTAGTAAAGAAGAAATGATATCATTACTGCCTGAATCTTCGTTCGACAACAGGGGAAAACTATCATTTGAACTTAACTTCGCAGAGTATAATTTGAAATAATTTGTAATTGTTTAATGCTGATAAATATATTTATATAAGATTAACTGTTTCTGCTTTCTAGAAATGGGCTGTGATTATCATCTAAAAGCTTTAAAACAAACAAGAAACACATTAAAAGTTCGATAAATTCAGAACTGATGTGTCCGTTATTTCTAGTGATACGTCTGTTACAATAAGTGTTTATATAAATGGGATAATATACCCTAATATTTTTTATTCATAATAATCATATGAAGTCATATGTAAGTATCAAGTTTTTGTTGTTTGTAATAAATTACAGCTATTTTTCTTGCATTTACATTTTCAGAAAATTTAAAATTTTTATAAAGGCATAAAAATAGCATTAATTTTTGAGATATGTCCGTTAGTAAACAACAACAACAACAACAAATAAATAAAAATAAAAATAAAATAAAATAAAATAAATTACTCTTTTTGGAAATTTTCAAAATTTAATTGTATTATACAGTGTGTCCATTCTCAACGGTGGCCAATGGCTAATTTCTAAACCGTTAGTTATAAACAGTATAGTTCCAATCGCAAAAATGCTTGAAAAAAAAGGTAAAAAATTGTTTTTTAAGGGATATAAGCAATATATATATATATATATATATATATATATATATAGAAAATTACGAAAATTAAATTTTTATACAGTACCCCGGTCCTATAAGTGATATTCAGTAAAAAATTTCCATCACTTTAACAAGTCATCTAACATTAAAATTGACCGATTTATGAAAATTTAAATTTCATGACTTAAACCACTTTTCTGTAACTGAAAACGGATGAGTTTGAGTATCTTTAAAGAAGCGTACACTAAATGGTTAACCCTTTCGCTACGAAGCCGCCTGAAACGGCCGTTCATCCAGCGTACGGAGCTAGCCGCCCGGACGCCTGAGAACAGGTGTTCCATTTCTCCCCCCTAGAAAACATCGAGCTATTGTCATGGAGTAAGTGCGAGGCGAGTGATTGATGAGGGGATTATTGCAATCAACCGATGGGGAATTTTCGAAGGAAAACACTTTTCACTTTTTCTTCTATTGCATGATATTTATATTTATTCAATTTTGTATATTAAAATATTATATATATTTTAATTTAACTTGGTTATCTGCGTTTTATTTAGTTATTTGCATACGGTATGTAAAATGCAAAGTATAAGCTGGCAATAATTTTTAACGATTATGCAGACAAATATGATTCTAATGACAACATACATTTATCCTACGACGAATCAGTGGATGCAGATATCGATTATGAAAATAAGTACAGAATTTCACTCTCAAATTAATGGCGAATATTACTTAGAGTCCTGTCCGGATAATAAAAAAATAAGAACGGATATATTTATAATTCTTCTAGTTAACTTTGTTTTATATGTTTTTCTCATTATAAATCAGTGTATTTTTTATGATTGCAAACTTAGAAAATCCATTACACCCATTAGGATCTATACTAATGAATCTTTGATCTATTTGTTACAATTTTGTATATGTAAAAAAAAAATATATATATATATATATAATAATAATGTCAATTTTACAGGGGGGAAAAGAAAAAGACTAAAAGAAAAATAGAAAGATAATTTTAAACCCTCTAGATAATTTTGTTCTCTATATTCTTTTCTTTTTTTTAATACTGCATTTTCTGTATGTTTGGAAACTCAGAAAATCCAGTACACCCATTAATATTTATAATTATAAATCTTAGATCAAAATCTTACAAATAAAAAAAAATGACAATGCTCATTTTTTAGAAAAAAAGGGAAAAGGAAGAAAATTTTAATTCCTCTATATAAGTTTATTTTCTGATACATACTTTAAATTTTTTAATTGCTGTATTTACTATATATTAAAATTTTTTAGAAAATGAATTACATTAATTAGGATCTATAATAATGAAATCCACTACTGACGAGAATTTCAGCTCTCAGGGCTGGGTTTGAACTCAGTCACGCTCGTCGACCTAGTCGTTCGGAGCTCTTCGTGTTTTTCTTCGAACCTTGGATTTCCTTGCGTAAATACGAGTTAGGCTTCCCTAGAAAGACCCCCCACACACACACACAGAGGGTAACCCCTGAGAATCTCTATCCTTCGTGTTGATAATCGTAATGATCGTGATCTTAGATTCATTTATTGCAAAATTATAAAAATTGACAATGCTCATTTTCTTGAATAAAATAAATAAATAAAGATTTAGAAGATAATTCTAGATAACTTTGTTTTCTAAATGTTTTTTTATTATTATTATTATTTACTTTACTTTTTATGTATTTAAAAATTTAGAAAATCCATTAGGATATATAATATTTAGATCCATTTATTACAAATTTATAAAAAAAATGATAACGTCCATTTTCCAGTTTTTTTTTTTTTTTTTTTTTTTTGGGGGGGGGGGGGGGGAAGAAAGAAAATTTTAATTTTTCTAGATATTTTTCTATATGCTTTTATTATTATTTTTTTTGTGTACTATTATTACGAGTTTCAAAATTAAAAAATATGTATATTAACCTCCATACATTTTTATATAGCAAAATATATAAATAAATTTTGAACAGACAGATATTAAGTCATTATCATTTATTTATTCAAGTGAATATTATTATATTTTATTTAGTGTTACATTATTTTGTATAATTTTTAAAGCTGTAATTTCTTAGAAAATGATGAAATTTTATCAAGTAAAAATAAATTTGAATTCTTAAAATATTAATTTCTGATACAGTTTTTTTAGTTATTATGTTTTCATAAATAGCAAGTAATTAATAAAAAATAAATATGAACTTTTAAAATGGCAAAAATAAAAAATAAATCATTTACTATCACGCTTTTAACGCCATCAATCAATAATATATGTATGTTTTTTATCACAATGATGTTATTCCAAGCATAATTTTAAAATTCGATAAAAAAGGATATTTTGTGGGGGGTGGGTTACAAATGCATTACAAAATGTAAAACTTTTACTTATGAGGTGATTTTTAAAGTAATTTTTGGACAGATTTTTTTTTTTTTTTTTTTCCCGCGTCTAATGTTTCTCTTTTAACAATTTTTCACATTACTAAAAAAAAAAAAAATGTTAAATTAACTTAGCAATCTGAAAATACTGTGGAAATATTGTGATATTTTTTCATAAATTTCTTTAAAAACAGAAGTAGATTTTTCATGCTATTTAAATAGTGAATTTTTCTCTTTTATTTTTAGCTTAAATATTTATCACAAGAAAATATACAAAATACGCTATAAAACGAAAAGCAAGAAATTGACATCCTGTCAGAAAAAATTTACTCACCCTTTAACTAATTTTATTATTGGGCAAAAGTAAGACTCTAATTTCGAGGAAATAGTATGCCAGGAATAAATCCCGAAAGATAACACATGCACAAATATATCGAGCATAAATATATTTTAGTATAATAAAAACATTCCCTTGAGCAGGATTATACTATTGTCCGTCTGATCTTAGGGGGTATAATAGGGAAAAATAAGTACTACTTTCGAAGGTAGCTGCCTGCTTATTGTCCCTTTGACAAATAGCATGAAAGTAGGCGGGCAGAAGAAAGGGGTTGAAAATTTCTTGCAGATAATTTCAGTTTTCGGGCGGTTTCGTATTTTCAGAGTCAGTGCGTTTTTAGACTTCCGTATTCAAAGGGTTAAAGTATAAATTGCGTCCTTTTTCAACGCTGTCCAATATTTAATTCTTAAACCATTTGTCACAGACATATAGTTTCAATTACAAAAATGTTAAAAATGAGGTAAAGAAATATTTTTAAAGTGATTTAACCTTTTATCCACCAACTTATCAATTCATGAAAATTTTACATTCTAAAGCATTTTGCGTAAATTGTTTAGACTAAATTAAAAGTTTGACATAATCATTTAATAAATTTTTAAAGGATTTTAGAAGGATTAAAGGATTTAGAATAATTAATTAAATTTGAATTTACATTGAATTTGTGCAATATTTATAACCCCACTCAAATCTTTTATTTTAAATTGTTTTCTTAGTATTTTGTAGAATTATAAAATGTGCAAATATGATGTTCTTACAATGTAAATATAGAAATATTTCCGAATTGAAAAATTGCCATCCCCCTCCCTCAGCGCCAAGAAAGCTGAAAAGATGCAAAGACAAAAGAAATCTCCTTTTAAAAATATTTTTGTTTTGTGTAACCAATAATACTTTTAAAACAAAATAAAGTAATGTATCTGTAATTCATTCTGAACAGTATTACAACTAATTGACGTATTAAAAGAATTTTATAATAAGTAATTTTAATGGTACTTATAAGTACCGTCGGTAGATAAAGGCAGGGATGTAGTGGAGGGTATACAGGGTGAGTCATAAATATCGAAACAATAGGCTATCTCCTTAAATATTGCCCTTAGACCCATACTGCCAATTGCAAAAATTCATTAAAAAAATGTGAAATTTTTGATAAGATAAAATCCGACTCCATGGGGGGTTTAGTTGAAAAGTTACGAAAATTAAATTTTTATACGGCCCCCGTAGGACAAAAATTCCAATAAGGAAAACATTCCTTATTCAGTCCTGAATAAGACACAAAAAGTTGCATCTTCATATCTCCAAAATTCGCAAAGTTATAGCGTTTAAAAAATTCATCAGGTTTTAAGGGATTAGACACAAATTGAAATACGCGCAAATCAAAAAACAATGTTACTTTAACAGTTCCTAGAAAAAGCGTAAAAAATCTATTTCTTGAGTTAGAATTTTGATTTTTTTCTTTTTTGTGATGGTTAGCCTTATAATTTTCTAAGAAAATCACATTCTAAAATTTCTCATACAATTTATAAAAGTTTCATGTGGTTAGTACTGGTTTAAATGGGACAATCAAAAATCGTTATAACTCGTAACATTATTTATCGGATTTCAATTTCTTTCCATTTAATTAAAGATGAAAATCTGATTTTAGTTTTGTTCCAAGGTTTTTTTTATATTAATTTTAAAACTATTAAAAACGTTTATTGAAAAAATAATATAACTTAAAAAAAAAACATATTTTCAAAAGCAAAAAATTTTTTTTTCGAAATTAAACATATTTTCAAATTTGCCAAAACAAAACTAATGTAAAAAAAATAAAAAATGACGTGTTTCAAGTTCTTTTTTCTTTTAAAAATTCTAAGCATTTAATAATTTAAAGACAAGAAACAGAGGATAAAAAATTCATTATGCAGAAAAACGAAGTGTATTGTTTAAATGTCCGTCAGTTATTTTAAAAAATCCCTGTCGGCTTGGCCTATAGGCGGAGGTAGATTTCGAAGAGCTTTCATTTGAACAACAAAATATAAAATATTATTAGTGATAAACCCAGTTTAACTATTTTATTTGGCCGCTTTTGAAAAAAAAAATTATTTCATTTTTCTGTAAGAACTCATTTTATCAAAATCATCTTAAACGAAATTCGGCTCGAATGCCCATTTTGAAAACATATTTTGATATATATTGACTTTATTAAAAAATCCTAATTATTATATAACTTTATTATATAATTCCTAAATAACAAAAAAATGGTCAATTAAATATGTTTGAGAGCAAAATTGAATTTAAAAATGAGTCATAAAATAACCAATTTGTTATTTGAATACATCCACAATTATTTAATCATGATCGCTTTGGGAATTTTTTTTTTTTTTTTTTTTTTGCGAAGTACCCACTTTGACAGTTTTTGAAAAAATATATTTAGCCTTTATCAAAAACTTGATGAATACGCACATTATATAGTTTCTAAATAACAAAAAACTATCAATTGAATGCGTTTGAGAGTAAAATTGGATTTAAAAATGAGTCATAAAATAACCAATTTGTTATTTGAAAACATCCACAATTCATTGATGAAGATCGTTTTGGGAAATTTTTTGCGAAGTGCCCACTTTGACAGCATTTTTTAAACATATATATAGCCTTTATCAAAAAAACTGACCAATAGGGCCCATTAGACAGTATCTACATAACAAATAACTGTCAAGTGAATGCATTTGAGAGCGAAATTGAATTTAAAAATGAGTCATAAAATAACCAATTTGTTATTTGAATACATCCTCAATTCTTTTACCATGATCACTTTAGAATATATTTTTTTTTGCGAAGTGCCCACTTTGCCAGCTTTAAAAAAACATATTTAGCCTTTATCAAAAAATTGATGAATACGCACATTATATAGTTTCTAAATAACAAAAAACTGTCAATTAAATGCGTTTGAGAGCCAAATTGGATTTAAAAAGGAGTCATAAAATAACCAATTTCTTATTTGAATACATCCTCAATTAAATCATGATCGCTTTGGGAAATTTTGTGCGAAGTGCCAATTTTGGTAACCTTTTTTTAAATATATTCTGCCTTTATCAAAAAACTGACCAATCCGTCCCACTATATAGTTCCTAAATAAGAGGACCTGTAAATTGGATGCGTATGAGAACAAAAGTGGATTTAAAAATGAGTCAGAAAAAAAACGCAATTCGTTATACTTCCTCAATTTTTCAATGACGATAACTTCGGGAAATTCTGTTCAAAATACTCTTTTTAGCAGCATTTTTTGAAATATATTCTGCCTTTATCAAAACACTGGTCTATACTTCACTTTATATAGTTCCTAAATAAGAGGATCTGCCATTTGGATGCGTTTAAAATCAAAAATGAATTTAAAAATGAGTCAGAATATAAGCAGTTTCGATTTGAGGTTTTTCTCCAACTCCTATTTTTGTTTAAATTATTTTTGCTAGAAGAATTGGACCTATGAAAAACTTGTTAGTATAAAAGTTGTATATATTATTGAGAAGGTGTAAAATAAATTTAATAATATTTGATTGCTTAAGAATTGTGTAAGTTATAGATTTTTTTCTTTTTCCTCCCCCCCCCCCCCCACTTTTTCTTTTAGTTTTTAATTTTTTTCATCGGTAAAAGTTGGCCCTATCAAAAACTTGTAAATACAAAAGTTTTAAATAATGTTAAGTACATTTATAAAAAATTTAGTTGGATTTGATATCTGAAGAATTGACGAAGTAATGATTTTTTTTTCTCCGAAAACCCTCTTTTTTTCGCCCCTTGAGCCCATTTTTATTTTTACTAAAAATCTGTCATGCATAAACTTTTAGCCCATTTTCGAGAAATAATATAAACTTTAAACCGATTCGATATCTATTTTATTTAAGAAGTTATCGCGTTTTTTCGGTTTTCACAAAAACCCTCCTAATTTCCACCCCCTTGATCGGATTTTGCCTATTAACGAACTCAACCGAAATTTTATGCTCATTGATTTTATGTAAAAGTTTGAAGAAGATCTGAGCATAATTATGGAAGTTATCGTGTCCAGAAGAAAGTGATATACACCGATACACACACACACACACACACACATATATATATATATACTTTTTTACTGATGGTAATTTTGGGGTCTAGGAGTCATGATCGATGTAGATCTGCAAAATTTTTTCAGAAATTCCAACATGGGAGATAATACAATAGATAGTATTTCATACGAAATCTACCTAAAAATGCTTTTTCTAAGATGCAGATTAAGTCTTTTTTTTTTTTCTTTTTAAATTCACCTCTGACAACTTCAGGCTTTTTATCGTCCTCCAGAGGATGTCAAAAAATCTGTATTCTGGGCCCAGGTATGGCCAGGACCGAGATGTTACTTTTTTCTGAAGACCCGCCAGGCCGGGCCTAGCGTACTTTTCATAAAGGAGGGGACTACTTCCTTCAACTTAGGTGCACTCTGGATGACATTTTCAAACCCGGTCTCGACAAAACCCGTATTAAAATCACTGTCTCTGACTGACTTAATACGTGCATAAAATAAATAAAATTCGGCTCAATCGAATTTTTTATAAAAAACTATAGATTTTAAAATCTTTATTTTACAAAAAAAAAAAAAAAAAAAAAAAAAAAACTTTAAAATTAATTTTTTTAAAATAGATTATTCAAAGGCTAAAAAAATTAAATACAATAAAACCAGTGAAAAAAAATCTGCCTATGACGGAATTCTGTCTTAAACGGAAAATATGTTGATACATGCAAAATAAATGCAATAGTACCTGAAAAGAAAATAAGCTCCAATTACATCTTCTAGGGAGAGCATCTGGCTTGAAACGTATTTTTTCTTTCCTATGTGATTCCGTCTTAAAAAGTTTTAGTGTATAACATTTTTCAGAGTCTCCAACGCATGGAATATGGATTAACGATATTAAAATATAAGTGAAACCAGGGCTAGAAAAATTTGAAAAAAATTACATGCCCAGTCGGGCATGTGGTAGGGAAAAATAGATGCCCGAATAAAAAATTTACATGCCCAACTTTTTTCGATGTGAAAGAAAAAGTTGCGATGTCATTCATAATAATTGTTACCGATGTTGTGATTATTCATAATTAGTTAAAGTACTTAAAGTTTATTTACGTGTTATGTTTTGTTTTTAACCTTCTCAAATCGTCAATAGCGTACATTATGCGAGCCGCCATTGCTGCGCGGGTAAATATGTTGCTCCATGACTTTTGAAAACCGTTATTAAAGAATCACTGGTACATCGGCGATCACGGCACTTAGTTACGTGAGTGACGTTCTATCCTGGCAGCCAATGCGGTAGCGGCTAGCGGAGAGTCTTTCTCTGCCGTTCCATCGGAGAAAAGGTGTGTACGCGCAACGGATGTGCGCAGCAAAGGCTATGCTCCTCTTCTATTTTCACTTGTTTTGACGAAAGCTCAGTCGTATTCCGGCGCTGACCAATTGTATTGTAAATAAAATGTCTACTTTTCGTAAGGCGTCCATTAATTTACGAAGTTTGATCATTCTTCTTCATGATTTAGCTTATGCCAACCTATTTAAATTTAAATGTGGTACTTTCAAAAATACATGCCCGTTCGGGCATGTTGATAAAAATAATACATGCCCGATCGATAATTTTACATGCCCCGGGCATGTCGGGCAATAGATTTTTCGAGCCCTGAGTGAAACATTTACACATAAATAGAGATTCATTGATAAAATAAATATGCAGTGAAATCTCCAAATAAGGGACACTCCGAATAAGGGGCACCTCTATTTAAGGGACAAAGGTTCCGGTCCCATAGCTGTCTCTTATTTGGAATTTTCATTGTAATAAAAACTCCGAATAAGGGACACCTCTCTTTAAGGGACAAAATGTCCGATCCCATAGGTGTCCCTTATTCAGAGGTTTCATTGTATTACAGCCTTTGGCGCTTCTTTAATAATAAAAAGTATAAATATAAAAAACAAAAAGCTATAAAAGAATTTTTTGGTCAGAACTCCTCCATATGAAACATTTTTTCCCACGCCGAATTAAAAAAATATGTAGAAATTTGCGACTGAACCGGGCTATGATTTAAACTATTTTCCAGACCGGTCCTGGTTATGATGTTGAAATTTTTTCAGGCCACGCCAAAGTTTTTCCCGTATGGGTCGGTTTGGGACCTGACCTGCATTCTTTCTCTTTTATGGTAGCAATTCTGCAGGTGTGATCACGCCCACCCGTCAGTTATTTCCATTACTCCTGTCATAGCAATTCAGTAACGCATTTAAGCTAACTTATTTCACTAATATATGTAAGAATAATTCGAGATGTGGCAACATTGAAAATAACGTTTTCTTTGAAATAAGCAATAATCAAAAGTTTTTTCTTTAAATTATACTCTCTGGAGTTCACAAGATGATGAAAAAAAGGAAAATTTAAATGATAAAAAAGTAAACAAAGAAAATGAAAATAAAACGATTTTTAACGCGCCAATAATTAGTGTTAGAGCATTCCAAGCCTAGATAAAGTGTTAAATTTTAGTATATATACATATTTTGTATAAATATATCTTTACTATAATGCGAGCAAAAATTGTGTGTGTGTGTGTGTGTGTCTGTGTGTATAAATTTTATCTCAAAAACGGCTCTAACGATTTTCGCAAAAAATTGGATTTTACCATTTTCGGGCACGAGAAGACCATTGGGCTAGGTCACATGTTCGAGAAAATTCGATTATTGGGTCATTTGGGGTCATAATGGGCCAGGATCAAGCTATTTATATCTAGAGAACGGCTGGATCGATTTTAAGGAAATTTTGTATCCAATCGTTTTTTGGCAGGAGAAAACAATTGAGCTGAGTCCCATGTTCAAAAAATTTTGATTAGTGGGTCATTTTTGGGTCATTGTGGGTCAAGCCATTTTTATTTAAAAAACGGCTCTAACGATTTCGACAAAATTTTATATTTTATCGTTTTGGATTACAAGAAGACCATTGGGTTAGGTAACATGTTCGAGAAAATTCGGTTAGTGGGTCATTTTTGAGGTCATTGTGGGTCATGCTATTTTTACCTAGAGATTTTCTCACGCAATTTTGACTAAAAATTGCATTCTATGGTTTTCGGGCATAAAAAAAACATTGGGCTAGGTTACATGTTCGAAAAAAAAATTAATGGGTCATTGGGTCATTAAGGGTCTGGGTCAAGCTATTTATATTTAAAGAACCGCAGAATCAATTTCACCTAAATTTTGCCTGTAATAGTTTTTTGACACGAGAAGGCTAATGGGCTAAGTCACACGATCGAGAGATTTCGATTATAAGAGTCATTTGTGGGTCATGAAGGGTCATAATGGTTCATGGTCAAGCTATAGCTAAAGAACAGGTGGATCGATTTTAACGAAATTTTGTATACATTTTTTTTGGCACGAGAAAACTTTTGGGCTAGGTCTCAGTTCGAGAAATTTCGATTACTGGGTCATTTTGGGTCATAAAAGGTTTGGGTCAAGCTATTTATATATAAAGTACGACTGTATCAAATTTAATGAAATCTTGTATGTAAGTTTTGAAAATTAATGGGCTATCTCACATGTTTGAAAGATTTCGATTATAAGAGTCATTTATAGGTCATGATGGGTCATAACGGGTCATGTCAAGCTATAGCTAAAGAACATGTGGATCAGTTTTAACGAAATTTTGTATACAACATTTTTTGGCACGAGAAAATCATTGGGCTAGGTCACATGATCGAGAAATTTCGATTAATGGGTCATTTTGGGTCATAAAGGGTCTGGGTCAAGTTATTTATATTTAAAGAACGGCAGAATCGAGTTTAACGAAATTTTGAGTGTAACAATATTTATACACGAGAAAACTAATGGGCTAAGTCACATGTTCGAGAGATTTCGATTATAAGGGTCATTTGTGGGTCATGATGGATCATGGTCAAGCTATATCTAAAGAACGGGTGAATCGATTTTAACGGAATTTTGTATACAGCATATTTTTGGCAGGAGAGAATCATTGGGCTATGTCACATGTTCGAGAAATTTCGATCAGTGGATCACTTTTGGGTTATTCTAATTTTATCTAGACAATGTCTCTCGCAAACTTGACTAAATTTTATATTCTATCGTTTTCGGGCACAAGAAAATCATTGGGTTAGGTCAGATGTTCGAGAAAACTCGATTAACTTGTCATTTGGGGTCATAATGGGTCAAGGTCAAACTATTTATACCTAAAAATTGGCTCAATCGATTTTATCTAAATTTTGTATTTAACGTTTTTCGGCACGCAAAAATTAATGAACTAAATCACATTTTTCGAGAGATTTCGATATAAGGGTTATTTGTGGGTCATGCTAATTTTATCTAGAAAATTGTTCTCACCATTTTGAGTATATTTTCTATTATATCGTTTTCGGGCAAAAGAAAAGCATTGAAATAGGACACATGCACGTAACAATTCAATTAGTGGGTCGTTTTAGGTCTTAATGGGTTCGGGTCATTCCAATTATACAACGACTCAGTCAATTTTACATAAATTTTGCAACGGAACGTCTTTTGTCACGAGAAGACTAATGAGCTGAGTTGCATATTAAACAAAATTTTATTAGTGGGTCATATCGCTTCGTTGCTGAATGCTGTCAAGCTAATTTTACTTAAGAAATGGCTTAAACGATTTTGATTCATTTTATACTCTACTGTTTTTGATTACCTGAAGACCATTGGGCTAAGTCACATGTTTGATCATATTTGATTAGTGGATCATTTGGGTAATAAGGGTCAGGATCACGAGACTATGGCAAAAGCCAATAAGTTGGCGATATTAGACAAAATACTGGCGAAATTTTGCCGAAAAATCGACTATTAAGGTTACGAAACCAAAACACATATTTGGCGCCAAATGAAAGAATGTGTCCAAATTTGGTTATATGTGGCAAAAAATATTGTCTTTCAGAATGTGAAGAAATTTCTTATACATTCTTAATAGTCTTCGAGATGCATAGTTAAACTAATCAGAGTCGAGCTAAAAAAGTGATTTGGATTGATGTCCTTTCGTTGTAAATTTTAAAATAAAATAAAATTCATGAACATGTGCATACAAACATAGTTTTCTTATTGATTGTTTTTGTAAATAATACTATTATTAATAACATGTTTTACAGTAATAATACTATATCGAGTTGAACACAAAGTTAATTTTGACCGAGTTGAGCTCGGTCACCCCTGCTAGTTATTTTTATATACGTATTTTGTAATTTCTAACATTTTTTAACGGTTCGGATATAGCGAACCACGTTATATAGCGAACAAAAACTCCGGTCCCTTGAAGTTCGTTATAACGGGGTTCGACGTATATTTTTTTACCTAAATTGCTTAAAAAATACTTTTTTGCTATTTTTATTTTTATTTTATTTTATTTATTTATTTATTTTTTTTTGCAATTGGTACTATATGTCGATGACTAACGGTTTAGAAATTAGCCATTGGCCACCGTTGAGAGGAACACAGAAGCAGAGTCCATGTTCTTTAAGAAGTTCCTATAAAGTTTGTGCAATAAAACAAGGATCCAATATACAGGGTGGTTAGTAATTAACGCGAGGCCTTTTCGCCTGATGAAGATAGGCTAAGTTCTATCTAAAGACCTTGCGATATTTTATTTATTTTATTTTTATGGTGTTTCAAGATGTTTTTTGTGTTCTAACGTGAGGTGTTCAGAGCCCTCTAGCAAGTAAAGCATTGAACGAAACATAACCTAATTTCCGGAGCATGCATAGTAGACCATGGGATTTCGAATTCTTAAAAATAAATAAATTAAATTGAAAATTAAAAAATCACCACTAGGGGCAATTTTAGCACTGTATACCGACTAAAATGCATTAATTTGCTAAAATCCGTTTTGTGTAGTGATCATGAGTACAAAAAGAAAGGCTGGGAGAGTTCTCATCATTATCAAATCTCACCATACGGGACCATGCTTTGCTAGTCAAGCTGTGTTATAAGCAGAATGAAAATTGCAATATTGATCTTCCTGAATTTCACGATTAAAGAATTTGCGAAAAGGACCTATGAACATAACAAATTTACAAAAGATGATTCATTGATTTGAAACTACGCGGCAACAAGGTCAAGGACGCAAAGTGACTAGTCAATAACAAGTTGACGAAGTTGTAACTGCTCTTGTCGAACAAGAGATGAAAAATGTGCAGGGTACCATCAGCGCTTAGTCAGTATCTCAGCAGTACAAAATTGATCTGTACTGAATTTTTTGGCATTTGATCATTCAACGTTTACACTAATACACTTTTGATGTGCCAAAATTGCCCCTAGTGGCGACTTTTTTTTCTTTTTGACAGGCAAAGCACGATCTCGTAAGGTGAGAGTCATCGTAAAGCAGTTGGTCTGAGAATGATGAGAACTCTCCCAGCCTTTCCTTACTCATGATCGCTACTCAGAACTGATTTTATGCAAATTAATGCATTTTAGTCGCTAAACAATGCTAAAATTGCCCCTAGTGGCATTTTTTCAATTTTTTTACTTTTTTATATTTTTTTAAGAATTCGAAATCCAAGGGTCTACTATGTATGCTGATGAAATTTGGTTATGTTTCGCCCAAAACTTAACTCACTAGAGGGCTCTGAACACCTCACGTTAATTACTAACAACCTTGTTTTTAGTATTTTTGTCGGGTGTTTTATGTACCGACTGATATTTTTGTTATCGTGGAATTGCCCATAAATTATTTTTAAAATTTCCAGCGCCATAATTCTTTTTGGTTCATAATCATTTAGCACCATAATCTTTTAGCCCTATATTTTAGGCCGATAATTAAAAACACAAAAATTTTAACAACTTTTATGTTCCAAGTTCCCTTGAAGACAGAATTCTGTTATAGACAGGTTCAGTTTTAATAATATTTACCATATTCTTGTGTTTCGATTTAGAAGTCACTGGCCGACATTTTTTATCTCCCACAAAAAAAGGTCAATACATTCCGGATACTCAAAATGTTTTGAAAAAAAAAATACTAATTAAATTTCTTATGTATGTAATAAAGAATAAGTCAAATTTAGCGGCTGAGTTACAGTAGAAAAGCTATAAAAAAGTAAAAAAACAAAACAAAAAAAAACAAGTTGAATGTAGATTTTGCCATTGCAGAATTCAGTTTCGCCTTCGATTAGGAAAAAAAATCGATAGAGGTCTTTTAGAAGGGCGACCCCGTTTAGAATGCAATGAACTAAGTTCATTTTTCTTGTGTTTATCAATATAATATCAAACAGAACTGCGTGAAATACCCAATTGATTAGCAATTTCTCTCTGAGACATTGGAATTGCGGAATAATAAAGATATACAATTTGACGTGCTACTTCTTCATTACTAGATTCATCAAGAACGGATTTTTTCTTTAGTTTAAACGCCTTTTTATAGACTCAGAGAAAAAGGAAATGCATTTTAACAATAAAACGAGTGGAATCCCGTCGAGGCTTAACAGGTAAAAGCATTGCCCTTGTAACCCAAGTATCCGGGTACGATTCCCGGACTGGGCAATTTTTCGCTCAGTTTGGAAATATTCAATTTGTATGATAACTTTACCAATCAGTTAGATTGTGTTAAAATAATAGTATATCTACGTATCCATCGTTCTATGGAGTTCCATTACCTGCGGCTTATTCTGCCGAGCTGGCTAAATGACAGACCAGATGTTATGGCCAATAAGGTTATCTGAGCGAAAAATCCCAGCCGGTTATCGCCCGATTAGCTTAACAGGTAAAAGCATTGGCCTTGTAAGCCAAGTATCCGGGTTCGATTCCCGGACTGGGCAATTTTTCGCTCAGTTTGGAAATATTCAATTCGTATGCAGCTATTTAATTTATCACTGGCGAAAAAAGTTTATGTATAAAAAAAATTTCATATTGAATAAAACATTTTCATATATTTAAGCGTATTAAAAAACAAAATCCAAATGAAAAATGGTGCGGTTATTCATTTCAATATGTAAGAAGTCGTTTCCATAGCAACAAACTTGAATCAATACAATCAAACCTCATTAACATGAACACGCTTA
The DNA here is from genome assembly GCA_964019185.1 of Maratus speculifer. Classification (NCBI taxonomy): domain Eukaryota; kingdom Metazoa; phylum Arthropoda; class Arachnida; order Araneae; family Salticidae; genus Maratus; species Maratus speculifer. Next base: position 363,780,083 of record OZ025291.1, read on the forward strand.
GTGTGAATTACTTTTAATATGAATTGTTTTCACAGTCCCCTATAAAAAGGAATACAAGATTTAATACTGACAACATGAATAACTCTTAACATGAACAAAATTTGAATCACTTTTAGATTCATGTTAAAGAGGTTCGATTGTAATGCTAAATTGGACTTAATATAGAGTTTGAAATAACATTAAAGTGCTTTTACACGTAAAAATTTCAAGCGACAAAATTAGCCTATTTTTTTCATTGGCTGTTCGAGAAAAGGCTTTTCCACCGTCAGATTTCCAACCACTTGGTTGGCTGTTATTGACGACTCCCTTTGATTCAGGCGTCAAAGACGGTCCGACACAAGAGAGTCGCTCGCTTTCCGAGAGACTTCCATGGAACCATATAGTAACAATGGGACGCCAAGAATTTGAAGCGACTTTGACTCCTCGTGTAATAGCACTTTAAGTTAACTTAAATTTTGAATAGCGCTCTAAACCGCAATTTTTTATAGTTAAATACCAATATAAGTACATATGAATATCGATATGACAAAAAATATGGTTAAAACAAACAAAAAATGATAGTACTAAAGTTATTTAAATGAAATTTATTTAAACAATTGTATCCCATTGCCAACCGATGAAAATTCGCCAAATAACGAAGTTTTTGTTATTTTTTTACGAACGCTCTATCGAGGTTCCGCCAAAAAAATGTATTATAAATGCATATAGCCTCACGAGAAGAGCATTCTGCAATTTTTTCAGATTTTTCTGAGTATGCCCGTATGAAGAGCTTCCTTGCTAGTCCCGCTTTTTGTAATAATAAACCAGGCAAACATAACATAAACATGACAACATAAACAACAACATAAACATGAACATGCCAAACATAAACACGAGTAGAAAAAAAAAGGAGAAAAAGAAACGAAAATATGAATTATTTAAATATTATGTTTTTCATTTTAAGTAACATAAAAAAAAAATCAGTTTTTCAATTTGACAAATTCTCTTAATAAGTCAAATGTCAAACTACCAATACACACGTGCGGCAAAATTTTTGTTTTAAAAAGAACTTTTGGAGCTCAATGCTTCTGATAAACAGCCGTTTTAAGTGCGCATGATAATTTAAAATGAAACCTATGAATGGAGATTAGTAACACCGCTTTTCAAAATGGCTGATGTCTTATTTCTTCAAATTCGTTATCGATTTTTTATTATTATTATTATTTTTCAATTGATTTTAAATGTGACGTAAGTATCTATTCTTGACAAAAGATAATTTGGGAATTTTTTATTGTCATGGTGATTCTCATTTTTTTTAAAGGGATCTTTTAATGTATTTCTCCAAATCTCTGCTCTATAAACGCGAACGTTTTTGACGCATTTTCTATCTTCTTTTTAAAGCAAAGGCATAAAATTGGCATGACTAACAATGTTATCTCTTCTTATACTAAAATGCACAAACGTAAAATTTATTATGATTATACACACATAAAAATCTATAATATGGAAATGATAGGACTCTATTTTAAATAGGACATAATCACTTGGCAATTTAGATTCATTACCTGTCATGGGATACCAATGATTTAATGACGTATAATAGAATTTAACAGAATGAAAAAAATATATATTAATATCTTTTAAGTTTTTATTCGATTTTCAGGAAATTTGAAATGACATACAAAATTCTGCGATGATTCTATCCCTAATAGCATGTATGGTCACAGTGCCGTCACAGTGACGTCACTGTGAGTCACTTTGGTCACATCACATCTGTGACCAAAATGCCACCACTCAGTGACGTCACATTGTGACTGAAATGTGACTTTCTTAAAAATCTTTAGAAATTTATAAATATCCTTCAAAACATTTTATTTACTTTAAAAAACATGTTTCTGGCAATTTAAATATCGTTTTTTTTTTGTCACAGTTCCGTCACAATGTTAATGTCAAATTAGTAACAAATGACACATTTTTCACAAATTTGTCACATTGTGACCACTTTGTGAAACGTCACAAAAGAGCTCTAAAACGGTCATAACGACTTCACATTTTAGTCACTGTGACTTCACATCGACGTCACGTGACGTCACATCGACAATCGATGGTCACAAAGTCACAATGTGAATTCACAACGACGTTGCAGTGACGTCACCATGCTTTACGGGATGTATTAAATTTCAAACCACCAGGTTGCGTAGTTTTTACACTGTTATATGCTGGCATACGTACAGACAAAATTGCAGACCAGGACACCACTATAAGTGCTTCTTCATTGATTGCACATATTTTTGGTTTACTAGCGATGAATAAATCGGCTTCAATGTAAATAAAATCACAGAATTGTAATTTAACAAATTACAACAACTATTTGGAAAATGATATTTTTAAAGACTAAAATTTTAAAGACTTATAAATAAATTCTGTGACGAACATTCTAAGGATTAAAGAATCCTTGACTTTACAAAATATTTATTACATGAAAACATCACAAGCACACATAAAACATTTACAGGATGAGGTTTGAAGACATAAGCTGCACGTATGAAAGCAAAATACACCTTGGTTAAGGTATTCAACATTTTAACAGTCAACGGTGTGACATTTCTAATGCCGGGCTAATACGCAACTCCACTGGGGGGGGGGGGGGGGTAAGAAAAAGATGTTCCGTAAAAGGAACCAAGTGGCAAACAGCGCCCTCTGGGCCCTGAAAAGCATAGCGGAGGGGGAGGTGCGTTACAATTCTATATTTAATTTAATAATAATAATAAACATCATTTTCATGATGATCCTAACGAGTCATATTACGTACGCTATGGTCATTTTTGGTCTACTAGCGATGAATAGATCGACTCCAAAATAAAAAAAATACAAAATTGTAATTTAGCAAATTACAACTACTATTTGGAAAATGATATTTTCAAAGACTAAAATTTTAAATACTTATAAATAAATTCTATTTTTAAATTAATAATAATAATAAACATCACTTTTATGATGATCATAACGAGTTATATATTACGTGCGCCATGCATTAAATATTAATATTCTTAGATTAATGATAAAAAAACAATAGTTTATAGATATACAACTTAAACTGTTTAAAAAGCGCATTTTTATTTGATGGAGTTAATCAGACTGACTTCTGAACCCCTCATATTACGTACGACATGGATTAAACATTAATATTCCTGGACCCATCATAAACAAATTTTAAATGAAATTTCAGATTTGCAATTTTCGGAATTGAAAATTTTTAAACTTCTTAAATCACACATTTTTAATTTTTACACCGTTGCGTAGAGAAAAAAATGTACTTTTAAATGAAATTTATCGCAATTTATTTTCAAATTATTATTTTTTTTTTTTTAAAGATTTATTACTTTTTTTGTCATCATGGCAACAAAAGTATTCCATTTTTGGACATTAAACATGGACCAATCAGAAAGCGAATAAAATTAAATAAGTTGCTGAATTCAAACAATAAAAACATTCAGATTTCCCAGTTCGCTACCGAGGGCAACAACTATTTTCCAAACAGTTAAAAAAATATGTAAGTTATCACTATACGATATTAGTTTGCGAAATTTACAAAAAAAAAAAAAAAAAAAAAAAAAAAATGCTTATTTGAGTGAGATTTTTGTTGATCCGTAAGTTACTCTTTAGGTCAATTACCGGGGATTTAACTATTCGCTTGTATAGCCACTAATCACCGGACAATTTTTGCTTTTAGATGTTTTATCGAATACTATCTTTTGTCCACGGCTTCGCTCGCTTTAAATACAACAAACTATGTAATCGACCTTCTAAAAACTCTTGAGGGATGAGTGGAAAATAAATTTTACTTGTTATTTTTATATATATTTACTTTAAACCAAAAACAACAAAACCAATTCACGAAACAAAAGTAAATCCAAAACCAAAGCGATTGTCTTATTCCTTAAAAGTCCAGGAATATTATAAATCTAAACTAAACGAATTAATCCAGTCCGAAAAACAGCAACGGTAAAACCGAATCCGAAACCGAGTTTGTTTTCAGAAATCGGAAAACCAAACCAAGACAACGATACCAAATAGCAAAGTTAAACACGAATAGCCAAAAATCGAAAGCAGTTAAATCAATGCGAATCAATCGTCAAATAACAGAGTATAAGTACCGTATGCACTATAGTGTGAAGCGCGGGCCGATGCCCGCTCTTAAGTACAGATAGAGAGCACATAATTTTATCTTTTTTCAGAAACCTATCAGTGCCATCTATCGGAATCCATGAGTAGCTTTCTACCTTGAAGTTGCGGAATGCTCCATACAAACTTCCACTTTTCTGTGGCAATGCAAGAGAAAAAAAATTATGAGCCCCCCTTACATTCTCTTGAGCCCCCCTACATTCACTTGAGCCCCCCCCCCCTATTGTTCACTTCTAGCTACGACCCTGCCGATTATATAAGATTGAATACTAGTTTTTGTCAATACTGCATATTAATAGGAGTTTTTAATCATATTTTATTCAACCCGGTTTTATTTTAAGCGATTTATAGGGTCGCAATTTCAATTTCTGATTTCTTGTTTCTATATCATTATACATTTAAAAGATTTTTGAAAAATTTAAATGGCCGCCATTTTGAAACAAGATGGCGAATGAAGTTGGCCGTGAACTCGGTCAAGACATTGGTATGTACTATGTACATACGGAGTTATATCCAAATCAGTTTATAAAAATATGCGTATTATCGTGTGACAAATTTCAGACCATTTCAAAATGTAAATCACACTGGAAATTGAAAGTGCTAAAACTCAGCCATTTTTCAAGATATAGATGAAATACAAAATGCTCTGGAATCTTTGTATCAAGGTCAAGCACACAAAAGAAAAATCTTTTTCTTACTTTTTTGCACCAAATTTTAAAATTTAAATTAAAAAAAAATTAATATTCCGCCATTTTGAAACAAGATGACTGTTGGAACTGGATAAAGAACTCGGTTCAGGCATCGGTATGTACTATCTACGCACCAAGTTTCATCCAAATCGGTTAATAAATATGCGTGTTATTACGTGACGAAAACCAGATCATTTCAAAATGTGAGCAACGCTAGAAATTAAAAGTATTATAACTCAGTCATTTTTTAAGATACAGACGAAACAAAAAAATGCTATGGAATCTTCGTGTCAAGGTCAAATGCATAAAAGAAAAATCTTTTTCAATTTCTCACTTTTTTGTACCGAATTTTAAATTTAAAAATTTTTAAAAATTTAAATGTCCGTCATTTTGAAACAAGATGGCGGGTGGAACTGGCTAACGAACTCGGTCTAGGCTTCATTATGTACTATATACACACCAAGTTACATCCAAATAGATTTATAAATACACGTGTTATCACGTGACAAAAATCAGATCGTTTCAAAATGTCAGCCATAAAAAAAATTCAAAGTGCTATAACTCAATCATTTTTTAAGATACAGAGAAAACACAAAGTGTTCTGGAATTGTTTTATGTTCTAACACAGAAAAGAAAAATATTTTTCAACTCTTAATTTTTTCGCCTTTAATTTCAAATTTTAATTTTTTTTAATTTAAATGACTACCATTTTGAAACAAGATGGCGGATAATGCTGCCCAACGAACTCGGTCTAGACATTTGTACTTACTATGCATATACCAAGTTTCATTCAAATCGGTTCATAAGTACAATAGTTATCGCATGACAAAAATCTGATCGTTTTAAAATGTCAGCCAAATTAGAAATTCAAATTACTATAACTCAGTCATATTTAAGATATAGACAAAACACAAAGTGTTCCGGAATCTTTGTTTTAAGTTCTGACACAGAAAATAAAAATATTTTTCAACTTTTAATTTTTTCGCATTTAATTTTAAATTTTAAATTAAAAAAATTTAAATGGCTGCCATTTTTAAACAAGATGGCAGATGATGCTGGCCAACAAACTCGGTCTAGGCATTTGTACGTACTATGCACATACCAAGTTTCATTCAAATCGGTTCATAAATACAATAGTTATCGCATGACAAAAATCTGATCGTTTTAAAATGTCAGCCAAGCTAGAAATTGAAATTACTATAACTCAATCATTTTTTAAGATATAGACAAAACACAAAGTGTTCTGGAATCTTCGTTTTAAGTTTTAACACAGAAAAGACAAATGTTTTTCAACTTTTAATTTTTTCGCATTTAAGTTTAAATTTTAAATTAAAAAAAATTTAAATGGCTGCCATTTTGAAACAAGATGGCAGATGATGCTGGCCATCAAACTCGGTCTAGACATTTGTACGTACTATGAACATACCAAGTATCATTCAAATCGGTTCATAAATACAATAGTTATCGCATGACAAAAATCTGATCGTTTTAAAATGTCAGCCAAACTAGATATTCAAATTACTATAACTCAATCATTTTTTAAGATATAGACAAAACACAAAGTGTTCTGGAGTTTTTGTTTTAAGTTTTAACACAGAAAAGAAAAATGTTTTTCAACTTTTAATTTTTTCGCATTTAAGTTTAAATTTTAAATTAAAAAAAATTTAAATGGCTGCCATTTTTAAACAAGATGGCAGATGATGCTGGCCAATGAACTCGGTCTAGACATTTGTACGTACTATGCACATACCAAGTTTCATTGAAATCGGTTCATAAATACAATAGTTATCGCATGACAAAAATCAGATATATATATATATATATATATATATATATATATATATATATATATATATATATATATATACATATATATATATATATATATATGTTAACATTTGAACGGAGGGTGGTTTTGGGGTCTGGGGGTCATGATCGGTGAAAATATACCAAACTTTTCCGGAAGTGCTTTCCTCCGGACGGCTGCAATAGGTAGCTTTTTACTTTTTGTAATGAAAGCTACCTAAAATCACGTCAATTCGTCGCTCCGTTTTGCCGTGAAAGACGGACAAACAAACGGACACACACACACACACACTTTCCCATTTATAATATTGGTATGGATCTAGAGAAATACCTCACGAATTCTTTTAGTACTTCTTGAATTTAAAATACTTGTTTGATTTCACATTCTTCAACGAATATTTACCCACGAGTGCAGTTAGTGGACAAACAATAATTTGAATAACGGAAAATAATTTACGATCGCTCAGTGCAATAAAGTGCACGGCATAACCTATCTCAGAAACAAATGATTATATAAAACTTATTTTTTTCGATTTGTGCAGAAGTACAGAGTATATTTATGGAAATAGAAAGGTTTCTTTAAAAAATTTAAGATTATTTTGCGTGTTTGTTGTTTGTAGCGTGTAAAGTTTTTATCCAATTTTAAATCCAGTTTCAGATAATTCGACAAACTACAGTAAAAACAACATAGTACAGTTAGAATATAAATTATTAAATATTTAATGAAATAATACCATTTCTAATGAAATAAAACTCTTAACTGTACATGTGCGAAATATAGGAAACATATATATATATTAAACAAAAACATAATTTGCAGAACAAATTAAAAAAACCAAGATTTATTTCCTACACTCTTTAAGCCCGAGAAGGGACAGATATTAAGATAATTGATTTATTCATTTCGACATTTAATATTAAATTTTGATAACAAATAAGTTAAACCAAGTGAACATGAAAAAATAAAAATGCAATTCAAACAATATGATACTTAACCACCCTAAATCTTAGATGCCGTTCAAATGAAATCGAAATAAATCTCCGACTTTTTCTGAACATTTGCTTTTCTGAACATTTGCTTTTTTGATTGCCTATTCATTTTATTTACACTTACCGTAAATATAATACAAAATCTGCAATACAAATTTGCAAGTTGAGTTTGGAAAAAAGTCTTAGATTTATTTCGATTTCATTTGAACGGAATCTAAGATTTAGGGTGGTTAAGTATCATATTGTTTGAATTGCATTTTTATTTTTTCATGTTCACTTGGTTTAACTTATTTGTTATCAAAATTTAATATTAAATGTCGAAATGAATAAATCAATTATCTTAATATCTGTCCCTTCTCGGGCTTAAAGAGTGTAGGAAATAAATCTTGGTTTTTTTAATTTGTTCTGCAAATTATGTTTTTGTTTAATATCTCAAGTTTTTTAATAACTATTGCATTTAGGTGAACTCATTTCAAAATTAACTGAGGGTACCATCTTCAGGACTTCTTTATGCGGTATCGTGTCACAATTACTGATGTAATTCACCCAGGGCCATAGCTAGAAGTGAACTATGGGGGTGGAGGGCTGGGTGAGCTCAAGAGAATGCCTAAGGGGCTTATATTTTTTTTCTGTCTTACGCAGAAAAGATAAATTAGTACATATTCCCATCGTAAGTACTATGTTTTTTATCAAGCTATTGTAATAGCTCCATTTTATGCTAAGAAAAGGATATGATGATGAAAAATGTGAGTGCATATCTAGTGCAATATTAAACATAATGTTAGCTTCATATGTGTAAGTAAGATGAGCGAGTGTTGAAACACATACTTTAGTTACAATTTAGTAATTCTGCAAAACTGTGGAAGGACCTAAAAATTAAATTAGATTTTTGAACTAAATTTCCTTTGAATTTTCGGAACAGAAATTCATTTAGTGACATTGGAATCTTTTCCAGGAGGTTCAAACTGTTTTAGGGGGGGGGGGGGGGGCGGTAGATCTGAGTCGCCCGTAGCACCTCCTTAGCTATGGCCCTGAATTTTTCAATGATTAATCTAAATTGTTTTATTAGTGCACTAATGCAGGTTGTTGAATTTTCGAAAATATCTTCTAAATTGAATATAATAAATCTTTAATAAAAGCATAAAAGATAATGAATAGCTTTACGAGCAAACAATTGAGCTTTTATTTGAGTTCTTACAAATTCAATATTTTTTCTTCTGCTTTGCTGTGTTTTGTTTGACTCATTACACTTTAGCAGATTTTTCACTAAGGCAAGCTGTCGATATCTTGAAGGATTAGATTTTTTAGAAGTGCGAACCTTACTATGATTTGAGTATTTTTTTGTGTTCCAGTACTTTAGCTTATGTTTATTAATCTTTGATTTATTTTCCAAATAATATGAAGCGTTACGCTTCTGTAATTGACTTTTACATATTTTTTTATAATATGTTATTCTTTTATTTTTGATAATTTCCCGGTTTCGACGATAATATCGTGAATATTTATTAGATTTATCGTTTAATGGTTCAGAAATAAATACTCTTCGTATCGGGTTAGGATGTTCTTCAGTTGGGCCATTTAAGTCAACAAAATGCCGAGAGCAGACATACCAGTCTCTTCTCTAGTCACCGTTTTTGTATTGATTCTACCACAAGCAGAGAGCCATTCATTACATTTCCGCAAGTCTTTTTGAGGTTTGGGAAAAGGAAAAAATAAAACCCCCTGCATAAAGTCTTTATAATGGTAGCGTTCACCACTCTTGCAACCAGAAAATTTGCATTTTTTCACCATGTTTAAGTTACAGTGCTTAGATGTATAGTTCTAGACATTCACTTATAGTCACTACTGTACCAATAAAATGTAATTCTTTTTTTTCATTTCATTGCATAACTATATATGTACTTACTTTCTGCATTTCTTCATTTACACGCTTCTTAAAAATGATTACAAAAAATACAGACAGTTTATCTAAATAGTTAAAAGCACATAAAAATCGTTTAAAAACAAAACCTTAAAAATTTTGAACTTGAAGCTTCTCTTCAGTAATACAAATAAACAGAAAATCACACTAGCCCTTCAATGACAAACTCCCTCTCTATGAAGAAGGATCATTCCATTTTTTAGCAGGTGGGGAAAGGTAGGAGGGAGTGATCGGTACAGAAAGGTAGAGCAGTTAATTGAAATAGTGGCTTCGTCTATCAACTTGAAATTAAAATACATTAGCGGAACACTGAAGATGTCATTTTTGTTTTATGTTTAATTAATTATTTGGTTATTAAAAAAAAATAATTTTTTTAAATTGAAATCGGATTTTTAAAATTGAAATATCACTAATTTTATCTAGTTTAAGTGCAGTGCTCCTTCTCCTTATTAAAATTAAAAAAATAAAATTAGAGCAAGATTGCTTTTTTTTTTTTTTTTTTTTTTTTTTTTGCGAAAAATAAAAATAACGTATCGTAAAAGTAACGTAACGCAGATTATTAAAATTTTTTCTTATTCGGTTTCATAATTCTTTAACTTTAAACAATCTTAAAATTGGCGAAAAATAAAAGTAAGTAACATATCTAAAGCCATTACTGAAATTTTTTTGTATTAGATTTCATAATTCTTTATATCTTAAAATTGTGTCATTTGTGCCTCCCCTCCCCTCTCAAAAAAAGTAAATAAATTAATAATCGCCCAACTTTATTTACAAGCTTTCGAATTGTTTTGATTTTTTTTTTTTTGTAAGCAGATACATCCTAAGTAATAATCATGAAATACTAATTTATGGAAAAATTCAAAAGAAAAAAAAAAGAAATTAAACCAAAGGTGACGAGTCCTGGTCAATATTATCCACTGGCGTCAATACATTATCCGTATTCATGCAATCTTTAGCCGAAGTCCGTTCCAAATCGTCAACATCTTTTTCTGAGGTCAATATTTTATTCGTTAGCCAAATTCTGTTCAGAGTCGTCATCAAAATTAATCGAAGTTGGCCTTGAAAAAGGCCTTTTGGTTGTAAAATCATTAGACATAGCGCAGGCTTAATCAAATTATCAAATGGAGCCAAATCAAAAGAAATCGTACTACTGAATGTACTTTTAGTACATCACTCCCTCCTACCTTTCCCCACCTGCTAAAAAACGGAATGATCCTTTCTCATAGAGAGGGAGTTTGTCATTGAAGGGCTAGTGAAAATCACAGGCGATTAGATAATTCAAATTGCAGTTGACAGCATGTGCCAGAAACAAGCACGGAGTTAAGGCAAGTTAAAATGATATATTCTGGTGGCAGAGAAATAGCTTCACTACACTCATATTCAATAACGCGGGTTAACTCTTGAGTCCATGTTAAATGCTGGACATGAACCTGATACAGAGAAGGACTTCTCACGCAACTGTGACGCTGCAGTAAATAGGTCAAATTTTTAACAGTGTTCATATATCATAACTTTCCTTTAGATGCTACTTGTTGTTGTTGTATTGACCAAAATATTGGCCCGGTGAGCAGCTTTACATTTCTATATAGCTGTCTTACTCCGCTAAGCTACTTAAAATACCAAAGTCCCTAAAATCAATTAATCGCCATACAGATACCTATACAGAAATTCGCAAAATTAACTCCTTCCAACACCACAAACAGAAAAACACAGAAAATCCCAAAACCAACCTACTAGATGCTACTTGATTCATTAACTCTAGAATGACAGTAAGAGATCATTTTGGACTTTGCCATATGAAGATATTTTGGTTCGAACCAGAAATTCAAATGACTTAAATAGTTTAATAACTTAAATAGTTTTAAATAAAAATTCTGGTGTTTAATACATTTTTTAAAAATTGAAATAAAAATTTCCGTCTTTCTATTGCTAATGAATTGATGAATGTCAGAACGCGTCAAAGTGCTTCTATGAGTTAATCCAGAGCAAAGTATTTCCATATGTTAGTACATATTAAAATACTCTCCTTTCAGTCATAAAAACGAAAAATTAAGATGTTATCAAAAACGCAGTATGATTTAATAAATAATCTGCAGTCATCTAATTAATCAATAGCGACATCGGAAATGAGCACTGCTACTTGCACTGTAAACAATTTGACCCTTTTGCTGCATCGTCGCTCCCCCGCTTTTAGAGAATATCTCTCTTTTAACCCATGAGAATGCTCCATAATTGGGGGGAAGTAATCGTTTTCTATAAAAGCGGTGGAGTGACGATGCAGCAAATGGTCAATTTTTTAAAAGTGTGTATATTGTTTTCGAATCTGATAACAGGAACTTTTCTGTCTCCATATGAGAGTGACAACATTCTATACTGTTAAAAAATTAAAACTTTTGCTGTATCGTCACTCCATAGATTTATAAAATATATCTATTTTGACCAATGAGAATGATCCATAATACAGTAAATTAATTGTTTTTTTTTATAAAAAAGGTGGAGTGACGATGCAGTAAAAGTTCCAAATTTTTTACAGTGTATGTTCAGACTGTGATTTGACAGACAAGGTTTTCCAAACTACACAAAATGTGGAAATTTTCTATTCCAAAACTTGACGATACTGAACAAGTACTATTATACGAGTTCAAGAAGTTAATTAGATTCACTTTAATGTCAAGCTCATAGAAAACATTTCGCCATTTTCTTTTCTCTAGACTCGTATTAACCTATCAAATATCCCCGCATATTACCACTTTGATTTCGAGGAATTCTGTCAGAAGAAAATCTTTAAAATAGGAATAATAAATTTAATACAAATTAATTCAAAATTAAATTTTATTCAATGATTAATTATTTGTAATGTTACAAGTTGAGGAGCGATTTTAAAAAATCGCCAAATTGGAAATTAAAAAAAATATTTGAATGATTAGGTTGATAGAATTGGCTAATTTATTGCAGTGCCGAAAAGTCTTACGCCAATTAGTCGTTAATTCTGCGGTTTAGCCTTAAAAAAATTGCCAGAAATTGAGTTTGAAGGCCTAGTTCTGCAGATTTACTAATTTCATTACGTACCAAGGATGATATAATATTATTTTTTAATACTATTATTTTTGGAGACTTTTATTTACCTTAATTTATTTTGATTTTCTTCGAACGTATAAGGCAAAGACATTATAAAAATTGTGGTATAGGTACAAAATTCCGGCACAAATATCATATACTGGCTTTGGCGCGATTTTTTTTCAGATGCCAATGTGTCAGAAACCCCACTTTCAAATACCATTATTTACATATATATTTTTAAGTTATTTTCTATTATTTTGAAAAACAATAAATAGAAAAAAGCTTAATTTACTAATTTTCTATATTTCTTCAATTAAAAAACGCCTTGATCCATCAATTAATATTAGAAAATATCTCTTTATTACAAAAATCATGCTTCATATTTATTATTTTCTGAAAATGATTCTTTTTCCTGGTACCAAATGTTTAAAAATCTCCGTTTCACTTCCAATATGAAGTCTTAAATATGCCGTTTTTAATTCTTACAAAAAAAAAAAAAAATTCTTTTTAAATCACGTAAAAATTATTAAATGCTACAGGAAATATGTCCATTGATCACTAAGATTTTCATTTTTTTTTTTTTTTTTTTTTTTTTTTTTTTTTTTGATTAAAGGAATTTTTTTTAACTCAATTAGGTGCTTCGAAGAAAATCTGTGGCAGCGCGTACAAAAGGTGGGAAAATGTCTAGTAAATAACTCGTTCAATGTTAAATTCCCTATTAAAATAACATTACGGAGTCGCATTGGAAATAAATATAGCATAGCACTACCGTGCTATGCTATAATATTTTTTTTTAAGTCAAAATAAGTCAAAAAGTTTAAGTTAAATTTTTTTAAGTCAAAAAGTTCTACAACTTTGTAGACTCTAAAACAATTAATATTAAGAACCAGTACAGTATAAATAAAAATTCTTAAAGATATTAGCGATATAGTGATGTTATTTTAGGTTCTCTTTGATAAAAGCTTTATATTAAAGAATTTTCCACAAATTGTCATTATTTATTTACTTACTTTCAGAAATGGAATTGGTATTTCATGAATAGATTTGGAACGTATACTTCGATTTTCATAATTCTTTTCTGTTTTAAAAAACGTTGGCTTGTTTTGGAGAGTTTCCAAAAAAGAATTAAAAGATCAATAAAAATAAAAACTAGCCGTTGGGGGGCCACCGTAATACTTACCCATCATAATATAAAATATGAAAATAAAACGCGTGTCTATGGCAACTCCAAAATAAAATTTAAACGCATAAATAAATAATCTTAACATACAATAATGCTCCATTAATGAATTGCTGATGAGCCAATTTTGACTAATTATATAAAACGCCAAAATACTCGAGTAGTACCGGATTGCGTAAAAGAAACATCCTTATAACTCAAAAAACAATAATCATATTAACTAAAAATTTATTGTGTTGAATTAAGCGTCTCATTTCCAATAAAAATATACCTGTGAATTGAAATTTGAATGAAATACAGGGTCATGAAAAATCGAAGAATTTGAAAAACAGGATTACACATATCTCGGCAACTAATAATCCGATCGACCTCGTTTTTTATGCAAAATTTGTGTTATTTTATTGCCTTTTACGTCCAGTCCTTAAAATAAAAAATTTCGAAAATTTTTATATACCTTTCATCAGAACGAATTTTTCGAGAGTCCGGAAAAAATAGTTCCGGATAATCGAGGTTACTGATATTAAATAGGCTTCGTCCCATTCTTACATACTAAGTACATACAAAATTTCAAGTCTCTATCTCAATTTGTTCGGGAGATAGAGCGGTTACAGACAGACAGACAGACAGACAGACACACACACAGACACACAGACGGACGGACGGCAAATTTTTTTTTCTAAAAATATGTTTTTCGGAATCTCTAGTATCTGAAACGTGTAAAACCGTCAAAAAAAATTTTTCGATTTTCAAAACGATTGCAAGACTTACTCTATACTACGTATGATGGGTAAGTAATTAAAATAATTAGAAAAAAGCCAATTTTGAAGAAAATGCTCTACCGTCCAGCGACTATTGCAAAAAAAGAAAAAGAAAGAAAGAAAAGAAAGAAATTCCGCTCAAAACATATTTAGGGATTTGTTTCTTGATTTTATTGATCGTTTTTTGCTGTTTACAGTTGACTATAAAATTACAAAAGAATTTGTTTTTACAAACATGTTTTTACAAAATGTCTGTTAGTGAGTCTATGTGTATGTGACACAAATTTTGTGGGCTCTTTATCTCAAGAACGAATGAATGGAAACGAATAAAAACGTAAAAAATATTAATAAATTTTATATTCAATTAGATCCTAATGTATACTGAAGCCGATTACGTTTTAGTGTAAATCGCGCAATAGGTAGCGCTGCCATGTTGCTTTTTTCACGATTTCCGCAATAGCTACATCTTCTAGAATTAATAGACAGATTTACATAAAACTTCAGATTCCGTTAGTTCTTGATATAATTTGTTACTGGTTACTTTTTGTTGTAAATCGCCCCAAAATTAGCACTGCTATTCGGCAATATTCATGATTATCGCGATAAATTCTATCTCAGGAACTATGCACGAATTTTCATCCAATTTCAGATTTAGTTAGTGCCTGATATAAATTAGTGTGCTTTAGTTTTTAGAGCAAATTGATTAAGAGGTTGTGCTTCTATCTAGATTTGTTTTATGTTTTCCGAAATAGTTCTGACTCAAAAACTAAAACAAGAATTTTCATCAAACTTCAGATTCAGTTAGAACTTGTCATAGGTTACTGCTGATTAGATTTTGGTGTATATCAACTAACCGATGGCGTTTCTATGATGCATTTTTCTGGAAAAATTAAAATGTATAAATAGAAGAAAATTTTGGGATTGTCACATCCGACTAGTTTTTTCTTGACTTTGTTTTTAATCCTAACATCCTTCGTGATCGAAGCTTCGATGAAAAATATAATATTAATTTATATATATATACAGTCGAGTTTCTATATATTGTAATTCATTGTTCCTGTAAAAAATTCGTTATATAGAGAAATTCGTTGTATAGAGAATGACGTTAAAATTCCTATTTAATGTGTAAATTTTGGAACAAATATTATTTTTGATATGTTTAATTAAGAATTTGAAATGTTTAAATATAAATATCAACCTAATATTCTGTTTCTTAATTATTTAAACAGTTTCAAAAAAGAGAACAGACATTTATTTGCTTAATGGAAATCACATAAGGAAAACTTGCATTAATTTTAGACTGGATGGAAGACTGGCATTAATGGAAGGTGCGTGGGAAGGGGGGAGTGTGAACTGGTTGACCTTAAAGGACAAGGAAATTTAAAGTAGAGAAGTGATATAAAAAATTCAGCTCTGGACAAATCAGGAATAAGTGATAAAAAAATCATTTCATGGGGTTTTGAAGCTTATTGAAAATTGGATAAATAAAGAATACATATAAACTACATATCTGAAGTCATAAAAGAATTCTGTAAGTATGTCTTTAGATATTCGAAAAACAATTAAAACTTATAATGTCCATAGTTTTTGTGTGCATATATAAATGCATTTATGATAATATATAAATGCATTTATGAAAATTCATCTACCAAAACTTCATGTTATAAAAATAGAACATACTGAAAAATGTGTAAACAGGAACTTGAACATAATGTTAAATGTATTGGCAGCTATAATAATTTTCTTGTCATTTCTTTTCCTCCAAAAGATTTTGCATAACATCCCCGAAACTTGTTCATGACGTATTCATCGTGCTAATTGTTTTTAAATGACATTGATCTTTTTTTCCTATACACAGTTTTTTTTTAAAAAATCAATCTGGATTTAAAAATAGAATTAAATAACCCTCACTGCAATATATATATATATATATATATGTAATTTTACAGATGTAAAATTACAGAAATCCGTATGCTTATTAAATTTTTATCTGTATACTGAACAGAAATGATTTATATCTACATCTACAATACTAATTATTGTAAATATACAAAAATCTGTAGCTTTACAAAAGAATCTACTGGAATTGTATAAATCTTACAAATATTTTATCTATAACCTTGGTTGCAGTTACATAAAATGTTCTAAGGCATCAAATTTTGCTAAAATATTCTTAGTAACTTTACGAATCTTTTGATTACATAAAAAGTTCTAGCAATCTCAGTATCCAAGGAAAAATTTTAGCAACTTGACAGATTTTTTTTACGGTGCACGTCTTAATAGATTAGAATTATAAAATTACTGTCATAGGTGTATTTTAGTGACAATATAACATTTAAAAATGGTTGTAACTTAATTATAATTCAGATTATTAATTAGGGTACATGGAACATAAAATTGCTCAAATTTTTGAATTTTTAATTTTCGGCCTAAAAAAATAGAGATAAAAGGTTATGGTGATAAATGATGATATATCTAATACATTCCGGTGCTGGAAGGTTTTTAAATACTATAATTTAAGTCCTGTCGTATATACTTTTTTGCATTTTTAAAAAATGTGTTTTTTTATGCGTTGGTGCACTTTTCTAAAATTTTATTTTCGGTAAACAGTTGAAGCTTTTCAAAACTCTGTGATTAACTTGTTTCTTTAAATATGTCTAGCATTTTAGGTCTGAGTGAAAAATTCTTTTAAAATAATGAAAAATATGTTGTTGAAATTTTTAGGATTTTCAAAGTTAAAAAAAAATTGCCGGATATTTTGATTTTATTTTTTTAAGTTTTCGGTGATTTCACGGAAGAAGGCCATACGTAAAAAATCTGTTTCTAAAAGGAAAAAATTTGGCAGAGCAGTTGCAGGAAAACCCATGTGATTTCACGAAAATGTAGATTTAATTGAACCATTTCATTTAAATTACTGATAGATTAATTATGATAACTTAAATTACTGATTATTAAGCCAATTCGGTGGTACGTGGTTTATTTGAACAAAATTGGCAGCACTACATTTTAGTGTATTTGAAAAAAAAAAAAAAAATTCTTCATTTTTGTAAATTTTAGTGAAAGCTTGATTTTTTTAATGCATTTAAACTTAAAATATCAGTATTTAAAAGGAATATGTGGGAAATTTATGTGAATGTCTTTGTATTTAAAAAATAATAATTAAAAAAAAATCATGTCACGATTTTTTTTCAACGTACATTTCTGTTTGTATGTGGCACTGTAAAATTTTCTCACTCATTTTTCAACAGCTGCTTTTTGACAACAAATGACTTGAAGAAATATCGCCAATTTTTGGTGACAAAACTAAGTTGCCACTTATTAAGCCAATTCGGTGGTACGTGGTTTATTTGAACAAAATTGACAGCACTACATTTTAGTGTATTTGAAAAAAAAAAAAAAAAAAAAAAAAAAAAAAAACTTCTACGTTTTTGTAAATTTTAGTGAAAGCTTGATTTTTTTAATGCATTTAAACTTAATTTTGAGTGAACTCAAATATAATCAACAATCACGTTGATTTCAGTGAATATAGATACATAATATATATAAATACATTTTGGAATTTTTATTCCTATCTTGAAGATAAAATGTGTACTTTGCTATATTTATTGTAATCTTTCATCTTAAGACGAACAATCATACAAAAAACTCTCCATAGATTTTTCCCTATACCCTCAAAATACTGATATTTTACCGATCTAATGTAAACCTTGATTGAAGTCTTCCAATTTAATCTGAGTTTTTATCCAATTACAGAAGTGTTCCGACAACTGCTCTGCCCGTTCTTTTACACTTTAAAAACGAAACCTTTATGTATGGTCTTTTTTGTTAAATAACCAAAACCTTTTGAATTTAAATTCAAAATACTCTGAAATCCTCAGTCAAAATAAAAAATAAAAAATCTTTTTACCGTTGCAGTACTTTTTACGTTTCTCCAATCAGATTTTTGAGAGCATTCCGTTCTTTTGTACTCTAAACTAGTGATCGGTTTAAATTAATGATTAACGTATAATGATTTATAATGATCGATTTGGATATTCGAATTAGGACATCCCAAAAAGCATAAAAATCTATGAAGATTAAACAAAATCACCAGACGAAACTCAATATTTCACATTGACTCAAACATAAAACTAGTCGTTGGGGGCCACCGTAATACTTACCCATCATGGATATGCATATTATAAAATATGAAAAACAAACCAAATAACAAGGAATTGTAAAAGAAGCGTCCTTATAACTCCAAATATGATTATTAGGATGAGCGAAGCGAATCCTCTACTAGTCCACTCAAATTACAATTTGTCGTACGCTTTACAAAAAAAACTATTCAATATTTTAACTTCAAATTAAACACAAAAATAAATTATGATCTGTAGATTTGCAGAATATAATTTTTTTTTTACAGTAAAACGTTAAAAAAATTATTATTTTAATTAATTTATTTTACATGCATTTCCAATACGAACGCATTTTAGCAAATAAATAAAAATGAAACGCGTATATTTTCAGAAAAAAAAGTTTAAATCATGGAGTAAATAATTATAGATAGAATCATGATTAATTTATTAAATAAAACATGTTTTCATTTTCCCGCAAAATCGTTTGCACAGATGACACTTAAACATTTTAAAAGAATTGTATTATGGATTTTTTTTTTTTTTTTTTTTTTTTTTTTTTTTTGTAAACTGGCAACAAAATAATTGTAAACAAATAAAATTAATTCTTAAATGTGTTATATAAATGAAAAATTAAAAGATCTGCGTGAAGTTGTTGGTTCAAGCTCTTTATAAATATTTTTGCGACGGTCGTATTGTGGCTAAATAATATCGACTCATTAATCAGAAGGATTTTATAGAAAAATAAGACTTTAATAAGTTCGCAAACACAACAATAATTATTCGTGAAAACGTCACTGCGAGAATGAGAGAGCGTTTCGTTAAAAGGTAATTCCATTAATTGAGTTGCCATTCGCAGAAAGTAAAAAGTTCTCCCACGCGGAGAGAATTACAGCAATTCTCATACGCTAACATGTATAAAAACGAAGAAATTAAAATAAAATGTTTTACAATTAAAAATTCATAGTATCAACGAAAGCAGATTTCAAATGTTTTTTCCAGAAAATAGGATTTTGAAGAAGTAACTTTCTTCAAGCTTTAATCAAATATATTATTCTAAAATAGCTATCAAAGATTATCGGATGTTGATTACAAAGATTGGAAACATGCATATTTCAAACAATTAAAAAACACCAGTTGCTACTTGAAATTGTAAAAACATCTTTAAAAGAGCTTTTAGTTGAAAATTTAAAAAAAAATTGTAAAAATTTGCTTCGAAAATATCTTATTATGCCAGTTTTACATCATAAATAAAAAATTAAAATGCGCCAAAACATAAAATAACGTTTTTGTTTAATAAAGATGCAAAAATAATAATAAAAAAATATTGTTACTTTCAAATATCTGTTTTATAAAATAATGCTTCGCGAATCCAAACAAAGCATGGCTTTTGCTAGTTAGGATGAGCGAAGCGAATCCTCTACTAGTTCACTCAAATGACACTTTGTCGTACACTTTACAAAAAAACTATACAGTATTTTCACTTGAAATTAAACACAAATATAAATTATGATCTGTAGATTTGCAGAATATTATTTTTTTACAGAAATACTTTTCAAAAAATTATTATTTTAATTAATTTATTTTACATGCATTTCCAATGCGGACGCATTTTAGCAAATAAATAAAAAATGAAACGCGTATATTTTCAGAAAAAAAAATATAAATCATGGAGTAAATAATTATAGATAGAATCATGATTAATTTAATAAATGAAATATGTTTTCATCACTCCGCAAAATCGTTTGCACAGATGACACATAAACATTTTAAAAGAATTGTATTATGGATTTTTTTTTTTTTTTTTTTTTTTTTTTTTTTTTAGTAAAGTGGCAACAAAAGAATTGTAAGCAAATAAAATTAATTTTTAAATTTGCCATATAAATGAAAAATTAAAAAAACTGCTTAAAGTTGTTGCCTCGATTCAAGCTCTTTATAAATGTACTAAAGCAAAGTTGGCCGATTCAGAAACTATAAATGGACTTTAATCATTTCTTACTTTATCATTTGGATTTAAAGTAATGTTACGTTCTTATTTGTGGACCGAAAAAGGTTTAGTGAACGATACTTTAGACTTTGTTGCGCGTATTAAAGAAAATCACAAGCCATCAGACCAGATACCGCGAATAATCATGGATAAATTTGAACACTGCAGTAATTTAACTTATAAGAATTGGTGCGTACCAATTCCCCCAATAATTAAATTCTGGAAAAATGGAAGCATAAATTGCTCAATAAAACAATTTCCTTTGCAATCAGTTTTTGCAGTTATAATTCATAAATCTCAAGGTTTGACATCAGATAAAGCAGTAGTAGATATTGGGGATAAAGGGACACCAGTTTGCTTAACGCACGTAGCGTTGTCGCGAGTGAAATTCCTTCAAGGTTTATCATTTAATAGAAAATTTCCTTACGAGAGATTCTACAATATAAAAAATTTTCATATGCTGGTATGCAGAAAAAAAGAAGAAATTAGAATTAAAAAAAAAATACATTTAATAGTTCTTAGTATCAACGAGAGTAGATTTTAATGTTTTTCCAAATATTTTGTTTGAATGTATTATTCTAAGATAACATACCTATTTCAAATCATTTCAGAAAACTCCAGAGGCTATTGGGAAATGTAAAAACATCTTTAAAACTTTTGATTAAAAATTCAAAAAATATTTTGTAAAATTTTACCAGTCTTATATCACAGATAAAAAATTCCGAGGAAATTCTTAATTATTTGGCTGAATTTACATTTTTAAAATTTAAATACGCCAAAACATAAGATAAAGTTTTTGCTTAATAAAGATGCAAAAATAATATAAAATAATAATGTTATTTTCAAATATTTATCTTATGAAATAACGCTTCGCGAATCCAAACAAAGCACGGCTTTTGCTAGTTATATTAATTAACAATTTACAGCTTTAGATTAAGCGTTTCATTTCCAATATATGTATTTGAATTGAAATTTGCATGAAATACAGAATCATGAAAAATCGAATAGTGTTGAAAACATGATTACAAATATCTCGCCTTCATTTTTTATCCAAAAATTATGTTTCTTTATTTTTTTTTTATTCACACCTAAACAAAAAAAAAAAAAAAAAAAAAAAAAAAAAAAAAAAAATTGAAATTTTTTGATATACATTTTATTAGAAGGAATTTTTCGAGTGTCCGATTAAAACAGTTACGGATAATCGAGGTTACTGTTATTAAATAGGCTTCGTACTATTCTTGCATACTACGTACATACCAAATTTTAAGTTTTTATCTCATTTATTTCGGGAGATAGAGCGTTACAGACACAGAGACAGACAGACGAACGGCAAATTTTTTTTTTTTTTTCTAAAAGTATGTTTTTTGGAATTTTCAGTGTATGAAGCGTCTAAATCCGTCATTTTTTTTTTCGATTTTCAAAACGATTACAAGATTTACCCTTTACTACGTATGATGAGTAAGTACTATACAGATCGACTTTTGAAAAAGCTCATTGGTTTGCTTTAAAAGACGATTAAAATAGTAGATGATGCCAGTTAAAAAATGCATTTTATTTAAAACTTCTTAACACTTTCGGATATAATCATTTATTTATATAAATAAACCACAATTAGTTATTAGAATATTCCCTGATGAAGGACTTGGAAGCACCTGAAAATATTAAGAAGTTTTAAATAAAATATATTTTTATCTTGTAACGTCTCTTCGTATATTATAGTCGCTTTTTAAAGTTCATATTGCATATTTTATATTCCATGGGCAATTTTTCAGATTTCAACAAAAGATGAGAAAAAATATATATTACAAATTTAAAATTTTTTCGCCAAAACTAACCTTTATACTATCTTAATTTTCTTATAATAATATTCCGTACTTACTTCAAATTATTAAATTAAAATCTTGTTTCTAAATCTAATCTGTTAATCCTTATGCAGACGATATAAATTCTTAATTTGCCTTAAAAAACATTATTCCAGTATGCGTAAATTTAAAAAGATGGCTCTAAATTAAAAATATTCTTAATTAAAATTTTATTTCTTAATATTCCAAATAAAACTGATTTCTTCTATGTTTTTATCAACCCTTTTTAAGAAAGTCTTATTAAATTTATTCCAAAACCATACCTTTCAAAAAATATCATTATTTTATTTTATGTATTTATTTATTTTTCCTACGTCAACCTTTGATGTGTGCATATTAATAAATTCATTTCTTTTCTTTTTCTCTTAAAATTAATCATTTATAAAAATCGTCTGCCTAAGATATTTAAAATTCTGAGTCAATTATAAATTGGTTAAATAATATTTTTTTTAAATAAATTTATCGTTTGTGGAAAATAATCTCGTAGCTGGACAAGAATTCTGTTTACATAAAAGAATGATGGTTTGAGGTTACAGAATGTTCCAGAACTTTCTTTTTAGTTTAAAAAGGTGGAAGTCTCGAGATGAGAAAGAAGATTTCTTGGGTTGCTTCTTCGATGAGGACAGCTCGCTGAAATAATGATGGAATTTTTGCAAAAGGAGCTTTTCCTTCCTCATTATTACGAATTTAATAAATGAATTTACAGCAGCCCATGACTAATTATTGGATCTTCTACATTTATTTATTTATTTTGTTTTTTCCCTCGCTTGCCATGACTGTGTGTTTCTTTTTAACCAGTGGAAATAATTCGAGTTCTCCTTAAATCGTCACATATATATATACATAAATTACGGATATTACTGTTATTAATATTAGTAGCTGTAGTAGTAGTGTTATTATTATTATTATTACTATTATTATTATTATTGCTATTATTATTATTATTATTATTATTATTATTATTATTATTGACGTGACAACGTCTTGTAAATTGGTTTGCCGGGAGACACTTCAAGAAACTGCGTTACGTTACGTTACGCTCCGCTCACGATACGCGCTCACTTTTCTCTTAACTTTTTCCGGTCACTTGTGGGACCATTTTCTGAACGTGAATGTGAATTCGCTGCAAGGAAGGGGCGGTGCTTAATAGGAATTTTAGATAGTATCAAACTAAGACGAAATACGTTATGTATTAGTTATTAGTATAAAGTACAAAGAAAATAAGTGTAGTTTATTTCGTAATTCGGTGGTATATTATGGAAAACTAATGATATGTGATTAGTGAAAGCCATTTTACTTTAGTTATATTCTGCTCATTGAAAAATTCTTTAATATGCTGTTTACAAAATTCAACATTTGACATCAATAAACATGAAGTAAAATGTGTTTAACAAACACAGTGTATTGCAAGTTATTGTATGTATATTTGTATATAAATACGTATGTATGTGTAAAGGTAAAAATAAAATTTTGTTAATATGAAATTCAGTGCGAGATTCTTTGTATAAACTAATGTTTTAAATATAATTCTTTGTATAAATAAATGTTTTAAATTGTTACTATTATTTCATCCTTCTTCCTACTATACGAATGAATATTCACATTAAAATTATTTTACAACTCAAAGTCGTTGTCACGTAAAACTTTCGCCCGTATACCGACTTTACAGGCAACCAATTTTTTTTTATGTATACTTTTATCCTTGTTGATGTTATATTATTTATTTATTGTTTATTTATTTTTTATTTTTTGAGGTTACTCAGATAAAATCAACAGTCAAGTTCATTGCATCCAAACTGTAGGTACTTTATGTTATTGTTTTTTTTTATTATTATAGCTGTTGATATAATTAATTATTTATTTTTTTACTACTTACTTATTATTAATTTATTTAGATTACTCTGATATAATCAAAAGTCAAGTTCATTGCCTTGGAGCTATTGATACTTTTTTGCATTTTTAACCGACTTCAAGGAGTAGGTTATGATTTCGACCTGCATGTAATTCTTGTTCACACATAATTTCCGTAAATATGAACCGATTATGATAATTCTTTTTTTTTGTTTGAAAGTGTAAGATGCCCACATGGTCCCATTTCAATTTTATCAAATTCTTGAGTTTAGATTTTTTTAAAATAAAAAAATTAAAATTCCAATTCTTTTTGAAGCAGTCATCCAATTAGAAGCGTTCATTTGTCAGGTAATCCCAGGCTTTCATGTCGAGCACACAAGTCAGATGTGTGTGTACAATAAATTTTTATTAACAGACTTCAAGGAGGACGTTATGATTTCGACCTGTATGTTTTCTTGTTCATTCATAAATTCCCTAAATATGGACCGATTTTGATAATTCTTTTTTGTTTGAAAGTATAAAATACTCATGTGGTCCCATTTTAATTTCATTAAATTCCGATGATTAGAACTTTTTTAAAATAAAAAAATGTGAATTTGATTTTAAAAAAATAATGATTTGTCGCAAATTATCTTTCATTGTGCAACCGTTTTCAAATCATAAGCGTATTAAAACTATGCATTCATATGCGTTAGCGCCAAATTGTCGCCAAGCTTGATTCTTTTTTTGAAGTAGGATAGTATTTTTTTTTAAGTATATTTTATTATTCTTTTCTTGGAGATAAAAAGTGCACTTTGTGACGTTTATTGTGATGTTTCATCTTAACTTATAGATTACGAATGTACTAAAAAAGAAAATGATCATGAAAAGTTTTTTTTTCTTC
The DNA here is from genome assembly GCA_964019185.1 of Maratus speculifer. Taxonomy (NCBI): domain Eukaryota; kingdom Metazoa; phylum Arthropoda; class Arachnida; order Araneae; family Salticidae; genus Maratus; species Maratus speculifer. The sequence continues at coordinate 363,805,349 of OZ025291.1, forward strand.
TCTCCTCGAGTTTAGAGTGGCACGTCAAGGTTTTTTATGATAGGGTAAAATAAAGAGGTAAGTTTTATTTATTGTTAATGTATTTCCCCAGTTTTTCTTTTTTTCATTTACAATTAATTCTTAAATGATAAACTCTTCCTTTTAACTAGTATTTAGTCAATTATCATACAATTCAGTAAACATTTTTACAGGAAAATACTTAAAAGACATCGGCATTCAGATTTTCTCAGGTATGTTGAAAAATAAGCTGAATATGTTTTCTATTTCAAAATAAATTTCAAAGCTTGGTGTCATAATATTATAATATGATTTATTTTTTGAACATGGTATAACATATGTTGAAAATAAATTCCTGCCTGCTCGGCCTATAGCCATAGGTATATTTCGAAGTTAATTACTAATTTAACTAACAATTCGCTAAAACATTTATGTTCCATAGTATATCATATTATCCATAGCATAGATTTATAGTATTAATATATTGTTTTACACGCATATAAGATTCATGTATATGTGCATATCTACTCTCTATATAAAATACAAATGGGAATTTCATTTCGGCATCTTATAATTTGAGCTTTACTGAATAAACTTTGATGGGACTTTTGGTGGGATGAGAAATTTTTATAATCGGGTGAACCCGACATAAAGATTAGCATTTTTATCTACTAAAAAAATTTATGATGAAATGAATTATTTTTTTTCTCTCCTCGAGTTAACAGTGGAACGTCCAACATTTTTACGATAGGGCAAAATAAAGAGAAAAGTTTTATTTATTGTTAATATATTTCCCCAGTTTTTCTTTTCTTCATTTACAATTAAATCTTAAATGAAAAACTCTTCCTTTTAACTAGTATTTAGTCAATTATCATACAATTGAGTAAGCATTTTCACAAGAAAGAAAAAAACCTAAAAGACATTGGCATTCAGGTTTTCTCAGGTATGTTGAAAACTAAGCTGAATATGATTTTTATTTTAAAATAAATTTCAATTCTTATTATTTTAATATTATAATATGATTTATTTTTTAAACATGATATAACATACATCGAAAATAAATTCCTGCCGGCTCGGCCTATAGGCATTGGTATAATTCGAAGTTGAGTATTAATTTCCCCAACAATTCGCTAAAAAATTTATGTTCTTCTATTTATAGCATAGATTTATAGGATTATATACTGTCCTTGCGCATATAAGCCAATATTGCACACATGCAGTACTGTCACATACGCATATAAGACAAATGCATATGTGCATATCTAATTTCTATATAATATGCAACAAGGAATTTCATTCGAGCAGTTTATAACTTCAGTTTTGCTGAATAAATTTTGATGGAATGAAAAAGTTTTATAATCAGGTAAACCCGTCTGAAAGATTAACATTTTTATAAGTTATATCAAAAATATTACGATAAAACTTCTATCGTTAGTTTAGTAATTTTTCAGGTACGGTGTTAATACATTGTACATCGTTCGATTAACCCTTTCCGGCGCGGAGTAAGTTTAATTGAAATAATTATCTGCCACCAGAATTTATAAACGAATTTATTAGAGAATACGAACTTGCTTATTTTCAGGCATTTTATCAAAGGAAAATTTTAATTAAATATTCTTGGTGCCAGTAAAATTAAAATTAGGTGTCCTTTTTAAGGGACACCGCGCCGGAAAGGGTTAAGGGTGTATTCGAAAAAACACTTTTCCACCTTCAACAGCTCGAAATTTTCCGATACAATTTCAGACATATTTTTAAAAGTAGAAACGTGAAACTTGCTGAGGAGATTTTTAAAGGGATGTACAAGGTGCCGTGTGATGTCTTTTTAAGCTTAATTCATTAGAATTTGATTTATAAGCAATTACCTTCTCAGTACGACCCTTTTTTACGTTCACAGATTTCCCGCTTTGGAAAAATCGGTTCAAAATGCTGTTTTTGATTGCTTTTTTTTTTTTTTTTTTTTTTTTTTTTTTTGCGGTGTTTTCTGCATATATCAAAGAATCGACAATCACGGCACCTTGTGTGCTTTCTAAATAAGACAATTTGTCAGTTTGATGCATTTGTGAGCAAAAATGTTTTTAAAAATAAATCGGAAAATAATCAGTTTTTATCGAAATACACCCTTAAATCACTAAAACTGTTTTTATTTTTCTTCATTTAGGGAGCACAGTTCCTTGAAATAGGTCAAAATATCGATTCTCTTTTTTCAATATTAATTGAAAGTTCATTTAAGTGTGAACACCGCCATTTTACTTACCCATCATACTTATTATAGGGTAAGTCTTGCAATCGTTTTGAAAATCGAATTTTTTTTTTTTTGAAGGATTTACACCTTTTAGATAGTGGAGATTCCGAAAAACATACTTTTAGAAATTTTTTTTTTGGTCGTCCGTCTGTCTGTCAGCCTGTCTGTCTGTAAACGCTCTATCTCCCGAACAAATTGAGATACAGACTTGAAATTTTGTATGTGCTTAGTATGTAAGAATGGGACGAAGCCTATTTAATATCAGCAACCTCGATTATCCGGAACTATTTTTTCGGACTTTCGAAAAATTCGTTCTGATGAAAGCTACATAAAAATTTTCGAATGTTTTTATTCTAAGGAATGGAGGTAAAAGGCAATAAAATAACGCACATTTTGAATATAGAACGAAGTCGATCGGATTATTAGTTGTCGAGGTATTTGTAATCCTGTTTTCCACATTCTTCGATTTTTCATGACGCTGTATTTCATTCAAATTTCAATTCAGAGGTATATTTTAATTGAAAATGAGACGCTTAATCCAACGCAGTAAACTGTTAGTTTATATTATTATTATGTTTGGAGCTATAAGGATGTTTCTTTTACGCAGTTCGGTATTACTTGAGTAGTTTGGCGTTTTATATAATTTGTCGAAATTGGTATATCAGCAATTCATTAATAGATCATTACTATGCATATTAACAATATTTAAATTTTGTTTTGGAATTGCAATGCATTGTATAGTTTTCACATGTTTTATTTTCATATGCCTATCCATGATGGGTAAGTATTACGGTGGCCCCCAACGACTAGTTTACCTATGCGAATATTATATCACGCAAATTTTGTTAATAGATCCAGCGTACTTATCCATAAAAATAAAAACTTTAAAGTAATTTTAAGCCATGTTCATTCTATTATAAATTGCTTTTTAAATAAACAGTATTTTTTTTTTTTTTTTTTTTTTTTTTTGGGGGGGGGGGGGGCTAATTTAGACAGAGGTTAGATTTTTTTAATTTGTTCTCCATGGTGTATTTAGTATTTTTATGCATGTATTAAACATTCAAATTTATAGTTTTTTTTTAAATATTTAAATCGAGAGTTTGTTGACTTTCTTTCATATTTTAATATACATGATATTAAATGTAAAATCCCATACATCTAAAAATCCATGCATAGATTTATGTAGTGCATTCTAATGAATGTAAAAAAAAATATGAAGCAAAAATAATCATATTTATAAAAATAGTAGAAATTTTGAAAAAATTAATTTTTTTTAAATAAATTTCAGCGAAATAGGATACTATAGAAGATTTTTACTTTTATTTTAATTAATTTTTAGTATTAAGTATTGTGTCAACATATATATTACAGTATTATTCAAAATTGAAAAAAAAAAGTTTCAAAGATCGGTGTCTCCACCACCTCACCGGCTGCCCCGAGATAAGTCGGGGGTTAAAGCACTGTTTACCCATACCCTTCGCCGGTTAAGAGGTTAACTGTCTTTTGCATAAACAGTGGACTCTCTCTATCTGAACACTCTCTAATGTGAACACCCCGGTATTATGAACACTTTACCACGGTCCTCGCGAAACTCCATAGACTTAACATAACATCAACTCTCTGTATTCCGAACATCCTCTAATCTGAACACCCCGATATTATGAACGCTATTTTTGGTTCCCATTTCTACTTTACCTCTCTGTAAACTGAACATATGTTTGCAATCGGAATTCAAATTTCTCCGTTGTAGAAATTCGGAGAAACTGCTACAAAAGAATAAAAGATTTAACGTTTAACAAAATCTTTCAAACAATAAACAGTCAAAATCAATGCTAGATTTTAAGCATGTATTTGAAGCTGCAATTTGTTTGAATAGTTCTGGTAAAATCTTCAGTTAAAAATTTGGAGCACGTGTTGTCACATTCTTGTCAGTTGCCTGCCTGTAAGAGAAACCATTTTATGGTTTATATTATTTTAAAGTGCAAACATTTAGTTTTTGATTAATTGGAGACAATAGCAGTAAGTTAATATATTCCTCTTCCATCTTGCTTATTTCAAATAGTAGTTTTATATGAATGATTCTTAATTACATCTTAAGCACTAAAATTCATTACTTTAAAATCAATAATAAAAATTTTGGGTTTTTTCTTACGAGTCTCCCTTAACAAGGACTCAATAGTTAACCCGCGTTGGTGAATACGGGTGTAAGTCTTTTAATTGAGTTATTTATGTTATTAGAAATGTAATGTGTTTTGAAAATATTTCCAAGGATATTTTTATGAGAATACATCAAAAGTATTTTCATTATATGGGTGATTCTACGATAAGAGGATTAAAGTACATAGAGGATACGGCCAAAAAGAAAACTTTGAGTTTTATCAAAAACCTTTAAATTATGATTTTTGTCCCGTTTATTTACCTTTTCATATAAGGGCAAGTCACTTTATACATATTTTATAACTTTTTCTGGTCAGTGACTCTCTCCTCTGGCAGTTATCTTGACAGGGGAAATACGGCAGAGAGAGACATTTTCATGATAAATTAAAATTTTTTAAATGACTGAATTAGTTTTTGGGTTAGTTGTATATTTCACTTTAATTATTACTGTATTGATTAATTAGGGCAGTAAATGCAATTGAATTAAATTAATATGACTTACCAGGGAAGATACACGGTCACCTTAAGAAACCCCTACACCGCACGGTCGCGTCGCAACAACTAAACTTGGCGAAGCTTAAATGGCTTGCGCGTTTAGTATTGCTAACTTCAAACCAATAGATGTCCTTAAGTGCCACTTCCAATATAGCCATCTTTGAATTTATATCTGTTTCAGCGGAACGAAATTTGACAGGGTAGATACACAAAAAAGCGGAACAAAAGTTAATTTTAAAAATTATTTGAAATTAACAAAATTATTTTATATTCTATTTTATAATACGTAAATATAATTACTTAAATTCCAATTAAACATACTTTAGCTAAGCATCTGATGGAAAAAATATATGTATTGTTTGAAAGTTAAATTGAAACCAGCAAGGGGACATGCCAGGGTAGAGACTTTTTTAGACTTTGTAAGAAATTTCAAAAAAATGTGTTTTAATTAGGCATTCAATCGTGATGTTATTCAATAAAGTATATTAAGATGATGCGATTCATTGCAAAAAATAGCAACATATAGAATAAAAAATCTGTTTTAAACGCATTGCCGTACGAATTACCTCTTAACGTAGAATCTCCCACATAAAACATTTAATTTTATTATGCGGACTGCAATTTCGACATTTTTTTTTTTTATTCAACTTTTGATAAAGTTTTTATTATTTCAAACACTTGTTAAGTTACAGCAGTTTTTGTTTCAAAATCCAAATTTAAGTAGTTTTTTGATAGACTATTAAGTAGTTTTTTGATAGACTATTAAGTAGTTTTTTGATAGATTGCTATCTTTGCAATAGCAAAAAATCGGAGAAGACAAAAATATAAAAAATGATCTTCTTTTTACGGAAGATAGTGAGAAAAATGATAACTTTCGTTAAGCGAGAAATTCATTGCCAACTGTCAAATAGCAGTGTCTATTCATGGCATTGCTGTTTTTTTTTTTTAACTCTATTCTGCTTTTGGTTGTTTTTTTACATGCGGTAACTAATACATTCTAAATAAATAGCTATAATAAATTTATGCGGATTTGATATCTTGTGAATTAACGATGTTTTTTTTTCACCCCACCCTTTTTTTTTTCGTTTTTAATTTTTTTTTTCTGCAAGAGTTGTTCCGATGAAAAACTTGTGGGTATAAAAGTTGTAGCTAATATTAAGAAAATGTATATTAAATTTAATTGGATTTCATACCTTGAGAATTAAAAAATGTTATGTTTTTCCTCCTTAAAACCCTTTTATATCCAACCCTTGAGCTCATTTTAAATTTTATCAAAAATTTGTCATGCACAAATTTTCGACCATCTATATTATAAAGGCCAAACGTATCTGTCCGTAACGCATACGTCATTTTGCGAATGGCAACACTTTCAAATTTTAAATGAAATTTCGGTATTGCGATTTTTGCTACTACAAATTTTTAATTTTCTAAACAGCCCACTTTTTCAATCTTTACACCATCGTATAGGGAAAATAAAGAATACTACCCAGTTAAACTGATGGCATTGAGCTCACAGGCTACAAATAGTAATTGTACATTAAAGCCTTATATTTTCAAGGGTTAATTCCGTTCGAAAAAAAAAAAATTAAGAAGGGGAAACAGCTCTCCCCTTTCCTCTTTTTTTATACTTAATCATTGAACCTCCTATACTATCAAAGACATGCTTTATCATATAACAAATCTATATGCAAAATTCAGAGAAAATGAGATAATTCTTAATAAAAACCCATTTAGCATTTATATAATTTAAAAGGAGTTATCCCCCTCTTTTATACTTAACCATTAAACTTCCAAAACTATTCAGAGATTTGAACGAAATCTGAAAATTCTGCTTGAAAAACACATTTATATAAATTAAGGGGGAGGGCAATAGAACCCCTGTTCCCCCTATTTATACTTATTCAATTAACACCTAATAACAGTCACGGAATCGCCTCATCAGAATGATCCTAATCTAAATTTTGAACGAAAACTTAATTCTGCATGAAAATCCCATTTATATCAACTAAGAAGAGGGGCATGAGCCCCCTGTTCCCCCTCTTATACATATCGAATGAACTCCAAAAACTAATCAGGGAAGCGTCTTGTCAGGATATACCTACATACAAAATTTCAAGTGGATCGGATATTTTTATCATGAATTATCGCGTTACGCACGAACGTACGAACGAACGTACATACAGAACGGACGGGCACATAAGCTCTCAGGCTATGATAACCTGTGAGCTAAAAATGCACTTTTAAATGAAATTTGTTTGAAAGCTGTATCTTAATTTTTTTTTTTTTGAAATATTAATTTTTTTGTAGTTTTTAAACCGCTTTTCTAATCATGGCAACAAGAGTACTCCATTTCTATTAAAAGAAAAGGAAAAAAAAAGGAAGAAATCGATTACTGTAGCTATGTTGCCATTTTCTCATTAAAAGAGTAAAAAATTGAAATTCAAATATCTTCTGTTATAAAACCCGGTGAATTTTGATTTCATTTTAAATATTTGATTTACATGACGTAGAAGAATATGAAAAATTTAATATTTGTTTCATCTAATAGCATTAAGACCACAAGTTTTGAATTAAAATGATCAAATTGAAATTCCAATTTTTCCGAAAAGATGAATACAGATACGAAATGCGCATTCGTAAATTTTGTTTGATGAAAATGATACCGAACCGGGTTTAGATTTTATGGGAAAAAAATTCTACGATTGAGTAAAAATTTTGGAATACTAGCATAAGAACCTAAATTGATAATTTTATCATAATAACAGATCTTTATTAGATTTTACTGCTTATATATACGATTAAAGTTTAGTTTTAACAATTTGTACAACTGAGTTTTATAATAATAGCATTTTGTTAATTTGACGCTAAATATCCTTTATTTAAGAGTTAGACTTACCAATATAAAATGCATTTTTTACTATAACTAATTTTGTAGGCTTATTATAAATCAATGATACAGTTCCTTTTTAAAAATTTTCTTTTGTCGAAATTCGACGGGTTCTACCTTGTTTTTTTAAAAGTAGTAGTAACTTTAAACTGATTTGATTTGTACTATAAGTAAAAAGTCATGGATTTTTTCTATCATCCCCAAAACTCTCCTTATTTCCACCCTCTTTGTCAAGTTTTGCCTATTAACGAACTTGACCGATATTTTCTGCCTGTTGATCTTATGTATCTCTTGGGAAGCGATCTGTGCAGAATTATGCAAGTTATCGTGTCCATAAAAAAGGGATATAGGTAAAGTTTTTCATTTGAGGAGTCTTTGGTTCTAGACATCATGATTGGCTTAGATCTGCAAAAGGTTTTGAGAAATTCCAACATAGGGTAGAATGTAATGGGTAGAATTTCTTACAAAATCTACCTATTAAGGGTCAAGTTTTTAGAAAAAGGCTAATTTAATCAGAATTAATCATATAAATATTATGGGACTCCCGACTTGTTTGCATTTAAGGCATCTCTCAATGTGCCTTTAGTGCCTTTAAAAGTTAAGGGTGTATTTCGATTCAAACTGCTTGTTTTCCGATTTATTTTTGAATTCACTTCTGCTCTCAAACACATGAAACTCGCAGTTTATCTTATTTACAAAGTGCATAAGGTGCCGTGAAGGTCAATTCTTTGATAAGTGCACAAAATGTTGCAAAAAAAAAAAGCAATCAAAAACGGCAATTTGAACCGATTTTTCCGAAGTGCAAGATCTGGGAACGAAAAAAGGGTCTTCCAGAGAATTTAATTGCTTATAAATCAAATTCTAATGAATTGAGCTTAAAAAGACATCACACGGCACCTTATACGTCCCTTCAAAAATCCCCTCAGCAAATTTCATGTTTCTACTTTTAAAAATGTGTCTGAAACTGTATCGGAAAATTTCGAGCTGCTGAAGATGGAAAAGCGTTTTTTCGAATACACCCTTAATTAAAAACCTATCTGGAAAAACGTGGCCCGGACCAACGCAATGTTACAATTTTGCGACCTCCTTTTGGAGTACGCTTAGCACAATGCTAAATTTAAACTTTAAACAAGGGATTTGTTTTAGTTACGCTGTAAAAAGAGAAGGTTAGAACAACGCTGAATTTTGTTTTTTGAAATGCCATTTGAAGTTTTAAATATGCACTACTTTTATTGTCAATACCGAATTAAGTTCATCATAACCGTTTCGGGTCCGAATTTTTTTTTCAATTATGAGAAAAAAATTACTTTTACGTTCGTAATATTAATACTATTATCCCAATAGATTATATGAAGTTTATCAAAAATTTCATTGTCTGAAATCTAACGAATTTAGTTATTTTTCGTACTATTCAATTCACTTTCATATGAAAATAGACTAAGGAAGAGTTTTTGAAAACGTTTGGAAAACATCGAATTGCAACAAAATTTAACAACTATCTAATACTTTTTGCGTTTTATCACATATTATTCATTCTGAAAAGTACCTTTTTTTATATAAAATATGCTTTAAAAAAAATACTAACCGACTTCAAAAAAAGAATCAAGCTTGGCGACAACTTGGCGCTACCGCATATGAATGCATAGTTTTAATACGCTTATGATTTGAAAACGGTTGCAACAATGAAAGATAATTTGCGACAAATCATTATTTTTTTTTATCAAATCCACATTTTTTTTTTAAGTTCTAATCATCAGAATTTAATGAAATTAAAATGGGACCACATGGGTATCTTATACTTTCAAACAAAAAAAAAAAAAAAAAAAAAAAAAAAAAGAATTATCAAAACCGGTCCATATTTAGGGAAGTTATGAATGAACAAGAAATACATACAGGTCGAAATCATAACGCTCTCCTTGAAGTCGGTACACACACATCTGACATGTGTGCTCGGCATGAAAGCCTGCGATTACCTGACAAATGAAAGCTTCTAATTGGATGACTGCTTCAAAAAGAATTGGAATTTTAATTTTTTTTATTTAAAAAAAAATTCTAATCACAAGAATTTGATAAAATTGAAATGGTACCATGTGGGCATCTTACACTTTCAAAAAAAAAAAAAAAAAAAAAAAAAAAAAGAATTATCAAAATCGGTTCATATTTACGGAAATTATGAGCAGTGTGACCTTTTTTGGATTGTTGTAAGAAATCTGGACTGTTGTAGGACTTACAACAAGCTAAATCAAGCTAACAACTCAGGCTGAAAGATAGTTGTCAGTCTATTGATATACTGACCATCAATAGATGGCAGGACCATCGATTTTATTTTTAGATTGTTTTCAGTCCAAATCTAGCCTGCTTTTAGCTTGAAAAAACGGTCACACTGATTATGAGTGAACAAGAATTACATACAGGTCGAAATCATAACCTATTCCTTGAAGTCGGTTAAAAAATTTATAGTATGAAATATATGTTTAAAGTAAAAGAATCGTAAATGGCACAAAGAGAACTAAGGAAATATTTATTATTATTATTATTATTACTAAATGCCTAAACTTTAATGAAGTCTTGTTGTAAATGCATAGACACATACCAACATTTCTACATGTACACAGTAACAGAAGTACTTGTTAAAACAGAATAAGGCTCAATTAAAAGACATGTACTATTAATAGTACACCAGATCTGAAAGGGTTAAGCAAACAATGATAAGATTTAAAGTACTACTCTGTTATCCCGTCGACCGATACCGCCAAATTATATAAATCGACAAACTAATAGCCAAATTATACATATTGACGTAATTTTTTTTTAATTTAAAAAAACCAAATAATTAGTAGAATATTAATAAAAATACAAACAAAAAGTCGAAATAAAAATAACTTGATGACGTTTTAAACACGTGTATCGTATTTAATGTCATTGAATGTGACATTCACGATCATCCGTTATTGGCATTTAATCTTATAATTTGGCGATAATGTTTTGGTCGACGGGATAACCTAGTAGCACCGATTTAAAAAATAGTTGTACAGAATAGCAGTATTAAATATTATTTAAGTTTCATATCTCTTTGAACTCTACGATATACCAATTCATACTTTTCTAATATCTATACTTATACCCAACTCTACGTTGTATAGTTTTTTACAAATTCTTATTATTCTTTTAGCGACTACTTTTTTAATTAATACAGTTAATAATTTTAATTAATTCATATATATATATATTGTACGGAAACCTTTGAGAGCAAGCAATACCAATTGACCGTTTATTTAAAAATCGGTATGTATTTATCACACTTCAGCAAAACGGTTATCAGATGGAATAAAAAATAAAATAAATTTTTTATCTTTGTTTATCTATTTCTTTTTCCAAAATCGTTAGATAAATGTTTGAAGTACAGTTAGTACAATGATTAACATACTTCTTCATGCATGATAAATATCTATTCCACTAAAAACACTCCCAAAAATATCAAGTCACGTGACAGAAGATTCAGATTGCGAATATTAAAGAACTGAGAATCAGTAAATGAAGTATGCTGATACGCCGACAATAAATAAATTAATAAAACGAGTCTCCATGCATATTTTTACTTTCTTCTATCTTTACAAGAAGAAAGTAACGGATCCGTAAAAAAATTCGACGTATTTACACGTTTTAAAAATAAGAAAACCCAAAAAACATCTTTTTACAAAATGTCTGTCTGTCACCCTGTTACCAGTGTTCTCACTGACATTTGACCAACGTTAGTAATTTGGCTAATTAAAAATAAAAAAACATTCGCCAAATGAAAAAAGTATTAGCCAAATAGATTCGCAGTGTAGCACTAAAAAAATTGTCTTTAATCCTTTAATGTACCCCCCTTTTTCTCAATATGTTCTAAAATAACCTAAGTTTTCAAAACTGCGGCAACGATTGTTATTAATCTAAATTAAAGTATCCGCTACAAATATATTAAAAATAAGTTATTATATAAATATATGAAAAAAATAAAAATATTAAACACACACGCACACACGCAAAAAAAAGAAAAAAAGAGAGAAAAGAAAAAAAGAAAGAAAGGAAGAAAAAGAAAAAAACAAAAACTGAGCACTAGCAATTTGGGGAATCTAATCGCTTGTTTACTCGCCAAATGAAGAATTTAGTCGCAGTTTGGCGCAATGGCGAGCGACAGCGACAACACTGCCTGTTACTCTGTGAGTCTGTATGTGACAAAAAAATTTTAGGCACTCTATCTCATGAACTAATATACGAAATTTCACAAAACGTTAGATTCAGTTAGAGCTTGATATAAACTGTAGCTGATAAAGTTTTGGTGTATATCGCCTAACAGGTAGCACCTTTATGTTACCTTTTTTATGCTTTCCACAATAGCTATATCTAAAGAACTAATTGACAGAAAGTTACATAAAACTTCAGGTTTCGTTAGTTCTTCATATTATATGGTACTGATTACTTTTTGGCATAAATCGTCCAAAAGGTAGCGCTGCTATGTGGCATTATTCATAATTATCGAAAAAGTTTTATTTCACCAACAAATATACGAATTTTCATCGAACTTCAGATTCAGTTAGTCCCTGATAAGATTTAATATTACTTAGTTTTGGGAATAAATCTCTCAACACGTGGCGCTTCTATGCAGGCTTTTTTTACGGTTTTTGAAATGATTCAGTTTTAGAAATTAGCAAAAAAAATTTCAGCGAACTTCAGATTTAATTAGAGTTTGACATAAGTTGTTGCTGATTAGATTTTGGTGTAAATCGCCTATCTGGTGACGCTGTTATGCTTTATTTTTATGGAAGTATTAACATGTATGTGATAGATGAAAGTTTTGGGATTGCCACATCGGACTAGTTTCTTATCGCCTTAAAATGAGAGAGATGTGAAATGAATTGTTTCTTTATGTAAAATGTTTAAATTGCTTTTTTTTTAAATACTTTTGTTCTGGATTTGAAATTAACAGTTGTTTCTTTAATAAGAAAATTAGGAACTACTTTGATATACCCCCCCCAAATCGTAAATTTGGCGACTTTTTTTTTCTCGCCAAGCAAAATACCCATTAAGTTAAATTAAGTTAAATACAAAAAAATAAAATTAATTAAAATTAAATTAAATACATTAATTAAAAATACAGTAATTAAAAATAATAAATTAATTAAAAATACATTAATTAAAATTAAGTTAAATACAAAAAAGGAATACCTAAAAAATACAATGAATACATAAAAAATACAAATGAAGGAATGAAGCTGAGTAACAACAAACCTAAAAGGTCCGTAGGAAAAGTGTGTAGGGAGTGCCAGATTTGGCGCGTAATTTTTGGGGGGTATATCAAAGTAGCACCGAAAATTAAAAAAGTTCAATATTGTTTAATAGTGAAATAATACTAATACGGGAGAAAATTGCTGTACAATTTTTTAACGATAGAATTTCATTCTAAAATTTGGAAAAGCGTTAATATACAAACTATTAACATACAATTTTAGCATATTATACAAAAAGTAGATTTTATGATAACGCATTTTAAATTAATTATGAAGAAATAAAATAAAATGAAAAATAATTTACTTACCTCGAAATAGAAATAAAATAGTTGACGTAAGAAAATTCTCTGCAGTTTTTAAGAACTATTATCATTTGATTTCTTATTATCGCTTTCATTTGATACCTTTTATCAAAGTTGTATTAGAAACAGAATTTTTCAGTAAGCATTTTTACAGATATATTAACTGATACACACGATTTTTGACCGTATCCGAAATCACGACATTAAATATGCCTAAAAATAATGAATTTGGCCCTTTTTTCTCTAGGGGGGGGGACTCAGTATTGGGGGTCTCCCTGCTTTTGCGAGCGTTTACCCTCGGATTTGTATTATATATATTTTTAAATGAAAATCTTTTCGAACAAATACAGAGTTGGAGGCTCACTGCTTCCTACAGCCTACAGCCGAATGTGCTATGTATTTATTACTATGTATTTATTAACAAACCCCAGATTTGCATGCTTGAAACATACACTGTAAAATATTTGTAATTTTTACAATCCTTATATCCTTATATATATTATAAATGTGAAAGTGTGTCCGAAAAATTGGAATGAAATTGGCTTCAAAACGGATGGATTAATGTCTTTGAATCTTTGCATATAGATAAGTTGAAGCCCGGAAATGAACAAAGGCTAATTTTTAATTAATTTATTCAAATATTTTCCTTAATAATTCAAAATTTCACCATTTTTCACACAAAATCAGTTAACATTTTTCCGATAAAAAATAACCATTTTTTATTTCCTGTTGCCAAGAAAATCAAATCCTGGAATAATTTTTTCACGGCAATTAATTTTTAGTTGAACTATTTCCACGTGAAAAATTAAAATAAAAAGAATTCAAAGGGATAAAATATGCCGTCACACTTGAAAAAAAAAAATGAAATCTTTATATAAGAAGCATGAATATCGGCTACGTTAATAAAAGGTTTTTTGTGAAAAATGGCGAGATAATTTAAAAAAAAAGTGAATAAAAAAGAATTATATTATTAATAAAATATTTCATTTGGAAAAATATGACATCATACTTTAAATAACATAGGAATTTTGAAGTAATTGTAAAAAGTACATGAGGCAAGGATATGTGTAACTAATAAAAATTGGTAAATAATGACGTCACATTAAAAAAAAAAAGAAAAATATTTTTTTTAATAATACTGATTAACAAGTTTAATATGAGTTACATACAAATGAAAGTTTTCAATCAAAATTAATGTTTTGATTCTCAGTTTTTTGTTTCTCGCTAAAATAATAATAAAAAATAATTTGAATTTGTAGCGATGGCACAAAAAAAAATGATTAAAGTAAATTTCCTAAAACTGAAAATATGCGTTCACACGGTAGAGTTTCATGCTTGAATTTATTTCACAGAAGCGAAAATCGTCTGCAACATATTGACATTTAAAACCAAGGATGCAGTTTAAGCTCTCATGCATTTAAATGGACAGTTATTACTGCTAATTCATACCAATTGAATTTTTAAAAATAATATAGTGTTTTAATTAATTATTTTTAAAAGATGACAGTTAAAACATCTCGCAAAGGCGTTTTTACAAAAAAGTTTTATCGAGTAAAAATGCTGAAATATTTTTTTTTCATGTAAAGCAATCATTTTAATTAGAAAAACAAAATTATACTAGCCGCCCTTGACGACCAGTTTGGTCTCCCTTGAATGCATTAAATCATAAGCAATCCCTAAGCATTAAATCATATTGCTTTTATTCATTGTCTGAGCGAAGCGAAGTCTTATACTCAGAGTACGAAACGATATTAAAAGTCAAAAAAATTCTTTCGTCAAGGAAATCTCAAAAAGTACTTGTCGGATTTTGATTATGTTTGTACCAGTAGGTACCTATGAAGGTAATCTGGTGAATGCACTATCTACGAAAAATTAGTTCCAAATAGTTTAAAAGTTATATTTAAAAAACTGATAAAAAAAGCACAATTTATTTGCATACGTCACAGAAACTTGGTGTGCGTCATTTTTCACTGGCTGGATATTTTCGTAGACAACCGAATCAGAGTGCATGGAGTAAATAGTTGTCTTGACGAAGAGAAGACTAATACACATAGTACGTAACGATATTAAAAGTCAAGCATAACTCTTTCGTTAAGCAAATCTGGAAAAATACATATCGGATTGCGATTCTGATTGTACCAAACGGTACCTAAGAGAGTAACCTACTGAATGCACCTACTTTTAAAAATTAGTTCCAAATAGTTTTAAAACTATTTTTAAAAAACTGATAAAAAGCCCAATTCATTTGCATACGTCACAGAAATATTGTGTGCGTCACTTTTTACCGGTTGTATATTTTCGTTAGATTCCCAAATTTAAGCACATGGAGCAAGGAAAATACGCAAACAATTTTTAAGTACAATTAATTATATTTAAACTTAAGAAACAAACTGAAAAAAATTTTGGTTTTGTTGTTAATTTAAAAGAAAAAAGTCTTAATTCTTAGTAACTTAGTATTGGGATTTGAGATTTTGCGATAGTTTTTATAACAGCACTTAATAGCCGCCATTAGCATCTTTTATATTTCGTACCTTCGCACATGCAAATTGGAAACAATTATGTCGTGTTTACATAAAATATGTGCTGAAATAAAATAATGGTACTTCTTCGTTATCTCGTGATCAATTTCGCCAAATTGTACATATTCACATATTTTTTATTTTAAATAACGAAAGAAGAAATAAATTAGTGAAACATTGATAAAAATACAAATAAAAATCGGTATAAAAAATCACTTGATAACGTTTTAAACACATGTTTACATTGTTTAATGAGACATTCACGATCATTCATGATTGGAATTTTATCTTATTATTTGGCGATAATTTTTTGGTCTACAGGATAATCAAGTAATATCAAAAAAGGAACTATAGTTGAAGCGAGGAATAAACAGTTATAAGTAATAAACACAATAAAAAATATAATAAAAAATATGAATATCACAATAAATCGTAAATCGTAAAACACTTATAGCAATATTCAAAAACAACGTTTTCATCAATTTGGCGGGGGAAAAAAATCGCGCTAATATGTAGCTTATATTTTTACTCATAAATATGACATCTGTGCCATATTTACGAGTAAAAATAAGCATAAACGATCATCAGGTTTGAGATCTCAATTTCGGAAGTTCAAACTGGACCATGATTTATAAAAACGCCAAGGTAAAGATATTATTTGAAAAGTATCATGAAATTAGAGCAGAGATATCATATACGCATCGGGTTTGGCGCAAATTTTGCGAAAATAATTTTTGAACGAATTTCAACTATTTTAAACAGTAAGTAACAATTAAAAGCACGATTAAATGTAGGTTATATAAATCCTTCTATAGTAAAAAAAAACTAGCCTTAAAAGGAATGACTCCTGGAATGATGCTGATGTGGAAGATTTCCGGAACTAACGAATCCGGGTTGTCCACTCCTTCCATGAGTCGAATAGACCAATCAGGAAAGGGCTCAGTCTATGCGTCGCCGTATGGGTTACCATAAAGAGAGGAAAGGTTACCATCGCCAACAATCGCCAAGTTTGTCGCCAACTTGGCGATATATCGCCAAATTTGGCGACCAAAATTAGTTGTCAAAAGTGACGCCAACTTGGCGATAACTGTAATATTTCGCCAAATTTTCAATTTCTTTACAACACCAGTCGTTTGATACATCATTTGAGAGGTTTGCAACTGCTTATTCATATAATGGATGTCTTGTGTGTTATCCCTCATTCTGCTCCCCAGGGGGGACATATTTTTAATTTCTTTACAACACCAGTCGTGTTACACAAGATTTGAAGGATCTGCAACTGCTTATTCATATTATGGATGTCTTGTTTGTCACCCCCACACTCTGCTCTCCCCAGGGGGGGTCACATTTTTAATTTCTTTACACCACCAGTTGTGTGACACATCATTTGAAAGGTCTGCAACTGCTTATTCATATTATGGATGTGTTGTGTGTCATCCCCCACTCTGCCCCCCAGGTGGGCACATTTTTAATTTCTTTACAACACCAATTGTGTGACACATTATCTGAGAGGTCTGCAACTGCTTATTCATATTATGGATATCTTGTGTGTAACCCCCCCCCCCCCTCTGCCCTCAGAGGGGTCGCATTTTGTAATTTCTTTACAACACCAATTGTGTGACACATCATTTGAAAGGTCTGCAACTGTTCATTCATTTTATGGGTGCCTTGTGTGTCACCTCCACTCTGCACCCCTGGGGGGCACATTTTTAATTTCATTACAACACCAGTCGTGTGACATATCATTTAAGAGGTCTGCAGCTGCTTATTCATATTATGGATGTCTTTTGTGTTGACTCCCACTCTGCCCCCCAGGGGGGCACATTTTTAATTTCTTTACAACACCAGTCGTGTGACACATCATTTGGAAGGTCTGCAACTGCTTATTCATACCATGGGGTATTGGCGAGCGCAGCAATCAGGGGTACCCAATAATTTGGAATCGCGAAGCGATTACGCGGGGGGTTGGCGAGCATAGCGAGCAGGGGGGCGAAGCCCCCCTAGTATAGAAAAAAATAAGCAATTTATTAATAAACAAACAACAATAGCCAGATCACCATGCAATGTAAATAATGATATTTTGGCGCTAATTATATGGAAGAGTTTCATATCATGTTCTAAATTTTTTGGCGAGCTTTTTTTTTTTCTAATACTTGGTTATTTCGTAGACCAATTGCGCCAAACTAAACAAATCGCCAAATTGTTTGTCAAATTACATAAATTGACCTAATTTGTATTTTAAATAACAGAAGAATAAATACATTTTTAAAATGCAATAACAAATACATATTAAAAGTTGAATTAAAAATCACTTTATGACGTAACAAGCATGCGTATCGTAAATAATGACAAGTGAAGGTAACATTTGCAATCATCCAGTATTGGCATGTAACCTTATAGTTTGGCGATAGTTTTTTGATCGACAGGATAACCAAGAAGTACCTTTTTTTTGCCATTAAATCGATGTGGGTGTGATCTTCAGCCTGTGAGGTTGCTTTTTTTCTGCACTTTCCAACAAAGCTGAAAAATATTTATGCATTCGGTTTGTTTATCCGTCTGTCCACACTCAAACATCCGTAAATATACACCGATTTATATGCAATTGGAAACCTTATTTAGTGTCTCCTAGGCATGTTTGATATTGTATATGAAGTATGTGGGATTAATAGTTTATTTACAGGAGCACCCAAAAGATTTTCATTACAGTATGGTCTATTGGGGGAAATCCTTTGCAGAGTATTTTAATGAAATTACGCTATTGCAAATTTACGAAACTTATATAAACCTCTGAATTTCATTACGATTAAGTTATAACAGGATATTCATAGCATTTTTAATCCAATTACAAGGACACACAAAAGAAATCGGTTACAATACTGTTTTCGAGCAATAATCTCTGGAAATGCATTTTCAATTTTGGCGTGCGCTTTTAAATTTAATTGTTTTTTTAGGTGTGTCCCTAATTAATATAAAATATTTAGTAACTATAGTCGCCGTCTGATCCGTTCGTATGTATCTCCACATATAACAGCATAAAAACTATCCTACGGAATCGTTTAAAATTTTAAATATCCATTTGCTGCCGAATTTTGTTGAGTCGTTGCAAATTTTAATAATATCGGATAAATTCGAATACAGGGACAATAAAAAGTATTCCGTTACATTACGGCCGATGGGATGAAATAGTTTTAAGCTCTTTTTAATGATGTTAAACCCATCGAAACATAATGAAATTGATATGCATTTATGAAGAGCACTAGAATACATATTTTGTAGAACATGCCACGCAAAAAATATTTATTATTCATTTACACGTCACCACAAAAGAATTCCATTATAAAATAGTATGAGGGGTGGGACATTAACTTTTCAGCTTTACTAATCTAGGAATTTTATCATAGAATCATTTTCTCAATTGCTACTAGCAGGCCTTTTAAATAATAACCTTTTTCCGGTAAAACGGCGTAATCGAGTTCACATTGGCGTATTTGAGCCAGCATGTTATGCTGAAAAAAATATGTTCAGATTTGTAAATCACATGTGATGACACTTTGACGGCTCAAAGCTTATGCAGACGAGATATTCAGATCTCGTTCATATCTTATGCTATTGTAATTGCCAACAGTGGAATAATCGTAAAAAATAGAGGATGTACGCTCTAAGCAGAGAGTATATGCTCAAGTTATAGAATATATCCTAGAATGTATGTACTGCGGCTTTTTGAAAAAGAGGGCGAGGGAGATAAGGTGATTCTTAAAAAATCCAGAAAGTATGCGGCAAATACCTCTGTAAACTCTACTACATTCATGATTGCCGATTCGTTTTATTTTATGTATGCTAAAGCGAAAAACAGCTCAATTTCATGGGAATGGGTTTAAAACGAAAACAAATTAGCGTATGAAGTGGCCAGCATGCACGACCCATTTAAAACAGATTGAGCATATCTGGAACACACACGAAACGACATATTGTATTCCTTTGTTGTCGTTTTCGGGATTTTGATTTATCTTTTTTTTAAAGTGAGGATACCCCAATTTTTTATCGAAAATCTCATCGCATACATTGAACACAGATGTAGATATTATATTATTATATATATTAATTATTTTGTTCTACCTATTTAAGGGCACTACACACCATATAAAAAAATCCCTCATTCTACTCAACCATCATGATTTGCGCCAATTTTAGGTACTAAAATTGATGTGTATATTCTTTACATCATTTCAAAGAGTTTAAATTCCGATACAAGATATTTTAGCGCTTTGTTAGCTGTATTCTTCAAATTTTATACTTATGCGTGACTGTTTTGTATAGTTTGATTTCCCATTTTTTTAACCGTGTATACGACTTTGTATGTAATATTTTGCAAATGTACAATTCACCTTGCTCTTTTTTATCATTTCAATTTATGACAATATATTATCAATTAAAGATAGAATCTCTTTTTACTTTTAGCATATTATTTTAAAAACTGTTCTAAGCAATATCGCTCAGACTAATCCCTCTGAGGGAAGTCCAAAGTAATTTATTTTAATTGATCAGTTTTTTGCCTAATTAAAAGATTCTGCTTAAGATATAGACACAGATGTTATATGCGCACCACATTGGCGCGTTTGCAACAAAATAGCAATTATATGTGCCTCAGATGGTAACCCGACTATTGTAATTTATTTATTAATAAACTGTTTGTTTACATTTATTTTCTTTTTTTGAATTATGTAAATTGTTTTTTCTAATTTTTGGTACTTTTTTTGGAACTACTTGGTTATCCCGTCGACCAATTTCGCCAAATTACACAAATCGCAAACTGATAGCGAAAATATACACATTGACATACTTTCTATTTTAAATAATGAAAAAACAAATAATTAGTAGAATATTAATACAAATACAAATAAATAGTCGAAATAAAAATCACTTAATGGCGTTTTAAATACATGAATCGTATTTAATGTCATTGAATACGACATTCGAGATCATCCATTATTGGCACTTAATCTTATAGTTTGACGATGATTTTTTAGTCGATGAGGTAACTAAGTATCCCTTTTTACTTACCCATCATACGTAGTATAGGGTAAGTCTTGCAATCGTTTTGAAAATCGAAAATTTTTTTTTGACGGGTTTACACGTTTTAGATAGTGGAGATTCCGAAAAACATATTGTTGCAGAGTATATAGGGTTCTTTCGATCTTATGGTTAGACAACTTCAAACTCTTTTCTCTTAGAAAAGTAGAAAATAATTTATTTACAGATCTTCAGAACAACAGAGTCTTCGAAACTCACAAATATTACAAGATATTCCAAAATAACTGTTTAAATCTATCGAACAAGTACAAATATAGGTCGCAGAGACTCTTTATACAATGTCTCAACACTATATCACATTCTAAACAACGTAGATAAAACTCAATACATCAAGCAAACTTGCTTGGACAATCTCTAGTAGCTCACTCAATGACTGACTGGTAAATAATAACAACAACAGCTCGTATCGCTCTCCTTATATATAGTCTCGTAGCATGTGCTAGAAATTTCTAGAAAAACCTGGAAAACCACGGAACAACAAACAATGTATCAGTAGACCTAAAAGTGCTATTACACGTAAAAATTCCAAGCGACAAAAATCGCCTGCGTTTTTTCGTGTTTTTTGCATTTCATTGGCTGTTCGAGAAGAGTCTTTACCATAATTTGGATTTCCAAGTATTTTATTGGCTGTTGCCGGCGACTCGCTTCGTTCCACGCGTCAAAGACGCTCCGACAAAAGAGAATCGCGCGCTACCAAGCGACTCCCTTGGTCCCATAGGATTACATAGAGACGCCTGCGATTTGACGCCTGCAGCCGCGCACGTGTAATAGCACCTTAAGGGGGGGTTACCATAAATAGGGAAGGGTTACCAGCGCCAACAATCGCCAAGTTTGTCGCCAACTTGGCGATATATCGCCAAATTTGGCGACCAAAATTAGTCGCCAAAAGTGACGCCAACTTGGCGATATCTCAAATATTTCGCAAAGCTGCCATAGACATTCACTGAAAATAATAGACAAGTTTGCTTGATAACAGAGACAATGTAACAAAAACTAATATTAGTAAAGAAATGGAGTTTAATAAGATTATTTACATTATTTTACAGTACAAACACTAACTATTTACAAAATTCGTAACACTACCCCCTCCTCAAAGACTGCACGTCCCGGGCAGTGCAATCCTTGAGTTAGAGGAAAACACTTAAAATAAATAAACAAATAAATAAATAAATAAATAAATAATAACAATAATAATAAAATTTACATAAATAAGAACTAATTACTATTTACATATTTACAAAAAGTGACTTTCATGACCATGGTCTGAAATTCAAGTTTCGAATTTCTAATCACTTTGGCCAAAATAAGGGGCTAGCCGGTTATAGTGTACGACCTTCGGTTTGGCGTGTGGCGATTTTTGTATGCGTACAACGACGTCATTCAGCCTGTTGACGACTGTGTAAGGACCGTCCCAGTTTCTTTGTAATTTTGGCGACAGTCCCTTACGACGTATCGGATTCCACAACCAAACTTTGTCACCTTCGTTGAACTCATGTCCTGTTGCCTTTGTGTCGTACCGTGTCTTCATCTTTTCTGATGCCAGTCCAATTCGGTTCCTCGCTAGACAATGAATCTCCTCAATCCGTGCCTGGAGTTCATCGACATATTCCTCAGGCGATGAAGGAGCATCAGGAGGACGGCCAAACAAAAGATCCGCAGGTAGACGAAGATCACGACCAAAGAGCATTTGAGAAGGGGAGTAACCAGTGGCCTCATGAGTGGCACTCCTGTAAGCAAGCAGGAAAAGAGGCAATTTCTTGTCCCAGTCCTGTTGGTCTCTAGACACCAGGAGAGAGAGGCTATTTAGGATGGTACGATTGAACCGCTCTACCATGCCGTCCGATTGAGGGTGTAGAGGTGTTGTTCGGGTTTTGTCCATGCCGAGTAGTTCACACATTTCCTTGAACACAGCCGAATCAAAATTTCTTCCTTGATCGGAATGGATTTGAAGAGGAACTCCGTATCTGGAAACCCAGTGTTGAATCAGTATGTCTGCTACGGTTACCGCCTCTTGATTAGGAATGGCATAGGCTTCAGGCCACTTAGTGAAGTAGTCCATGACAACGAGGATGTACTTATTGCCATCAGATGTTCTAGGAAGTGGACCCAGGATGTCTAGGGCAATTCGTTCGAAAGGAGCTCCTACATTATAACGTTGCAATCGTCCACGGGTGCGCCTCTTAGGACCTTTACGTGCTACACAGGTGTCACAAGCTCGACACCACTTCTCCACGTCACTGCGAACATTATTCCAGTAAAAACGCTCTCGAACCTTTTGCAGGGTCTTCATTACACCAAAATGACCTCCTGTGGGACTACCATGCAGTTCTTGAAGGACCATAGAAATTCTCGACTTAGGGAGTAGTAGTTGCCATCTACATGTCTTTCCATCGTCAGACTCCCATTTTCGGTACAAGATGCCGTTCTTCAAATGTAAGGAATCCCAGAGAGCCCAATAACGTTTAGTTGTAGGATGGTAATGGGCCATGTCTTGCCAGCTGGGCTTCCTGTTGGACTCCTCTTTCAGCTCTAGAATTGGCTTAATTTCAGGATCAGCAAGTTGATCTTTACGCAGGCTCTCGTCACTCCACGGATCTTGCGATGATGTAGACCCAGTTGTAACTTGTCTTACTATAGGACCTTTGACATTAAATTTCTTCTCAGCCCGGTCGCAGTATCTACAATTCTCTGAGCAGGGTCTTCTTGAGAGAGTATCTGCATTTCCATGTGATGAGCCTTTTCGATGGCGTATCTCCATATCGTACTCTTGAAGCTTTTGTATCCACCTGGCTATCTGGCCTTCAGGGTTCTTAAAATTCAATAGCCAAGTTAGAGAAGCATGATCAGTTCGGATCAGGAACTTTCGACCGTAAAGATGGTGATGAAAGTGGTCTATGGCTTTCACTACAGCAAGAAGCTCTTTTCTTGTTACGCAGTAGTTTCGCTCGGCCTTTGACAAGCACTTGCTGAAATAGGCGATAACACGCTCCTGGCCGTCGATTTCCTGGGACAGTACAGCGCCAATGCTTTCGTTGCTTGCATCCGTATCAAGTATAAACTGTTTATCGATTTGAGGATACGACAGAATTGGAGTGGATGTCAAGGCCTCCTTAAGCTTTTCGAAAGCAGCGTCACATTCCTGTGTCCACATAAATTTTTGATTGGCTTCTGTTAATTTATGAAGTGGTCTTGCAATCATCGAGAAGCCTTTGACGAATTTTCTGTAATAGGTGCATAATCCTAGAAAACTTCGAAGCTGGTGAACATCTGCTGGACGATTCCAATTTTTCACGGCCGATATCTTCTCCGGATCAGTCCTAACTCCTTCCGCCGAAATGATGTGTCCAAGGTAGGCGACTTCATTACGAAACAAACTGCACTTCGAAGGGCTTAATTTCAAATTAGCTTCCTTTAATTTTTGTAGCACCCGCCTGAGGTTGTTCAGATGTTCATCAAAAGATTTTCCTATGATTATGATATCGTCTAAATAAACAAGACATGCCTCATATGACAGTCCCCGAAGAACCGTTTCCATAAGGCGTTCAAAAGTTGCAGGTGCGTTACATAGACCAAAAGGCATTATCTTGAACTGCCATAATCCTTGTCCCGTTGTAAAGGCAGTCTTCTCGCGGTCGTCGGGATGGATCTCTACCTGCCAGTAACCACTCTTCAAGTCTAAAGTCGAGAACCAAGTGTTGCCCGCAAGTGTGTCAAGAGTGTCGTCAATCCTTGGCAGAGGGTAACTATCCTTTTTGGTGACGTTATTCAGTCGGCGGTAGTCTACACAAAATCTTGTAGAACCATCCTTCTTTCTTACTAATACAATGGGAGACGCCCATGGACTTGTTGATGGTTCGATGACGTCATTTTCTTCCATATCTTTAATTAAATTCTGCACCTCTTCTTGCTTGGCAAAAGGTAATCGTCTAGGGTGCTGTTTAATAGGAGAGTGATCTCCCGTGTCAATTCGGTGTTGTGCCATTTTAGTTCGTCCAAAGTCTTCAGATGTTTGGGAAAATAAACTTTGGAATTCTCTAATTAAATTTTCCGCAGCTTCCAACTGTTTTGGATTTAAGTCTGTATTTTGTAACAAATCCTTGACTAAATTATCTGAAGATTTCTCAGAGTGACTGGAATTTTGACTTATGCACGTCACAGGAGCACATGACGCTATCACCTCTCCTTTCTTGATAGTCCTCGTCTTATCACTGATGTTAGCAATTCTGACTGGAATGGTCTTTTTCGAGAGGTCTACCACAGAAGAAGCCACCAATACTCCTGCTTGTGTACTATTGTCTTCTGGATAATCTATATGGCCAAATCGATAATTAGTTTTATTTTTAATTACAGCAGGAACCAAACATTCTGTTCTTGCATCTAGATTAATGTCTTCTTTGGCTATTACTATTTGTTTACATTCAATTTTGTTATTTAATCCAAAAAGACTTATTTCTTCAAATTTTGAGATCATTTTGTTATTTTTGAAATCAAGTCTGAAGTCAAACTTCTTCAGAAAATCTAGTCCGATTAAGCAAGGATCTGTTATGTCAGCCACATATGCCGTATGGTAATATTTCGTTCCTCCAAAGTTGATAGTTAAATTGGCCTTTCCATATATGCCTATCTTGTCGCCCGTCACAGTTTGCAGGGTAACGCATGGTGGAGTCCAGATGAGTTTACATTTCAATTTTCGAGCCAAATCTTCTCTTATTATTGTCACATTGGCTCCTGTATCGACAATCATACGGCACTGAATTCCGTTTAAAGCCTATCACATATAATTCGTTATCACCGCCGCTCATTTTTGATATCTGGAGGATCTTCAGGTGGAGCTTTTCATTCTCTGGCAACCTCCGCCCCGCGAGATGGCCAAAATTTAGTTTCCCTGCTGACTGTTTGAATTTATCTCACGTTCGTGGATTTTGGGGCAACTTCTTCGGAGATGTCCTGTATCACCGCATCCCCAGCACGTGAGATTCTGTCTTCTTGAACTTGTTCTTCCGTATTTTAAAGCTTCAATTTCTTGATTTATTTTCCTAATTTCTTTCAAGACGTCGTTCTCAGTGTCTGAGCTTTTGTTCACCGTTGCCCCTCGGACTGAATGACGATCTCTTCGGCTGGCTTGTGTAGCTGCTTCCAACTTTAAGGCATATAGTAGCGCAGCCTTTAACCCGTCAGTAGTCGCGTGTCGGTCTTTTCGCCGCCCTTATAACTTATCTTCTCCTAACTTCTTTCACATTATAAATAGAACGGAGATCTACCGTATACCTGACTTTGAAGCTTTCTAGACCACCTTAGTGAAGTAACAGTACACCTGTGTTTTTCTTTCACGTTCATTTTTAGGAACAAAGGTGAAATTGGCGAAAAAGTCTACGTAACAATCACTAATGTCAGTTTATTTGTACTTTTTCCAATTACTCCATATCTCATGAATAAAATGCATAATTTAAGAAAACTGCAAATTTATATCTTCATTGAAATGTTACTTTCGAATATTAAGTGAAAAATATTTCTTATTTTACATATTTGGTATGTGGGGGGCCAGCGGCGAAAA
This sequence comes from Maratus speculifer, assembly GCA_964019185.1. Classification (NCBI taxonomy): domain Eukaryota; kingdom Metazoa; phylum Arthropoda; class Arachnida; order Araneae; family Salticidae; genus Maratus; species Maratus speculifer. Next base: position 363,831,863 of record OZ025291.1, read on the forward strand.
GACCGAGCGCGACTAATGACGTTGTGAAAAAAGTCGCGACTACTCGCGGGTTAAATCCTGTACATCTGCCATTCGTACCGCTCTCTGCACTTCTGGATCTTTTATTCCGTCTACAAAATATTGCAGTGACAGCATTTCCCGTACATTTGTTGGACAGTCAATGAATGCTAAATTTGCAAGCCGTTCAATTTCCGAGGCAAACTCTTGAAGGGTTTCACTCGATTTTTGATGGCGGCTCTTCATTTGTATTCTCGTATAATCCTTGAAGAATTTTTCGCCGAATCTCATTTCAAGTGCACAACTTAAAAAATTCTCAAAATTGATTTGCGTCATATCGGGCAATGTTTGCAGCACGTCGGCGGCTTCTCCTCTTAAAGATGCTGCCAGTTGACAAGCTTTCACCTCGTCACTCCATTTGTTCGCTTCAGCTACAATGGTGAATTGGGTCTTGTAAACTTGCCAGGAACTCTTTCCATCGTATGTCGACAGCTTAATGTGCACGGGAGAAGCAGGCGGATTCCTAAATTCTTCATAATTACCACTAGACGCTGAAAGTTTCTTCTCAAGATCTTGTATTTTTTTATTTAGCTTTTCATCTACTTCACCTAGTATTTTCTCTTCAACTTTACTGATTTTCTCTTCAACGTTACTGATTTTCTCTTCAACTTTACAAACTTCATTCTGAATTTTCTCTTCTACTTCCGCCATTTTCCGTTCCATTTTCTGTTCAACATTACTAACTTCATTCTGAATTTTCTCTTCTACTTCCTCTATTTTCTCTTCTACCGAGCCTATTCTTCTCTCTACCGACGAGAACTTTTCTTCTAAAGTTTTCTTCATTTCTTCTTGGCCTTTATTAATCTTTTCAGTCACATCTTCTTGGCATTTGTTCATCTTTTCCGCCAACTCTTCTTGGCCTTTATTCATTTTTTCCGCCAACTCTTCTTGGCCTTTATTCATTTTTTCCGCCAACTCTTCTTGGCCTTTAGTCAATTCTGCCTTTATTCCATTAATAGCTTCTAACAGTTCTTTCAGTTGACCATCCATTGTTCTTGTTTTCGCCATAAGATCCCGACTCCTGACACCAAATGTTGCAGCGTATATAGGGTTCTTTCGATCTTATGGTTAGACAACTTCAAACTCTTTTCTCTTAGAAAAGTAGAAAATAATTTATTTACAGATCTTCAGAACAACAGAGTCTTCGAAACTCACAAATATTACAAGATATTCCAAAATAACTGTTTAAATCTATCGAACAAGTACAAATATAGGTCGCAGAGACTCTTTATACAATGTCTCAACACTATATCACATTCAAAACAACGTAGATAAAACTCAATACATCAAGCAAACTTGCTTGGACAATCTCTAGTAGCTCACTCAATGACTGACTGGTAAATAATAACAACAACAGCTCGTATCGCTCTCCTTATATATAGTCTCGTAGCATGTGCTAGAAATTTCTAGAACAACCTGGAAAACCACGGAACAACAAACAATGTATCAGTAGACCTAAGGGGGGTTACCATAAATAGGGAAGGGTTACCAGCGCCAACAATCGCCAAGTTTGTCGCCAACTTGGCGATATATCGCCAAATTTGGCGACCAAAATTAGTCGCCAAAAGGGACGCCAACTTGGCGATATCTCAAATATTTCGCAAAGCTGCCATAGACATTCACTGAAAATAATAGACAAGTTTGCTTGATAACAGAGACAATGTAACAAAAACTAATATTAGTAAAGAAATGGAGCTTAATAAGATTATTTACATTATTTTACAGTACAAACACTAACTATTTACAAAATTCGTAACAATATTTTTAGAAAAAAAATTTTTTACTTACCCATCATACGTAGTATAGGGTAAGTCTTGCAATCGTTTTGAAAATCGAAAAAATTTTTTTGACGGATTTACACGTTTTAGATAGTGGAGATTCCGAAAAACATATTTTTAGAAAAAAAATTTTGCCGTCCGTCTGTCTGTCTGTCTGTCTGTCTGTAAACGCTCTATCTCCCGAACAAACTGAGATAGAGACTTGAAATTTTGTATGTAGTTAGTATGTAAGAATGGGACGAACCCTATTTAATATCAGCAACCTCGATTATCCGGAACTATTTTTTTCGGACTCTCGAAAAATGCGTTCTGATGAAAGGTATATAAAAATTTTTGAATTTTTTTGTTCTAAGGAATGGACGTAAAAGGCAATAAAATAACACACATTTTGCATATAGAACGAAGTCGATCGAATTATTAGTTGCCGAGATATTTGTAATCTTGTTTTCCACATTCTTCGATTTTTCATGACCCTGTATTTCATTCAAATTTCAATTCAGAAAGATATTTTAATTGGAAATGAGACGCTTAATCTAACGCAGTTAATTGTTGGTTAATAGAATTATTTTTTTTTTTGGAGTTATAGGGATGTTTCTTTTACGCAGTTCGGTACTACTTGAGTAGTTTGGCGTTTTATATAATTTGTCGAAATTGGTACATCAGAAGTTCTTTAATATAGCATTACTATGTATATTAACAATATTTAAATTTTGTTTATGAATTACAATGCATTGTATAAATAGTTTCACATGTTTTATTTTCATATACATATCCATGATGGGTAAGTATTACGGTGGCTCCCAACGACTAGTTTACTTACCCATCATACGTAGTATATATTTACTTACCCATCATACGTAGTATAGGGTAAGTCTTGCAATCGTTTTGAAAATCGAAAATTTTTTTTGACGGATTTACACGTTTTAGATAGTAGAGATTCCGAAAAACATATTTTTAGAAAAAAAATTTTGCCGTCCGTCTGTCTGTCTGTCTGTCTGTCTGTCTGTAAACGCTCTATTTCCCGAACAAATTGAGATAGAGACTTGAAATTTTGTATGTAGTTAGTATGTAAGAATGGGACGAACCCTATTTAATATCAGCAACCTCGATTATCCGGAACTATTTTTTTCGGACTCTCGAAAAATTCGTTCTGATGAAAGGTATATAATAATTTTCGAATGTTTTTGTTCTAAGGAATGGACTTAAAAGGCAATAAAATAACACGCATTTTGCATATAGAACGAAGTCGATCGGATTATTATTTGCTGAGATATTTGTAATCCTGTTTTCCACATTCTTCAATTTTTCATGACCCTGTATTTCATTCAAATTTCAATTCAGAGGTATATTTTAATTGAAAATGAGACGCTTAATCCAACGCAGTAAACTGTTAGTTTATATTGTAATTATTTTTGGAGTTATAAGGATGTTTCTTTTACGCAGTTCGGTATTACTTATGTAGTTTGGCGTTTTATATAATTTGTCGAAATTGGTACATCAGCAATTCATTAATAGAGCATTACTACGCATATTAACAATATTTAAATTTTGTTTTGGAATTGCGATGCATTGTATAAATAGTTTTCACATGTTTTATTTTCATATGCCTATCCATGATGGGTAAGTATTACGGTGGCCCCCAACGACTAGTTTATTTATTATTATTTCCTTTTTAATATAATAGAAATTAGTTAAAAAATTTGTATGTAACTGGTATCTGAAAACGAAGTTTTCGCCAAATGGGCGTCAGAAAAATAACGCACCAGTGTAGTGCATATGACATCTGTACTGATAAATTAAGAACTCTGTATTTTTATGATAGCATGGCGCAGATAATAAATCGTCAAATATTGTATCCGTGCATTTTTTCGTATTTCACTAAATTTTTAAAATATATTAATATAATCCTTTCAGTCCTTTCATTTATATTACACAACTTTAATTTGAAACTGAAAAATTAAAAATTCGTGAATTTTATTTATTTTTTAAAAGTAAAAATAGCAGAAGAAATAAAAATAATGATATTTTGAAGCTCCATAATTGCAGCGAAGGAACAAAACATAAATAAACCCAATTTACCACAGCCTAAATCTTACCAAAGGACTTTTGCACAGTAACCAATAAGATGTGTTTCATTTGGACGTTGCCATTAAACAATTAACAAATAATCATGATTTTTGTGCCACATTCGTTAGCGTAATACATATAGATAAATATTTTAATTTCGTCAAAATGCCATTTTCATCTCAGTAGCTTCAAAATTGAAAACGAAATCTAAAAACAACAAGATGCATTTCAGAAATTATGTTTTGCATTTCTTTAAATAATATTCTTTGTCACGAAAACATAAACCAATATCTATAAACGGAGTAAATAAAAAATAGAATAAATATAAGCAGTGTTGAATCCAGACACTTTTCTGCGGGGGGGGGGGGGGGCACAATAGCGTTCCGGGGGGACCCCCTGAATTCAACACTGAATATAATTAATAAAATAGAATAACACAGATGTAAATTTATTTCTCATTTAATCATAGAAAACAAGTATGAAATTTCATGCTCACGACAGAAAGTTTAAATGATCCTATATATATAAACAAAAATAAGCAAATTGTTACCATCAGAAGTCTTTCTGCTATAAAATATGATAAAAGGTTAATCACTCATGCTTTATAAAATAGAGATTGTTTTCTTAATTGATGTATTTGAACTTTCTTAATGTTAAGTGAACGAAGTCACGGGTAACAGCTAGTATATTATAAATGTCAAAGTGTGTCCGAAAAATTGGAATGAAATTGGCTTCTAAACGGATGGATTAATATCTTTGAATCTTTGCATATAGATAACTTAAAGCCCGGAAATGAACATAGGCTATTTTTTAATTGATTTATTCCAATATTTTCCTTAATAATTCAAAATTTCATTATTTTTCACACAGAATCAATTAACATTTTTCCGATAAAAAATAACCATTTTTCTTTCTTGTTGCCAAGAAAATGAAATCCTGGAATAATTGTTTTTCCTCGGCAATTAATTTTCAGTTGAACAGTTTCCACGCGAAAAATTAGAATAAAAATAATTCAAAGAAAAATAAATATGACTTGAAATAAAAATACTTGAAATAAAAATAAAAGGTGTTTTTTTTATAATATATTTAACAAGGATATTTGTTCAGTTAATCTGAATTTTTGAGTCAAAAATGGCGATATAAATGATAAGTAAAAAGAATGAAAAAGAATTATATTTTTAACAAATTATTTCACTTTGAAAAATGTGACGTCATAGTTGAAATAAAACAGGTAATTTAGAGTAGTCGTTAAAAATACAAGGGGCATGAATATCAGTAGCTAATGAAACTAGATAAATAATGACGTCATATTTGAAATGAATGAGAAATATTTTTTACTTATACTAATTAATAAGTTAAAACTTACATACAAATGAAAATTTTTATTCAAAACTCATAATTATTATCAACGGAAGAAATATTTTTTGGGGAAAAGGCGGAAAATAAAACTACTGATTAATAAGTTTGTTATTCTATTTTTTAACAATTTCTAACAAAGTTTAAAAGTTATTATGCTTTCGGTTTGTCTGTCCGTCTGGCCAGTTTCTAACTTTCGTAAATATACTCGGATTACCATGAAATTTTTGGACGTTATTAACGTTTACCTTAGCACGAACACCTATTGAAAATTAAGTTTCTACCATGATTAGTTTATTTACAGAGATAGTCATAAATTTTCTTTACATTACGGCATTATAAGGAAAAATCGTTTCAATTGAAATTTAACCATGTTACACACTGTGAAACATATTCAAATTTATATACATCTACAAAGTGCACTAAAATATGTATTTTGTAAAGCATGCAGTGAAAAGGGCACTTAATATTTATTTACAGGGTCACATAGAAGAATTCCTTTGGATAATAATAAAGGGATGTTTGCGACATTTTTTAGTTACGGTAAACGATTTCATGTATAATCAAATTGATATACGTTGCTGAGGCTTAATGTGAGTTATTTGATGCATAATGCGAAGTGCATAGCATTTACAGGGACACACAAAGGATTTCAAGTAGCATATATTCTATCCGAAGTACTGTATACGATGGATGATGACTGTTGCATGGATTAAATGTATTTTGAGTTATGATATGTGCTTTTTAAGTTTCACTAAATGTATGCATATTAAATGGTGTATATGAATGCTAATAGTTACACAATTTAGATATACAGGGTTACACAAAAGATCTCGGAAAGGTTACTGTAATTTACTTAAAGGCGGTTTTTAAATAAAATATGCATTTTTATTTTGAACTGCATTCAGTAAACTAAGAAATGTTGTAGTATAGATAAAATGATGTACAGGATCACGCAAAGAACTGGATACATGGTTGTCTTCGGATGATAATTTCTGAAAATGTAATTTAGGTAGTAATAAGGAATGTTTTTGTATGAATTAAATTTAAAAAAAGATACTTTCGTGTATTAAAGGCACTAGGTAAACTACAAGGATGAACAAAAGTATTCACGAATGTTTCTATCTATTAGTATAAATCGGGGAAAGGAAAATTTCAATCAGCAAAAAAACCGGCAAATAGGAATCATCAGAAGTTTTTTACTATAAATCGCCATAAAAAGTTAATTACACATGCTTTGAATCAACGAATTATTTTGCTTGATCGATCAATTAATTCTTCTTTAAATGTTATGTGAACGAAGTCACGGGTAACAGCTAGTATATATATACACTGGTGTGCAAAATTTAAGGACGGAGTCCCAAAATGCTAATTTTCAAGAGTTTTTCAAGTGATAATTTTCACGCGAATATTCAAAAGGAAGTAATATAATTTGAATAACTACTATCCCTGCATAACAGCTAATCCATATAACCTCTCATTCAGGTCACACATGGTCACAAAAGTCACAGTCACTACGGTGAAACAAAAATATAAGAAATTTCATACGTTTCATTTATGAGTCTCAAATGACTATTATTTGTGACTCCACTGTCAGATCACTGCGACTGCTGCTTTATGACGAGTCAGCAGGTACTTTACAGTGTGTTTTATTGAGACTCTCGTGTGACTGTCATTTGGAGGCTCAATTTCAAAGTCATTGTGAATGTTGCATCATGATAAATCACCAAACGATGTCCCATTAAAGTCATATGGTTAATTTTCACCACTTTTCACAGTGGTTACTTCACAGTAGGGTCTCTGTTACCATTTGACAAAAAGTCTTGCGACAGAAAGTCACCATGTGACTTTAATGTGTCATCATTTGATTATTTATAATAATGCAACATTCACAATGACTTTGAAATTGAGCCTCCAAATGATAGTCACATGACAGTCTCGATAAAACGACACTGTAAAGTCACCTGGTGACTCGTCACAAAGCAGCAGTCGCAATTACTTGACAGTGGAGTCACATATAGTAGTCATTTGAGACTCATAAAAGAGACGCATGGAATTTCATATTTTTTGTTTCGCCGTAGTGACTGTGACTCTTGTGACCATGTGTGACCGGAATGAGATGTTAGATGGACTAGCTGTTATGCAGGGATAGTAATTATTCGAATTATATTACTTCCTGTTGAATATTCGCGTAAAAATTATCGCTTGAAATTCTCCTTCGTCCTTAAATTTTGCACACCAATGTATATATATAATATATATATATGTGTGTGTGTGTGTGTGTGTGTATGTATATATTATGTGGCTGGTAAACCCAAATTCACATTATTTTGCTTTTCATGGCTAATGCGAAGATGAAACCACACACTTTATTTGTAATTTTATAGTATTTGGGGTCCGACAAATCTACTACAGTTCTGCAAATTCCAAATATTCCTTCTAATTCATTTCTTATTTTTTGTTGATATATATTCTTTTACAATCAATGGTTATATATATATATATATATATATATATATACAGGGTGTCCGAAAAGTCTGGAAACGGTCGAATAACTCGAAAAATACATATGAGATTGAAAAACGTAAATATACGTGTTAAATATTTTTAAATAAGCTACTCAGTGATACCAAATTTGATCTTCGTAACCGACCCCCTGGGGGTCAGAGGGGGTCCAACTTTGAAATCTGAAATTATAACCCCCATTTTTTATTGCAGATTCGGATTCTACGGATAAAAATACGTAACTTTTGTATTTGATGTTTATTTCGAATCCTCGTTTATCACGGTGTAATTGAGCATATTAAATCGATACATATTTCGGCTTTTCCAACGGGATTTTCCCTAATCGAAACTAATTGAGGAAAATTTATGACATCAAATTCCTCGTCTTTTGCAATAATAGCGTTTCCTGAAAATCACCCGTGCCGATTATTTCGGTAGTGCTACACAGTTAAAAATTTGATCCATTTGCTGTAGCGTCACTCCACAGCTTTTATAGAATATCTCTTTCATGACCAATGAGAATGTTCCATAACACAGTAAAGTACACTGTAAAAAAATTGACCCTTTTGCTGCATCGTCACTCCACCGCTTTTATAGAAAACGATTACTTTACTGTGTTATGGAGCATTCTCATTGGTTACAAAAGAGATATTCTATAATAGCTGTGGAGTGACGCTGCAGCAAATGGGTCAAATTTTTAACAGTGTAGCACTATTGAAATAATCGCCACGGGTGATTTTCAGGAAACGCTATTTCTACAAAAGACGAGGAATTTGACGTCAAAAATTCTGCCCAATCAGTTTCAATTAGGGAAAATATCGTTGGAAAAGCGGGAATATGTATCGATTTAATATGCTCGATTACACCGTGATAAACGAAGATTAGAAATAAACATCAAATACAAAAGTTACGTATTTTTGTCCGTAGAATCCGAATCTGCAATAAAAAATGGGGGTTATAATTTAAGATTTCAAAGTTGGACCTCCTCTGACCCCCAGGGGGTCGGTTTCGAAGGTCAAATTTGGTATCACAGAGTCGCTTATTTAAAAATATTTAACACGTATATTTACGTTTTTCAATCTCATATGTATTTCTCGAGTTATTCGGCCGTTTCCAGACTTTTCGGACACCCTGTATATGTATATTACAGAAAAAATCTGTTTTAAAGGGAAAAAAATAATTCTGTAAGAAAAATATAGATTTTGTAATTTTTACAGAAAAAACAGTTTTAGTAAAAAATTGCAGATATTTTCTATAAATTAAACACATTTTCACTGGCGCCAAAATTGGCAGTTTTTACCCTTCAATTTGAGAGTATTTTTTGCGGTTTTTTTCTTCCAATCTAATTAAAAGTTGGTGGTTTCAATGCTTTCTAAAACATACATCCGCAAATTTGTGAAATTTATATTTTTTTAAACAAAATCTAATACAAACGAACCAAGAGTTGTGTAAACACATTGTCTTCACTTGTAAACCCTCCGTGAGATTTTGCAAAGGAACCTTGATAAGCCAGGATTTTAAATTTATTAAATGTAAATCTTTCTAAATGAATTAAGTGTCTCTCGTTATACTGAATGTAATTTTAATTTTGACATTTAGATAGATTAAATTTTCGATTTTGACAAAAAAACCTGGGAAAAAACTAAGTAATAAAAAACATGTTCATACACTTCACTGTATTAATTTCTGAATTGATATCTTTTAGTATTGGCAATATTCTCCGAAAGCAAAATTCTCCTAAAACGCGAAAGACTATCTGGAAAATAATGTCTAGCGATCTCTTTAAACGACTTCTATGAAATATTTTTTTTCAAATTAATGAACATTATGTATTTTTAAACCAAACATATAGTTAAAACCGGAAAGATATTAAAAAAAAGTTGTTTCTTTGTATCTTTATCTTGAAACGGAATGTCATTTTAAAATCTCAGAAGAAACGAAAAAAAATTAATAACCAACAAAGAACTGACCTCAATGATTTTTTTAACATCTTAATAGTTTTTCAAAGCAAAGTTTCCGTTGGATCCAAAAAGGTACTGTGAATACATGAGTATTTATTTTCTGCATTATTTTGTATTTCTATCTAAGAATCCTTACTGCCGTTCCAAAATGCAATTAAGTCAAAAACGTAAAAATGAACAAAAAACACGAAAAAAATTTTTTTTCGATGTTAGTTACAATTTTTAAAAAATACTCGTATTTCGGCAGTATATATATATGCAAATTCAAAAATTGGCTTCGCATTAGATAACTTTAGATATACAGTATCCTGCAGAATCTTGTAGCTCTGCTTGCAGCAGTCTCTTCAGAAAACAGCACACACACACATGGCAATTACTACAATTTCACAGTTTTTTCTTTTTTCTTTTCTTTCTCTTTCTTTTTTTTTTTTTTTTTTTGTAAAATTATGCAATGAGTTTGTCATATAATGTTTTTAATAATAATAATAATAATAATAATAATAATAATAATAATAATAATAACTAGCAAAAGCCGTGCTTTGTTTGGATTCGCGAAGCATTATTTCATAAGATAAATATTTGAAAGGAACATTACTTTTTTATATTCTTTTTGCATCTTTATTAAGTGTAATATATTATTATTATTTTTTATGTGTAATGGCAACTCTTTGTAACATGCAGTAAAAAACTAAAAGCCGTAGCGGCAGTTCTTATTATATTTAAATATCACATCTCTTTGGTTGTAACTTATCTATGTACGCTTGTTCTGGTAAAGCAATGTTTTGTATTTGTTCTTATTAAATTAATTTAGAAGTTATAAATTTACATAACTGTAGTAATTTGTGAAAATGGCGACGAGAAATTTAAAACAATAAGCTTTACCGTATACTTTTAACCGTCGTATCGACTATGTCGAAGTTAGGCCTAGTTGGTCAATTGTCAGTATTTGACGACAGCAATGAGGATTTTTAACCGACTTCAAAGAGGAGGTTATGATTTCGACCTGTATGTATTTGTTGTTCACGCATAACTTTTGCAAATATGAACCAATTTTGATAATTCTTTTTTTGTTTGAAAGCGTATGAGGCCCATGTGGTCCCATTCGAATTTCATAAAAATCTGATAATCAGAACTTTAAAAAAAAAAAAACTTTAAATTTCAAATTCATTTTGAAGCAATCGACCAATTAGAAGTGTTCATTTTGCATGCTTTTATGTTACACTTACATAGACACACGATCTTTTCACTGTTAAAAGTTTGAAGTTTTTGCTGCATCGTCACTCCACCGCTTTTATGGAATATCTCTATTTTGACCAATGAGAATTCACTATAATACAATGAAGTAATCATTTTCTATAAAAGCGATGAATTGACGATAAAGTAAAAGTTTCAAATTTTTAACAGTGTTTGTTCAAAGTGCAAAATCCTAACTGGACGAGGGCCAAGATTCACATAAATTTTGCGCTGTTTGCGAAACGAGATTTATTAACAAGAAAATTTATTTAAAACATTGAAAAATTTGCTAAAATTCAGGCTTCTGATTCGTTAATCTGGTTTCGCTAACAGCGCAAATTCTACCTGGATTCCGGACAAGTTCTCTTATGCAAGAAACCGGAAATATAGCATCTAGGGGAAATAGTGAGGAAATCGGCTATCTCAGGGCGTGTTCAGAGCAACTTACAAAAGTAACCAATGTTACCGACCGATTGTAGGGCAGTACGAAAGCAAATTGTGGCATCAATGAAAACTATTCTGTTGAATTGTAGCTGACGTCACACTTCGCTTTGATTTTCATTTCGTACTTGTCTACAATCGGTAAGTGGTCGGTAAGTAACCGGTAAGTTGTGCTGAACATGCCCTCTGTAACACTTAAAAAAGCGCTAAAATGTTCTATTCTTTAAATGTGCAACAATGCTAATGAAATTTAAAGATAGAAGCGACATCTGCAGGACATTTTCTAAAAATGCAAGAATTATTGCTAGTCTAGATAATGTATCACGAAAATGCCGCAGATGTCGGTGTGATCGACACTTTGGAATTCAGTAGCATCGTTGCACATTTAAAGGATACAAATTTCTAGCACTGCTTGCATTGTAAAAAATTGAACCCTTTTGCTGCATCATCACTCCATCGCTTTTATAGGAAACGATTACTTCGCTCTATTATGGAGCATTCTCATTGGTCAAAACAAAGAAATTCTATAAAAGCGATGGAGTAACGATGCAGCAAAAGGATCAAATTTTTTACAGTCTCGATAGCAGATTTTCACTCCATGTATTTCAGAATCTCTCCTTCGAGCAATGAAAAGTTCCCAAAAATGAAGGCTTATGACTGTCCAATCTCGTTTTGCTTAACAGCGAAAAATCCTTCTGGATCCTAACCACTGTTGCAAAGATGCTAGTTTTTTTTCAAAGTACGAAATCTTAGCTGGAACAATTCTCGTATCCATCAAAGTGAAATATCCACATCGATCCAGACATGAGAATTCGATATCGAAAAGCTGAAAATTCATCTCTAAAGAGCCTTACACGTTAAAGCAAGAGTGTCTGTGTATCAGGGTGCTTGTTATGCCGGATTCACAAAGTGATTAAAGTACACTGCTATATGCTAGATTTACATTTGGACAAATGTAAATGACGAAAAATTTTAATAAGCTTACCATTAAAGTTAAGCTAGTTAACTTCTTTCACCCATAAAACAAACTCGTTCAGGCGACTACCGCCAAGTTCTAGAATAAAAACTCTTAAATTTTCTGTACTTTGGAAAACCGCGTTTATCAAAGATCATTTTTAACTTCAAATATTGCTACTTTCATATAAACGCATGTTGAATCATGGTGATTTTGATAATATATTCCTTTTTACTTTCTTCTATCTTTACAAGAAAAAAGTATTGGATTCATGAAAATTTTCGACTTCCGGTTTTCGACGCATTTATACGTTTTAGAAGGTCCTGAACACGTTTTGACTATTTTTAGAAAATGATTGTCTGTGAGTCTGTCCGTCTGTCTGTGAGTCTGTTCGTCTGTCTGTCTGTGAGTCTGTCTGTCTGTATGTGACAAAAAAATTGTGGGCGCTCTATCTCAAGAACTAATGCTCGAAATTTAATAAAATTTTATATTCACTTAGACCTTGATATGAGTTAGTGCCTATTGTTTTTTGGTGAAACTTGACCTGAAGGTGGCGCTGCTATACTACGTTTTTCATGATTTTCAAGATTGCTATATCTCAAGAACTAATGCACAGAATTTCACCAAACTTCATATTCTGTGACCCCTTGATATACATAGACGCTGATTAAGTTCTGGTGTAAATTGGCCAGCAGGTGGCGCTGCTATTGTACGTTTTTCATGATTTTCATGATTGCTATATCTCAAGAACTAATGCACAGAATTTCACCAAACTTCAGATTCCGCGATACCTTGATATACATATTTGCTGATAAGGTTTTGGTGTGAACTGCCCTATAGGTGGCGCTGCTATGCTACATTTTGCACGATTATTGCGATAGCTATATCTCAAGAACTAATGCAGAGAACTTCATCAAATTTTAGATTCTGTTACACTAGAATATATAACATAATTAGACGCTGATTCAATTTTGGTATTAACCTTGCAATAGGTGGTGCAGCTATGCTGCATTTTGCACGATTTTTCGGATAGCTATATCTCAACAACCAACGCACAGAATTTCATCAAACTTCAGATTTTGTTACAAAATGGCATATAACAGAATTACACGATGATTACGTTTTGTTATAAATCCTTCAACTGATGGTGCTGCTGTGCTATATTTTACAAGGTTTTTTTAAACTAGCTATATCTCAAGAACTAATGCACAGAATTTCATCAAACTTCAGATTCTTTTACACCATAACATAATTAGACGCTTTTTTACGTTTTGGCATAAATTGTCCAAGATATGGTTTTGTTGTGCTACGTTTTGCAAATTTTTTGTTATAGCTATATCTCAAGAACTAATGGACGAAATTCCATCAAATTTCAGATTCTGTTAGGTCTTGACATAAATAGATGCTTATTAGGTTTTAGTATAAATTACCCAACATGAGGCACTACTAAGCTCATTTTCTCAGAATATTAATTAAATTTTGTGTTGTAGGCTTTTCGGATACCAGAATCTCATTGGGCTAGGTCAAATGTCCGAAGAAATTCGATAGTGGGTAACTTTCGGGTCACCACGTTTTTTTTTGATATATTAAAATGTACTTATGAGATAGAAGAAAGTTTTGGGATTGACACATCCAACTAGTTAGTTTTTATGTCTGAAAAGGGTATTTTAATACATACGAACATTTAGAATTACGTTGCTATGCATTGAATCATAGAAGCAACTTGACGCGCTCTGATTGTGTACGCGTACTTTAAACTGTAACAAATCTGACCCTTTTGCTGCATCGTAACTACCCCGCTTTTATAGAATATCTCACTAGTCTATCTCACTAGTAATGCACTACACTAGTCTCAGAAAAAGACCCGGATGTTAGTGTAAAGACTATGGGTGTGTTCTTTTCAAATATCTCGCTCAAATTTTAATATATTTACATGATTTTTTTTGCATAGAATAACCGAGGATGATCTACAACCGGCCTAGTTTTTACTTCTTCGATTTTGCTTATGTATGTTTTATATAATGATAGTTTCAATTACAGAACTATTTAAACCGGTTTTGAAATAAAAAATAATTTTTTTAAAAAAATCTGAAACCAAAATTGAAAAAGTAAAAACTAGGCCGGTTGTGGAATATCCTCAGCTATCCTATGAAAAAAAATGTCACGTAAAAATATTAAAATTTGAGCGAGATATTTGAAAAGAACGCCCCCATAGACTTCATATTATCATCCGGGTCTTTTTCTGTGCCTAGTGTGCGGCCTTAAAGTTTGCTGGATGCGATAAATTTCCGAAATGTTAAAGCTTAAATGGACAATCGGACAATTCTCGCATCACTAAAGCGGAAATAGACATCAATACCAATCGACATCCTTAAGTCGTTGAAAAGATGAAAATCCTTTAGTATATATTTGGCTCCGGAGGAAAAAATTATCTCTACATATCAATGCAAAATAAAGTGCATAGATATGTGTAACAAAATTATCTTTAGATTCAGATTTTGTTACCGGATTAGACACAAGAATGATTTCAGATTTTGTTCATGTGGGATTCCTCGATGTGAATATGATGACACATGGAGCACAGTATACGATTGATTGAAAAGATTCTGGACAAAAATGAATCATCAAGGGGGTCCTTGTGGCCCAGTGGTTAAAACACCACGCTGCTAATTTCTTGCAAGCGTAGGAGACTGTGGGTTCGAATCCCACTGGCTCCGTTGCACACGCTCTTTATATGTAGCTCCCGGTTGTACTTTTCTTGTGTTGTAATATTTTCTTGCGCTATCTTGTCCTTGTATGTCCACAAATTTTTAAAATAACATGGAATATGTATTTATGTCTCTGTAGAAATAAAGGATCATTCGGCGTACAATCGAATTCTACCAGGAAATCATCATCAAATTTTATAATAGAAAATGCCTAGCATTGCGATACATTGTTAAAAATTTAACTTTTGCTGCATTGTCACTCCATCCCTTTTATAAAATATCTCATACATACACTGTAAAAAAATTTACCCTTTTGCTTCATCGTCACTCCCCCGCTTTTATGGAATATCTCTCTTTTGACCCTAGAGAATGCTCCATAATAGGCTGAAATAATCGTTTTCCATAAAAGCGGTGGAGTGAGTTTCAAATTTTTAACAGTTTAGTTGGGACAAAAGCGTCCGTGAAAAAAGTATTTGGGCATCGAATGCTGTCATTCTCTTATAGATGCAGCCAAGTACAGGTTATGATTTTCGGATTCTCCGTCGAATCATCACCGCACATTGCCGATTCCTTTACTGCTTTTATAGGAATTAGATTGTTGTTGTTTATCTATTGAATCATAGAGCAATTTTTGTTAAAATCTTTCTTTTTGCTTTTTTTGACTGAAGGGGGAGTGCTTTTGACTACACTAGAAAAGCATTTTACTATTCATTGATACATGGAGTCGTTTTGCTGTTTACTCATATATAGAAGCGCTTTGCCGCGCGCTTATGTGTAAGGACACTTTACTTGAGGCATTGTCACCTTTCGATAACCACTTCCGATATCCGTACGATTAGATGTTGACTTTAAGATTTCATGAATGCGGTAGCTTTTCGTCGTGCCAGATCTGAAGAAGTTACCACATGCAGAAAACTTAAAGATTCACAACGATACTAACCGATATTGTAAGTGTCTTTTGAAAAGTTGAAAATTAAACAGTGGCAAGTAAAGCGAATACATCAGAACTCAGCAAAGTGCGTTCATTAGTAATGCGTTGCAAAGAGCCATCATATGCCAGTACACATAATTATGTATTACGGTATAAATAATTAAAAAGTAAGAAATAAATTTAACTTTTTCAAAAAAATGTATAACCGACTCCAAAAAAGCGCTAAAAAGAATTAAATAATTCTAAAAAATTCGCTAATGACAAATCGTTATCCAATAACCACACATTGACTATCATGTACCGGTATAAAACGGTTAAATTTAATATGTAGAATTTAATATCCACCAAACATAGATTTTCCAGAGAATATTTTTTACAAGTGATTAATTTACATATTTTTTATTTAATTTTTGAATATATACATATAAAAAGTAAGGAATTACTTTTTGAAGTTGGTGCCAAACTAGCTTAAGTATAGTAAAAGTTGTGGATATATTATGTCTAGTATCATAAATAAAATGGGGAAATCATTATCGATTATGATTGTTTGGCACCAATTTCAAAAAGTAATTCCTTACTTTTTATATGTATATATTCAAAAATTAAATCAAAAATATGTAAATTAATCTCTTGTAAAAAATATTCTCTGGAAAATCTATGTTTGGTGGATATTAAATTCTACATATTAAATTTAACCGTTTTATACCGGTACATGATAGTCAATGTGTGGTTATTGGATAACGATTTGTCATTAGCGAATTTTTTAGAATTATTTAATTCTTTTTAGCGCTTTTTTGGAGTCGGTTATACATTTTTTTGAAAAAGTTATTCTCTTTATGTGGAAAGACTTGAGCAATATTTTTTGGCAAACGATATCGATAAAGCAAAAAAAGTTCCTGTGTTAATTTCAGTATTGGGACCTAAAACTTATAAACTTTTACGCAATCTTATAACGCCTCAGCTACCAAAAGATTTGACTTACGACGATTTGATTAAGAAGCTGCGAGATCATTTTCGTCCGGCTCCTATTACTATAGCGGAACGATTTCGCTTTCACAGAAGAAACCAAAACGATCGTGAAAGTATTTCAGAGTATATTGTGGAATTAAAGCGTTTGGCCTCCACCTGTGATTTTGGATCGTTTCTGGAGGAAGCTCTACGGGATCGTTTCGTCTGTGGCATTCGTTGTGAAGCTACTCAAAAACGCCTACTCGCTAAAAAAGATCTCAAACTTGAAGATGCTTGTGAAATAGCTTTGGCGATGGAATTGGCGGAGGAAGGAGCCAGCAACATTAAAGTTACAGTACCTGTACCTTCTAATGTCAACAAAGTGAGCAAATTTCAAAGTAAGTCTCTTAAAAATACTAAAAATCCTCAAAAATGTTATCGGTGTGGTGC
Organism: Maratus speculifer; assembly: GCA_964019185.1. Lineage (NCBI taxonomy): Eukaryota > Metazoa > Arthropoda > Arachnida > Araneae > Salticidae > Maratus > Maratus speculifer. The sequence goes on from OZ025291.1 coordinate 363,849,253, forward strand.
ATCACACGATGCAAACAAGTGTAAGTACAAATTAGCCAAATGCCATGCGTGCCACAAAATTGGCCATATTTCACCTGTGTGTAAGTCAAAAGGTAAAACTGCTAATCCTTCTGCTAAAAAAGTATCTGCTAATTGTGTACAGAATAATTCTGAGGAATATAATCTGTTTACTATTAATGTAAATAAAGTGTGTAAATATTCTAATTATATAGTTCAAGTTGAAATATGCGACAAAATGTTAGATATGGAATTAGATACTGCTGCAGATGTTAGTATAATTTCTGAAAAGTGGCTACAACAAAATTTACCACACATAGTACCTAAATGTATACCCGTTACACTGAAAGATTACAATCAGCAACCCATTGCAATCGCTGGGGAAGTATCTGTTAGTGTGAAATATGAAAACCAAATGTGTGATTTACAAGCTATTGTTGTTAAAGGTGATCGACCATCCTTATTTGGGAAGGATTGGATCAGAAAATTTAAATTAAATTGGCACAAAATTTTTGCGGTGCATAAAATACTTAAGGATATGCCTAATAAAGTAGATTCTATTAGTGCATTGACAAACAAGTATAGCAAACTTTTTGAAGAAAGTTCAGAACCTATTAGACATATAAAGGCTTCATTAAAAATGAAAAAAGAAACCCTACCTGTGTTCTTTAAAGCACGTCCAGTTCCATATTCCTTAAAAAGTAAAGTTGCCGAGGAAATTCTAAATTCCAAAAAGAGAGGTGTTTGGGACTTTGTGCAACATTCTAGTTGGGCAACTCCACTTGTGATTGTTCCTAAGAAAAATGGAGATGTACGATTGTGTGGCGATTTTAAAGTCACTGTTAACAAGTTTATTGATCAAAATCAGTATCCCTTACCAACTCAACAAGATTTGTTTGCAACTCTTAATGGTGGACAGTACTTCACAAAATTGGATTTGCGTCATGCTTATCAACAAATTGAATTAGATGAAAGCTCTCAAGAATACCTTACGCTGAATACGCATCTTGGTTTAGTACGTCCTTTAAGATTATTATATGGCATAAACAGTGCATCAGCAATTTTTCAGTCAACAATTGAACAAATTCTGCAAGGTATAGACCGAGTGATTTGTTTTCAAGATGACATCCTTATTACTGGTACTACGTATGAAGAGCACCTAAGCACTCTGGAGAAGGTATTTCAGCGATTTAGTGAGTACAATGTTAAACTCAATTTATCAAAATGTAGTTTTTTACAGAAGAGTGTAGAATTCTTAGGCCATATTATAGATAGTGAGGGCATTCATCCTACAGATGAGAAAGTACAGTGCATTAGAAAAATTAATGCTCCATCAAATGTCACCGAACTAAAATCGTTCTTGGGTCTTCTGAACTATTATTCAAAATTTATACGTAATTCTGCCATGCTACTTGCCCCTCTTTACAAACTACTTCATAAGGACACTCCTTGGAAGTGGACGGCAGAATGTGAAGAAACCTTTCAAAAATGCAAAACTATACTTACTTCAGATGCTGTTTTAGTTCATTATGATGACAAATTGCCTTTGAAAGTCTCTTGTGATGCTTCGCCTGTGGGTCTTGGAGTTGTTTTATCTCATGTTATTGATGGTGATGAACGTCCAATTGCTTATGCATCAAGGACTCTCTCCAAAGCTGAACGGAACTATTCTCAAATCGAGAAAGAAGCTGCTGCAATAATCTTTGGAATAAAGAAGTTCCAACAGTACCTATTTGGTAGGAAGTTTACATTGGTTACTGACCATCAGCCATTAACAAGTATTTTTGCTCCTAACAAAGCTGTTCCTGCCATTGCTGCAGCAAGACTTCAAAGATGGGCAGTATTGTTATCTTCTTTCAACTACAGCATTGAGTATAAAAAAAGGCTCAGAGCACTGCAATGCTGATGCCTTGTCACGTGCGCCTGTTGAATCTGAAGTAGAAACATCATCAGAAATATTTAAAATTTCTTATTGCGATGAGTTGCCAGTAACCTGCATAGAAATCGCAAAAGCAACTCGTAATGATAAAGTGTTAGGACCAGCTTTGAAGTATGTTCAAAATGGATGGCCACGGAAGATGGATAACGAAGCTCTCAAACCATATTTTTATCGTAAAGATCAACTCTCTGTTGATAATAATTGCCTGCTGTGGGGGATGAGAGTAATTGTACCAGAAAAATTCAGGAAGAGACTCCTGGATCAACTACACGACACTCACTCAGGTATATCAAAGATGAAAGCTATAGCTCGTAGTCATATATGGTGGCCAAAGTTAGATGATGACATTGAAAAACTTGCTAGACAGTGTACCGCTTGTAAAAAGAACAGTCGTTCTCCTCCTGGTACTCCACTTCAACCATGGACTTGGGCAAAACATCCTTGGGATAGAGTGCACATTGACTATGCACAAAAAGACAAGAAAAATTATCTATTGCTTGTCGATAGCCACTCAAAATGGTTAGAGGTTATGCAGATGCCTTCCACGACTTCTCCTCACACTATTGAAGCTCTACAGCAGATTTTTTCACGATATGGATTGCCATTAGAATTAGTGTCTGATAATGGTCCTCAATTCATATCAGAAGAATTTGAGTGGTTTCTGAAGTCAAATGGAATAAAACATACTCCCATTCCAACCTATCATCCACAATCTAACGGTCTGGCTGAGAGAACGGTGCAGACATTTAAAGAAGCATTAAGTAAAATGAATAGTGATGATACAGATCATAGCTCACTGAGTCGAAAGATCTCTCGTTTTCTCATGAGTTATCGCTCAACTCCTCACTCTACAACTGGACTGTCTCCTGCTGAATTGTTTTTATCAAGACCAATTCGCACACCCTTGGCACTTGTACATCCCAGTACACAAGCTCGTGTTGAACAACAACAATGTGCTCAAAAGAAATATTATGACAGAAGCCATACTAGAAACAGAAACTTTGTGTCTGATGAAAAAGTGTTAGTCCGTTCTCATAAAAATCAAGAGTGGAGCAGAGGAACTTTAGTTAGACCACAAGGTAATAAAACTTGGGTTGTGAACATCAACAACAAGATGTATCTTGCACATGTTGATCAGCTTCGTCATGAGTACAGTAAAGATGACCAAGAGCCTACAAATCTTGATAATTTAGTCAGTAAAAGTTGTCATAGTAATGTTGACATTCTTGAAGACATTGATGCAGATGACAGGCCAGCAGAAACTTGCCCTGTAGAGAATAATACTTCTGCCACCACCGAGAAGAACACTTCTACAGTCGCAGATAATTCTGAAATCTCTGAAACTGATGCTAATGTAGGTAAAGAGAAAATATCAACCACCAAAGAAGCAGAAAAACAGTTGGTGGATACCACAAATAGAACACCAGCTGTTAAACATGAAAGAAAAACGGATGCAAATGTTCGTCGTAACCCACCACGCACTCGGAAGAAACCTTTTCGTCTAGACTTATAAATATCTGGACATTCAAAATTTTTTTAAGGGGAAGTACTGTAATATATTATTATTATTTTTTATGTGTAATGGCAACTCTTTGTAACATGCAGTAAAAAACTAAAAGCCGTAGCGGCAGTTCTTATTATATTTAAATATCACATCTCTTTGGTTGTAACTTATCTATGTACGCTTGTTCTGGTAAAGCAATGTTTTGTATTTGTTCTTATTAAATTAATTTAGAAGTTATAAATTTACATAACTGTAGTAATTTGTGAAATTAAGCAAAAACGTTATCTCATGTTTTGGCGCATTTAAATTTTAGAAATGTAAATCCAGCGAAATAACTAAGAATTTCCTCGGAATTTTTTATTTATGATATAAGACTGGTATAAATAAAAATATTTTCGAAGCAGAATTTTACAAAACATATTTTTTTAATTTTTAACTAAAAATTTTAAAGATGTTTTTACATTTTCCAATGGCCAGTAACGGCGATCGTTCTGGCCAATAAGTGTTCTTTTTCTCGACATTTTTAAATTACTAATACATTCCAGAAATAATTTATAAACGTAGTTAATATATTTAATTTTGTTGAATTAAATTATTCTTCAATCAATTAAAATATTCTTAAATTATTCTTTAATCTTTCATTTCGAATACCAGACTTAAGAAACTTACCAAATTTAACAAAATATTCACTTTAAATACCAAATATAAGAATTAATTTTACTTGTTTACGATTCTTTTTGTTGCCACTTTACCAAAGTAAATACCTAAATAAATAAATCATAATGTAATTCTTTTAAAATCCGTAAGTATAAACTGCGTAAATAATTTTGGCAGAATAATGAAAATATATTTTATTTAATATATTAATCATGATTCTATCTGTAATTACTAACCCCATAGTTTATTTTCCTTCTTAAAATAAAAAGATACGGGTTCAATTTTTTATTTGCAAACGATTTTGGCGGAATAATGAAAATATATTTTATTGTCTGAGCGAAGCGAAGTCTTTATACTCAGAGATAAGTAACGATATTAAAATTCAAAAAAATTCTTTCGTCAAGCAAATCTCAAAAAGTACTTGTCGGATTTTGATTCTGTTTGTACCAATAGGTACCTATGAAGGTAATCTGGTGAATGCATCTACTTTTAAAAATTAATTCTAAATAGTTTAAAAGTTATATTTAAAAAAACTGATAAAAAAGCACAATTTGTGTGCATAGGTCACAGAAATTTGGTGAGCGTGATTTTCACCGGCTGGACATTTTCGTAGATAACCGAATCAGTACATGGAGTAAATAGTAATCATTTTCGCACTCAGAAATATTGAATGCAATAAAACATTTTAAAATTTAATCATGCAGGAAAATAAAACTGTTATTTTTTTATATTAAAAAAAGTCATAAATCTTTGATTTTGAGATTTTGTGATAATCTCTTAACAGCATTTTTTGATCGCTAAAAGAATGTTTAACATATTTCGCGTGTGAAAATTAGAAACAATTACGTTTTTAAATAAAAAGTTTCTTTTATGACATCATTTTCCCTTTATATTTATTTTCATTGCATGTTTTCTTTTAACTTATATTTTGTTTGTGCATGGAAGTCAATTCTGGTCACTAATTTTTCGGCACGGATACCACAAGCGCATCAGATTTGGTGCAATTTTTTTCAAAGCCCATTTGGCGAAAACTCCCTTTTCAAATAACGCTTACATACACATTTTTAAATTATTTTCTATTTTCAAAAAGAACTTACAGTAAATAAAATAATAATAATAATTAATAACTATAAAAAGAAATATTTTATATAATTAAAAGAAGGAAGTGAAAGTAAATAAACATTTTATGAGTAAATAAACAAATAATAAATAAATAAAGCCGGGTTACTATCTCAGGTAAAATAATGCCATTTTGACGCCAATTATGTACCCTGGTGCATATGTGACATTTTTTCCCATTTTTCATCCATTTCCTGTTGGCATACAACTTTGAAATATGGAGTATGTATGCATACCTGGGAGCAATACTGGAATTAGACACTGATTTTTTTAAAAATTGATCCAAAAAGGGGCAACGGGGCTATTTTTTAAAGTTTTATGCAATTTATACTGCATAAAGGAGCCACTTACCTATTTCTATATACTAGAAGAAGTAAGTGGTATGTAAAAACAATTATAATATACATAAATAAAATACTTGAGATAATATACTAGAGATATAAGCACCGGGTTTGGCGAGATTTTTTATGCCAATTAGGCGAAAACATCGTTTTGATTACCAGATGCATATAGCATGCTATAACAACACGTTATTTATTTATTTCAAAATGAAAAAAAAAAGGAATAAATGAAACATTTCCTGTTATTAAAAAAGATATAACAATCAATAAATGATAATATTTTTAGAACAAACAATTTATTATAACATTTATATGATAACCAGCATGTTAGGCAACTAAACGCCATTTTGGCACCAATTAGGTACCTCGTCATTGGGTACCTCCGTCTCACCAATTGGGATTCGTCGTTTTTCCATATTTGATAGTATGTGTCTACTCGTTTTGTACCCTTTTTCGTAACTTTCTTCTTTATTAACAGCGACATCTGGATTTCCTATTTAAATAAAAATTCTTCTAAATACAAAGAATTTTATTAAAATAAATAAATAAATAGATGTATCAATATTACAATCAGTACCTTGTATGCAAAATGGAACAATTAGCAATACTTTTTGTACCCGAAAAATGGTCGTTGCTTTTTTTAAGGTTAAAAAGTAGATTACGAAATATTCCTATATAGAGATGCCAAACCCTCGCTTATTGCATAGCAGAATTTTCTTATAGAAAAAGTTATTTTTTAAATCCGCAGAATGTTCCAATTTAATGAAACATTTTCTGTATTAAAATACCGGTATCCAAAATGCCGGAGACTTGGCAGCTCTGCCTATAACATTTTAATTAATCACGGTACTTTTTTTTTAATCGGATTCAAATTTAGTGAAGACAACGTTTTTTGGTCGAAAGCAGCTTTTTTCCACATGTGTAACTACGATACAATTCCTTGATGTTGACTTATGAATGTTTTGACTTATGCTATTATTGCTTCCTCTCATTTATTTATTTGAATTTTAAATAAGATGACTCAAAATCGTGTTTTTTAAATATACGAAAAAAAAAAGCATTTCGAGAGAGGGCGAAAAGGACAATATTTGGCGATTTATTACCTGCGTTTGGCTAAGTGTCTTATTACCTTGTATTTAATACTCTTCACAATACTTCGCTGTTATATGGACTTAGACGCTTTTATAAAAAGTTTGACGTAATTCGGGCTTAAGAAAGTGAGTTTTTTACTGAATAATACAAATAAATGAAAAATGAATACTAAGAAATACTAATAAAAGGAAAATGAAGCATTATATTGATCTATGTATATTTAAAAATTCATCTGCTAGCACTAATTAGATAATTTATGTCGTGTATACAATAGGAGATAAATAGCTTTTGATTCTGTATTTCTATGCTATAAAGCATTAACGTTTGTGTGTTTTTCGTTAGCATTGGGAGTATCTAATTTTAAAAATGTATCGATTTAAAAAATTATGTGGGCAAAAAATGTTGGTAACCATCTTTGTTGCAAAATATACTATATTTTGCGTAGGAACAATAATCACCATCAATGCACGAGCAAAAAAAGTTCTAAAATTGAGAATTCTTTGATGTTGATATGACTAAAAATTTAAAATCTTTTTTTTTTTTTTTTTTTTGGTGGCAACTTTTAAGATATAATATTCTCGTTATGAATGATTTTTAAAACATTCGAAAATTTAATTTCACATATTAAACACTTTTTTTCTAGAAAAAGTTTTAAACCCAATTTATTGAGAATATTGCAATTTCTAGGATACTGTTGGGGTCAGAAACTATAACTTTGGCATCACAGTAACTTATAAGATGTAAGTGCTCGTTTAGGACAAATTTTTAAAAAAGGATTCCTTAACTCTTATCGACAACCTCATTGCATCCGTGGAAAACAGATATTCAACATTATAAACTATTCGGACGGATTTCACACCATATAAAATACACTCCATTTCTCTTCAAACATAATAGTTTGTTATTTATAGTTTCTCAAATCGGTGCGAAGCTTCTGTTTATGCTCATGACATCATTTCAAAGAGCTATATTTCCAATATAGGAAAATTTGGTGTTTTATTTTCTGTACTACTTTTAACATTTTGCATATTTCCAATTTTATATCCATGCATGGTTTGCTTTTTTTTTTATAAAAATAGTATATGCAACAAGATTTTGTAGTTCTACGATTCATATGCTTATTTTCATCATTATATTTTATCACAATGAATGACCAATTAAAGGTAACATCTCATTTCTTTATTTATTAAATGTGTATTCTCAGCAATATCGCTCAGACTAATCCCTCTGAGGGAAGTCCTAGTTTAATTAATTAATCATGATTCTATCTATAATTACTAACCCCATGGTTTATTTTCATTCTGAAAATAAAAAGATAAGCGTTCAATTTTTTATTTGCAAAAATGCGTCCATTATAGAAAAACATGTAGAATAAATTAATTATTAAAAATAATATTTTTCAAATGTTATTCTGTAAAAAAAAAAATAACATTCTGCAAATCTACATATCATAATTTATTCTTATGTTTAATTTCAAGTCAAAATACTGAATAGATTTTTTATAAAGCGTACGACAAAATGTAATTTGAGTGGACTAGTAGAGGATTCGCTTCGCTCATCCTAATAATAATTAATGGTAATAATTCCCTTTTGTGACACTTTTTTATAATATTTAAAATATGTAACGAGTGCATGAATTCGCTGATAAATAATTCTTCCGTTCTCAAAAATTTACTTCAAAGTTATTCAAATTAATATTTTCTTTTTAAACAGTCACAATTTAAAAAATGTCTTATCGTATGACGGAACATGCGGAATAACATTTTAATTCCCAGAAAAATAATCAGTTGATCTTAAAAGTCAAAATGGGCAGTTTAACCATGGTAAAATATTTTCGTATAAAAGGGGTTTTTTTTTACGTTTCTAATTTTAATTTCATTTAACATCAAATAAAAAATAAAAGTGTTAAAGGTGAGAGACGAAGAGATTTCCTTTTTCTGTCGACCAGTTCTTTTTATGTACAATGGACTCTCTCTAATCTGAACACTCAAGGGCCCGGCCATAAATATTCAGATTATGTGAGTGTTCATTATAGAGGGAGATTGGGAATGCATTACTACTACAACTATGTAGAATGACCGAGCCAGCAGTTAATCAAATAAGGTCGGTACTAACGGGGGTTTTTATTGTATTTTCTTCTCTTTTAAGTTTTAGAAGTAAACTACCATAATTTCTATAACCTTAATGAATTAAATTGCAACAAAATTATAAGCAAATATTTTCTCTAATTGCAATTTTCCCAGTAGGTGATCTGTCGAAGAAAACGGTCAAATTTGAAAATTAATTATTAAAATATCATGTACTATTTAAGAATCTTCTTGTAAGGAATAATTAGCAAAAAAATTCACTTTTTATTAAAAAGTATATTTTTTATGGGGATTTTTATGATTTTTTTTGTCGAAAAATATACTTTTTAAAATTACTACTCCTCATTCAATTTTCAATATTTTGGTATTACTAAAATTTCTTAAATAGTGTTATAGTATATAGAAAAGAACTAAGGAGAGATATTTTTAATTTTCTATTTTAATCGGCTAAAAAAGAAAAAAAAAGCATGGTAAATTTCCTTAAATTCGTTATAATTTTCATGTTTACCAATTTATGTAAAATTTTCAGAAATAGTTAAAAAAAATATCTCTCCTTTTGTTGCAATTTTTTTTAAGATTCTAAAAACATAAACACTTTGTTTCTAAATCATTTTACCACTGAGCCTTAGTACTTTGAATTTAGGCAAAATATGAAAAAAGAAAATTTTTTTTGAACTTTTGATGATTTTTGGCCGAAAATGGTGTACGGGTCTCCCTTAAATGCTGGGCATGAACCTAGATACAAAGAAGGATTTCTCACGCAATGCATGAATACCGAGTCATGATTTTGAAACTAAATGAAAAAATGGCAACAGGCGTACATATGTATATGCATTTGAAAAGTCACGAATATCAGAATTAAGAAAAAAAATTTCCATATCAACTAGAAGTCTTATGTTAATAAAATTATTAGTTAATTTGACTATATTTTTCTTCGGAAAGTAGAGAACATGATCAGGATGAATCTAAGCAACACGCGAACTAAGGAACCGTTCTACATAGGCGCCACCTATTTCCAATTTATTTCGCGGAACGTTTTTTTTTTTTTTTTTTCTTTGAAAGACTATTCCATGAGAAGTCCTTCATGCTCAGCATCTAACACGGACTCAAGAGTTGAGCCGCGTTGGTGAATACAGGTGTTAGAATTTTAGCTTGTCTTTTTTCTGGCATGTCACACTGTGATGTGTGTAAAGTAGAGGGGCATCTGCTATACTCTAAAAATATTTTTTTCTAGGTTTTTTTTTAATTTAAAATTAATATATATGCCTTGTAAAACAAATACAGTCGAGTCTCTCTTTAACGAAACTCCATATATCGAATTTCTCTATATAACGACTTTTTAGAAGGAACGGTCCCATTTTCCTATGATTATATTATAAACAGTCTCTATATACCGAAATATCTATCTCCATATAACGAATCTATAATAATAAAGAGAGAAGGATGTTTGTCTGTGAGCGCTGTTCTGAAGAGACTGCTGAACGTAGAGTTACAAAATTTGGAGGGAAGGTACTTTTTTACATGTAGTTTTACACCTCGAAGCCCGATTTTCGATTTTTTGTTTAGATTTTTCTTAATTAATAATTTTTTAAGGAGATTTTTAGCGTTATTTTTGCGGTTTTATCCCATTAGTGAAAGGAATACGGTTTCATTCTTTTAACCCAAAATAGCAATTTTTTTTTCTCTTTTCAACAAAGTTTATTCGGAATTTGTACAGCGATTTTTGAATTTTTAACGAATTTTTAATGCGATTTTTAGTGTTTTTTCTTATTTTGCGGCTATTTTTTGAGATTGATAAAATGAAAATCGTTTTAAACTTTTAGCCTAATGCCTTAAATTTTGTGTTTATTACGATTTTTAGATTTTAACGATTCTTAATGCGATTTTCAATGAGATTTTTAACGTTTTTTAAAGATTTTGCGTTTAGTATCTATTTTTTTCATAGTTGTTCTATCAAAAACTTGAGCTGTTGAGAATGCAATAAGTTGTATTTTTTTGTGAAATCTATCTAAAATGTCAAAAATTTAGGTACCACTATTTTCGAATAGCAATTTCTTAAACTATCTTAAATTCTTGCTTAAGACCGCTACCCCCTCGAGTTATATATCGCCTGATAGGTTATTTAACAGAGTATAGTTTTGATAAAGTTTTTGAAGAATAGAGTGCTCTACCTGGTGGTGGAAAATGGAACTAAAAGAATGCTATTTTTTTAAATCTATAATAATAAAGAGACAAGTTTGTGTGTGTGTCAGCGCTGTTCTGAAGAGTCTGCTGTACGTAGAGTTACAAAATGTGGAGGGAAGGTAGTTTTATACATGTAGTTTTGCACCTCGAAGCCCGATTTTCGATTTTTTGATTAGATTTTTTTGATAATTTTTTAGGCGATTTTTAGCGTTCTTTTTGCAGTTTTATCCCATTAGTGAAAGAAATACGGTTTCATTCTTTTAATCCAATATAGCAATTTTTTTTCTCTTTTCAGCAAAGTTTATTCGGAATTTGTACAGCGATTTTTGAATTTTTAATGTGATTTTTAGTGTCTTTTCTCATTTTGCGTTTTTTTTTTTTTTTTTTTTTTTTTTTTTTTTTTTTTTTTTTTTTGAGATTGATAAAAAGAAAACCGTTTTAAACTTTTAGCCCTAAATTTTGTGTTTGTTACGAATTTTAGATTTTAACGATTTTTAATGCCATTTTCAATGTGATTTTTAACGCTTTTTCAAGATTTTTTGCGTTTAGCATCTATTTTTTTCAAAGTTGTTCTATCAAAATCTTGAGCTGTTGAGAATGCAATAAGTAGTATTTTTTTGCGAAATTTACCTAAAATGTCAAAAATCTAGTTTCCTCTATTTTCGAATAGCAATTTCATAAAATATCTTAAATTGATGCTTAAGACCGCTACCCCCTCGAGTAACATATCACCTGATAGGTTGTATAACAGAGTATAAAGTTTTTGAAGAATAGAGTGCGCTAGCTGGTGGTGAAAAATGGAAATAACAGAACGCGATTTTGTTAAAATTTGGAAATATAACAATGTGATTTATTTTAAATTTTAAAATAGTTTATAATACATGATAAAAAATGTAAACAAAGAATGGTGTGACACATTTCAGGATGCGTGAAAGGAGGGGCGCGAACAAAATTAGGAAATGTAATAAGGAGATCTGTTTTACACTTTAAGGTAGTTTATAACGCATGTTAAAATTTTTAAAGTACTGGCGATGCTCTGGAGAGACCGCTGCACGAAGTTATGTATGAAATTTTACACCTTGAAGGCCGATTTTCAATTTTTTAATTTAATTCATATGCGAATTTTAGTGGGTTTCGAGGCGATTTTTCCACATTAGCGAAAAGGAAAGTGGTTTCATTCTTTCGACCTAAATTAGTGAATTTTGTTCTCTTTTCAATATAATTTATTTGGATTTCGTGCAACGATGTTTGGATTTTTAGTGAATTATTTAATGTAAATTTTGCCGCTATTATTCGACATTAGTAAAAGGAATTTTGCTTAAAACATTCAGGCTGATGTATTAAATTTTAGCTGTTAAAATTTATGAATTTCAGCTAATTTTAATGCGATTTTTCGAGATTTTTTGCGTTTGATGTCGGATTTTTGTCATTCATGACATATTTCCAATTACAACGTTTTACCCTATTAGAGTAAATTTTGACCCCTGTGATTTTTTAATATTAGTGATTTTTAATGCACTTTTCAATGTAATTTTTAGAAATTTTTCGAGTTGTATGGTGATTTTTTGATGTTCGGAAGTAAAAATTGATTTCAAACTTTTAATCTAATATAATTTTAGAGATTTTTAACGCGATTTTTCAAAAATTGTTGTGTTCCGTGTCGATTTTTTATTATCTATAAAGGATTTCCTTTTACTACGTGATTATCCTGTTGACAAATTTCGCCAAATTATATCAATCGTGAAACAAGCCAAATTATGCAAACAGATGTAATTTTTATGTTAAATAATGAAAGAAGAGATAATTTAGAAAAACATTAATACAAATACATATAGAAATAAGAAGTAAAAACCACTTGATGACGTAACAAACATATGTAACATGTTTAATGTCAAGTGAATATGGAATTCACGATCCGCCATTATTGTAGTTTAATCTTATGGTTTGACCCAGATAGATTCTTGGTCAACCGGATAATCAAATAGTTCAGATTTCCGATTAGAATGTTTTATCCATTTGATGAAATTCTGATTACTGCGATTTAAAAAATAACTAGCGATATTTAGTGCATTTTTCAATGCGTTTTTAATGAACTTTTTAATGCGATTTAGTACTATTTTTTTCGATCCCCACCACAGTGGTGTTTTAACAATTAAAAAATTATTTTGGTTTCAAACTTTTAGCCTAATATAGTAAATTTCACCATTTACCTTTTTTTTTAATTTTGTCGATTTTCAATGTGATTTTTGATATATTTTGTGTTATGCGTCGATTTTTTGTAATTCATGTAAAAAAGAATGGTTGCTACGTTTTACCGGACTAGAATATTTTTTTATTCACAGGATGTATTTATATTTAGCGATTTTTAATGAATTTTTAAATGGTTTTGTATTGGTTTTTTGAATCTCACGGCTATTTTTTTAAATTTCGAAAAGGAAATTAATTTCAAACATTTACACTTCATTTACGAATTTTGAAATTTAGTGATTTTTTAATGCAATTTTTAGCAATGTTTTTATTATTTCTCACACTTTGCGCCGATTTTTTCATTCGTATTCAAGCAATAATTCAGATTACACTATTTTACTCTATTAATGTAAATGTTGTCCTTAGCTATTTTTAAATTTGAAACGATTTGTAATGAATTTTTGAATACAATTTTTAGATGTTTTCGAGTCCACGGCGATTTTTTTACAATTGGAAAAGAAATTTTTAAATAATTTGTAGCTTAATGTAGTAAATTTTGACATCAATGATTCAGATTTTTTGTTTATTTTCATAAAATGTTTAGCAAGTTTTGTGTCGATATTTTTTAACTAATGAAAGAGTTCAGATTTCAATGTTTTGTCCCATTATGGTAAATTATGTCCGCAGGAATTTAATATAAATGTTTATCTTACTATGGCAAATTTTGTCCGGATTTTTGAATTTTACTGATTTTTAAGCTGTTTTATAGTGATTTTTCAAGTTCTGTGACAGTTTTTGACATCGGTAAAAGAATTTCGGTTTCTAACTTTTAGCATAAATAGTACAATTTGTTCACGCTTTTATGAATTTTGCCAATTTCTAATGCGATATTCAATGTAATTTTTAGTTAGTTTGGGGGATTTTAGGTGTTCCGTGTTGACTTTTACTTATTCATGAACTATTTCCGATTACAATATTTTCGACTGAATATTAAATTTTTACAGCCATGACTTTTAAATATTCGGCGATTTTTAATATATTTTTCGATACGATTTTTAGCCCTATTTTTAAGTTCCTTGGTGATTTTCTGCCATTCAGAAACCAATTTTGATATCAAACATTTTGTTTAATGTAGTTATCTTTCGAATGCAATGTTTTATCTCTTAATATGATTTTGGCGTTCCGTGCCTACATTTTGTAATTTATGAATGATTTCGATCATAACCCCCCTCCCCCGCCCTGCCTTAATATATTTTTTTAAGCATTGACTTCCAAATATTTAGCCATTTTTAATGCAATTTTCAATGTAATTTTTAGCCATTCTTCAAGTTCCGTGGCGATTTTTTTACATCCGGAAATCGATTTCGATTTCAAACTTTTTGGTTAATATGGTTAATTTCTTGATTACAATATTTTATATTATAACAGTGAATTTTTACCCTAGGGATTTTTTAATGTTTTACGACTTTCATTACAATTTTCAATGCAATTTTTGGGCTTCTTCAGTTTTTTACTTTCTTCTATCTTCAATAGAAGAAAGTATTGTAATCGAAATTTTTTTCGACTTCCGGTTTTCGACGGATTTACACGTTTTAGGGGTCAGAGATTCCAAAAAACATGTTTTTACAAAATGTCTGTCTGTCCGTGTGTCTGTGTGTCTGTCTGTGTGTCTGTCTGTGTGTATGTCTGTGTGTATGTCGCCATTCTACCATCAAAAAGTGTATGAAGTTATGAATAGAATTGAACCAAATTTTTTGTGAATGTTTTTGGCTGGGGCAAGCAGGTCTTCCTTCATTTTTGAAATATTCCGCCGCAAGGGGGCGCTGCAATCGCGATTTTTGTGCCATTTTCAATATTGTACCGACCAAAAGTATATGAAGTTATGCATCGAATTTAATCAATTTTTTTGTGTAAGTGTATGACTATGGCTAGTTGGTCCCCTCTGAATTTGAAAATAATCCGCCGGTAGGGGGCGCTGTAATCGCGATTTTTGTGCCATTTTCAATATTGTACCGACCAAAAGTATATGAAGTTATGCATCGAATTTAATCAAATTTTTTGTGTAAGTGTATGACTATGGCTAGTTGGTCCCCTCTGAATTTGAAAATAATCCGCCGGAAGGGGGCGCTGTAATCGCGATTTTTGTGCCATTTTCAATATTGTACCGGTCAAAAGTGTATGAAGTTATGCATCGAATTGAACCAAATTTTTTGTGTATGTGTATGACTATGGCTAGTTGGTCCTCTCTGAATTTGAAAAAAATTTGTCGGAAGGGGGCGCTGCAATCGCGATTTTTGTGCCATTTTCAATATTGTACCGACCAAAAGTACATGAAGTTATGCATCGAATGGAACCAAATTTTTTGTGCATGTGTATGACTATGGCCTGTTGGTCCTCCCTGAATTTGAAAATAATCCATCGGAAGGGGGCGCTGCAATCGCGATGTTTGTGCCATTTTCAATATTTTACCGATCAAAAGTACATGAAGTTATGCAACGAATTGAACAAAATTTTCTGTGTAAGTGTATGGCTATGGCTAGTTGGATCGCCATGAATCTGAAAAAAATCCGCCGGAAGGGGGCGCTGCAATAGCGAATTTTATGTCATATTCAATATTGCACCGCATAAAAGTGTATGTAGTTAGTTATAGAACTGAACTAATTTTTTTGTATATGATTATTTTTTGGTAAGGCAAGTAGATCCTCCCTGAATTTGAAAAAAAATCTGTCTATCATTCTATAGTCCATCGGCTCGTGTAGAGACGGTATTGAATTAAAATTATTAAAGCATTAAAATGAGTAACTATTTTTTTTATATTAAAATGTACGTATGAGATAGAAGAAAGTTTTGGGATTGGCACATCCAACTAGTTTTTTCTTTTTTTTTAACATTTTTCAAAGGAATTCGATTTTAAATTTCTAGATTAATAAGAGTTTGGTTTCAAACTTTTATCCTTTACGGTAATTGTTTTGCTTTCTTATTTTGATCTACAGCAATTTTTAATGCGGTATGCTTTTTTTTTTTCATTTACGGAAAAGTAATTCGGTTTTTAATTTCTTCGCTAATATGATAAATTTTCTCCTGTGCGATTAAAGATTTTTATTGCGATTTTTTAGCAGTTTTTTTCGTATTTCAATGCTCTTTACATTATCAAATTAATTAGATTCAAAACATTTATCCAAGTAGAGTAAATTTTGAGTTCCGTGATTTTTGAAATTTTTGCGATTTTTAAAGCGATGTTTACGTTTCTTCGTGACCCGCTTCGATTTTTTAGAGGTTCAATTTTTGGCCGAATTTATTAAATTCTGATCTCTTTTCTTCAAAGTTTATTCGAATTTTGAAACACAATTTTTGAATTTTGTTTTATATTTTTATGAGATTTTTAATGTTTTTTGCGATTTGTAAGATTTTTCCACATTAGTAAAAATAATCCAACTTCAATTTTCTAGCCCATCTCTTTTCAACGAAGTTTAGACGAAATTCGTGCAGCATTTTTTAAATTTTTCGAGGTTTTTATTATGATTTTTAAAATTTGTTCGCAATTCTTGCTATTTTTTGATGAACCCGGGCAACGCCGGGCAGAACAGCTAGTATTTTCATAAAATTCTCATTATTTATTCAGTTTTAAAAAAGCTTCGAAATTACATGGAATCAATTTTCCATCACTTATTTCTGATTTATCGTTCATTGCTGAGTTTTTTTTTTTTTTTATATTACTTCTATCTTTGAATCTGCTTGTTCTTTTAGTCCAACGAATTAATCTCCCCACTCCCACGCACCTTTCAACATCCTTCTCAAAATAGTATCAATTGGATTGTTACACATATAAGAGCGGGATCAATGGGGGTAAATTTTGAATTCGTGGTGAATTTGTAATTTTTGGGGGGTAATTGCTAAATTGGACATATTTTTCGAGAGTGTAGCAATTTTGAAACCAAAACAACCAAAAAATACAGATTTCTTCGTCTAAAATTAATGCATGCCTTCCTTATTTGATTTTCATTAAGCTTTCAAATAAATGTGTGTTTTCTTTTTTGAAACTGTTTAAATATTTAAAAAATAATATTAAGATAATATATGTAGCTAAACGTTTCAAATTGTTAATTAAACACATTAAAAATAATATTTGTTCAAAATTTACACATTAAATAAGAATTTTAACTTCATTCTCTCTACAACGATTTTCTCTATATAACGAATTTTTTACTGGAACAATGGATTTCGTTATATAGAGACTCGACTGTATACTGAGAAAGTAACAAATTCTGTATTTTACAAATAATTTTTCAGAGTTACAATATGATTTTCACTGAAAAGGAATGTCATTTTTTCTGGACTGCATTTTAGTTCTTCATCAGGTATAAATATGGCACTGTAGAGTAATCCTTCTTATTTTTGACATAATTTAAGGATGTTTTTAAATCAAAAAGGGTAACTTTGTGACACATGCTTTAATTTATTTTTGTTCGGAAATGCATGAAAATAGCAGGTGTTATTATTCAGAAACTGTCTAAGTGCACTCATTTTTCTGTTTTTTTTTTTTTTTTTTTTTTTTTTTTTTTTTTTTTTTTAATACAATAGATTTTTTATAACAAGCCTTCAAACTCTACAATTTTGAGCACATTTACCGACGAAAGCAGAAAAACCGGTCGTAGAACTGGATAGGTAATTTAATTATCATAAAATGTGAAAATAAGTTCGATTCGAAATCACTTCCATACTCAGGCCTTCCAATTTTATATCATTCTGTTAAAAAATGAATTTGTAAATGTGTCAAAACGTTTTGCGCTTGTTTAGCCGAGCAGTTGAGAACACCCTTAAGTCAGAAGTAGTAAAATCATAGCTACCAGCAAGATCTTTTAGACATTTCTTTGAAAATAGTGTGAATAATGTCCTTGTAAAAATTGAGTGGACTTTTATTATGTAATTTTCCTGCCTCCCATAAATTAACAAATAAAAGTGACTAGGGAACTGCAAGAAGTGCAAGTCACCGATTTTGACGAAAGTGATATCGTTGGAAAGATCTCAGCGAGAGCAGTAAAAAAACTCAATAGAACTTCCCGTCGCAAATGAGCCGTTTTCGAGATATCCGATAATTTATGACACGTAATTAATGCATATTTAATGGGACACCGCAAAAAATTTTAGTCTCGATTTTAACGAAAGTGGTATCGTTAAAAAGATATCATCATGAGGGAGAAAAAACTAAATAGAACTATCGGTTGGAAATGAGCCGTTTTCGAGATATTCGATAATTTATGTCACGTAGCTAATGCATACTGTTTCTAGTGTACACTTAATCGGGGACCGCAAAAAATTGTTTTCCCGATTTTGATGAAAAGGGTGTTATTGCAAAGATATCATTGTAAGAATTAAAAAACTTAATGGAACTAACCATCTGAAATAAGCCGTTTCTGAAATATCCAACAATTTATGTCACTCAATGCAGTTTCCCACCAGTGTGCATTAGCAATGTGACACAAATTGTGGAATATCTCGAAAACGTCTCATTTCCGACGGGTGATTCCATTGAGTTTTTTAATCCTCACGATGATATCTTTTAAACGATACCACTTTCGTTAAAATCGAGAATAAATTTTTTTGCGGTCTCCCATTAAGTGTGCACTAGCTACGTGACATAAATTATCGGATATCTCGAAAACGGCTCATTTGCGACGTGTAGTTCCATTAAGTTTTTTACTGCACTCGATGAGATCTTTCCAACGATACCACTTTCGTCAAAATCGGTGACTTACACTTCTTGCAGTTTCCTAGTGAGGATTACATGGAATTTGAGCCACTATATTAATAGCATGTTCCTTTAAACAAAATTGAAATGTTAGACCAAAAATGAATAAATAAATAAATAAAAATAAAACGAATGTAAAAAAATGTTTCAGAATGAAATTGTCATTGGTCTCAGAACGCTTTTAAAGCTTTAAAATTTTCGAAATTTAAAATGTTTTAGATATTAAAGTCCTATTGTTTCTGAATATTTTGAAATAGTTGCTGGATATTCTGAGAATTCTGATTGTTTCCTTGATATTTTGACTAGAACAGAAGTTATGAGCTTTTGGAATCATATTCACTAGCTGAAGCGACGTTCATTAAACTTTGAAGTCATTTTTCTCCAATTAACGTTTTTGGGCATAACGTACAGGATATCTCAAAAATGTCGGAATATAAAAAAATCAATAAGCCAGCTATCTTTACGAAAAATTGAAATTGTGCAGTTCAAATAATATTTAATATTTTTTTACTAATTAAATTAAAACAATTTTATTTTTTTTCACTTTTTATAGTTATTCTAATTTGCGTTATTTTATTTCTTATCTAATAGATTGTTATTTTTCAACACGGGCAAATTGACAATGGGGTGGACCAGAAATATGAGTCAAGAAGAGGAGAAAGCTGTTGAGGAAGTAAGCTCTAAAGATGTTTGACTGATATTATTCATTTAATAAAGTAAATACAGTGAGAAAAGCTTTACTTTTGCCTGTATTCACTATCAATCTGAACGTAGATAATATAATATGCTTAAAAAAAAAAAAAAAAAAAATATTAACCGAGTTCAAAAAACGAATCAAGCTTGGCGACAACTTGGCGCTAACGCATATGAATGCATAGTTTTAATACGCTTATGATTTGAAAACGGTTGCAACAATAAAAAAAATGACTTGCGCCAAATCATTATTATTATTAAAATAGCAAATAAAGCCTTTGCGCACAAATGTTTAAAGATAGAAAACCAACGAATATAAATGCACAAATAAAGTATGAGAAGGTAGCAAATAGCTATTTCGAATCTACTATCGAGATTCTTCATCAGTGCAAAACTCAGCGAGCTAAAAATAGCAAAACTGAGCAAAGAGACAGAAAGACGCAGGCTTATATACCCGCTATGGGAGCAATCCCGCCTAAAGAGAAGTAACCAATGAGAAGATAGCAGCCAAAACCACTGGGTGGACAAGTAGCGACATCTACCGTAGAACAAGCAAAACAAAAACTAAAAAGCGAGTGAGAAAAAAAAAGTTGCTTCTCTTTAGGCGGGATTGTTCCCATAGCGGGTATATAAGCCTGCGTCTTTCTGTCTCTTTGCTCAGTTTTGCTATTTTTAGCTTGCTGAGTTTTGCACTGATGAAGAATCTCGATGGTAGATTCGAAATAGCTATTTGCTACCTTTTCATACTTTATTTGTGCATTTATATTCGTTGGTTTTCTATCGTTAAACATTATTATTATTATTATTATTATTATTTTTATTATTATTATTAAATTTGCATTTTTTTATCTGAAAAAAATTCTAATCATCAGAATTTAATTAAATTAAAATAGGACCACATGGGTATCTCATACTTTCAAACAAAAAAAGAATTATCAAAATCGATTCATATTTAAAAAAATTATGGGTGAACAAGAAATACATACAGGTCGAAATCATAACCTACTCCTTGAAGTCGGTTAAAAATGAACGCTTCTAATTGGACGAATGTTTCAAAAAGAATTTGAATTTTTAATGTTTTTGTTTTAAAAAAAGTTTTAATCACCAGAATTTGATGAAATTAGAATGGGACCGCACGGATATCTTACAATTTCAAACAAAAGAAGAATTATCAAAATCAGTTCATATTTAGGGAAGTTATGAGTGAACAAGAAATTCATGCAGGTCGAAATCATAACCTCCTCCTTGAAGTCGATTAAAATCCTCGGTCGAACACTCAAATAGTATTTCATCGTTAATATGATTGGATTTCTATTGCGATCAGGTCCAATCAAATTAATAGCGAATTCAGCCCATGACTGACATATTCTTTATTGAGATAGATAATGATTACATTTACATATTGAGCATTAATGGTTACCCTAGTAGCAAACAAATATTGGTCCAACGTTGCGCCAATTTTTCGTTTGTTGGAAATATTGCAAATAAAACATAAATATTGCTCCAATATTGGGATGTTTAAATTTTGCCCTTATTTAGCCAATGTTTGCAAGCAAAATTATGCCAATATTGGGATTTCATTGGAAATATTGCTGATAAAACACCAATATTGTACAAATGTTGGTGTTACATTGGAAATATTTCCAATTAAATTCCAATATTTAACCAATATTGGCGTTTTATTGGTAACATTTCCAATGAAACTCCTATATTGGCATAATATTGGCTGCTAATATTGGCTGCAAATATTGGCTAAATAAGGACAAAATGTAAACACCCCAATATTGGAAGAATATTTCATGCCAGTATTGCGCCAATGTGCCAATATTGTTCCAAGATGTAGCCAATATTGGACCAATTTTGTTTGACTACTGGGCTATATTCCTATTTTTTTATTTTTAAAACGATGGTAAAAACTAATCATCGTAATAATTATTACATAAAATATGTCTGAGATGTATAATAAAACAAACTTAATCTGTTTCACTTTGAAAATTTGAACTTCTCAGGCATTTTTCGTGAATTTTTGAAGCTACGTTACAAAATCATTTAACAAATTTTAGAAAGTTTTTACTTATTAAATTATTAATTAAATTTGAATTTGTAGAGATTTTCTACAATATTCATAAAGTCTCACAAATGTTTTATTTAAAGTACTTTTTTTAGTATTTTTTAGGACTAGAAAATGTACTCCCTCCCCCCCCCCCAACCCAATCTTCGAACATCAATAAAACCGAAAAAATGCAAGGCGAATGCAAACATCCTTTCGTAATAAAATTCGTCGAAAAATAAATGCCAAACAGAAACAGACTTTTATTATTTCATGCATCACAATACAGTGAGACAAGCTATATTTCCATTTTTAGGTGCGTTCGTAATTATGTAAATATGTAGCACCTATAGTGGTTGTTCAGTCCGTCCGTCTGTCTGTCCGTCCGCATATAACAACGCAAAAACTACCCAACCGAATCATTTGAAATTTAAAATACATACTTAATGCATAATTTTGTCGAGTCATTTCAAATTTTATAAAAATTAGATGCATAGATCATTTACAGGGACAATCAAAAGGATTCCGTTATATTACAGTCAATGGGAAAAAAAGTTTCAAATATAGTTTAATCGTTTGGAATTTAAAACATTTAATTATTACATAATTTGTCGGTATTACGGTTATCTGTATATTTACAGGAACACAAAGATTTCGACAACTATAATGTATCCGAAGTGCTGTTTACTATATCAGCAAAATCTGAATATTTTTAAAACTTCGTTATTGTACGAACGCACCTCATTTGCTACGCTTCACGTGCAATTTCCAACTTGTTTCAAGTTGTTCTATTGTACTAAGTGCAAATCTAAATAACACTAAAATAAGAATGTTAATTACTTTTCTTCTTTGTTAATTACATTTTTAATATCTGTAAAATAAATTGATATTTTCTATCAATTTTTCAAAATTTTTCATCAAAATTTATATTCATTCGATTATCCAAGTTATTTCGCTCCCGGTTAATCGAGAGCCTATTGTCTATTAAGCAAAAATTTATTAATATGAGAATGTTCAAACAGGGCATGTGTAATTTTTTGTCTAGCTTGTTAGTTTATCAAACTTATTTAAAGTTGTATGCTTTGCAGCTAAAAATGCATATAAAAGATGATCTGACGCCTGCTATGAAAGAAGATGCTACTATCTATTACCGATTCCTTAAAGGTAAGTGGAATTAAAAATTCCTTTGTTCCTTGTCCCTTTTCGAAGGAGGTAATAAAATGCACACGATTTAAAAAATGCTTGTGTTGTAAAGTTTTTAGTAAACGTAGACAACTTCTGCTTTCTAAGAACAAAATATGCCTTTACACTACACTGTTAAAAATTTGACCGTTTTGCTGCATCGTCACTCCACCGCTTGTATTGAAAACGATTACTTCACCGTAATATAGAGCATTCTAATACCCTGTTCACACCACAAACATAAGATATTTTAAGATAGACGTGTTTGAAGTGGACCCTCCCGGAATTGGATGCTTGTTCACATTGAAAAACTTACGTAAGATATCTCAGCGAATGTCACTGTATCTCTGAACTGAACAAATGTAACGTATGCGCATGCGCTTGAAATAAAGACGGCCACAACAGCCAATCAGTAAAAGCGAAGCTTTACAGCCAATGAGTGGGAGTGGTTGTTCCTGTATCTAGCCCGACCGAGTTCATAATACCCTGTTCACACCACAAACATAAGATATTTTAAGATAGACGTGTTTGAAGTGGACCCTCCCGGAATTGGATGCTTGTTCACATTGAAAAACTTACGTAAGATATCTCAGCGAATGTCACTGTATCTCTGAACTGAACAAATGTAACGTATGCGCATGCGCTTGAAATAAAGACGGCCACAACAGCCAATCAGTAAAAGCGAAGCTTTACAGCCAATGAGTGGGAGTGGTTGTTCCTGTATCTAGCCCGACCGAGTTGAAACTCTCTGAGAGAGTTCCAGACCTGAGATATCTTAACTATCCACAGTGTGAACAGGGAACCATTGGGTCAAAGTAGAGATATTCTATAAAAGCGGGGGGAGGGGGGCGGTGACGATGCCGCAAAAGGGTAAATTTTTTACAGTGTATTTTGCTTATGCGATTGACGTTCATCTTATTACAGAGTGCTTCGCTACTCTTTTACATGGGCTGTCTACTTGATGAGTGAGTTATGGACACATGCCTGTGATCGTGGTGTCCTATATTTTAACACCGGACACAAATGAGGCCTTTTCTCTCATTTCATCGAGTTTTGCAAAATTAATATTTATCTTCGAAAATCTTATTTCCACGATTATTTTTGAAATCATAGGTTAATTAGGTAACTGGGTTCACACACTACAAAGACTTTCAAGCATCTTTTTTTCCAGAATATCTGCAAAGTGATATTTCCCTTATTACATGAAAAAAAAAACCTATCTTCAAATTTAGCTATCAGTACTTTACCAAATTTCTGATGATTAAATATTTAAAATACCGTGAATTCCTTTATGAGTACGAACCCTGGGTAACCGAGGTTGCAAAGTAGCTATTTATAATTGGTAGAAAATGAAATATTGAATTTTGAACATATCTTGACTGCGGGTCTTTGAATGATCTCGTGAAGTTTAAGCCATGTGTTCACACAAAATTTTCGAAAAAAAAAAAAAAAAAAAAAAAAAAATTGATAGAGTTGTTGGCAACTATATTTAGCCAATTTGAAAAGGAATAAAAATTTCTATTTCAAATAAAGAACTACATCAGAATTTACGGATAGTACTCGGATGTTATTTACTTTTTCTCTAAAGAGAATTTCTAGAGGGCCTCCGTGGTCGAGTGGTTATGACGCCGCTCCTCTAATCTAGAGGCTGTGGGTTCGATTCCCGCTGGCTCCATTGCACACACACTTTGGGTGGAGCTCCCGGCTGTACTTCTCTTGTGATATAAATTTCATTGTGCTATTTCGTCCTTGTATATTGACGATGACTTATAAACAGGCTTTATGTTATACAAATAAATAAATACTTTCTAGAGTTTCTGTGGACTAAACGAACTACTTACTAAACAAAATAAAAAACTTACTAAACAAACAGTTCAAACAGGCTATTCTGAGTTAAGTGAGTTGAATTGAATAAATTTTGGGAAAGGGTTTTCTCCTTCTCAATCTTTATTAAAATTGAGTTTATTTACCTCTACTTACTAAACAAAATTAAAAACTTACTAAACAAACAGTTCAAACAGGCTCTTCTGAGTTGAGTTAAGTGAGTTGAATTGAATAAATTTTGGGAAAGGGTTTTCTCCTTCTCAGTCTTCATTAAAATTGAGTTTATTTTTGACCATTTGTATTTATTTAAATCTATTCTCTATACTGTTAATTCAATGTTTACCCTAATACATAAACTGTTGAGTTTAATTAAATCTGTGTCCGTAGTTTCCTTTCACTACTTTGATTAAAATGTCTGTAATAAAGGTTACTCGAAATTAAAAGTTATATCATGATAAAAAAAAATGGGTACTACTCTGTTCCCGTCGACCAATTTCGCCAAATTATACAAATTGCCAAACTAATAGCCAAATTATACATATTGACATAATTTTTATTTTAAATAACAAAAAAAAAAAAAAAAAAAAAAAAAAAAAGTAAAATATTAATAAAAATACAGCTCATATTCAAAATATTAGAATAATTGAGAAAAAGTTATAAGAAAAAATTATTTGTCATTTATTTATTTTTTATACTAAGTAAATGCAATTAAATTTCTTATAAATTAAATCTGGAATGTTTAGATCAGATTTTAACATTTATAAAATATAAAATACAGCACAATAAATTAGGTATACAGCTTCCTTAAACACACCAGAATATTAGAATAAAATTTAGATTGGTTCAAAATATTAGAATATTTTATTTTACGCAACAATATTACCTTATAAATATGAAGTAAATGGTAGTTAATATTTTGTAGCATCCCCTTTAGCTTTCATAACAGCGTACAATCGATCTTGCATACTATATACAAGGTGTTTACAAACATTTCTATCAATATTAGCCCAAATAGACTTTATACGTGCCACTAACTCAGTTTTACTTGAAGGAGGATTTTCTTGAAGTTTTTTCTTCATTATACACCATAAGTTTTCGATGGGATTAAGATCTGGTGAATTTGGTGGCCAAGGAAGTACCTTAATGTTGCGTTGGCGGAACCAATTCTTAGTTGACACCGAGGTATGCGGGGACGCTAAATCTTGTTGAAAGATGAAATCATCTTCAAATAAATCTTCTGATGATGGAATCATGTAATATTCTAAAATTTCTTGATATATCAGAGAGTTAACCTTTTCGTAGACGATGCATAACTTTCCAGGTCCTTCTGCTCTCATACAACCCCAAACCATGACACTAGCAGCAAATTTTACGGAACGTTTAAGACATTCTTTATCAAATGCTTCTTGCTTCATTCTCCAAACTCGAATACCTTGATTACCATATGAAACACAAAACATACTTTCATCACTAAATAATATATTTTTCCAATCTTCATTGCTCCATAAACGTCTTGATTTACACCAATTCAATCTTATACGTTTTGTCTTGCAGTCATGAGAGGTTTTGTTTTCGGTACACAAGATTCAAATTTAAATTTATGGAGACGTCTTAATGTTGTCGATGTAGAAACTTCAACTCCTTCTTCTTTCCATTTTCGGTGCAAGAATCGCACACTTTTAAAACGGTTTTTCTTAACTATACGCTTCAGTTTCCTGTCATCTCTAGCAGATGTTTTTGGTTTTCGGCCACCATTTCGGCGATTATTTTGAAATTTTCCAATTTTTGAATATTGTGTTAGTATTTTACTAACGCTCGATTGCGAACAATGTAAATAATTCACTATAAAACATTGATTTTTACCGTGCCGATACAAATCAACCATACGAAGTTTAGTAGATTCAGGAATATCACTCACACGGCCCATTTTAAGACGAAAAAGAAACAAACTGCAAAAAAGAATACTGATTTTAAATAAAATAGTCTGAATTTAATCAATGATGCCACCAGTTAAGAATTGGTAATAATTAAAGGAGAATTAATGTGAAATATTCTAATATTTTGAACCACTTGAATAAATATTCTAATATTTTGACTTTTCAAAATAATTTTTTTTGCAATTAATCTTTTCAAAAATGATATTAAATTTAAGATAACAAGTAAGTTTAATCAACAATAAGTTCTTAATAAAAATATCGTTTGAATATTTTCATTAAAAGACATTAAATTACCAAACGATATTTTCAATTTCTAAAAAAAAGGTAATTATTCTAATATTTTGAATATGAGCTGTACAAAGAAAAAGTCGAAATAAAAATCACTTAATCACAATTTAAACACGTGAATCGTATTTAATGTCATTGAATGTGACATTCACGATCATCTATTATTGGCACTTAATCTTATAGTTTGGCGATAATTTTTCGGTCGACGGGATAATCTAGTAGTACCAAAAAAAGAAAGCAGGTATGACGAAAATGAGTGAATTATCATTGCGTTCTAGATAAGTCCTTGAATATTTTATTTTTAAAATAGAAGACATTAAAATGTAATAATTTCAAAAGTTATTTATTTTTTTATGAAGAAAAATACTAATTGTCAGCGTCAAAGAGGGACCCATATTGATAACATGCCTTTAGATCACAATTAGCCAACAAAGCCTGAAGAACATCACATACACAAAAATAAAGATAATTATAGCCAATATATTCTCCAAAATGGTTACAGTGTATGAAATTTGGCAAATTTCTTCGGAAAGTTTGTTTTGTGTGAATTGTCATATTTCGGCTTAATTAACGCATAATTTTAAGTGTGAGACATATTGAAACCAGATTTTAAGTCAAGACATTAGAAAAGGGTCGTGTATTATACAGGAATTTCTGCTCACGGGTTAGCGAGCCAAATAAGGAAATGTTTATATTTTTCCCTAGTGAGCAAAGACAGAAAAAGAGAGAAAAGCTAACGGAGAATATCAGACATGGTCATGGAATGATATCGAAACTAAAATAATAGCAGATAATTTTTAACGGTCAACTTAGAAGAGATCATATATATATTGCGAAAAATAATGATAAGAATCGTATTTGCTTTAATAAAGATAAATTGTGATTATATCCGAATATAATTACATTTATATTGAATAGCGACATATTATATTAAGTGTGAAAAAAGGATTTATTTGAGTTATTATATGTTAGGAGATGTGAATAAAGGTATGATAAAGAGAATTAGCTTAATACGTGATACTGATATCATTATGTCAAAGTTCAAAAGCTTTCTTATTGAAAATCTAATTTGTAAAGTTAATAACGTTTTTAATATCAAAAGAGCGACTTCATTTCCAACGTATTACGGCCCCACCAGTGGCCGAGAGGTTCTGACCTCTCAACTGGTAGACGGCAGGTGCTGGGTTCGAACCCAATCGCGGCCGTCGGCCTAACTGTTCGGAGTTTTCGTGGTTTTCTTCGAACCTTGCATAAATACGGGTTAGGTCCCCTTAGAAAGACCCCCACGAAGAGCACTCCCCGTAGGTCCTATATCCCTAGAGTAGATAATCAGACGACAAAAACCAAACCAAACCAAACCAACGTATTACGTAATACTACTTTAGGAGAGAGCACAAGCAGATAACATGTTGTAAAAAAAGAAATTCATATTTAGTAAGATAAGCTGATGTTTTGTATCACTTCCAATTTTTTGGAAAAGACTGAATGATAATACCGCTTAATCTATTGATATTGCAAAAGATAAGGTACAAGACAATCTTGATAAGTCAGCTATCTAGGATCTTCATGTTTTTAAAAATAAATGGTATAGTAAATTTAAATAAAAAATGTAAATAAAAAGTGTCCTTCATATATTTACAGTAGAGATCGACCGAAAATTCTTTTTCGCTTTTTTGGCCAAAATATGAGCTTCCCCAAAATTTGTTTTCAGCGAATATGATGCAAAAATTCGGCCGGACCAAAACTTGACAGAAACTATCACTATTTAAAAAACTTCATTCCTTCCTTTGTAAATTTTCATCATTATTCATCAATTCAAATTGCATCGGCTCAAATGAGACTATTTATTGCTAGGATTTTCGTTGTTTATAATTATCTGCATGACAGACTCAAAACGTGAAAAAAAAATTATAAGCCAAACAATGCATATATGATTCCATGCATATATTTTTTTACGTGTTCATTAAAGTTGAAAACATAACAGTAATAGAAAAATTGCAGATTGAAATTACAGAAAGGTCTTTAGAGAATACTATAATTACAGAATACTCCTTGAGAAAGTTCTAGTATAATAGATGGTCTTTTATAAAAATCATTATAAAAGATAAATCGAGGTACGTGTACCTAAAACTAAAATATTTTTTTATTAA
The DNA here is from genome assembly GCA_964019185.1 of Maratus speculifer. Classification (NCBI taxonomy): domain Eukaryota; kingdom Metazoa; phylum Arthropoda; class Arachnida; order Araneae; family Salticidae; genus Maratus; species Maratus speculifer. The sequence goes on from OZ025291.1 coordinate 363,878,233, forward strand.
ATGAATTTCGCACAATTAGTAAATTTTTATGTGTCGTTGATGAAATTGTTGCGTTTTATTTTATACGAAAATAAAAAGTTTTGGATCTAAGATGGATATTTAATAGATATGTACAACTAGAGATCGACCGAAGGTTTGGTTTCGTTTTCGGCCCAAATAAATTAGAGTTTCGCCGAATATTCGTTTTCGGTGAAATTCTTGTCTGAAATTCGGCCGGACCGAAACTCGACTGAAACTATCTGTATTTCCAAAATTTATTTTCTTCCTTTTTTTAACATTTTCAAAATTTTCAACAAAAGTCTTTGATTTGAGCTTATCGGCTCAAATGAGACTCTCTTCATTAATTGCTATGAACTCCTCTGTTTAAAATTATCAGACATGCCTGACTCTAGACATATATGCAAATTATAAAGCAAGAAATGCATGTATCACTAAACTTTGAAGACGCTTTTCACGTTCTCATTAAAAAATGCATACTTAATAAAAATATAAAACTATCAGTTTGAAAATAGTAGAAATGTTCGAATGCTGTAAGAAAAAGTTCTACTATAACAGATGATTATTTACAAAAACCGCTATAGAGGATAAATCGAGTTACGTATACCGAATACATTTTTTGATGAGATTGAATTCATATCATTAAAAAATCATTTCATGTCGTTGATGGATTGATTACATTTTATTTTTTTATGGAAATAAATCAACTTGGGCCAAGCGTATAGTTAATTTATAATTATGATTGTTTACATATGTATTAATTATTTTACGATTTTTTTTAACATTTTCTTTTTTGTTTTCGGTCAAAAAGGAGAAGATTACCGAATTCGGTTTCGGTTTCGTTTCGGTCTCAAGATTATGTTTCGATCGATCCTTAGCTATAGCTAATTAATAATCATATACATCGATGTATGTATTAATTGCTTTAATACATGCAATTTAATTACTTAATTTCTTTCGACAGGTTGGTTTTTGTTTTTATTTTAGCCTGAAATTAGGAAAATCACTGGAAGTTGGTTACGGTTTCGAATTCGGCGTCAAAAACCTGTTTTGACCGATCCCTTCTTATCAGTGAGAATATACTAAAAAGTAAAAAAATGATTTTTTTTTTTTTTTTTTTTTTTTTTTTTTAATATCTAAAAGTATGACAACGCAAACTTTACTGTTGACACTGTTAAACTTTACTCTTCGATATTAAGATAAAACATGTTTATATATTTAATTTAAAATGTGCAAAATATTTCATGAAACTTACAACAAAGGAACAATTGCAGGACTTTTTTTTTTTCCTTCTTACCAAAATACACGACAATTCCAAAACATGAAGAGACGCAATTTAGTGGAATATAAGTAATGTTAGAAATTAAAAATCTAGAATTTGAATACCTAAAAATATTCATGTTTTAAACTATTCTTAACGATTTGTGAAAATAAAGAGGAGAAACTACATTTCAAAATTTATGCTGTTGATATGACCCCCCCCCCCTCCTGTGAAATTTTCATTTCATTATAAACCCTATTGTAAAACATTTAACTATTGTATGATTTTGAGCATAATTACTATTTTTTAATCATTTAGTTAAACGAAAAGAAATGCTAAACTAATCATATTGTTTTAAGTGCAAATAATTTATTGTTCTTCTATAATGGAGTCTGTACTGGAAACCTGCATGAACTTGGGCCTCGCCCGAAGTCCGACAACATGATTTGTAAAATTATTAATAGCTATAAAGAATTTATGTTAACGTAATCTTTGGACATATACTTCCTGCTGTTCTTAAATTCACTTCTGAATAACGCGACACATACAGTTTGACACATTTTCTAATTTATTTTTACCCGTAAAAGCATATAATTTACGAGACTGACTACCGAAGGGATTTGTAATCGAACAGCAGTTTCTATTTTTGGTAGGGGGAGCAGAAGCACATTGATACAGTTTTTTCTATGAATTTTTTTGGTGTCCAGAAATTAGAAATTTCTAGTTATTTTTCCATGTGGTGTCATCAAAACTTGTGTATTGTATTATAAAAATGTACAATCGTTGTTTTATATAGTAGTTTTGCATGTAATTAAAAAAAAGGCATTTGTATCAATGTGCCTCATCCCCGGGGTAGATTGATACACCTCATGGGGCACTTTGATACGCCTGGGAAAATGGAGACAAAATAATACCAATGCATATTTTTCACAGAAAATTAATTAACAAACAATTTTATATTTATTTATAGAAATTCAAATCAACCACTATTTATTTATAAGTAATATTAAAGCAATCAAAATTAAATAAATAATGACATGATGTTCTGGCCGTTCCTTGTCTAATTGTTGGATGTGATAACTTTGTCATATCTGGCACTTCAACCCTAGCATTATCTTATTTCTTAAGAAAGATGAAAAAACTTCCATGTTTTCTGTTTATAAATCGGTTTATAAACAGAAAATAAAGGATAATTATATTAAAAATTCTGTTTATAATATAATTATTCTTTGCTGTGATGCAGCTTGTTTCTTTTACTTAATATTTCTCATGTCGAAAATACTTTTTTCTGTGGAGAATCGATATAAATTCGAGATTTGCCAGGTTGCCGTCCTTTACTTTTGTTAGTTCTACTAGCATTAGATGTTGGGTACATTCATACGTCTTCTGTTTGCGAAAATACTATAAAATGTTCTAATATAAAAAATTAGAACTATTTCACGTCAGTAAAAACTAATATTAGAATTTTTGGCGAAAAATGGTTGGACTGAGGAATGTATGGTAAAAAAATAATAATAAAATGCAATGAAAAAAATGAACTAGACAAGTATTTAGGTTGTCTGTAGCTATCATGAGGCACATTGATACGTACCAATGTGCGCCATAACGCCATTTTGAATAAAATGAATCTCAACTCCAATGCTTCATAATTTATCTAACAATAAAGAATATAAAACTAATAAAGAGTAGCTTTACTTGCCAGGGAGAGTAATCTTTTCGGTTGAAAATACTATAGCAGTTGTATAATACATTTTCAATTGTACAACTTAAATTTACTTTTGACCTACAAAAACAATAAATCACCCGTCCCATTTCACTAAACTACTGAATCATGCCAAGACTTTCTGTATGTAGTTGTGTACATTAGCATCACCTTTTGGAGCTGTTGTGAAACTTCCTATATTGACCCTGTGAGCAGTAGAGGGGGTGTATCTATGTGCCACAGTTCCCCCTAAATAAGATACTTGTGTAACCTTGTTACGATATAAGAGACTCTTGTCAAATTGTTGTTCAATTTTCTCCCTCCCCATCCTGTCACTTCTGGAAACTAAACTCTGTTCAAAACGCTAACTTTGACAGTATTTTTTTAAATTTCTTAAATCAAAAAATGGATAACCTATCCTAAATTGGATATCGATTACATAGTTTCTGAATAAAAACACCTGCTAATCTTATGTGTTTCCGAAAAAAAGAAAAAAAATGAATTCAGAAATGTATCAGAAAGTAGCTCTTTTTGATTTGAGAATGAATTTGGATTTCGAATCTTTAATAAAATAATGTAGAAATATTTTGATAAATCTACTTTTATTATACAGTTTCAAAAGTTACGATGTTTTAAACTTTTTTTTTTCTTTTATTCTAACCATATTATATTTTAATGAATCTTTATTTGAATGTTGTAAGTCTAAGAATCTAAGTAATCATTCATGTTGCTAATGTGTATTTCCTGCAAAATGTACTGCAAAATCATCCCATAGATATGTATGCATTATTCTCTGAAGAAATCTTAATTATATGACAAAAAATGTGATTTTTTAAAAAATAGTAGAAATTGGGTAGGCCAGATCGGCCGGGCCGGGTCCGTATTCGCTGATTTCTTTTAGGGCCGGGCTTAGAAATGTAAAAATATAAACGGCCTGTGCCCGGTTCGAGCTTTTGAGTTTTACAATGAGCCGGGCCTTAAATTCCAGCCTGTGCAGACCTCTAGACTGCAGGCAGTTGAGATAGATTAAAAAAAAAAAAATACTGTTTTAATATTATTTTAACATTTACAATTAATGAATGCATTTAAATACAGTTTTCAGGTAAATTGAAAGTCTTTTTTATTTTTTCTCTGCGATGGTGTGTAAAATTGAAGGATTTGCATTTCCAGTAGCAAAAAATGCAAAAATCAAACTCTAATCATAAGGTCACTAGCGGAGACGTTTTTCTATAAAATCACTAGTAGAAAAACTTTTTTGAATTTTGGATTATGTTGATTTTTTTTAAATTATTATTAAGCTTCATCATTTCAAACACGTTCTTAGGTATTTGAAATAGAAGTAATACATCCCCAACATTTAATTGCGACGGCATAAGCTATTGTTTTGAATTTAGAATTAAACAATGCAATATTTTACCGTATTTAAAATCATGCTTGATAGAATTTATTAAAGAAAATATATAATTTAAATAACCTTTTATGCTCTTATTTTTTTTTCAACTTCCATGTGAATGCACTTAATTCTTAAGCCTGGTTGAAATTATCAATGTAAGATAATGTTTAATTTATAAAGAATACTGACAGATAAAGAAGAAAGACAAACAAAAAAATTTTTTTTGCAAATTATCAGGTCTTTTGTGATTAAAAATTAGATAAGTGTAAAAATTAGATAATAGTATAAAAATTAGATAATATTTTGATTCAATTGTTTCCACTTTTCGTTCCACATTATCAATGTTTTAGAAAAGGAAGAAAATATCTTTTTTTTTTATGTAGGATAGATATTAGTTATGCACGTACATTGAATTTATATTAATGAGATTTGCGAGAAATGATTCACTTGTTAGAGTCATCAGATATCTATACTACATACCAAATTATTACAAACTCTTTACCTTTCAAACATTTATTTTTTTTCATTTTAAGAATTATTGGCAAAATTATCGCTGAATTGTATTTTAATATTAAGTTAGAGGTACATTTTGATTAATAAGTTTTTTCAAACTGCACATTTAAAATATTTTGTTAAAAAATTAAAACGTTATGATTTATTCTTAAATTTCTACTAATTTTTTAATAATATTTCTTTTGTTTCCGAATGAGTTAAAACCGTTCCAGATTTTGATTTATGCTTATTTAATTTATAATTATTAAATTAAAACAACCATAAATTAATCACGCAGTTTATTTATAAGTGTTTGTGAGTAATTTTAAGTAAAGAATCAAGTTTTAAAAAACAATAAAGCAAACTCTTAAACGATCCATTTAAAACCTCCAGGAATAAACTTAAAATTAGACTATGTGTAAATTACTTAAAAGATGAGAAGAATATTTTAAAAAGATATTAAATTACTTTAATTCTTAGTACTTTCAACTGTAAACACACCCTTCATCAAAGAATAGAAAAATACTGCTATTAACGTCTTATTTTTATTTTTATTTTTCCAATGCCACGCAGTTGTTGTCAAAAGTGGAAGCCAACTTTTAGATCCTGAAAACATTGGGAAAATAAAATGAAGATACTAAGGAAAGTGGAATATTACTTGTTTCATGATTCTTTAAGCAAACTGGTCCGAATTTGGGTACGTTGTAGGATCCTGTAGGAATAGTGTTAAATAACGCGAATTTTGCTTGATTTTTTTTCATCTAGTATAAACTATATTTATACATATTTATATTAATTACAGATATATGTTACACAAGACTATGCTTGAATTTTTAGGTACAAATAATGTTATATGAAATGTAAATTGTTTACTATCATATTTAACGAAAACCAATGAAATCTCATATAATTTTATTTATTAGCAAAATTTAAAGCTATAATTCTAATTCTACGGTAGATTTACCACATATCTAATGAAAACATCTGTAAAAAATGATAGGCTTCTACATAAAATGTAAACATGAGAGAAAAACGATAACTTAATCAAAGATTACGAATCACTTTCCGACATATTCAGAGTAGAGTAATAAATCATCGCCATTTAATAAAATTAAAAAAAATCTTAATATTCAATTTAGAAAACAGATAACACATTTTAAAATTCAATTTACACTGTAAAAAATGTCACATGTTTCTGAATATATAAAAATGCACTGTAATCAAAAACGAAAATACACAGTAACCTCTTCTAACTCACCTAAGGTTTCGAAAACCGTTCTTTTACCTTTAACAATCCCAGAAAGCTATTTGTTTCCGAAATTTAAAGAAACGTTTATAAAAAGTAATTTTTATTAGCTGCCCGTCCATTTCGGAAACGTTTCTAAGTAGCTTTTACAGTACAATAATCACTTTTCTCAAATCAAAATATCACGTTTTCGGATGCTACCAATTCATACGAAAATATTTCAATATTCAGAGAGCACGTTTAATAGACAAACATACAATATTAACAGTATTAACATTAATATGAAAATTGACATTACTTTGCTACAATTGCATGCACAAAATCAGTTATGCAGCTGAAAATGTTTACTTGAGAATTGATAGGTTCCGAAAAAGTGATATTTTGATTTGAGAAAAGTGATTATTGTATTGTAAAAGCTACTTAGAAACGTTTTCGAAATGGACGGGCAGCTAATAAAAATTAATTTTTATAAATTCTTATTTAAATTTCGAAAACAAATAACTTTCTGGGATTTTTAGAGGTAAAGGAAAACGTTTTTCGAAACCTTAGGTGAGTTAGAAGAGGTCACTGTATATTTTCGTTTTTGATTACAGTACATTTTTAGATATTCAGAAGTATCTGACATTTTTTACAGTGTAGGAATTACTTTTAATAGTCATAAAAAATTCCGAATTATGATTAAATGCTTTGTATGTATACATACTAGGATGTTGCAATTTAGTTCAGTTAAGAAAATCATATCACGGTTGAAAATACTCCTTCTAAATTTTCTTCAATAAAAGGAAATGCACTCGAATATCTTAGTGCAGCTCTGTATATGATCTGAATTTATATACAAAGCGTAATATTCAAAACATCGATTAAAATTTTAAAAGCATAAACCAATTTTGAAAATGTATTTGTAGAAATTACCGCTCATAGACATTTTCTGCTTTGTTCAACTGAAATCAAACAAATTTTGCCAATTCTTGTTTATATTTCGATGAAAATGTTAATTTTGCATAAATTATTTATTTATTGCATATAGTTTTAATGAAAAAGAAAACTGAATAACTTGAAAATATTACGAGGAAAAAAAATGCAGTTCAAGTACTTATAAGAAATGCATATTTTTTTCGTAAAAATTTTTTCTGAAGAAGATTTACCTAGTTTTTATGTTTTTGATTTTCATTGTTTAGAACACTCATACAGTAAATATTGTACGAAATTTTTATGCCTTTTTATTTAAATCTGAATTTGCAGGCATTAGTTTTATGAATGTTAATTCTGGTTTTTTCCTTTCTAATTTTCTAAATTTATTTTATTATAGCGCGGGATTTTGATATAGCTAAAGCTGAAAAAATGTTGCGAAAGGTAAGGAATTTTTTATTATTACTTCCTATTTATTCCTTAGGGCTTTTTGTAAATTTTTCATATAAGTATATAATTTGATGCACTAACAAGTTACAACTTTATTAACTACATGTCATTATCTAAAGTTTGTCGAAACTGACGACCCACAGCCGGCCTAATTTTTATTTTTTCGATTTTGCTTATATATTTTTTATATTATGATAGTTTCAATTTCAGAACCGGTTTAAACCGGTTTTGAAATTTAAAGTAATTTTTAAAAAAATCTTAAACCAAAATCAAAAAAGTAAAAACTAGGCCTTTTGTGGATCGTCCTCAGCTATCCTATGCAAAAAAAGAGAAAAAAAATCATGTAAAAATATTAAAATTTGAGCGAGATATTTGAAAAGAACGCTCCCATAGACTTTTCATTATCATCCGGGTCTTTTTCTGTAACTAGCGTTGCGTCTTAAGACTTCCTCTTAACAAATGCGAAAATTTTTGATACACTCTTTGACTCATTTTTAGTTGTAAAAGCGCTAAACTGGCAGGAGTGGTTTAACTGCTCCTTCTTTTAAGGGAATTCGGTACACTTTGAATCTTTTTTTTTAATTTAAGCATTTTAAGTTGCATTTTTTGACATAATAATAAAGAATTCAATAATGGAAAATGATTCTATTTAGATACTGTTCAATTTATCTGGCAAAATTTGAAAAATTCATTTGTTTATTTGTTTATTTTGAAAACTGTAAGCTAATTTTTTTATTTAACTTCTCGTACAATTTTGAACACATTGAGCAACTTTTTTTTTTAAATTATTTGCAGAATTGTGCTTTTGTAACACACCTCCCCCCTTCGCTATTCTTTCCAGAGCCCAGAATGGGCTGTTTTCTTAATTTATAATTTATAATTCGTTTATAATTTGTTGAGTTTTAAATTAAGTTAGGAAAATGGCGTTTTTTGCTAGTGGGAAAAAGGAAGATTTAAAGATTTTGGCTGAGGAATTGGGAGAAAGTGTAGACGCGTCGCATAAAATTGTTGATTTACGAACTTTAATAGAGAATAGTCCTAACTATAAGGAAGATTTTGTAAAGGAAATGTTAAATACTGTAATAAATACTAGAAAAGAAGAACAGGCTGAAAAAGAGCGGCGGTTAGAACAAGAAAGAGCTTTCGAACTTGCGAAAATGAGAATCGAGAATAAAATTGATTCTAGTGCTTCAACTTTACATACTTCGGATGAGCAAAATCTCAAATTTGAATTGCAAAAATTAGTTCCTAAGTTCGATCCAAATAATGACGATATAAGTATTTTTCTAACATTGTTTGAATGCCAACTAAAATTTCTAAAATTTCCGGAAAATATTTGGGTCACACACTCTCAGGAATGGATACTCAGATTTCAGGAAATTTTCTTCGTTTTTGATGAAACCGTTTCCTGGGAAATGCTCCGACCGAATATTTCGACAGAAAGACGAACTTAGTTTCTTTGCTGATTTGACGATACAAATTTCTTAAAAAGTTTCGTCAAAACAGCGCTGGTGATGCCATCTATCGAAAAATTTAAAAGCAACCGTAATTGTAATTTTTGTCAGAGAGAAAAAAAAGCGTCATCAAGGGGATTCGAACTAACAACCTTCGGTACAGCAATCCGCTGTCTTACCTGTCACGCCACAGAGACCTCGAAAAGCTTTGTTTCTAAAGGCACATAATAGATTCTACTGCGTGTTTATAGTTTTATAAAGTAGTTTGTAATTTTATCGATGTTGTTATATATCTTGTAAGTTTTAATAAATAAGGCTTATTTATTGTTATGGTTTTTCTTATGGTTAACGAATATTTATATGTCTTAGTTAATATATTTATTAGAGAAATTTTCTTTGCTCAATGAATGATTAAAATATGGTCTGGTTAATTTTGTCTTACCTATCCCGCCACAGAGACCTCGAAAAGCTTTGTTTCTAAAGGCACATAATGGATTCTACTGCGTGTTTATAGTTTTATAAAGTAGTTTGTAATTTTATCGATGTTGTTATAAATCTTGTAAGTTTTAATAAATAAGGCTTATTTATTGTTATGGTTTTTCTTATGGTTAACGAATATTTATATGTCTTAGTTAATATATTTATTAGAGAAATTTTCTTTGCTCAATGAATGATTAAAATATGGTCTGGTTAATTTGTTGCATAGAAATAACGAATTTTTAAGTGCGTATTGATAAGTTTTTTATATGCTATAAGATAATTTATAAGATAAGGCTAAGATTTTACAACAACTGTTTATAAAAGGGAGAGAAATGAATTATGTATATTTTAATTTGATTGAAAAAAAGAATATATTTCTTGAATGAAAAAGAGATCCTAGAATTTTGAAATGTAAGTAACCAATTTTTCTTTTTGAACGATTTCGCATAACACAACAAATTTATTCTGTTCGAAATAAACCATAACGAATATGAACAGCAACAATAAATAAATAAATAAATAAACAATCTTAAAACTTTAACAGCTAAAAAATTAACTAATGCAGGAACAATAAATGTCTATATTTCATTACTTTCTGAAAAGCGCTAAAATGTACAGTTTTAAAATAAATTATTTCAGGACTGACATAAACAACCAAATATCTGCTTGTTAAAATCGCAAGATTTGTGGAAATACAGTAGTGCGCCCTTTGACAAACTGATTACCGCAACTGTTTCTTTAAAGTGCATTGAATCTGGCCATGATTGAGACAACAGTTTCGTCAAATATTTGAGGGTTTACGTTTCGTTAAAAGTCACGTGATTTTGATACAAAATGATCGTCAAAAACGACGAAATATAGCCCAAGGATTGCTGTATCGTCAAAAGTGAGAGTTTTATTTCTGAGAGTCCACATTTAATCGTTTCGGTCCCAAGTGATATTGCTAACTTGATAGCCAGGGAACCCGAAGAATTATCTCAAAACTACGCACATATAAAAACAATGCTTTTGAAAAGATTTAAATTGAGTTCGGAAAAATTTAGACAGTTATTCAGTAAACACAGGAAAGCTCAAGAATGCACGTGGAAAGATTTCTATTTTGAATTGCAAAATTATTTTAATGGCTGGATTTCAGGTTTTAATATTAGTACGTTTGATCAATTACGGGATCTCATGATAGCTGATCAGATCAAAAAAAAAGGCTCCACCTGACTTTAGGGACCATTTTTTGGACCAATGGGGTGATATAATATCTCTAGCAGAACTAGCGGAAAAGTTAGATAGTTACGATAGTATTCGGAAAGATTCTAGAAAAGAAACAAATAGCAATATCCCTAAAAACAAATACCCGGTTAAAGATAAAATTTACGACAAACATGATAGATTTAAAGATGATACTTTTAAGCCGAAAAGAGAAAATTTTCAACCCCCTTTAACGTGTTATGGGTGTGGGTATCCTGGTTTCATTCGCTCAAAATGTCCCAAATGTAATCATTCTAACAAAAAGGGATCTACAGAAATTAATAGCGTAGTCTTGTATACGTGTGTATCAGACTCTGCCCACCTTGCCATTATAGACGTTCACATAAATGGATTTTATGGAACTGCGTGTACTGACGCAGGTGCAAGTAATTCCATTGCGAGAGAAGCTTTGTATAACTTATTAAAATCACAGGGAATTGATTTTAAAACTAAAGTCATTACAATGACTTTAGCTAATGGTAGAACAGTAACTAATGAAGTCTTATATACAGAGGTAACAGTTGAAGTAAAAGGAAAATCTTTCAAGTTGGAAGTCCTTGTTTTACCAAAAGCTAAAGGTAATCGTACTTTGTTAGATATGGATTTCCTACAAAAGGCAGAAATTGTTCTTGATGTAATGAACCGACAGTGGTATTTTCATGACAGTCCTCGTCAAACTTTTGATTTTTATATAAACAATGATTCATTGATTCTGAAGAACCTGCCAAATGTTTTTAACTCATGCGTGCTACGTGACGAAGAAGGAAATCATCTAACTGAAGACCAAAAGAAGAATTGAGCGAATTGATTAGAGAATACGAAGATGTGTTCAAACCAGGGGGAGAGCCTACTCCTTTTATAGAACATCATATTCCCACCGGGGATTGTGCACCAGTAGCAGGACCACCCTACCGAATGTCACCTATGAAAAAAGAACTGTTGAAGAAAGAATTGGATGCTTTACTAGAACAGGGTATTATAGATAGAAGAATGCGAATCTCCATATGCAGCTCCTGTTGTCCTTATAGAGAAACCTAATGGTGAGATGCGTCTTTGCATAGACTACAGAAAACTCAACGAGAAGACGACTCCGGACACTTATCCACTTCCTAGACTGGATGATTTATTGCAAGATACTACTCCCACAGCGTAAATGTCAATTATTGACTTGAAATCTGGCTATCACCAAGTTAATGTCTGTCCTGCTGATAGAGATAAGACAGCATTCGTTTGTCCATTCGGAACGTTTCGCTGCATAAGGATGCCTTTTGGATTACGCAATGCTCCGGCAACATTTCAAAGATTAATAGATAAATTCCGCTATGGACTTAGCAGTGTTAAAATTTTGACATATCTAGATGATATGATTGTTCTGTCATCGACCTTCGAGCAACATCTTTCTGATCTGAGATTAGTATTTGAAAGACTGGCCAAATTTAAACTTCATGCTAACCGTGATGAATGTCATTTTGTTTGTTCACGTGTCAAATACCTCGGTCATTGGATTACAAACAAAGGAATTGAAGTGGACGAAGAAAAAGTGGCATCCATTATGAATATACTTTCCCCAAAGACTGTTAAACAAGTGCAATATTTTTTACAAACTTGTTCCTGGTATCGCAGGTTTATCTCTAATTTTGCTGAAGTTTCGCGTCCTCTAAGTAATCTTACTAAAAAGAATGTTGAGTGGAAATGGAGAACTGAAGAAGAAAACGCATTTGTCACTCTAAAATAATATCTGGTCACCGCTCCTATATTACAACAAGCTGATATGTCCAAACCCTTCATTATTCGAACAGACGCCAGCGCATACGCTCTCGGTGCAGTTCTACTCCAAGGCGAAGGATCCGAGGAACATCCCGTCGAGTACACCAGCCGACTGCTTAATTCTGCTGAGTGTAACTATTCTACTACGGAGCGTGAAGCTTAGTCGTTTTATGGACTCTAAATAAATTTCGAAGGTATATTGAAGGTTCTGAAATCATCGTAGCCTCTGACTATCAACCACTCCGATGGCTGATGAGCCTAAAATCTCCATCAGGTAGGTTGGCCCGATGGGCATTACAGATGCAATCTTACAACCTAAAGATAGAATATATCCCAGGCAAAGCAAACGTTGTTGCTGATATGCTATCTTGTCCAGAGTATTCTCAAGATTCATGTGAGGTGAATGCTGTTATAGTGGACTTTCCTACTGAAAGTTCTAAAGTCATTCGAGAAGACCAACTAAAAGATCCAGGGCGGAAGAAAATTATTGAATGTTTTGAGAGTAGCCCTCCTGCTACGGACTTGGTTAATTGAAATGAAAGAGGATTTTTAATGAACCAGGGAGTACTGTACAGATATGCCCCTGACTCTGAAGTCGAAGAAGCTCAGTTAGTAGTTCCAGCTCATGATCGTGAACGAATTTTAAAAGAATACCATGATGGTCCGACCGCTGGACATTATGGCGCCGAAGGAACTTTCCGACAAATTATTAAAAGGTATTACTGGACAGGTATGAAAAAATTTATATCAGAATATGTCAAATCTTGCCCTGATTGTAACAGGTATAAAGCCTCTAATAAAAAACCTGCAGGACTATTACAAACTCCAATTTATTCTCAAAGATTGGAAACTCTTTCTATAGATTTATTTGGACCCCTACCCGAAAGCAAGACAGGAAAACGATGGATTTTCATTGTTGAGGATTGTGCAACACGGTGGGTGGAGCTGTTCGCATTGACACAGGCTACCGCTAGGGAATGTGCATTAACACTTCTAAATGAAATATTTTTACGTTACGGGTTACCTAGAAGATTAATTAGTGATAATGGACCCCAATTTGTGAGCGATGTCATGCAACAGTTGTGTCACTTATTGGACATTAAACAAAATTTAATACCCGTTTGCCATCCTCAAGCGAACCCTGTTGAGCGTAAAAATCGAGACTTAAAACCCCGACTTGCCATTTTAGTAGGAGATGACCATGCCTCCTGCGAAGAGCGTTTATCAGCTGTTAGATTTGCAATGAATTCAGCAAAATGTGAGACGACAGGTCAAACTGCTGCGTATTTGCAGTTCGCGCGTGAAATGCGTACACTCGATGATGTTACGCATGATTTAAGGGTTGTAATAAATAACGATAATTTTGTTCTCGAAATTACCCCGCACCTTAAAAATTTAGCAAAATTTTCATCTAGGGTACACTATTTAGTCGAAGAGAAACAGGATAAACGTAAATTCTATGCAGATAAAAAGCGCCGACCAGGTCAAAATTACAGTCCTGGAGATCAGGTGTGGGTGACCTTACATCTAGTTAGTAACGCTAAACAAAAACGCAGTGCCAAATTCATGCCGCGCAGAGATGGTCCTTATACATCTTAACTCAAAGATCCTTAACAACTTATGAGGTTGCTCATCCGAGTAATCCGGACATTCCGGTAGGTACCTACCATACATCCGCACTCAGTCCATATCAAGGTGCTGACGAGCTGTCCGTACAACCGTTACGAAAGTGTGGTAGACCGCCAAAGGTTTCTGGTTCCTCATCGGGACGTTTTCGGAACCAGAGGGGGAGAATGTAACACACCTCTCCCCTTCGCTATTCTTTCCAGTGCGCTGTTTTCATTGGTTCCTTGCGCGGAACTTTTTTCTTACTCCCCAGTGAGATGTGAGTTAGCTCGGCAAGGAAAGATGTCTCACTGTTGACACGAAAATGTTCTACACCTTATCCAAGGTGAATACTTCCCATGTATGTCTAAAACTTCATCTTGTGATCGTGGTATGTGTGTGTTTGTTATGTTTTGTGAAATAAATGTTTTTGTGACGTTAAGTCTTCGATTCTTCAAATAACTGTCACATTTTATAATTTTAAGTATCCGGTTCCTCATAAGTTAATCAGTTTGGGAGAATATAAATAAAATGTGCACGAGTAGAATTACAGTAAAAATTGAATTTGTTTTACGTTTATATATTATATATATAACTTTTTTTAATGTGAATTTGATACTTAATTTTATCAGATAAAAAGAACAAAAAAAAATCAAGTCGATTGAGAAACATACATAAAAATTTTATCACTTTGAACATGCTTATTCGTCGAAAAGACACTTTTAAGTGAAGTGCGTTGTAACATTTAAGAGGATAGCGATCTAATAAAATCTATTTAAACTGTATTTATAACTACCGGTTAGCTGCAAAACTTCATCTCAATATACAAGGGATAATAAATTGTAATTTAAACAAGAAATTAGAAAATCGATCGTCGTTTTAAGCCGAATGAAAGATACTGAATCCCATTAATCTTTACAAGTATTTACTTTTTCATTCTTTGTATGTGTATTTGCTACTTGATGCATGATTGAATTCTAAGCATTTTGAAAAGTTTAATCCTACTGCTACAGTGCATAAAGCATAAAATGGGGAAATCAACATGCAAAACTGTATTTAAAAAATACATTTTCAGCAGAGGGCATTATGATCGAATATATTGCTACTCATAAATGGAGCATCCTTTGTGTTTTTAAATATTTATTATGCAATTTAAAGTACAGGAGATTTTTTTTGAAAGGTAGATTTTACGAACAGGAAAACATGTGTTTGTGACTGTGATTCTGATTGCACTCCAGAATATGGGAACGTCCACTGTTACTCTTGTGAGCATTCGAGCAAATTTTCAGAAATATATCGAACTAATTTATTACAAAATATAAGTAAGACAAATGTTGATGTAACCAGTTGATTACCATTGTGCTAAACTCATATAAAATACATCTAATTTTTAATAACGATTATTTTGCCTGTCTATATAATCTATAACACTTATTTTTTGCTATTGTGGCCTGAATGTCATAAGTATAACAAAATTTTGGTTTACTATATTGACAAATAAAATGCTTTTTGCTACAAATTACATAAATGTTACGCAAGTAAAACACAACGGTATTTAACTAGTTAACCCTTTCGTGTCCGAATTTTTTTTTCAATTAAAAAAAATACTTTTACGTTAATAACATTAATACTATCTATTAAAGTAGATTAATTAGTGTTTAACGAATATTTCATAGTTTGAAAAATAACGAATTTTGTGGTTTTTCTATACCATTCAACTAAGATACTTATGACAATACGCTAAGGGAGAATTTTTGGAGATGTTTAGAAAATATCGTATTAGATTAAGAATTAACTTATAAGTTTTTCATACTTTTTGCGCTTTATTACACATGCTACTTTTTGGAAAGTAACTTTTATTTAAAATCTAAAGAGTGAAATATCTGTTCAAAATAAAAGAATTGCAAACGGCGCAAACAGAATGAAAAAAAAATTATTATTATTATTAAATGAATAAACATAAAGGAATTCATATAGTAAATGGAAAGCATATACTTACACTGCTACACGTAAATAGTTGCAAAAGTATTTCTTAAAACAAAATAGTATTCCATTAAAAGATATGTACTATTGATAGTACACCAGACGGGTCACTTTTTTAATTAATTATATTTCTTAATAAAATAATTGGAATTAATTATAAGAAAATGCTCCAATAGTCAAACGAGTAACGAATAGATTTTTCCAATATTCACCCATTGTACTTCCACTTAATGGTAATTTTAATTGGTTAATTTTAACTTTGACCAAAATATCTCTGCTTCATAACAAGTTCGGTATTTCAATTCGCTTATTTTATTAAAAAAAAATAAATACCCTGTAAATTTTTTGTTTGCTAAGAATATTCGGAACCTCTCACCACTTCATAAAAATTGCCGACATTAATTTTTTTTTCACCAAAAAGTATTTTGGGAAATTTGGGCAAATGTTATTTTGAATTCGGGTAACAATGATCAATCTGTTGAAACGAATGTTATACAAAACATGATGTGGTCCAAAGTTACCTATTGGAAAAGATAGGAGAGAGAAAATAAGAAGTTTGAACATGTAAAAAGACTATAAATTAGCAAATGTCTTAATTAAAAAAATTAAACAAAATTCATATATATTGCTTAACATGGATTTTCCATACCTGGGACTGAGTACTGATTTTTCTTAGGCAGAAATTTAGATGAATTAATTTTTACCACAATGTTATTTTATTCATATATTTTCGAGTTCTGTCGTAGCGGCAACACCAACATTTTGCCTTCGTTCCCATGCATTTAACAACACAACCTCCCTATGACTTCAACAACACAACCTTCCTATGACTTCAACGTAATCTTTCCAAAATAGAAATTGCACATAATAGCACTAGCACAAAAATTTCAATGTTAGTCATCTTTGTGAATAACTTTTTTATTTGGTTCAATTGGAACCAATAGAATGGATTAATCTTCAACAAAATTAACATTTGTATAAGCAAAAATCCAATTTTCATAAGCATTAAAAAAATATAAAAAATTCCTCAAGAACATCAATGCGTAAATTCAACAAAACTAGCCGCACTTAGCGACCAGTTTGGTCTCCCTTGTATGTATACTAAGCATTAACTCATATGAGTTTTATTCATAATTTATTTTAACTGCTCAATTTTTTGTCAATTTAGAAGATTCTGCTAGAGAAATAGGCACATATATAGAGAATATGACATCAATGTCATATATGCACCACATTGGCCGCGACTGCAACAAAATGGCAATTATATGTGCTTTACATGGGAACCCGGCTATTGTTATTTATTTATTAATCAACTGTTTGTTTAGTTTTATTTTTTTAATTTATATAAATTGATTTATTCTATAATTATTAACTAAACTTTTTATTATTATTATTTCCTTTTTAAAATAATAGAAATCAGTTAAAAATATGTATGTAACTGGCATTAGAAAGCGAAGTTTTTGCCAAACTGGCTTCAGAAAAATAACGCGCCAATGTGTTGCATATATGACGTCTGGGCTGAAAAATCAAGAACTCGGTATTTTTATGCTAGCGCGGCGCAAATTATAAATCGCTCATATTATTTTACTCATGGCATTTTTTCGTATTTCATTAATTATTTAAAATATAATAATATAATCTTTTCACTCATTTCATTTATAATACATAACTTTAATTTGAAACGGAAAAGTTTAAAATTCATGACTTTTATTTATTTAATTTTTTTCAGTAAAAAGAACAATAAGAATAATAATGATATTTTGAATCATTATTAACGCTCCTTAATTGCAGCGAATACTACTTAGGCGTTCATTGACACTGATGAGGCTATAATAACATGGACTAGCCAAAGTCTAAATGCATTAATTTACATCTTGGCAGACAAAAGCTGTAAGAGGAAAATTCTCGCCTTCCACACACTTTTGTTTTACTAGTGCTGCTACAGTCTAACCTTGGCGTATTACAATGAGCTTCCTGCCTCAAGTTAGTGCTGCTATCTGTATTTTGAGATCAAAGCTTGGTCAATAACTCAAGCGAAATAGAAACTATATCAGATTTATTCATTTTTCTCTTTTGAGCCAAAGTTACTCCAGTTGACGACACAACAACAGTGACGCACCGTGGCGTAGCTAGTGTCGCGAATTCGATTAATATTTGTAATTACTTTGGTGTCCACACTCTCATAGTGACTCCATGGTCATAGTTTTATTTTTCACAGATGATCGCGAGAAATGAAAAAGAAGTAGTAGAAGTATTCTGGAATAAAGTTTGTGTTAAGTTTTTATCTGAAATGTTTTGAAGCTTCATTTTTTTTGTAATATATTTAAATTATTTTTCTCACGTTTAAAGTAAAACGACGATGTTTATATTTTCGGGTAGAATTTATGACATCGAGATTGCATTGTTTGTGATATGTGGCGCCCAAACTAATAGGGACGTGTGAAAAGTAACTGTTTTTTATTATTTAAAAGAACTTGAAAAAAAAATGGATGCTTTGAAAATCAAAAGAACGCCTCTTAGAGCTGGATTTACGAAAACTTATAATGCTTTAAATGAAGCTTTAAACGACGCAACTCCAGATGCTAATTTAATAGAGAATTTAATGTGTCAACTGGAAGATAAAAGCACAAGATTGCGAGCTGTAGATGAAGAAATTTTGAATTTTATGTTGACAGAGGAAAAAGATTATTCTAAAGAATTTGAAGCATGTGAGGAGTATACAGAAAAATTTATTGCTATAAAGCAAAAAGTAAAGACATTTTTGGTGAAGCCTATCGAAGAACAACTCCGATCGCAGAATTATACAGATGTTGAAAGAACGCTGCCCCGACCACTTCGCTTACCAGAAATAAGTTTACAGCCGTTTGATGGCGATGCAAGATTATGGTTAACCTTTTGGAATTCATTCAGTAAAATTCATGAAGACACCACTTTAGATGAACATATGAAATTTGTTTATCTTTTACAGGCGATAACACCGAAATCCAAAGCTGCACAGATAGTTAATAGTTATCCGGTTTCTGCTGATAATTATCCAAAAGTAATTCTACATCTCAAAGAAAGGTTCGGCAGAGAAGATACATTTATTGAGATATATGTTAGAGACCTTCTTCAATTAGTCTTAAATAATAATCGATCATCAAGCAAGAATTTTAATTTATCGTCGTTATATGATAATCTAGAGACAAAACTTAGGTCTCTAGAATCCTTAGGTGTCACAGAAGAGAAATATGCCAGCATACTTTTTCCACTTGTAGAATCTTGTCTACCTCATGATATATTAAAAATCTGGGAAAGACAGCGTGAGAAGACTGCTCAAGGTAAGAACCAATTAAATTCTATCCTTGATTTTTTTTTAAATGAAGTAATTGCGGAAGAGCGGGTTCTTTTGGCTCATTCCAATCTTGGTTTTGAAAACCTAAAGAAATATCATAAATGTAATAATGAATATAATTCAATGCCAACTGCCACAGCTTTATTTATCTTATACTATAATGCGAGCAAAAATTGTGTGTGTGTGTGGGGGGGGGGGTAAATTTTATCTCAAAAACGGCTCTAACGATTTTCGCAAAAATTTGGATTTTACCATTTTCGGGCACGAGAAGACCATTGGGCTAGGTCCCATATTCGGGAAAATTCGATTACTGGGTCATTTTGGGTCACAATGGGTCAGGATAAAGCTATTTATATCTATAGAACGGCTGGATCGATTTTAAGGAAATTTTGTATCCAATCGTTTTTTGTTACGAGAAAACTATTGAGCTGGTTCACATGTTCGAAAAATTTTGATTAGTGGGTCATTTTTGGGTCATTATAGGTCAAGCCATTTTTATCTAAAAAACGGCTCTAACGATTTCGACCAAATTTTATATTTTATCGTCTTGGATTACAAGAAGACCATTGGATTAGGTAACATGTTCGAGAAAATTCGGTTAGTGGGTCATTTTTGGGGTCATTGTGGGTCATGCTATTTTTATCTAGAGATTTTCTCACGCAATTTTGACTAAAAATTGCATTCTATGGTTTTCGAGCACGAGAAAAACATTGGGCTAGGTTACATGTTCGAAAAAAAATTTTAATGGGTCATATTGGGTCATTAAGGATCTGGGTCAAGCTATTTATATTTAAAGAACGGCGTGATGGATTATAACGAAATTTTATATGTAGCAGCTTTTTGACATGAGAAAACTAATGGGCTAAATCACATGTTTGAGAGATTTCGACTATGGGGGTCATTTGTGGGTCATGATGAGTCATAATGGGTCATGGTCAAGCTATATCTAAATAACAGGTGGATCGATTTTAACGAAATTTTGTATGCAACATTTTTTTGGCACGATAAAATCATTGGACTAGGTTACATGTTCGGAAAATTTCGATTAATGGGTCATTTTGGGTCATTAATAGTCTGGGTCAAGCTATTTATATTTAAAGAACGGCGTGATGGATTATAGCGAAATTTTGTATGTAACAGTTTTTTGACATGAGAAAACTAATGGGCTAAATCACATGTTTGACAGATTTCGACTATGAGGGTCATTTCTGGGTCATGATGGGTCATAATGGGTCATGGTCAAGCTATATCTAAAGAACAGGTGGATCGATTTTAATGAAATTTTGTGTGCAACATTTTTTTGGCACGATAAAATCATTGGACTAGGTTACATGTTCGAAAAATTTCGATTAGTGGGTCATTTTGGATCATAAAGGGTCTGGGTCAAGCTATATATAATTAAAGAACGGCAGGATCGATTTTAACGAAATTCTGTATGTAACAATTTTTAGAAACGAGAAAACTAATGGACTAAGTCACATATTCGAGAGCTTTCGATTATAAGGGTCATTTGTGGGTCTTAATGGGTCATGATCAAGCTATATCTAAAGAACAGGTGGATCGATTTTAATGAAATTTTGTGTACAACATTTTTTTGGCACGATAAAATCATTGGACTAGGTTACATGTTCGAAAAATTTCGATTAATGGGTCATTTTGGATCATAAAGGGTCTGGGTCAAGCTATATATAATTAAAGAACGGCAGAATCAATTTTAACGAAATTCTGTATATAACAATTTTTAGAAACGAGAAAACTAATGGACTAAGTCACATATTCGAGTGCTTTCGATTATAAGCGTCATTTGTGGGTCTTAATGGGTCAAGGTCAAGCTATATCTAAAGAATGGTTGGGTCGATTTTAACGAAATTTTGTATACAACATATTTTTGGCATGAGAAAATCATTGGGGTAGGTCACATGTTCGAGAAATTTCGATTAGTGGGCCACTTTTGGGTCATTCTAATTTTATCTAGACAACGTTTCGCGCAATTTTGACTAAATTTTGTATTTTATCGTTTTCGGGCACAAGAAAATCATTGGGTTATGACAGATTTTTGAGAAAATTCGATCAATGGGTCATTTTGGATCATAAGGAGTCAGGGTCAAACTAACTATATCTAAAAAGCGGCTCAATTGATTTTATCTAAATTTTGTATCTAATGTTTTTCGGCATGCTAAAACTAATGAACTAGGCCACACGTTCGAGAGATTTCGATTATAAGGGTCATTTGTTGGTCATGATGGGTCATGCTAATTTTATATAGAAACCATTTTGACTATACTTTGTATTATATCGTTTTTGAGCAAGAGAAAACCATTTGGCTTGGACACATGCTCGCGAAAATTCGATTTGTGGGCCATTTTGGGTCTTAATGAGCTAGGGTCATTCTAATTATATATAACAACGACTCAATCAATTTTACCTAAATTTTGAAACAAAACGTTTTTTGTCACGAGAAGACTATTGAGCTGAGTCGCATGTTAAACAAAATTATATTAGTGGGTCATTTCGCTTTATTGCTGAATGCTGCCAAGATAATTTTACCTAAAAAATGGCTTAAACGATTTTCATTCAATTTTATATTCTACCGTTTTTGATTACCTGAAGACGATTGAGCTATGTCACATGCTTGATCAAATTTGATTAGTGGCTCATTTTGGGTAATACTGGTCAGGGTCACGAGAATATAGCAAAAGCCAATAACTTGGTGATATTTGAGAAAATATTGGCGACATATGGCCAAAAAATCGACTATAAAAATTACGAAAACCAAAACACGTATTTGGAGCCAAATGAAAGAATGCCTCCAAATTTGGCTATATCTAGCAAAAAATATTGTCTTTCAGAATGTAAAGAATTTTTTTATACATTCTCAGAGCTGCCAAGTCTCCGGCTTTTTGGATACCAGTATTATTATACAGAAAATGATGTTTTAAGTAATTGGAACATTGAGACGATTTAAAAACAGATGATTTTCTCTAAAATTATACTGGTGTGCAAAAAGCCGGAGACTTGGCAGCTCTGCATTCTTAAGAGGATTCGAGATGGATGGTTAAACCAATCAGAGTCGAGCTAAAAAAGTGATTCAGATCGATGTCCTTTCGTTGTAAATTTTAAAATAAAGTAAAATTGATAAACATGCGCATAAAAACATAGTTTTCTTATTGATTGTTTTTCTAAATAATACTATTATAAACATGTTTTACAGTAATAATACAGAGTTAATGATACAGTGAAAATACTACATCGAGTTGAACACAAAGTTAATTTTGACCGAGCTAAGCTCGGTCTCCCCTGCTAGTAAATAATAAGTCTAATAAGAATTTAGTTAAAAAACGTGAAGATTTGAGTATATTTTGTGACAAGTGTCACTTATCAGAAAAATGTTTTAAAGCTAGTTCGCTTTCTTTTGATGAGAAACGTAACTTAATTTTGAAACAAGTTGGAAATTGCACGTAAAGCATAGCAAATGAGGTGCGTTCGTTGATAACGAAGTTTTAAAATATTCAGATCTTGCTGATATAGTAGAGCGTACTTTGGATACAGTATAGTGGTCGAAATCTTTGTGTTCATGTACATATGCAGAAGTAATTCTTATTATACTTCATTAACGTATATCTTATTTATAAAATGTGAAGTAGTTTAATATAATTAAAACACCCCCCAAACAATGTTTCCCCGTATAACATTATTTAGTGGAATACATTTGTGTGGCCCTGTAATTTAATAATAAATATTCTTTGCATCACAGATTATACAAAATGCATTTTTAGTACATATTTCATACATTCATGTCGATTCTATTACATTCAAATGAGTGTAACACCATTAAAATGCATTTGAAACTTTTTTCCCCATTGACCGTAATGTAACGGAATACTTTTGATTGTCCCTGTAATTGATCAATGCATCCGATTTTCATAAAATTTGAAATAACTCGACAAAATTATGCAATAAATATACGTTTTAAATTTCAAACGATTAAAATGCATTTGAAACTTTTTTCCCCATTGACCGTAATGTAACGGAATCCTTTTGATTGTCCCTGTAATTGATCTATCCATCCGATTTTCATAAAATTTGAAATGACTCGACAAAATTATGTAATAATTATGTATTTTAAATTTCAAACGATTCGGTTGGATAGTTTTTGCGTTGTTATATGCGGACGGACAGACAGACAGACAGACAGACGGACGGACAGACAGACAGACAGACAGACAGACAGACGGACAGACAGACAGACGGACGGACTGAGCGACAACAATAGGTGCTACGTATTTACATAATTATGAACGCACCTAAAAAGGAGCTTGCTTTGTTTGCCTGAAGAAAAACCACATTTCACGCAATTGTAACTCTAAAATTAAATGCACGAATTGTGGTACAATACATTTTTTTATATTATGTCAAAATGTTTTTAATGAAGGTAGTAATGTGTCGTTAGAAAGTCATAAACATGAATCAGGGAGTAGTGACACTGTTTTAACTACTCAAGCTTCGGATCCTACTGTGTTACTCCAAACTTTGAGTGTCCGTGTAAAGCACAATGGAAAAGAGAAAATCGTGCGTGGAGTTATTGACACAGGATCCGAACGTTTCTATTTATCACAAGATGTAATTAAATATTTGAATTATAAAAGTATTGGTGAAATTAAATTAATTCACACATTATTTGGTAATGTTGAAACAAGTGAAACAAAGCATAATAAATATAGAATTCACTTAAGTAGCATAGACAATAGTTATAAATGTGATATGCATGTTTTAGATGTTCCTGTTATTTGTTCTAAAATACGAAAAGTGCCAAATGGGCTTTGGTTATCAGAATTAAATAAATATGGCATTAAAATTTCTGATGTTGAAAATAGTTCATGTGAAACCGAAAATGAAATTAAATTAAAATGGGACTCTAATGGGAAAAATTCCAAGTATTAAATCAGAAACAAATAAGGCTGCTATGATTATTTCATCACTTTGGAACAATTGTTCCGTTGCTGATTTGTGGAAGCTGGATATTATGGGTATAACGGATCCAATTGAATCCAAAACTAAATCTGAAATTCATGAAGAAACTATGCAGTATTTTAAGAGTAATATAAGAATAGATTCAGAAGGGAGATACGAAGTAGCATTGCCATGGGTGCTAGATAAAGCTTGCTTACATAACAATAGAGAATTGGCCGAAAAGCGGCTTTCTACAACGAGGAAAAAGTTAATTAATTTAAATAAAATTGAGGTATATAGCGAAGTATTTGATTCGTGGATAAATGCAGGAATAATTGAAAGGGTGGTTGATAATAAAGAAACTAAAGTACATTATTTGCCACACAGACCTGTATTTAAAGAATCGAGTGAAACTACTAAAGTTAGACCAGTTTTTGACGCTTCGGCTCATGATAAAGGTTTCCCTTCTCTAAATGATTGCCTAGATAAGGGATTAAATTTGATTGAAATGATTCCTTCTATATTGCATCGGTTTCGGAAATATCCTGTTAGTGCAGTATCCGATATAGAGAAGGCATTTCTACAAATTGGTATTAGAGTAGAGGATAGAGACTATCTGAGATTTATATGGGAAAATGGCATAATTTATAGACATAAACGTGTTGTTTTTGGAATCAATTGTAGCCCCTTTTTATTAGCGGCTATTTGAGACATCATTTAGAAAGTGCGACTGAAAATCTTGCTTCTACAGTAGAAATTTTGAATGAATCGTTATATGTAGATAATTGTGTTTGCAGTTTCAACACAGTTGAAGAATTAAATAAGTTTATATTTGAATCCCAAACGTTACTATTCTCTGCAAAATTTAATCTCAGGGGATGGTTGTCAAATTATTCCATTCAAATTATTTCTGAAAATTCAACAGCTAATATAATACCAGTATTAGGTTTAAACTGGGATCTGGAAAACGATACCCTATCTTGCAAAATCGGTTCTATTGAGGAAAAACAAATTATTCCCACAAAACGAGCTGTACCTTCATTCGCTCAGAAAGTGTTTGATCCTCTTGGATTTACCTCTCCTGTGACTTTGCTCCCTAAACTTATTCTACAAGAATGCTGGAAGTTAAAAATTAAGTGGGATGAATTACTCCCAACTAATTTGGCTAAACAATTTTTAAAATGGGTGCAAGGATTGAAGATGATTTCTGACATCAAATAGCAGCGATGGATGTATTTTGATAATTATGAAAGTAATGATGTAGGCCTTCACATATTTTGGGATGGAAGCAAACATGCGTATGCTACTTGCATTTTTCTAAGAGTAAAGAGAAAAGATAAAATCCTGGTAACTTTCGTACAGTCACGTGCAAGAGTAGCTCCCCTTAAGAACATAACGATACCCCGGTTGGAGCTTTTAGCATGCTGCATTGGAGCCAGGTTGGGAAGTCGAGTTACATCTGATCTACGAATTCAAAATTTAAAGATATTTTATTGGTGTGACTCAACTACAGCTTTAAGCTGGATAAAGCGAGACGAAAGATGGGGAACATTCGTTTGGAATCGCGTAGAAGAAATCAGATCCTTAACTCAAAAGAACCAATGGCGACACATTGCAGAAAAATTTAATCCGGCAGATATCCCTTCCAGAGGTTGTTCGATTGAACAATTTTTACAACTAAGATGGTGGGAGGGACCGGATTGGTTGGCTCAACCTGAATATACTTGGCCTCAAAGTGTCGAAATTCCCGATGAAGAAATTATTAACTCTGAAAAACGGAAAAGTGTCATTTCAGCAATGAACAAGAACACAGAATCTAGTGATTGGTATTATCGACAGTTTTCATCTTTCAAGAAAATTATAAGATTGATCGCCTGGATTTTAAGATTCTTAAACAATTTAAGAAATCCTAATTCAAAAGAAGTTTCTGAACTTACGTGTTTGGAATTAGAACAAGCCGAAAGAAAATTGATAATTTTGATTCAGAAAGACAGATTCAACGAGAAGAATAATCAGAAGATACGTAGCTTAGGACTAATCCTAGATGAAGATGGTATTATAAGAGTGAAAACGCAAGTTATTTATAGAGAAGATGCTTTCAATTTTAAATACCCTGTTCTTTTGCCTTCTGACCATCCTGCAGTCCACCGCCTGATCTCCTGGAAACACCAAGAGCTTTTGCATGCAGGAGTGGCTCTTATGATGACATCGTTACGAGAAGACTACTGGATCGTAAAAGCTAGGAAAACTATTCGAGTAGTAGTACAGAAATGTGTACGATGCAGAAGATTCAGTGCACAAAAGACAGAATCGATTTCTATTGCATTACCAGCAGAAAGAGTTGAAGACGCAGCAGTGTTTCAGATAATTGGAGTTGATTTAGCCGGCCCATTATATTTAAAGAATGAGGAAAAGGCTTGGATTGTTCTGTACACTTGTGCAGTGTATAGGGCCATACACTTAGAATTAGTTACGCCATTATCTACAGATGCTTTCCTCCAGTCTTTCAGGCGTTTTATAGCGCGAAGAGGAAGACCAACCACTGTGTATTCTGATAACGGCGGAAATTTCGTCGGGGCAGACACAGCATTTTCAGCCATAGATTGGGAGCAAATCTCTGCCGTTGCAGCAACACAAAAGATTCGCTGGAAATTTAACCCACCTACCGCTGCCTGGTGGGGCGGTTGGTGGGAGCGTTTGATACAAATGGTGAAACGCATCCTGAGAAAAGTTCTAGGTAGAGCTTCATTATCCTACGAAGAACTGCTCACAGTGCTCTGTGATTGTGAACAAGTTGTGAATGCTAGACCTCTAACATATGTTACTGAAGATGTGAACGATCTAGCACCGTTAACACCATCAATGTTTTTACAGGACATAAGATCTTCAGATGTGAGAGATTTTGATGCAACTGACGCGCAAGAATTAAATAAAAGAGTTAAGTATAGGCAACATGTTCGAGAACACCTACGTAAGCGATTTCGTATTGAATATTTAGGACAATTGCGCCAGCAAAGTTCTTTGCAAAAGAATGTCAAGCAACTGACCGTTGGTGATGTCGTACTCGTAGAGTCTGATAAGAAACGTGCCTATTGGGCTTTAGCCCGAGTGCAAGAACTTATTTCTGGTAAAGATGGCCACCCAAGAGTTGCACGATTAAAAACTGAAAATGGTGAACTTTTGCGACCTGTCCAAAAACTGTACAATTTAGAGATTCCAAAAGAACTTTCTAGTGATCCAGTATTAAGAACGAGAAGTGGCAGAATAGTGACTGTCCCAAAACGTTATTAACTCTAAATATTGTTTCAACAAAAAACTTTATTCTTATTTTTTAGTATATTTCATAGTGTTAATTTGAATTTGTAATAATATGTTGAATTTTATTTGAATTTTGCAGAAGAAAATGTTTATTTACCTATTTTGAGAAAAGTAATATTGTAAGAATTGTATCTTATCACTGTAATGTAAGTATTAGTCATATTTTATTTTATATTTTATTGTGCCCATTGTTGAGTTTATCTGTCGAAAACTCAAGGTGGGAGTATGTCGCGAATTCGATTAATATTTGTAATTACTTTGGTGTCCACACTCTCATAGTGATTCCATGGTCATAGTTTTATTTTTCACAGATGATCACGAGAAATGAAAAAGAAGTAGTAGATTTATTCTGGAATAAAGTTTGTGTTAAGTTTTTATCTGAAATGTTTTGAAGCTTCATTTTTTTTTGTAAGATATTTAAATTATTTTTCACACGTCTAAAGTAAAACGACGATGTTTATATTTTCGGGTAAAATTTATGACATCGAGATCGCATTGTTTGTGATAGCTAAGAGGAGGACGGAGGAAGCGGTCCACCCCGAGTGTCACCCTCTAAAGGGTGACATCCAATCTTTATTTGAAAATAAGAAATATAATCTTATGCGATTTTAGAAAGGAATTCTGAAATAAAATGAAATTTTTAGCGCACGACGCAATAGAGTTATAGAGTTAGTTTTCTTTTCTTTGAAACTGTGAAATTTTATACAGAATGCTGTATCTAAATAAGATATGCACCAGGGAACAAAAATCTACTTATCCAACTCCGGGGTACCAAAAGCAAATTTTAAAAGAACGAATTTTCTTCTACATATAGACACCACCTTGAGTGATGAGTTGCTCTTGTGATATTTTTTATGCAGGAGGTGAATCAGAAATGGTATGGTCATTTGTTATAATAGCGTAGAATTGTGATTGAAAAAATATGACGAATCGGAAGGGGGAAGGGTGACACCATGATGGCTGGGGGTCAAACCATTTACATCCGCCCCAGGTGTCACCCTTCCTAGCTACGCCACTAGTGACGCATGTATGTGTAGCACATTTAGACACGACTTTATATTTAATGCACTATTAACTCAAGATCGTACTGATCCCGTTATTTTCCAGGTGAAATAGCAATATTTTTCCCCCCCCAAAAAAAAAAAAAAAAAAAAAAAAAAATCTAGTTAAAATGTACGAAATGTCGTCGTTCGTTACGAAAGACTTCCTACATCAAAATACTGGTAACAAAGAATTTCCTGTTCTGGGAATTTCAGGACCCGTACGAACCTTGTATCTATATATTAATTTTTATAAACTTTATTTTATTTCAGAATGTCACTTGGAGAAAAATATATCAAGCGGATACAATTGTACAGAATTTCCAACCCATTGAGGTATTGTGTGCTCATGTAACATTTTAATAGCATTAGTGTGTAATAATTTTAATAACATTATCCGAAATATAGTAATTTTAATGCTCATTAAAGTTTTAAATTAGGAGTTATCACTTTTAATATGAAAAAGTTAACTTCATATCAAGAGAGATTGACATGAAGAAGTACTCTTTTGGTTCTTAATAATGTTTATTTTTTTTTTAGGTTTTTGAAAAAATGATGGAACCAAGTTTAGTAGGTTACGATAAAGATGGGGATATGGTGCTCTACAGCCCAGTAGGAACATTTAGCATTTTTGGTAAGCTAGTTTAAATTATTTTACTCAGTTGATGTATTGCTATCCATCTGACATGCTCAGATGGCAGCAAATTAGCAAAATCAGTTAAAAAGCAATTGGCTTCCAAGTGATTTGGATACTAGCAAGGCTGAGATCTGCGCACATAGCCTGTATTAATGTTAAAATAGGATTTTAAAGCAGTAAAGCAATACTCTTATAGTCTTGTTATATCACGTGTTTTTACTTTGACCAATGACATCTAAATTAGAATTCTTGCCGATAAAGCTAAAATTAAAGTTAAATAAAGTTGAAATTAACATTAAATTCAATATAATGCTACTATGATGTATTAATGAGTATATACTCCATCAAGACAATTAAAGGATATTGAGGCTGTGTATGAATCTTGCGTGCAGAAAATTATTTAGATGATTGATACTCGATAGGCAGACGTGGCAAGCTACATGAAAAAAACAATTGCATATGTTTGGAGGAAAAAAAATCAGTTATATTGAGCATTTGGGTACAAAAGGAATAAAACAGTTTGTGCGTATGAGAAAAAACGAATAAAAAAAGATATATCTAAACCAATCTCCTATATCTAAACAGAAAAATCTTTTTCCTTCATGAAGTGATTAAAAAAAGGAATGGAATCAGAAAATTTATTTTCACATACTTTCCACCTAGGGTCATATATGTCTTCGCTTCCATATATTTTTATAGTTTCAAAGAAGAATTAATATAATCTACTGCACAGTCCTTAATTTTAAAATAAAAAATCTTAGGTGCATTAAACATCGACTATATTTGTTCAAGAACAAAAGCAGCACACTAGTTACAACAGAATTACATGAAGTTAAATTCATGCAGAATTAAGAAATGTGATTAAAAGACATCAAGATGCCTGAGTACGTTGCAATTTTTCGAACAAGCCTTTGGTCAAATTTCTCAGTCTAAATTGACCTTTTCTTTCTGAACAACCAAAAATATTACTTCTCTTGACCCCTCAGAATCGGTTATCTATGTTCAGTCAGTTTCAAATAGTTTTTAAGATGTTTGAACAGGAATTTAAGTAGTTAAGATTTATCCCCCCTTTAATGATAAAAGTTGTCCAGTACTTAAGATTTCTTCGAAAATTTCGAGCTTTATAACGTGAAAAAGAACATTAAATAGAAAATACAGGGTGACTCATAAATATCGAAACAATAGGCTATGTCCTTAATCATTGCCCCTAGACACATACTTCCAATTGCAAAGTTTCATAAAAAAAAAAGGTGAATTTTTTTATAAGATAAGTTGCAACTCCATGGGGGGGGGGGGTCTTTTTTAAAAAATACGAAAATTTAATTTTTATACGGCCCACTGAAGATAAAACTTCAAATTAGAAAATCTTTCCTTATCCATTCCTGAATTGAACAAAAAAAAAAAAAAATAAAAAAAATAAAAAAAAAATTCGATATCTACAAATCCCCGAAAGATATTAAAATCCAAAATTTTCAAAAATTCGTGACTTATACCACTTAAGCATACCTCTGAGCGGAGCGATATCAGTTCATTTGAAGTACAATGAAGGGATCGACCATAAATTTATGCATTGTTAAATGTCGATCTAAGACTTTAACTTTTAGATATAAAATAAAAGCGTATAGATTTTTGCTTTAAACTTCCTTGAAATATGCTAGATGCCTGCAATATCTCGAGCTTGGCGCCAATCTTGTAACTGGCACGACCCACTGGCCGAAACGTCTTATTAAACACTTTTTTAAAGTGTTATTAAATTAAGTGAACTATGTTTTGCTGGAAGAATTAGTTGAAAACGATTTTAAAGAAATTAACGGTGTTCCAAGTCTGTACAGAAAATGTAATTAACGTTGTTTGCGTTATTAAGCTTCTTAGTGATTGTCTTATGTAGATAGCTTGGGGAAACATTGAAATTGACAGCCATGTGATAGATTAATACACGGTTTTTTTGCCAAAGTCGTTTCAACTGCTGTAACTATAGCTTGGTGGGTTTTGAGGCCTTCCTAAACTACCCCGGTTGTCTTTTGGCCAGGAGTCCTTCTACACTGTAAAAAAAATGTGTAATCCTACAAATGTAAAGTAGCCAAAATCTGTTGGTTTACTAACATTTTATCTGTACACTGTACAAGAAAAAGTGTGATTCTACGAAATTAATTTTTGTAAAACTACAGAAATCTGTATCTTTACAAAATAATCTACAAAAGTTATAGTTGTATTTCTAAATTTTTATCTGTAACCTGCGTTGCAATTACATAATATATTCTAGGCATCCCAAACTTCCTAAAAAATTTTTAGTAACCTTACAGATTTTTTTTAATTTCAGTGAAAATTTGTATTTGTTACATGAGTTTATGCTGTTGCCGATACATAAAAAGTTTTAGGAATCCCAGTTTCCTAGAAAACTTTTAATATGTTTACAGATTTTTTTTTTACAGTGTAGTAGCGTTGTAGAACATTGTATATAATTCGTTTTGGGATATTTTAGGCAAGAAAAAAAAATGGATCACGATGACCTTGTTCCGATGATGAATATTGTTTTCGTAAAATATGTGCACACGTGTACGCAGACACTTCTCTTTCAATTTCATTCTCGGAAAACACAAACTACACTTTAAAAAAATTTCAAGAGGTTACTAAAAATTTTTTAGTAAATTTGTATTCCACAGAATTTTTTAGTAACCATTACAAACTTTTTATTTGCAAGTGAAACAAACATTTCTTTTGTAAACTGAACAAAAGAATTTTTTGTATAACTAACTTAAAACTTTTTAGTATGAGCTACCAAGCAAATTTTAGTAATAGCTCCAAAATTATTTTTAGTTACAATTACGTGTGCCTGAAGGGCAGTAGCTTCCTTCGAGCTGCATCCAGTGGGTAAAAAAGACAGACTTCTGAAGTGGAAGATTTTCGGCAAAGCCGCAATAGATGGCAGCACCAAACATTGCTACCTGCTCTATTTTGACACGTTTCTAAAGGGGAGGGAAACGTCCACAGATAATTACCCATGGTAACTGCTACGACAGGATTTTTATTATCCCTTTATTTAACGAGTACTTACATTGCATACATTCGGTGCATATTTTGTGACATCCAGTATCGAACCCGGGTACTTTCAGCCTGGAGTTCGGTGCTATAACCACTAGGCTATCACGGCCACACCAAATGAGTTTTAGTAATAGCTATTAAAAATATAAAACTATTAACTCTATTCGTTGCTAGCTTTTTTCTAGTAATTCTTACAGATTCCTTGTAACCGAATAAGATTACAAAAAAAAATTTAGTAATTACAAGGATCACTAAAATTTTTTTAGTAGATCGACCCTTTTTTTTACAATGTACTAAAAAGACAAAACTACTGACTGAAAAAGACCCGGGTGACAATGTTAAGTCTATGGGGTTTTTCTTCTTAAATATCTCGCTCAAATCTTAATATTTTTACATGACTTTTTTTGCATAGAATAACTGAGGGCGATCTACAACCGGGCTAGTTTTTACTTTTTCAATTTTGGTTTCAGATTTTTTTTAAATTTAAATTACTTTAACTTTCGAAACTGGTTAGAACCGGTTGTTAAATTGAAACTATCATAATATAAAAAATATATAAGCAAAATCGAAAAAGTAAAAACTAGCCCGATTGTAGATCGTCCTCATCTATTCTATGCAAAAAAATCATGTAAAAATATTAAAATTTGAGCGAGATATGTGAAAAGAATGACCCCATAGAATTAACATCATTATCCGAGTTTTTTTTAAAGAGTAGTGTGAGCTCTTAATGAATTCTCGGCTAATGGGCGTGTCCTTATCCTCTTCAGACTCGAAGGTAAAATAACACTGCGAACGCACATTCATTGATTTGGCACAAACGAGAAGATATCGTAGGTGACAGAAAAAGCTTTTTTTCTGAAATTGATATTTTAGATAGGTTATAATTTATATTCACAAATACGGATCTAAAATGTCTAACACCCTTAAAATATCTATTTAATTATTGATAACCTAAATTATGTAGTAACAAATTGAAGATCTTTATTTAATTGAATGATCTACAAATCCTCAATTTTATTTTTAATAGCCAAACGTATAAGTTAATTAATTATGAAAAATTTCTCATTATATTGGACACACTCTCTGGAATGCATTTTGCAAATTCAGACTATTATAATACTTATTTTATGCAGAAATAAGAATTAATGCAGACAGTTTTCGGTTTTGTTTCAAAGCCAGAAACATTCAGCTGCATAGAAGTAAAGTAAAAATGTAAAAGAAAAAAAAATCAATTAGTTTAGTTTATATCCATCATGATTCGGAAGTATCGCATTTGATACTTCAGAACGGAGGAGATTATAAACCATAAAGCTACACTTCATGTGCAGGTTTCGCCTAATTGTTATTCCTTTGCTATTTACTATACCTTTAAAGTTTGCGCGGATTTCTAAGAAACAGTCCTGATCTCCCAGGATAAAACAACAACTATTTAATAGAAGTTTAGTTACTCAAGAATCAATTGAGTATTTAAAAAAACAAAAATATCTTATATATAACATATAATTATATAACCGCCATAAAAATATTTTCAGATATTTATAACAGTATAAAGGTGAATAACCTCATAAAACATCTCACATGGTTTGGAGAACGACATGTAGCAATGCTGGAGGAACACAACAGAAAAGTAAGTGGCTATTTTTAATTTCTGAGAAGCAAATTTTCAATTTTTCTTATTTATATTTCTCTATATATACACAAAATTATCTTAACTTAGATGTTAATACCTTACTGATGTCATCTGAACACAATTCCATCGATCAAACGATCAGTATGCGTAGTTATGTAAATGCAATTTGATTTATGTATAATATAATTTATATAAAATGTTCCTTTTACTTGTGAAGGTCAATTTTTTCCATCTTCGAAAATATATTTAACTATATATTTCAATAATTTTGTATTCTTATTTTACTTGTCAGAAAGGGAGGGGGGGAATTTGCGAAATTGTTATGGGGTAAAAAAATTAAACAGCAAATTCTAATTACTGTTTCCCGATTTTTGTCACAATTGACAAACAATTTGCCTTTGGGTCATATGTTTATTCACAACTGAGAATGCCGTTCAGCAGTAGTGTTGCTAGATGTCCGGATTTATGTAGGATATTCCGATTTTCAAGGCAAGATGTGACCATGAGTGTTGGAAATCTGGATAAAATCTTGTCCCTCTAAATTTGTCAAGTTGTTTGTTCAACAGTGATAGTTCCGATCCGGTTTTTCTTTTTGCATTTCGGTCGTAAAGACACTCTCTCTCTTTTTATCTGTAACTGTATGCATAATTTTATTTCCACTTTATGTACTGAGTCAGTACAGGGTGGTTATAAAATAAGTATCCCTATTTGGAGCTGTCTGTAGCTTGAAGAAATAACCCGAATGAAACCAAAATCTGTACTCATACTATTTAAGAAGGGGAAGAAGAATGGAACAATAAAAAAAGATAGTTACAGTAATCGGCAACAGATGGCGCTACGGGTTCTATCGGTGCAAACGCCGTTGTAATAATTAGTAAAATCAAAACGTGGTCATTTCTGCCATTAATGTTGTACGAAAGCTCTCAGTTTACCAGATCGCGCTTTAATTTTAAAACTATTCTACGTTAACAGTTCAAACAGTGCGGCTGCTTTACTTCAATTTAGGCGTGTGAAAGGAATGCGTAACGGAAAAAGTCCTTTGACACCGTGTGCAGTGAGAATAATGGTAAAAAATTGAGGAGACTGGATCGTTTACTGTAAAATGTGGAAGAGGGAGGAAACCATTACCTCTTCGCACTCAAGAAGAAATTGCTACTGCGATTGTGGAGCCATCAGGGACTACGGTCCTAGTGCACGTGTAGTTGCCCGAAATTTGGATATTCCATATACTACTGTTCGAAAAGTCCTACGAAAGGTAATCCAATTTTATCCGTATAAAATTAGTTCTCATCAACAATTGTTACCAGGTGACGCGCAGCAGAGACTGGATTTTGCTTTAACGTTTTTAGCACGAATGGAGTTGGATGATGCCTTCCTATGGAAGATTTTATGGGGGAATGAAGCCCATTTTCATATGAATGGGACAATCAATACGCAGAACTGTAGAATATGGGCTTCGGAGCCACGAACTGTTATTAACGAAATACCCCTCCACACTCCAAAAGTCACTGTGTGGTGTGGCTTTACTGCAAGTTTTATTCTTGGTCCTTATTTTTTTAAGGATTTACGACCAACAGGCCCTGTAACGTCTTCGGTTACTGCACAAAGATACCTGCACATGTTACAAACTTTTGTAGTTCCTCAACTGCAGCAAAGATAGTGCCTATGTCTGAAACAATTTTTATGAAAGATGGAGCCCCGCCCCATATTGGGCGAGCAGTACAACAGTTCTTACGGCAACATTTTATAGATGATAGAGTAATAAGTCGGTATTTTCGTATGACGTGGCCTTCTCGATCCTCTGATCTGACGACATGTGATTTTTGGCTTTGGGGGCACTTAAAGTCTATTGTGTACCGTGGAGGTGTCGCAAACTTCAATGACTTAAAAGATCGCATATCACAACATGTGCGAAACATCACTCCTGATGCTTTGCATTCCGCAGTTGAGCACGTCGTCCACCGCCTGGATTGTGTCTTGCAGCACAATGGTCATGTAGAACCTGAACTTGATCGGCACCACCATGCGATATCTTTACCCCATTCACTGTGAAAATTTCCAATAAATTAGGTATGCCATCCGGTTTTGTCCTTAATTCTTTGCTCTTGTATTGAACATTACATTTCAAGCACAAAAGCGCCATCTGTCGGCTATTATTGCAATTATTTTTTTATTGTTCCAGTCTTCTTCCCCCTTCTCAAATAGTACGTGTACAAATTTTGGCTTCATTCGGGTTATTCCTTCAAGCTACAGACAGCTCCAAATAGGGATACTTATTTTATAACCACCCGGTATATCTAAAGTGTGAAACATCTCCATATATGCTGTGATGGATGGACGATCTAAACAATGGGTTTAGTTCTTGCTCTTTGCTGCAGTTCAATATGTGTTAAACGATGAAGTCACCAGCAAATGCTGGAGTTTTCTGTAAATAGTTTTATTTAAGTTTAACATTCCAGATGAATGAATAAATGGGCTTGTTTTTTCTAATTTAAACTGTGTCATCAATGTGCTATATACTTGACGTCACACCACAGACATTGAACACTGCGTTTTATAACTCTGCTTTATCCTCGTCAATAAGAAGCCCACGTGACTACCGCGCGGGACACCAAAAGTCTCGCTTTTTTCATGATACACAAATTCTTTTAAATTACTTTTCGTACCATGTTTTTCTTTAATCTATTTCAAGTAGAGCTTAAGTTGATTTCAAGAGATTGGGGGGGGGGGGGAGACAGTTTTAGAATTGGAGAATATTAGAATTAAGCCTTGAAATTCAGCCACTAAAAATTAAGCCTTGTCTCTATCACTTAAGAGCAAATACAGATAAGACTCCTGGACAGAATATTTCAATAACATTTCGTCTAAGAGCTAGCAACGTTTTCGACGATTTTATCAAGGCTCATTTTTATCAATTTTATCAAGGCCGTTTATTTGTGGAAGAAGGAGTTATGCAAGTCAAAAAACTTCAAAATTACGTCATGAATACATAAAGTCATTTTATCAAGATTCATTTTTACTTTCTTCTATCTTTACAAGAAGAAAGTATTGGATTCATGAAAATTTTCGACTTCCGGTTTTCGACGGATTTATCCGTTTTAGAAGGTCCTGAACACGTTTTGTCTATTTTTAGAAAATGTCTGTCTGTGAGTCTGTCCGTCTGTCTGTCTGTCTGTCTGTCTGTCTGTCTGTGTGT
The DNA here is from genome assembly GCA_964019185.1 of Maratus speculifer. Lineage (NCBI taxonomy): Eukaryota > Metazoa > Arthropoda > Arachnida > Araneae > Salticidae > Maratus > Maratus speculifer. Next base: position 363,915,361 of record OZ025291.1, read on the forward strand.
GTGTCTGTCTGTATGTGACAAGAAATTTGTGGGCGCTCTATCTCAAGAACTAATGCTCGAAATTTCATAAAATTTTATATTCAGTTAGACCTTGATATGAATTAGTGCCTATTGGTTTTTGGTGTAAATTGGCCTGCAGGTGGCGCTGCTGTACTACGTTTTTCATGATTTTCAAGATTGCTATATCTCAAGAACTAATGCACAGAATTTCACCAAACTTCAGATTCTGTAACCCCTTGATATACATAGACGCTGATTAAGTTTTGGTGTAAATTGGCCAGCAGGTGGCGCTGCTGTGCCACGTTTTTCAGGATTTTCACGATAGCTATATCTCAAGAACTGATGCACAGAATTTCACCAAATTTCAGATTCCGCGATACCTTGAGATACATAGCCACTGATGAGGTTTTGGTGTGAACTTCCCTATAGGTGGCGCTGCTATACTACATTTTGTACGATTTTTGCGATAGCTATATCTCAAGAGCTAATGCAGAGAACTTCATCAAATTTTAGATTCTGTTACACTAGAATATATAACATAATTAGACGTTGATTACATTTTGGTATTAACCTTGCAACAGGTGGTGCAGCTATGCTGCATTTTGCACGATTTTTCCGATAGCTATATCTCAACAACCAACGCACAGAATTTCATCAAACTTCAGATTTTGTTACAAAATGACATATAATATAATTACACGATGATCAGGTTTTGTTATAAATCCTTCAACTGATGGTGCTGCTGTGCTATATTTTACACGGTTTTTTTTTAACTAGCTATATCTCAAGAACTAATGCACAGAATTTCATCAAACTTCAGATTATTTTACACCATAACATAATTAGACGCTTTTTTACGTTTTGGCATAAATTGTCCAAGATATGGTATTGCTGTGCTACGTTTTGCAATTTTTTTTTGTTATAACTATATCTCAAGAACTAATGGACGAAATTCCATCAAATTTCAGATTCTGTTAGGTCTTGTCATAAATAAATGCTTATTAGGTTTTAGTATAAATTACCCAACATGGGGCACTACTAAGCTCATTTTCTCAGAATATTAATTAAATTTTGCGTTTTAGGCTTTTCGGATACCAGAATCTCATTAAGCTAGGTCAAATGTTCGAGGAAATTCGATAGTGGGTAACTTTGGGGTCACTACGTTTTTTTTTTTTTTTTTTTTTTTTTTTTTTTTTTTTTTTTTTAATATTAAAATGTACTTATGAGATAGAAGAAAGTTTTGGGATTGACACATCCAACTAGTTTTATATGTTCTTCCCTTTTATGGTGTAGTAAGTTTGCAGGCGATCAGGCGGTCGGCAGACACGTTGCGTTTACCTGTAGGAGAAGGGGTTATGCAAGTCAAAAACAACGAGGCAACGAAAGTGTCTGTTTCAAGAGTGGTTTATAGTTTAAAAATTATAATTCTTCATTACGTCATTTTATCAAGCATAAAAATTACAAGATATTACTCTTTTGCTAGCAGACAACCTATAATTAATTTGCCAGACTCAAATTCTTTTGCAAGGTTAATTCCAGACAGCTTTAAAAATGGCAACGAAAGTGCCTGTTTCAAGAGTGGTTTATAGTTTAAAAATTATAAGTCATCTTTACATCATTTTATCAAGCTTAAAATTTACAAGATAATACTCTTTGGTTAGCAGATAACCTATAATAAATTTGCCAGACTCAGATTCGGTTGCAAAGTTAACGCCAGATGGCTTTAAATATGGCAGCGAAAGTGCATGTTTCAAGAGTGGTTTATAGTTTAAAAATTAACTTTTCAACCGAATTTGAGTTTGTCAAATTAATGATAGGTTGTCTGCTATCCAAAGAGTAATATCTTGAATTTTTAATTTTGAAAAAATGACTTAAAGATGACTTGTAATTTTTAAATTATAAAACACTCTTGAAACAGGCACTTTCACTGCCACGTTTAAAGCCGTCTGGCAATAATTTTTTAATCGGATTTGAGTCTGTCAAATTAATTATAGGTTGCCTGCTATCGAAAGTGTAATATCTTGTAATTTTTAAGCTTGATAAAATGAATTAAAGATGACTTATAATTTTAGGTAGCTTTCATTACAAAAAGTAAAACCTATTGCAGCCGTCCAGAGGAAAACACTTCCAGAAAATTTTGGCATATTTTCACCGATCATGACCCCCAGACCCAAAAACCACCCTCTGTTCAAATGTTGACGCACACACATATATATATATATATATACAGGGTGTCCGAAAAGTCTGGAAACGACCGAATAACTCGAGAAATACATATGAGATTGAAAAACGTAAATATACGTGTTAAATATTTTTAAATAAGCTACTCAGTGATACCAAATTTGACCTTCTAAACCGACCCCCTGGGGGTCAGAGGGGGTCCAACTTTGAAATCTTAAATTATAACCCACATTTTTTATTGCAGATTCGGATTCTACGGACAAAAATACGCAACTTTTGTATTTGATGTTTATTTCAAATCTTCGTTTATCACGGTGTAATCGAGCATATTAAATCGATACATATTCCCGCTTTTCCAACGGGATTTTCCCTAATCGAAACTGATTCGGCAGAATTTTTGACGTCAAATTCCTCGTCTTTTGTAGGAATAGCGTTTCCTGAAAATCACCCGTGGCGATTATTTCAATAGTGCTACACTGTTAAAAATTTGACCCATTTGCTGCAGCGTCACTCCACAGCTATTATAGAATATCTCTTTTGTGACCAATGAGAATGCTCCATAACACAGTAAAGTAATCGTTTTCTATAAAAGCGGTGGAGTGACGATGCAGCAAAAGGGTCAATTTTTTTACAGTGTACTTTACTGTGTTTTGGAACATTCTCATTGGTCATGAAAGAGATATTCTATAAAAGCTGTGGAGTGACGCTACAGCAAATGGATCAAATTTTTAACTGTGTAGCACTACCGAAATAATCGGCAAGGGTGATTTTCAGGAAACGCTATTATTGCAAAAGACGAGGAATTTGATGTCATAAATTCTCCCCAATTAGTTTCGATTAGGGAAAATCCCGTTGGAAAAGCCGAAATATGTATCGATTTAATATGCTCAATTACACCGTGATAAACGAGGATTCGAAATAAACATCAAATACAAAAGTTACGTATTTTTGTCCGTAGAATTCGAATCTGCAATAAAAAATGGGGGTTATAATTTAAGATTTCAAAATTGGACCCCCTCTGACCCCCAGGGGGTCGGTTACGAAGGTCAAATTTGGTATCACTGAGTAGCTTATTTAAAAATATTTAACACGTATATTTCGTTTTTCAATCTCATATGTATTTCTCGAGTTATTCGACCGTTTCCAGACTTTTCGGACACCCTGTATATATATATATATATATATATATATATATATATATATATATAGTAAAGCATCGTTTATACGACGATCACTTATACGACGTTTACATTTATACGACGTTTTAATGTGGTCCCGATTCATTCCTATTCATTTTTATGTAAAAATATATCTTTTATACGTCGCCCAAAATCATTTATACGTCGATTTTTTGATTTTGTGTAGGTTTATTTTTGCTTACTTTTCTTGTATATTTTACGAACGAACGGAAGTTAGCAGTTATGAATGACACCAAAGACCGCGTTTAAATGCACTCCACTATATAAAAATGTGGGCTGGTGTTCGATTAGTCTGAAAAATCAGCTTACGTGTAACAGATTACACTGGGAGGGGTCATTCTTTTTTCGGAGATGGTCAGCTTTCCATTCCTGTTTTAAGTTGCAAATAACCTTCTAACTGTTTATCCATCTAACTGTTATCAGTATTTTCGACTTTTTAGTTGGCCAAGCAGGGTTTTTTATTCTTGACTTTAAGTGGAAAGGAAAACCTTTCGGTGAAACATAAATAAAGGTACGCATATTTAAATTGTTTACTAATCCCCCCTCCCCCCCAACCCCCGTTTTTTTGGTTATTTGTTTATTTTGGTTTGTTTAATTTGCAAATTCACGCAAATCATCACGTTAAACATTAAAATTACTTGAAAACAAAATTAATTCTTTTTTTGGAAGTGAAAATCGATTATACGTCGTTATCGTTTATACGACGTTTTCCGGTAGTCCCTTCGGCGTCGTATAAACGATGCTCCACTGTATATATATATATATATATATATATATGATTCACATTATGCAATGAAAGTTCAAAATTTTCAAGGAAAGAGTGTATGTCAAAAAGGTAAACAATGAACTATGAAGAATTAACGAAATTTAAAAAAACAAACAAATACAGGCAAGAAAAAACAGTCTGTTCTTCTTCAGAGGGAGGACAGACGAAACCTAGCCCCACCCCCCTACTTTAAAAAATGCAATGTTTCAGGTTTCTGAACGCCCACCAAACCTGCATTCAAAAGTAACAACATAAAAACATATACCAAATTTTAAAAACAAAACCAATGATATGAAATATATTAAAAAATCTTTACTATGTAAAAAATCTGTGCAGTAGCTTATAAACTATTTTAAAATGAATGAAGAGTTTGACAAGCCTCCTCCCTGACCTAAAACAAAATATTGAAATTATGAACAATCATACCTGCTTCAAACTCTTGCCTGTAAAAAACAACAAAACAACTAGAATGCTCTCTCCAAGTCCAAATTGCACAAAACTTCTAAAGCCAGGTCTGCATTACTTCCCTAAAACTCGAAACATCCAGTCATACTCGTTCTAAAAATATAGACTTTAGAATAAAACTTTCATAAAGAATGTCAGGGAAGCATGCTATCAAATTACAAGCTACGCCAACAGTCCGCAGCGTTGCCAATTATTTTTTACAATAGTTTTTACATAATGTCTTAAAAAATTAATTGGATAATTGTTATTATAAAAAAGATTTGCTGTAAATTTATAAACCTGCTTATAAAAATGTTTTTCATTATTACAAATTTTATAAAATCGAATTAGTTGATTAATTATTATATTTATATAAATTCTTTTACGTAGGTTAGAGTACCAGTGTGGCATACTTCTTGTTAAAAAATTAAAACTGTTTTTTTTTTATCATATAAATCTATATTTACTGTATCATTCAAAATGGCAAAAGAAATATCCAAAAAATCAACATGATAATCGTCATCGTTTGCCTTATTTAATTTTAATCAATCTGGATAAACATTATTATATTCATGAGTAAAATCAAAATTTAAAATTAAAATGTCGTCGATATACCTAAAGATTTTTAAAGATTTATTGTAATTTATTGTATAATTAAATTCAAAGTAAAATAAAAACAAATTGGCTGCAGTAGATGAATAATTAGTTCCCATACCTATACCACAAATCTGTTTATATATGTTAATGTTGAAATTTACATAATTATTGTATAAACAAAAATGACATAAACTTAAAAACAAATCCCTATTTATGTTCAATTCATCTTCTAAATTAAACTAGTCGTTGGGGGCCACCGTAATACTTACCCATCATGGATATGTATATGAAAATAAAACATGGGGCACTATTTATACAATGCATTGCAATTCTAAAACAAAATTTAAATATTGTTAATATACATAGTAATGCTATATTAAAGAACTGCTGATGTACCAATTTCGACAAATTATGTAAAACGCCAAACTACTCAAGTAGTACCGAACTGCGTAAAAGAAACATCCTTATATCTCCAAAAATAATAATTCTATTAACTAACAATTAACTGCGTTGGATTAAGCGTCTCATTTCCAATTAAAATATACTTCTGAATTGTAATTTGAATGAAATACAGGGTCATGAAAAATCGAAGAATGTGGAAAATAAGATTACAAATATCTCGGCAACTAATAATCCGATTGACTTCTTTCTATATGCAAAATGTGTGTTATTTTATTGCCTTTTACGTCCATGTTTTAGAACAAAAAAATTCGAAAATTTTTATACACCTTTCATCAGAACGAATTTTTCGAGAGTCCGAAAAAAATAGTTCCGGATAATCGAGGTTGCTGATATTAAATAGGGTTCGTCCCATTCTTACATACTAACTACATACAAAATTTCAAGTCTCTATCTCAATTTGTTCGGAAGATAGAGCGTTTACAGACAGACAGACTGACAGACAGACAGACAGACAGACAGACGGACGGCAAAATTTTTTTTTCTAAAAATATGTTTTTCGGAATCTCCACTATCTAAAACGTGTAAATCCGTCAAAAAAAATTTTCGATTTTCAAAACGATTGCAAGACTTACCCTATACTACGTATGATGGGTAAGTAATAAATCAAATATATTAATTAAAACATTGAATAATTGATCTATTGGTATATTAGTAAAAAGGTTTTCGAAATCGAAAACCTGCATTAAGTGAGTAGTGAAATTAAGGTTTTGTAATACTTCAAAGCTGTTATCAATTGACCAAAAGTAACTTGAGTTTTTGAATTTAACTTTGAGAAAACCATATATTCTTTTAAAATATATCATATATTCTTTTCTTCTTTTATTGGACCATTTTAAGGATTTTTTGGAGAGCTTTTTAAATTCAAGTGCATATGAATATCAGACTTTCAGTAAAGAAGACATAATTTTCATAAATGATTTACATAAAAATTTTGTAATAGTTCCTGTGGACAAAGCTGCCAATAATTTTGCTATTATTTGTAAGAAATTTTATATAGAAAAAATAAATGATGAATTAAAAAATACAGAATTTTACGAAAAAATTGATATTAAAAAAGATCCTATTGTCAAAAAATTCTTTTCATACAAGAAAAAGTGTAAAAGTTTGTTTTCGTATGCTTTTGATGTTTCTAGTCATCACTGTTTGCCATTTATATTTTTGATTCATAAGTCTCCTATTAAATTCAGATATATTTGCAGTACTACCAATAGTGTTAATAAAAATTTTAATTTAGGTCTACAAAAGCTTTTAAAAAGAATATATGGTTTTCTCAAAGTTAAATTCAAAAACTCAAGTTACTTTTGATCAATTGATAACAGCTTTGAAGTATTACAAAACCTTAATTTCACTACTCACTTAATGCAGGTTTTCGATTTCGAAAACCTTTTTACTAATATACCAATAGATCAATTATTCAATGTTTTAATTAATATATTTGATTTATTTAATTTAGAAGATGAATTGAACATAAATAGGGATTTGTTTTTAAGTTTATGTCATTTTTGTTTATACAATAATTATGTAAATTTCAACAATAACATATATAAACAGATTTGTGGTATAGGTATGGGAACTAATTATTCATCTACTGCAGCCAATTTGTTTTTATTTTACTTTGAATTTAATTATACAATAAATTACAATAAATCTTTAAAAATCTTTAGGTATATCGACGACATTTTAATTTTCAATTTTGATTTTACTCATGAATATAATAATGTTTATCCAGATTGTTTAAAATTAAATAAGGCAAACGATGACGATTATCATGTTGATTTTTTGGATATTTCTTTTGCCATTTTGAATGATACAGTAAATATAGATTTATATGATAAAAAAAAAAAAAAACAGTTTTAATTTTTTAACAAGAAGTATGCCACACTGGTACTCTAACCTACGTAAAAGAATTTATATAAATATAATAATTAATCAACTAATTCGATTTTATAAAATTTGTAATAATGAAAAACATTTTTATAAACAGGTTTATAAATTTACAGCAAATCTTTTTTATAATAACAATTATCCAATTAATTTTTTAAGACATTATGTAAAAACTATTGTAAAAAATAATTGGCAACGCTGCGGACTGTTGGCGTAGCTTGTAATTTGATAGCATGCTTCCCTGACATTCTTTATGAAAGTTTTATTCTAAAGTCTATATTTTTAGAACGAGTATGACTGGATGTTTCGAGTTTTAGGGAAGTAATGCAGACCTGGCTTTTGAAGTTTTGTGCAATTTGGACTTGGAGAGAGCATTCTAGTTGTTTTGTTGTTTTTTACAGGCAAGAGTTTGAAGCAGGTATGATTGTTCATAATTTCAATGTTTTGTTTTAGGTCTGGGAGGAGGCTTGTCAAACTCTGCATTCATTTTAAAATAGTTTATAAGCTACTGCACAGATTTTTTACATAGTAAAGATTTTTTAATATATTTCAAATCATTGGTTTTGTTTTTAAAATTTGGTATATGTTTTTATGTTGTTACTTTTGAATGCAGGTTTGGTGGGCGTTCAGAAGCCTGAAACATTGCATTTTTTAAAGTAGGGGGGTGGGGCTAGGTTTCGTCTGTCCTCCCTCTGAAGAAGAACAGACTGTTTTTTCTTGCCTGTATTTGTTTGTTTTTTTTAATTTTGTTAATTCTTCATAGTTCATTGATTACCTTTTTGACATACACTCTTTCCTTGAAAATTTTGAACTTTCATTGCATAATGTGAATTATAACTTGTGGCATTATATATGAGCTGCTTAAAGCGCCAATGGTGCTGCAATGTTTTCATGGTGAATTGACACTATATATATATATGTATATATATAGTATTTCTGAACCGATTTGAATGAAACTTGGTATGTACATAGTACATGCAAATGTCTTGACCGAGTTCGTTAGACAACACCATCCGCTATCTTGTTTCAAAATGGCAGCCATTTAAAATTTTAAAAAAAATTTTAAATTAAATGCGAAGAAATTAAAAGTTGAAAAATATTTTCTTTTGTGTGTTAGAACGTAAAACAACGATTCCAGAACACTTTTTATTTTGTTTATATCTTAAAAAATGATTGAGTTATAGCACTTTGAATTTTTCTTATGGCTGGCATTTTGAAACAATCCGATTTTTGTCATGCTATAACTAACGTATTTATGAACCGATTTCAATGAAACTTTGCATGTACATAGTACATACAAACTTCTTTACCGAGTTCGTTAGCCAACATCATCCGCCATCTTGTTTCGAAATGGCGGCGATTTAAATAAATTTAAAAAATTTAAAATTTAAAATTAGATGCGAAGAAATTAAAAGTTGAAAAATATTTTTATTTTATGTGTTAGAACTTAAAACAACGATTCCAGAACACTTTTTATTTTGTTTATATCTTAAAAAATGATTGAGTTATAGCACTTTCAATTTTTCTTATGGCTGACATTTTGAAACGATCTGATTTTTGTCATGCTGTGTAACTAACGTATTTATGAACCGATTTGAATGAAACTTGGTATGTACATAGTACATACAAATGTTTCGACCGTGTTCGTTAGCCAGCATCATCCGCCATTTTGTTTCAAAAAGGCAGCCATTTAAATTTTTTTTAAAAATTTAAAATTTAAAATTAGGAACAAAAAGGGGAGAAATTTAAAAAAATTCTTTTGTGTATTTGACCTTAATACAAAGATTCGAGGGCATTTTTTTGCTTCATCTATATCTTGAAAAATGGCTGAGTTATAGCACTTTCAATTTCCAGTGTGGTTGACATTTTGAAACGGTCTGAAATTTATCACGCGATAATACGCATATTTATAAACTGATTTGGATATAACTCCGTGTGTACATAGTACATATCAATGTCTTGACCGAGTTTACTAGCCAACTTCATCCGCCATCTTGTTTCAAAAGGGCGCCTATTTAAGTTTGTCAAAAATATTTTAAATGTATAATGACGTACAAATAAAAAATTAGAAATTGAAAAAAGATTCTTTCTAATGTATTTATCTTAATAATGAATTCCGGAGTATCTTTTGCTTTGTCTTTATCTTAAAAAACGCCTGAGATATAGCAGTTTGAATTTCTTATGTGGGTGGCTTTTTTTTAAAAATCAATTTGCCCGCGACAGCACTTGTATATATTAATCAATTTCGATATGAGAGTGCATGTCCACATGAATTAAGATATCGACCAAGCTCATTGGTTTGTTTTATCCATCATGTTGCTTTAAAATAGAATACAGTTCATGATATCGTGGAATTTGGCGACTCTCTAAATCGTTGAAAATAAAACCAGGTTGAATAAAATATGACTAATTTCTAAAAATTCCTATTAATAATCAGCATTGACAAAGACTAGCATTCAATCTTATAAAATCGGGTTTCACTAATTTGAGCTTCTTATGTTTGAATAATATAACTTAATTTAAAATAAATAATATATAAATATGTATATGAAAGCTACCTCTTCCTCCCGGCATTGCCGGAAGGACTTTTGAAATCATAAACCATTCTTGAAACAGGCACTTTCGTTGCCATATTTAAAGCCGTCGGGCACTAACTTTTCAACTGAATTTGAGTCTGTCAAATTAATTATAGGTTGTCTGCTATTCAAAGTGTAATATCATCTATTTTTTAAGCTTGATAAAATGACGTAAAGATGACTTATAATTTTTAAATTATAAACCACTCTTGAAACATAGTCGCTGCCATGTTTAAAGCAGTCTGACATTAATTTCTCAACCGGATTTGAGTCTGTCAAATTAATTATAGGTTGTCTGCTATCCAAAGAGTAATCTTGTAGTTTTTAAGCTTGATAAAATGACGTAAAGATGACTTATAATTTTTAAATTATAAACCATTCTTGAATCAGCCACTTTTGTTTTCAAAAGTCGGGCCTTATTTTTTTAAGCCTTATGGCAAATATATTTAAAGCCTTATGGCAATTACTTTGCAACCGAATTTAGGTCTGGCAAATTAATTATAGGTTGTGTGTTAGCAAAAAAGTAAAATTTTGTAAGTTTTATGCTTGATAAAAAGATGTAAAGATGACATAATTTTTTAAGTATAAAGCACGCTTGAAATAGTCACTTTCGTTGCCATATTGAATGCCGTCTGGCATTAACTTTGCAACCGAAATTATGTCTTGCAATAAATTGGTAAAAACTGGCAATAATGGATTAATATCACAAAAAGTTAGTATAAACAAATGTTACAAACAAAAATCCTACTAAAACGGCCTAATTTTGATGTTTTTTCACCTGCATAACCCCGTCTCCGATAGGAGAACGCAACGTCTCCCAACTGCCAAACCGCCCGCAAATGTACTACACTATAAAAGGGAAGAATATATAAAAATGGACCTTGATAAAATGACGTATTTTTGAAGGTTTTTTTTCCTGCATAAGCCCTTCTCCTACAGGTAAACGCAGCGTCTCCCGACTGCCAGACTGCCTGCAACGTACAACACCATAAAAGGGAAGAACATATAAAAAAATTAGCCTTGAGAAAACGACGTAATTTTGAATTTTTTTGACCTGCATAACCCCATTTCACACATGCATAGGCAACGTCTCCCGACTGCCAGACCGCCTGCAAACGTACTACACCATAAATGGTAAAAACATATACAGAAATTAGCCTTGATTAAACGTCGTATTTTTGAAGTTTTTTGACTTGCGTAACCCCTTCTCCCACAAGTAAACGCAACGTCTCCCGACTGCCAGACCGCCTACAAACGTACTACATCATAAAAGGGAAGAACATATAAAGAAATGAGCCTTTATAAAATGACGTAATTTTGAAGTTTTTTGACCTGCATAACCCCTTCTGCCACGTGTAAACTATACGTCTCCCGACTGCCAGACCGCCCGTAAACGTACTGCACCATAAAAGGGTAGAATATATATAAAAAATGAGCCTTGATAAAATTATGTGTTTTTTGACGTTGATATCTCTTTGACTAATTATTTAATATCTAAAACGATTTAACTCTAGTTTATAGCCAATAACAGCAAGAGATAATGAGAAGTGTGAACTTGTTTTGAAAACTTTTTAGTCTTACTAATTTGTTTTGGAAAAGTTGCTGCCGATTCTAGCACATAAAAGATAAGAGCTAGCAACATCAATTCATTGTAATGGAAAGATACGAGTTTAATTATATCTATTAGTTTTAACGCTCAAGTGAGTGCTTGTGTCGATTGCTTACACACGCTGTTTATATTCATACTAATTGACTTTCCTCAGAAAAAAAAAAAAAAAAAAAAAAAAAAAAAACAAGTTGGAAATTACACGTGAAGCGTAGCAGATGAGGTGCGTTCGTACGATAACGAAATTTAAAAAATATCACTCTCATATATCAATCTCATAAAATTGTAAATAGTTAATTACAATTAAAATGCGCAACAAACAATGTTCTCTCTATACTCATTATGTAATGGAATACTTTTATGTGGCCTTGTAAATCAATAGCAAAAGTTCTTTGCACAGCAGATTATGCAAAATCTATATTATAATATGCACTTTATGATGCATATCAATATTATTATGTTCGAATGAGTGTAATAATATTAAAATGCATTTGAACCTTTTTTTTTTTTCATTGACTGTAATGTAACGGAGTACTTTTCATTGTCCCTGTATTTGATCTATACATACTATTTTCAAAAAAATTGAAATGACTGGACAAAATTATGTAATAAGTATGTAATTCAAATTTCAAACGATTAAAATGCATTTGCAGCATTTTCCCCCATTGACCATAATGTAACGGAATACTTTTGATCGTCCCTATAATTGATCTATCCATCCGATTCTCATAAAATTTGAAATGACTCGACAAAAGTATGTAATAATTATATATTTTAAATTTCAAAAGATTCGGTTGGGTAGTTTTTGTGTTGTTATATGCGGACGGACAGACAGACGGACAGGCGGACGGACTGAACGACAACTATAGATGCTACGTATTTACATAATTAGGAACGCACCTAAAAAGGAATCGAAACATTTCCATGAATAAAAACATAAAAAAGTAGTTTTGAATGTTTTTTGCATACTTTTTAAGTTTTTTTTTCTGAATTAATAAATATATCTCTTGTAGACTGGAAATTACCGCTATCAAGCAACAGTCATAATTGATTGCGAAAAGCTCACGTTAAAAGATACAGTTTCTAAGTTAAGTGAGTAAACTTATTTATTTTTACTTTTTTTTATTGTACATACTAAAATTCTCTCTTTCAATATGAATATTAAAATTATTTTCAAAATGTTTTGCCCTTTATAGAAATAATATACATTTATACAGGGTGTCCCAGAACTTCGTGTACAAACTTTGAGGGGTGGTAGAGAACATCGTTTGGAACCACAATTACATAGGAAAGCATGGGCGGAAACGTCTTGTTAACCCTTTCACAGCCAATGAAAATGCATATGAAACTGCAAAATTTTTAATACAAAATGAGCATTGACACTAGAATTTTAATATCATTTTTCTATTTATTATGTATGTGAAATGTCTGGCTTTTCTTCTTTGCAAATATATTGTCCCGCAATTTCTGATGCTATTCATATTTTCCCACATTTTAGCAATGGAAGTGCTTTGACCGTTTAAAGCTCAAAGACACAGTTATGACACAGTGTAGAACGGAAAGCAGTGTAAAACGCTTTATTACACAGAAAAAAATTACAAGAAATAATTTAATTTTAAATTAAATTTTAAATTCTGTTTCTTTAAAATCACGTATCTTAGTAGCTATTAGACATTGCTAAAATATGGAAAAATATGAATGGCATCAGAAATCGCGGAAAAATGTATTTGGAAAGAAGAAAAAAAATACGTTTCACATACATAATAATTGGAAAAATAATATTGGAATTCTGGTGTTAATGTTTATTTTGTATTAAAAACTTTGTAGTTTCATATACATTTTCACTGGCTGTGAAAGGGTTAACAAGACGTTACCGCCCACGCTTTCCTATGTAATTAGGGTTCCAAACGATGTTCTCTACCACCCCTCAAAGTTTGTACACGAAGTTTTATTACACCCTGTATACTGTTGTATATAAAAGTAATGTGATAGAAACACGGCGACATTGTCGCAGAAACGGAATGGGTCTTTTCAGAAGAATCTTTGATTTGCTAAATGTTACTGATAAAAATATTATTTTTAAGAAGTTTAATTAAACATGTATGTACATCTTCCTTAATAAATTTGTTTAGTTATACATTTCAAATCTTTTGTATATTGTTACAAATTGTAACTATTTAACCTCATACCCAATAAAAAAAACTTAAATACAGACTTAGAAAAAAACTTAGAAAAAAATACAATACTATAAATATTCTTCTCTGTGATTTTTGAATTTTAGCGATTTCTTATCTGGTAATTTTTATTTTTTTTACAATCGGGAAGAAATATTGGTTTCAATCTTTTAGCTTAATTTAGTAATTTTTTTTCCTGCGCGTTATTGGATGTTTTAACACTTTTTGCTGTGAAATTTAGCATTTTTTGTGCAATTCACAGAGATTTTTTTTTCACATTCGTAAAATAAATTGAAAGACAAACTTTTATCCTAATAGGGCATTTCTTTTTCTTCTTTTTCGAAGTTTTAGCAATTTTTAGTATTTTTTCGTGATCAGTGTCAATTCTTTGACATTCGTAAAAAAGAAATTCGAATTCACAATACTCAACGTCATGTACCGTATATTTCCCTAGGTAAGCTGAGATTTTTTGGTAATTTCTTTGACTTTTAAAGTCAATTATCAATTATCTTTTTTTTTCTTTTTTCGATTGAAAATGAATACGTGTGCTTTCAAAAGATCTCAGGGATATATTAAATAATATTTTCATATTTTTGTAATGCCATGTAAGCAATTAGAATTTGTATGTTTTAAAGTTCATATTAATAACAAGGTGTACATTTCTCCAAGGCACTATATTTAAATACAGTGATTTGACACATTCTTTGAATTTTAATCTTTTTTTAAATTATTTTTTCGATAGCATTTGAGCCATTTGGAATTTCTTAAATAATAATTCAAATTTATTTATTAATTTTAGCACTGGATCTACTTATTCGTTTTGTGCATATGTATCAAGACAATTATCCCGAACGAATGAAGTTTATATATATCATTAATGGTAAGTTTTAAAAATGTAAAATATATTATTAACTTATTTAACGTAATCAAACTAACTAATATTTTATTCTTTCAGCTCCCAGCTACTTCATATACGCATTTTCAGTCTTAAAAAACGTGATGGCATCCACTACAGTTAAAAAATTTCACATATATAATCATGGTAAGCTTTTTTTTTTTGTTATTATTTTACATGTTTGTAGCTATTTTTTAACAGTTAGTTGGTTCATAATGTGTTATTGAAATAGTTGTACAAAAGAACATATAAATACTCCAGATTTCACAGAATAAAGAAATTAAGCAAAATAAAGTTGTAATAAAAATTTAACTTTTCCTTGAATGAGAACGATAATACAGGATATTTTCAAAAGCTAATACAAGAGTTGTCTAAAAAATTTAATTATTCTGTGCATAATTAAAAATGTTTAGAAATCTTCAACATACACTGCTCAAGTATTTAAACTATATGGTCAGTAATGACCGGCCACTTGCGGTTTTAGACGTTTTGTTAAATATCTAGAAAAATACACGAAAAATTATCCTGAAACTCCAGGTCTGTAAACAGAATAGTATATGTGATATATTTCCTTGAAGACTTTTTCCCAAAACCCCACAGGGGACCGTCAACATATTGAAAAAAGAACGAATATATTTCAGATAACCCTGTAGAAACTCATGTAGCAAAAGCGTTCAAACTGTAGAACATTATCAAGAGGCTAATTGTAATAAACTGTGTTCATTTTTATGAGATAGAACATATACTCGTGTAAAAAGTAAGGTTTTTATAAATTACTACTGCTTATTCCAATACACCTCTTAATCATGTTCTACAATTTGAACGTTTTCACTACATGAGTTTTACACGGTTATCCAAAAGATATTCGATTTTTTCAATTTGTTGACGGTCCTGTGTCGGGTTTAGAGAAAAAAAAATTCCCAAAATAATTTTAATTCCTTATGTATTTTTCTAGATACAGTCGAGTCTCTCTATAACGAAACTCCATACATCGAATTTCTCTATATAACGAATTTTTAGTAGGAACTGTCCCCTTTTCGCATGATTACATTAAAAACAGTCTCCATATAGCGAAATATGTATCTCTATATAGCGAAATATGTAATCTATGAATTTTTTCATAAATTAGTCTTAATTTATTCTGTTTTAAAAAGCTTTGAAATCATAAGGAATCCATTTTCCATCACTTATTTTTGATTTATCGTCAGTGCTGAGTTTTTTTATATTACTTCTCTCCTTGTTCTTTATATCCAACGAATCCATCCCACATCCTACACACCTTTCCACATCCTTCTCAAAACAGTGTCAATTGGATTGATACACATGTAAGAGAATTATTAATGAGAGGCACATAAGAAAGGCCTTCAAATGAAGGGAAATGTTAACTACAATTTTTCATTCCTTGCTAAAATTTGAGCACTTTTTTGAGAGCTTAACAACTTTAAAATCAAAACAACATAAAATTACAGATTTCTTCGTCTGAAATTAATGCAAGTTTTCCTTATTTGATTTTCATTAAGCTTTCAAATAAATGTCTGTTCTCTTTTTTGAAACAGCTTAAATAATTAAGAAATAAAATATTAGGTTAATATTTAATTTTAAACATTTCAAATTCTTAATTCAAAAGATCAAAAATAATATTTGTTCAAATTTCACACATTAAATACGATTTTTAACATCATTCTCTATACATCGAATTTTTCTATATAACGAATTTTTTACTGGAACGGTGGATTTCGTTATATAGAGACTCGACTGTATTTAACAAAACGTCTATAATCGCAAGTGACCGCGGTCATTATTGGCCATACACACGAAATGGTCATTAATGACTGATCACTTTCAATTTAGACAATTAGTCGAATATTTTAAAATATACTTGTAGAATGCTTTTGAAACTTCAGGATCATAAATGTTTTGTTTGACCTCATATTTATCAACGCCCATCTGATAAGGAGGACATTTAGGGGGCCGACAAAAAATCAAAGAAAAGTAATAATACTTGTTATCACCTTGTACATTAAAATGCACGAAATGATCTATCGTTTTAGATTACAGATATGTGGATATTATACAACATATCCATGATTTTTGTAAGAATAGTGCATATATTCATTGAAATATAGGGGTGTTCAAGCATGTTTTTAGTTTATAACATGCAGGGTTTTTCAACAAAAATTAATGCCATTTTCAGAAAATTTGGTGTGGATTTTAGAGAATATTAAAAGTCAGCCCACTTCTATCACCGATATTTTCTGAATTTTTATGACATTTGACTAATTTTTTAATAAGTTGCTCCATAGCGTTGACTATTAAATTTAGTTGACGATTAATTTTAGTTGAATTTGAAATTTTGTGAAAAAAAAGGGTCGTTGTTATCGTTCACGCATGCGCAGATAAAAGTTACTTCATGCAACTTCACATATTTTATTAAATATTTAATATTTTATATTCTAATTGCACTATATTGTTTCTACTATATTTTGCCAATGTTTACATATGGCACACATTATAAAATATCAAATTTTAGCTGAAATTTTGAATTTTTTTTTTTTTGTACATTTTTTCTCATTATTTGGCCGATATATAAATTTAAAAAAATCATAAAAATAGAAAAAATCGTGCAATAAAAAATAAAAGTAACATTTCACTTTAGTTTTCTATTTTAATTAATTTTCCGTTGCAGATGGTTGGAAAGAGCACCTGCTAGAATTCATTGACGCAGATGTTTTACCTGCTTTTCTAGGAGGAACCCGAATAGATCCTGATGGAAATCCTCGATGCAGATCTTTTGTAAGCCACCACTGATTTTTTTAAATTACTTTTTAGATTAATAAAGTTGTACATCTTTAATATTTTTAACTCCTCTCTTTAGCTAAAATTGTGACGATCTGAAAGTAGAATGCTTAAGGGAAGAATTTAAGAGTGAATATTTCTTATTTTACATTTATCGAACAAATATAATTACAGTTACAAAATCAGAATTTGTAACAAACATTAAAATGAACAGACAGTGTTCGTATTGGAAAGTCAATTCTGCAAATATTTTATTTTTACTGTAATTAAAAAAGTCTTAATGAAATTTCAGTTTGACAATTTTAGGTACAGCTTCTAATATTTTTTTCTTTGCACATTGTTAATTTTTACACCATCGTGTAAAGAAAAACTGTACTTTTAAATGCAATTTGTTTGAAAGTTGTATCGCAATTTCTTTCTCAGTTATTATTATTGTTATTTTGTAGTTTTTTATACTTTTTTTTTTGGTCATCGTGGCAACAATGGTATTCCATTTCTATACTTTAAACATGGACCAATCAGACAACAAATAAAATCCGGGGATCACTTCAGATATGCTCTATTTTCGACAGACAGAAACAATTATTTTCCAACTAATCTAGGGAAAAAAAACTTTTGCATTTTTTACAAAAAAAAAAAAAAAAAAAAAAAAAAAAAATTATAAACCTTTTGACGAATATGCGTGTTATGCTTATATACAAATGCACAAACAACGTCAACAATGCACAAAATCATTTCTTACAGTGACAGGCCATTTTGACCAGTTTTTTCTATATGGGTGATGGCAAACATGAAACATTATTTCATTACTAAATTTACTTTTGGGATCCATCCTAGAATTTCAAGGACAGTTCGCCAAACATTGCAATAGAAATTTGGCAATCCCTACACAGTCGGAAGCGTCTGGTCACTTCCCCTTAATTTTTGAACAACAGTGTATTAAAAAGTGATTTTTTTTAAGGGATCCGAGACACAAAAATCTTCATTTTTTTTTTTTATTACATTAAAAGTTTCTCTCTCTCTCTCTTTTTTAATGTTTAGAATGACATTCAAATCATGTTCCTGTCTTAATTAGAAGATAATATATATATATATATATACAGTAGAACCTCGATTAACCGAAACGCTCCTTGATTAACCAAAGTCGGTTTCTTCTGCACTTTTTTTTTTTTTTTTTTTTTTTTTTTTTTTGACTTTCTACTATTATGTAAAATTTTCTCTTAAGGGTGTAATTCGACTGTCGGTTTCAGATGAATTTCTACATTTAGAACATCTTGGAACGTCCTGAGCACTATTTAGCACAAATATCTGTCTGTTAGGATGTGTCACAAATTTTGTGGATGCTCTCTTTCCAGATCTAGTCGGCTGAATTAAATTCATATTAAGTTAGACATTAACACAAATTGGTGCTGAAATGGCTTAGATGTATGTCGCCCAACAATGGCTATTATTATATTGTGTTTTACCCTATTTCTGCAACTAATCTCAAAAACTAATGCAACACATTTCATAAACTTCCTATGTTTTCCCCTCCCCCACATTCCTTTTGTATGCAAGCCGTCCTTTTCAAACTATTAGCTCAGATAAATATTTTAGAATTTCCTTTTTTAGAATTCCTTCTCACAAGGAACCCGGCAAAAATTTAAACCATTATAAGTTTTTGTTTCAGAAATAAATTTATTTTCGTTTATAATTTTAATTTAGCATTTAACAGTTAAAATAAGTCATAATAACAGTTCAATGACGATACTACATATTAAACTAGATGATTATTGATTAATTCTCGATTATCCGAAATAGGATGGGTCCCAATTACTTCGGATAATCGAGGTTCTACTCAAGGGCGGCGCCAGAGGGGGGGCCGGGGGGGCATATGCCCCCCCGTCGGGCATACCTGGCCCCCCCATCGGGGGCAAAATTCGATATCGTCGGGGAAAATATTTTGACTTTTGAATTTCGCCCCCATCAAGTTGGGTCAACATATAAAGATTTTTTTTTATTATATTAAACTCAGATTGATTAAACTAATTCTTTTGGATACGAGTCGGTTTCTGACTGAATTTTGATTCTTGCAGATTGAGTTCAGATAAACTCAATCTTTTCAAAAAAAAAAAAAAAAAAAAAAAAAAAAAACGAATTTTTTAAAATAAAAATTGATACAGATGACTACACAAGATGATATATGAACGAGTCTGTATATGTATATATATATAAAATTTTAAAAGATACAATTCATACTTAGTTTTGTCGGGGCTGTCTTGGATGACTAGTAGAATGCTGCATCGGGTCGGGCAAACTGAACCTGACACGACTAGCAATCTGGATCGGACCGGGTTGAGTAATCTTTTGTCGTTCTTGGTCGGATTCCAGTTCGATTAATTGTTTCAGGTTCGGGTTTGGATGTTGACACTTATGGTTCTTGATTCAAGATCGATCTCTCAAAAGAATTTATAAAATTTATTTTAAGTTGAAAAATTATATATTGAATGTTAATGAGTTTATATATTCTGATTTTTTACTTAAAAGTTAAAACTGATACTGGAGATATAGTTGTAGATATAATTTTACATAATTGCATTACAGTATGGATATATTTTTTCATCAGTTACGGTTTGGATTTATTTGAGGCTGAAATATTTCGGGTAAATTCCTGCATCACCTTGAGAAATTAAACGCAAGTCGACAGGCGATTTAAGTCGGATCTGGCTAAAGTTAATATTTTTTTCGAAGAGGTTCGGGTTGATTTCTATTTTTCAAGTCGGGTCAGATTTAATTGTTTTAGCGTAGTGGGTTCGATTCTACCTCATTTCTTAAAAATATAGCCGAAGTATATTTTAAAATGTAAGATTATATTATTTGAATGTCAATGAGTGCATAAATTGATACATTAATTTTTCTACATAAAATATGTAATTGATATTGGAGGTATTATTGTAGGTTATTTTTCCATTATTGCTTTACAAGATGGAATTTTCTTTTTCAGTTTTCTCTTGCATTTCGAGTTGGGATTGAAATACTTTTAGGTCGAAAAATTTCAAATTCGGGTCATCTACGTTTTTAATACTGGTTGAGGTTGAATGGATTTTGAATTAACAAGTTCAGGTCAGGTATAACCCAGTCCACGAAGGACTCTATGCTCGCAAAATAATCCGTGAATTGAATTATTTTTTCCCTTGATTATATTCCATTAAAACAGAAAAATTTGCTTTAAATTTTGCTTTCATGCGCTTTAATTTTGATGTTTCACCCCCTCCCCCTCCCCCCGCAAACAAACAAACAAACAAAAAAACACCAATTACCTGAAATATTCACACCTAAAGCAACATGTTCGCCAAATTACATGGGTGTTCTGGCAGCTATGCTGCTTAGTACTTTTTCGTATTAGGAACGGGATTTATAAATCCGTTTCATCTAAATATAGGTAAAAAACAGAAATCTAAGATCAAAATTTTCGAAAAATGTCCAATCAGAAGGCAGAAATTGCTTGAAATAATAGAAAAGTCTCTTCAAATCACAGGAATATTTCGGCATTGTCACGACAGACGCTTTTCGCTGATATTAAAATAACGCACTTTTAGCTTTCCAATTATTTTACAGGTTTTCACTTCATTTATATTTGTCTTTTGTTTTTAATTTGGGAATTTTGTATTTAGGTTTTTGTTTCAGCTTTAAATTTTGTATCATATCTAAATTTGAAACATCGCACTTTCTGCATTCGATCAATATACACTCTAAAATAAAATGGAAATTAAAGATGTCTTTCCCATTGTTTTTTTTATTACTACTATAGCTAAAAAAAAAAATCTGCTTTAATTTACACATTTTCTCGAAAATACAGAAAATTCATCAATCTAATACTAAAATCACCTGAAATCCTCCAGTATCTAAAGTTGCATTTTTGTTGAATCAAAAGATTGCTCAGTTTACTGAGCAGCAACACTGTGCATTAGATTTTTCTATTTGAAACTGATTTTTTACGTATCTCTATTTTCTCTCAAAATAATGAAAATTTCGTGAACCGAATCTCAATTTTTTTTTTTTAATTCTACAATCAAAACACCAGAATTTCTTCAAGTAATAGAAAAATCCGTTTCAATAACATGTGCGTTCCGGCAACTATTGTCTGTACATTTTATTTTTGGCGAAATGTTTTTTGAGAGTGTATAAAATAATTACATTTTCTCAAAAGTGACAAAAATAGAAAATAATGAAAAAAGTAAAATGCGGTATTTATGAAGTAGTATAAGGTACATATTTCAAAAATTGTACTTCAACTAATTAATTTCACTCCGGCAAATACATTCAATTCAAATAAAAAAACTAATATTTAGCATAGAAACGTGTTCAAATACAACGAAAAAAGATACGAAGAAATTTCAATTTTATACACGTTTTGTTATCAGTAAGTATGCTGTTCTTTATACTTGTGTTCTTACTTAGATTTCAATCTACGATGTTTAAACCACAAAACAGCTGCAATTTACCAAAAGGGTCTGCCTGTTTTGTCTAGTTTTCAAATTCTGATGTGCAAGTTAATATAAAACAAACTTTTCGCCAATCGGAATAAAGAGATTGATGAATTTATATACCTCAATGCTGCAATGGGAATTACAGAAAAAAAAACACACACACACCTATATTGTGATAGACCAAAAGGATATTTTAGAGTTACATACATAGATGCAGTTCTCTATTTTCGTCAGTTGTCCATTGACTACAGATATAAGGAGTTAATTTTTTTTCCTGATCTAGTATTTTTATTTTAATATATAGAAATAAGATTTAAAGTTTCAAGACTTTTATAAGAGTAAGTCCAAATGATTTCTTATTTATTTTCGTTTATAAGTGATTTGATATTTTTACCCGAGTATTTTAATTTAAAAATTGCTTTGTACCCAGAATTCGCATTTTTGTTGATAGTAATAATTTAAATAATGTTTTTGGAAGTTTTTCACGTATATTTTTGCATTCAGTAATAAATAAAGTAGAACTTGGATTCTTCGGACCGGTCGGGACCTAGGACAATCCGGTTAATGAAAAATACGGAAAATATGATAACTTTAAAAAACGCATATGGCAATGTTTTTAGGTAACTTCCCTTCACATTTTTTCCAGGTTTAAGAAAGCAATTATGGTAATGCATATTTTAGCACATTGAAAATGGCGTATTTAGAAAGTTTTTTTTTTTTTTTTTTTTTTTTTTAATTAAAATTTTAAATTTTATTTTTTTCAGAATTGATACAAAATTATACATAAATACACATAGAAACTTCATGATTTCCGATGTAACTATGTTTAAAAAATTAACGCACAAACTTTAATCCAATTTCATACTTTTTTAGACCTTCAAATAAATTAATGCTGATAAAATTTGTTATGGATCACACAACAGTGGTTTTGTTATGCTTTGTTTTTAATAATTACCGTGACATGCACGCAAAACTTTTTTTCCAAAGGTCAAGATGATCATTTTTACAAATCAAATTGAAATAAGTACCACGTAAAAGGTTCCCTTTCTAAATATATATATATATATATATATTGTTTTATAATACATTTATTTGATTGTTAAAAATCTAAAGTTGGCAGATATACCGTGAGAGCTATTTCTCAAAAAGTTAAAGAATTTTATCAAACTTCATCATATTCATTTATAACTCAGTAAACTTCATCATTTCAGTATGGATGACATTTTGGTGCATATCGCATTACAGATGATGTTTTTTATGCTGTGTTTTTTTCTGAAATTTTTTTATCTCTGCACCTATTAAATATAGAATTGCACAAAACATTGCTTAAAAAAAAAAAAAAAAAAAAAAAATCCTTACCAGATTCAGGATGAATTGACGTGATTAGCGAGCGTGGTTAGCCATATTATTTATTCCTAGTGAAATAATCCAAGTTTAAGGGGAAAAAAATCACCGTGCTCCAGCTTCTGGATAAACCTCGATGAAGGTCTGCATTGCCCGGATCCGGGACTATTTTCCTTTACGACACTGGGGCCGGTCCATGCCTGGTTTTTACTCTTTTCATGACTTAACTTAGTTTTTCGATACCGAGCTGGGACTGATTTCATTCTTCCTAGGACTGCGCGGGTCGAAATTTTCAGTCCCGGTTTTTCGATATAGCCCGTATGAAAATCACCCTTTCGGCGACTTGGGCCGTGCAAAAATCAGTAAAATTTGGCCCTTTCCAAATATTTTTACAAAAAATGCATGTATTTTTATATGTTTAACACGCCATTATTCTATAATTAAACTTTAAAATTTACTATTTTTAAAGAATAGTAGATATTTAGGCAATAAAATTTAAATACAGTAAAACCTGTGAAATAAATCTGCCTATGATACAAAAAGTACTTTCAGTTTCAAAACCGTTTCCGAAAGTAAAAAAAAAAAAAAAAAAAAAAAAAAAAAAAAAATCTGCAATTGAAATATAAAAAGTGAAAAATAGCCATGTTAAAGAACAAGCTCAGCTATCCTATGCAAGAAAAAAAATTGTTTAAAAATATTGTAATTAAAACGAGAAATTCAAAAATAATCTGTGTTTAACATGACTCAGCGGGTGTTTTCAAGTGAGTGAAGAGTTTCTTTAAACGCAAAATCTGTTGATTCAAAATTAATATAATAATACATGAAAAAAGAATATAATACATCAACACCTGCTACGAGGGCAACTTGACTATAACTCTCTCTCTCTCTTTTTTAATGCAATTTCGTCTTAGAAGATTTTTGTGTGGCATTTTTCTGATTTTTAAGTCCCCACATGATATGAGGATTAACGATAACTGAATGATATTTGAAACATTTACATGCAAATAGATATTCATTCAAAATAAATAAATATTGCCGCCCAGAGCACGTCTTAATTAAAAAAAAGAAAAAAAAAAAGCTATTTTTTATTAGAGCTCCTTGTGCAAGACACTTTTTAACCATATCGAAGTAAAAATTCACGTTTTATAAACATAGAGTCGGACAGGCCAAGATTTTATTTTATTTTATTTATTTATTTATTTTTTTTTGTCAGGCTAAAAATTATATATGTAGGTATTTGTATTTCCCAGACAGTATAATCAGGCCGACTTTTTAAATTTTACATCGACCGGACCATTAATCTATTTTGTAAAAATCGGATTAGGCAATGGTGCTAAAATTTTTGCCCACGCAGGTTTTTAGGCCCCAGACCAATACTTGGGACCTCTAATATATATTACGAACTTGCCCCCCCTGTCGGGGGTACAGTGCCCCCCCGTCGGGCAAATTCTGGAGCCGCCCTTGGTTCTACTGTATATATATTTTTTTCGTTTTGCTTTGTTTTTAAAATCTAGCTTTCAACCAATGATTGCCCACTTCTGGTAAAAATGAGTCTTTCTTCATGATGAGTTTTTCATAATTTCTCAGATTTAAATTGTTATAACACAAGAACCGTTAAAGATAAATGCTTCAAAATGGGAATATGTCTTTTTTAATTGTTTTACTTTAATTTTGATTCAGAAAAGTGGGAAAAAAAATAACTTTTGAAAATACGATTTTTAAAAAATAAGTTACATCACTTTTTACTTACATTTTTAGGTGCGTTCGTAATTATGTAAATACGTAGCACCTATTGCTGTCGCTCAGTCCGTCCGTCTGTCCGTCTGTCTGTCCGTCTGTCTGTCCGTCTGTCTGTCCGCATATAACAACGCAAAAACTACCCAACCGAATCATTTGAAATTTAAAATACATAATTATAACATAATTTTGTCGAGTCATTTCAAATTTTATGAAAATCGGATGGATAGATGAATTACAGGGACATGCAAAAGGATTCCGTTACATTACGGTCAATAGGGAAAAAAGTTTTAAATGCATTTTAATCGTTTGAAATTTAAAACATATAATTATTGCGTAATTTTGTCGAGTCATTTCAAATGTTATGAAAATCGGATGCATAGATCAATTACAGGGACAATCAAAAGGTTTCCGTTACATTACGGTCAATGGGGAAAAAGTTTCAAATTCATTTTTATGATGTTACACTCATTCGAACATAATAGAATTGGCATGAATCTATGAAATATATACTAAAATATGCATTCTGTACAATCTGTGATGCAAAGAATTTTTATTATTAAATTACAGGGCCACACAAAAGTATTCCACTATATAATGCTATACGGGGAAACATTGTTTGGTACGTGTTTTAATTATATTCAACTATTTCACATTTTATGAATAAGACATACGTTGCTGAGGTGTAATAAAAATTACTTCCTGCATATTTACAGAAACGTAAAGATTTCGACTACTATACTGTATCCGGAGTCGAGCAAGATCATATATATATCAGCAAGATCTGAATATTTTTAAAACTTCGTTATCGTACGAACGAACCTCATTTGCTACGTTCACGTGCAATTTCTAACTTGTTTAAATTATTATGTTTTAAAATGCTGAATGAAAATTAAAATTTATATATTTTTGTTCATATAAATATAAAAAAATGAAATTCTACAAATAATATTTTGAGTTATAACGATTTTAAATTACCTCCCTTTTTTTAATAAATTTTAAATTTTTAAATAGAAAAAATATGAGAAAATTTATTATGTAATTTTGTTTACAAAAATGATATGTTTAATCACCACAAAAAAAATTAAAAATTTTTTACTCAATTAATATATATTTTTAAATATGTTACAGACCCCCTTAAAATAACATTATATTAGTGTTGGAGAAAATTATTCATAATCAGTGTTCTCGCTGTCGCTCGCCATCGCGCCAAATTGCGATTAAATTCTTCATTTGGCGAGTAAACAAGCGATTAGATTCGTCAAATTGCTAGTGCTCAATTTTTGTTTTTCTTTTCTTTTCTTTTTCGTTTTTCATACATATGCATACATATATATATTTAATATATTTGTAGCGGATAGTCGAAATTAGATAACAGTGGTCGCAGTTATAAAAACTTTGGTTATTTTAGAACATATAGAAAAAAAAGGGATACATTAAAGGATTACAGATTTTTCTTTTTCGTGCTATACGGCGAATCTATTTTGCTAATACTTTTTTCATTTGGCGAATGTTTTTTATTTTTAATTAGTCAAATTACTAACGTTGGTCAAATGTCAGCGAGAACTCTGTTCATAATATATGCCTTATGTATGATTTTTTTATTATTTTTTTTCTTTTAACAGATCTCTCCGGGAGGAAAAATTCCCGAACAATATTTCCTGACCAAAAACGACAGATATTTTGAAAACGTCTCCCAAGTGACGAAATTGACTCTGGCCAATCAGGAAAAGAAGGAAATTAGAGTAGACGTAGCAGAAGCGGGACTCTTGCTACAGTGGGAGTTTTTGATCCGGCATAAAGACATCGGTTTCGGAGTTTTCTTTCTGGATTCTGAGAGGAAAATAGAAGAAGTGATTCCTGTACAAAAATATGAGACTTCGGATGGAACTGAAAAAGATTTTTATAAATGTCATTCAGCAGGGACATGTAAGTTTAGCATTATGTTTTAAACAACTCGTTTAAGAGCCCATTCGACCCGCAAAAATGACCCGAATGATAATGTTGAATCGATGGGGATGTTATTGCCAAATATCTCACTCTAATTTTTATATTTTTACATTTTTTCTCCATAAGGTAGCTGAGAACATTTTACAACCAGGTTAGTTTTTACTTTTTTGATTTTGGTTTCAGTTTTTTTTTTTTTTTTTTTTTTTTTTAATTCGTTAAATTTTCGGAACCGGTTGAAACCGGTTCAGAAATTGAGTCTATCATAATATGAAAAAAATATGTAACCAAAATCGGAAAAGTAAAAATAGCTCGTCTGTAAGTTGTACTCAGCTATCCTATGCAAAAAAACAAATCGTGTAAAAATATTAAAATTTGAGTGAGATATTTGGAAATAACGCCCCCATAGAGTTAACATTTTCACACGGGTCTTTTTAAGCGAGTCGATTGGCCCCTTAAAAATTTTAAACTCAGGCGATTCTCAAAAAAGTGTTTTTTCTTGACGTTCAAGAATGTGAAATTTTCTGATACATTTTCTGACTTACCTTTAAGCGTAGAAACACGACATTTACATGATTTAAACGCAACAATTCTTTTCTTTTTCCTTTAATTTTTCGTTAAATGAACTAATTATAACCTACGTTATAAGCTGAATTCTAACCTGAAATCTGAGCTTTATTTCCTTTGAAGCAATGATGTCGTCGGAAAATTCCCTAATAAATTTCAAACTTTATTTGAATACTATATGATTGAAAATTTTCCATACAAAATTTTTTACAGGTGTTGTCTGTAGCTAATTTAGTCTGTAGCCTTTTATTTTTAACTAATGATATATATGTATATATATATCCAAAAACTATACTAAAATACAAAAAATTACTGAGCTGAACCAAAAAGAAAATAAAAATATTCAAACGGAACAAAAATAAAATCAACATAACTTAAACAAAGCTGACATTTCAGAAAACCAAACCATCACACATAACATTAAACAAAATGATGTAACTTAAACTATGAAAAACTTGATAATTAAACTTATCTATACTAATAAAAGAAAAAACTCTGTCTTCTGCGTGTGTGTGTGTCTGCGATGGCTAGCAAAACGTACACCACGTACGAAGTTCAAAAATTTTTTGCGTGTAGCCCCAAATCTCTCCTGAGCTTCAAAATTTCGAAATTACAATTATTAATTGAGTAATTAATTAAAATCCAAAACTCACTCTCATCAAAAAATCATTTTTTTTTCGCTTTTTTCTCCATTCGCTTGCATATGGTTGGTTGGTTGTTTTAAACCTATGACGCAATAATTAAAAATCTGGGACAGAATTAAAGAAACCAATTTAAAAGTGACTTTTTTTTTCCCCAAAGACCTTTAAAATTCATAGACTGGCAAACATCCAGTTTAATTTAGAATTTTTATCACAGCTGTTGTACGTCAGAATGTTGGTACTTCGTACATTAGAATGTATATCTGGTTAATGTTGCGGTGAAATAAAATATACGAGGCTTTTCTAGGAGTTATTTTTTTATTCAGTGATTAAATTTAAATGTATTCTATTTAATATAAAATTTTTTATAACTTTAAATTTCTTTTAGAACGAAGATAAAATGGCTGTTATGCGTACAATTGTTCGAATCGGCAGACGATTAATACACCGTAATAAATTACCAAATAGCAATGTTAATTATTTCTATTTAATGTATTTCTGTTCTTCGATAAAACCAGACGATTATTAAAATGATGTTGTCAAACTTGGCTTTTTGAAAAATATATCCGGACGTGATAGATCAATGAAGATCGCTATGAGACAACAATTTTTTGTAAATTAAGATTGTTTTCGAATGAAATTTTAGTTTGGGATTGGGTTTATGTCCATGGAAATTATTTTGTCCTGTTTGGATCCGGTTATAGTTATTTGGAAAAACTTTGTCCGTTTCAGAATTGACTCGGTTCAGATTTCGGGGTTTTTCAAATTGAATTTTTATGTTCGGCTCAAATAACATGTAGGGTAGATGTGCCAGTAATGGGCCACCTTAAGGAATTTCTCTAAAAAATAATTTTTTATTAATAATTATAATTATTGTATTCCAATTTTTTTCATATTAGATTAATCTTTCAGCAATATTTAACTAATCCCACAGTTACATTTTCCAATAGAAATAAAAATTTAATTTTAAATAATCGAAATATGTCTAAACACCCAAAAGCCCAGTAATGGACCACCTATGTTCCAGTAATGGGCCACCCTACAAAAAATAACAGATTATTGTTTTTAGGTGCGTTCGTAATTATGTAAATACGTAGCACCTATAGTTGTCGTTCAGTCCTCCGGCTATCCGTCCGTCTGTCTGTCCGTCTGTGTCCGTTTGTCTGTTCGTCTGTCTGTCTGTCCGCATATAACAACGCAAAAACTATCCAACCGAATCGTTTGAAATTTAAAATACATAATTATTACATAATTTTGTCGAGTCATTTCAAATTTTATGAAAATCGGATGAATAGATCAATTACAGGGAAAATCAAAAAGGTTCCGTTACATTACGGTCAATGGGGAAAAAAGTTTAAAATTCATTTTCATCGTTTGAAATTTAAACCATATAATTATTACATAATTTTGTCGAGTCATTTCAGATCTCACGATAACCAGATGCATAGATCAATTACAGGGACTATCAAAAGTATTCCGTACATTAGTCAATGGGGAAAAAAGTTGCAAATGCATTTTAGTGGTGTTACACTCATTCGAGCATAATAAAATTGACATGAACCTATGACGTATATATATATAATAAAATAAAAATTCGTACATTCTGAGATGCAAAGAATATTTATTATTAAATTACAGGGTCACACAAAAATATTCCACTACATAATGCTATACGGGGAAACATTGTTTGGGAAATGTTTTAAATATATTAAACTGTGCCACATTTTATGAATATGATATACATTGCTGAGGTGTAATGAAAATTACTTCCTTGGTACTACATAATACACATCTTTAACTGATTTTGATCCCAAAATTTTCCTTGTTTTAAGAGCACAAAAGAAACCTTGTTTTAACCTTATTGAAAATTCTCTCTGTATGCTTTAGAATTCGGAAGAAAATATTAATAATATCTTCTTCCGAATATGTTTTTACATTTCTGAAACAGCTTAAAACCACTTTTTTTTGTAACGGCGCATCTAGATTTTGTCAAATGTTCTGTACCAATTTTGGATGATTTTTTTAAAACAACTATTTATAAAGAAATTGCCTTTAATAAATTTTAATAGGTAAAATTTAAGTATAAAATTTTATTATTTAACTTTTCAGTTAAATCAAAATATTTTATCTCTACTGAAATGACACTTTTTGTATTGGTCACTTGGGTGGTCCATTACTGGAAAATCACGAAATAAGCAATCCAGTAATGGGCCACCTCTCCTAAAATCTTAAAAATAAATAAAATTTTGTAAATGGCCATTGGTATACTAAATTCAGTGTTTTATATTGCTAACCAAACAAAAACATTCAATTTTTACGGAAAAATAAAAAAGATATAAACTAAGTAAGGAAAGTCTGCTCTTAGCATGTTCATTAGGATTTTCAGTGAAAAATAGAAAAACTGTGAAATTTTATTTTCTGCTTCCTAATTGTTTTGACGAAAAGTGCAAAAAATTAATCCAGCTTATAAAGAATGCAAGGTAGAGTTCAGAAAAAAATAATAAAAGCTTAACTATTATTTATTATTTTTTTATAAACCAAAAAGTACGAGGTGGCCCATTACTGGAAGGTGGCCCATTACTGGCACATCTACCCTACATAATTATTACATAATTTTGTCGAGTTATTTCAAATTTTATGAAAATCGGATGCATAGTTCAATTACAGGGACAATCAAAAGTATTCCGTTAAATTACGGTTATTGGGGAAAATTGTTTCAAATGCGTTTTAATGGTGTTACATTTATTCGAACGTAATAAAATTGATATGCATCTATAAAGTACATATTATAATATACATTTTTCATAATCTGTGATGCAAAGAATATTTGTTATTGATTTACAAGGCCACACAAAAGTATTCCATTGCATAATGGTATAGGGATAACATTGTTTGATGCGCATTTTAATTGTAATTATTTACAATTTTTACAATATTATTTACAATATATAGGAGTGATATTTTTAAAACTTCGCTATCGTACGAACGCACTTCATTTGCTACGCTTCACGTGCAATTTCCAACTTGTTTATTTATGTTTTGTATTCTAGTCAATTATCCTTTTTTTCCTTTTGAAAATGGATGCGTGTGCTTCCGAACGATCTCAGGAATGTATTATACAGTAGACTCCCTCAAATCCACACAGCTTGGGACCAGAGGTTGTGCGGATTTTAGAATTTTGCGGATTTCTGGTCATTGCTTTGTTTACATTTTTTAAACAGTAATTTGAGTGCAATTAATAGTGCATTTGGAACTATAATGAATACTTACAATATAATAAAATATTAAAATGAGTAACAAACTAAAATAATAAAAATTTGGATAATTTTTAAAAGGATTAAGTACTAATAGCAAAGGTTAAGTTAATAATCAATAGTGTATGATTAAATATTCATTATAAGGATTAAATGTATTTTTCCAAAATTATTCAACAAAACTTGCTTCATAAAAGTACATTACTAATTCACATCAAAATCACGAAATAAGGATTTTTTTTTTCAAGTTTAACCAGGCTTAATAACCAAAAAATCTTGATTAATGCATATATATATTTGGTAAAAAGATTGTGATTACCAGTAATATCAGCAATATCTTAATTTTTTTCCCCAAAAAAAATCTGTTATGAAAAAAACATGAATAGAGCATTATTAAGAAAATTACAAATAAAAAAATATATGAAATTGATACAAAATTTAAAAAAATCAAATTTTGCCCCAATATCCGAACTGAAAGTTTCATTGTTTACATCCATAAAATATGTGTGTATTTTAGAGGGTTGCGGATTTCTGGTTTGCGGATTTGAGGGAGTCTACTGTATAAATAATATTTTCATGTATTTGTAACGCCTTTTAAGTAATTATCTGTATATTTTAAATTTTATATTAATAACAAGGTGTAAATTCCTTCAAGACATTTTTGTTTAAATGCAGTGATTTGACTAATTGAAAAATGCATAAATTGCGGTACCGTTTTCAAGCAGATTGCAGTGCAGTTTTCAAAAAATTGCGTTTGTAAGTAATTTTTCCCCTGTAATTCGAGGGTGTAAACATTGAAAATGTGCAAGGTTTAGATGTTTAAAAAATTGCAGTAAAAAAGGTAAATTAAATCGTCTGATGCTGCCAGTTTTAGAATGACATAGATATTACAAATGGCTACGTATGTCCTGTATAAAGTATAATATAGATAGTTGCGATATTGTTAATATAGCTATCACAGTGTAATCCCTATATATATGCTATCCTCATATTTTCTAATTTTAATAAACAAAAATTTAAGTAATTTTGATTTATAAAACTTGGCTCACTATTTTTAGCACTTTCCAACAAAGTTGAAAAGTGCCTATGCATCCGGTTCGTCTGGCCGTCTGGCCGCACTCTAACTCTCTTAAATATACTCGGATCGTCATGAAATTTTTGGACGTTATTGAGGTTTACCCAAGCACGAACCCTATTGAAAATGAAGTATCTACCATGATTAGTTTATCTACAGAGAGAATCAAAAGTTTCCCATTACATTACGGCCTATGGGGAAAAATCGTTAATATACTCGGATTGCCATGAAATTTTAGGACGTTATTGACGATTAACCTAGCACAAGTCCTATCGAAAATGAAGTTTCTACCATGATTAGTATCTACAGGGCAAATCAAGTTTCCCATTACATTACGGCCTATGGGAAAAAATCGTTAATATACTTGCCATGAAATTTTAAGACATTATTGATGTTTACCCTAGCACGAATCCTATTGAAAATGAAGTTTCTACCATGATTAGTATCTACAGGGCGAATCAAAAGTTTTTCATTACATTATGGCCCATGGGGAAAAATCGTTTCAAAGGAATTTTAAAGATGTTATACCCTGTCAAACATATTAAAATCTGCATTCTATAAAATATAAGGTGAAAATGTAGCTATTATTCATTTACAGGGCCACACAAAAGAATTCCATTAGATAATGGTAAAAGGGGAATTGTGTGTGACATATTTTAAATATATTAAGCTGTTTCACGTATGATAAAATTAATATATGTCATATAAGCTTAATATAAATTATACACTACTGTCTTGCATACTATGAAGTACATTGCATTTACAGGGCTATACAAAAGATTTCAAATAGTATATCCTTTCCGAAGTACCGTATATGTGTCCGATGATGGCTGATGGAGGGATGAAATGCATTTTAATTATGATATGCGCGTTTATATTTCGCTAAATATATGCACATTATATGGTGTGTATAAATGTTATAGTTGATATACAGGGCTACCCAAAAGAGCTCACCAATGTTACTGAATATGAGCGTAAATTATTTAAACGTGGTTCTTAAATAAGCTATGTATTTTTACGCTGAGCTTCATTCAATTTACTGAGAAATGTTTGCAGAATATAGATAAAAAGATATACAGGGCCACGCAAAGAATTCGGTACATGGACGCCTATGATTGATGATTTATGAGAATGTGATTTCAGTTGTTTTAAAAGTGTTTTAGTTTACAATAAATTTTAGCCTTATGCTGACGTGTAATAAAGGTACAATGTAAACTACAGGGCTGAACAACAGTATTCAAGTATGTTTCCATCTAACAGTATGAATTGCTGAAAAAGAAATTTCAAGCTACTGGGTATTTTCTTGCTAAACTAAATTTTCCCATTACATCAACTGACATATCAAATACAGGGCTGTTCAAAAGTACTGGAATACATATTTGGGTATATTTGGCTTTTCAGTATTATTTCCCTAAATAGCAAAGTTTTGCTAAAGGTTTCATTAAGTGTTGGAAAGTGCTTCATAATCTATGCTTAACGCATGATTTGTCTTACTTGTTTATTATTGTCAACGCGTCATGGTCATGTAAAATCTTTTTTTTTTTTTTTTTTTAAATCTGATATGCGCAGGTGTAAAAAAAATTCGCTGTCTCTGGAGCACAGCATAAATTCTTTCATCTCATCATTGAATTAAGTGGGAAGCATTCTCATTAGCTCACAGGCTATCAAAGCCAGAGAGCTTATGTGTCCGCCCGTTCTGTATGTATGTGCGTACGTTCGTACGTAACGCGATAACTCACGATAAAAATAACCAATTTACATGAAATTTTGGATATAGGCTTTTTATGATAAGACGCTTTTCCTGATTAGTTTTGAGAGTTCATTCGATAAGTATAAGAAGGGGAACGGGGGCTATTGCCCCTCCCCTTAATTTATATAAATGGGTTTTTCATGCAGAATTAGTAGATTATGTATGATCATTCTAATGAGGTGCCTCCGAGATTAGTATTGGGTGTTCATTGTATAAGTTTAAAGAGGAGGAATGGGGGGGGGTAATCCCCCCGTCTTAATTTAGGTTTTTCACGCAAAATTTACCGATTTGCTTCAAATTTTGTATATAGGTTTATTCTGAAAAGGTGCTTTTCTGGCCTGTTTTTAGAATTCACTAGATAAGTATAAAGGGAGGATAGGGGAAACTACCCCTCATAATTCATATAAATGGTTTATCATGCAGAATTAACCGATTTGTTCCAATTTTCGGATACAGGTTCATTGTAATAAGAAGCTTCGCTCATTTGTTGTGGTGTTCTTTTATTAATTATAAAGGGGGGTACGGGCGATTACCTCCCCCTTAAATTAGCTAAATAGAGTTTTATAAAGAGTTATCCGATTTGCTTTAAATTTTGTATGTAGGTTCTTTTTGATTACTTGAATTTCTGAACAGTTTTGGAAGTTTAATGGTTAATTAGAAAGGAGGAAACGTGGGACAATGTTTCTTAAATTACATAAATGGGTTTTTATGCAGAATAATTCGACTTTCTTCGAATTTTGGATACAGGTTTATTATATGATAAAGTGTATCCCTTATTAGTTTTGGGGCTTCAATGATTAAGTATAAAGAAAGGAAATGGGGGGCGGGGGTACTTCCTTCCTTTTTTTCGAAAGGCATTATTATATAAGGCTGTAATATACAATTAGTCTGCACAGCCTGTGAGCTCTATGAAATCAGTTTAACTGGAAATCATTCTTTTTATTCATTTTTAATTGATTGATCACTTATAGTTTTAATTTATGAAATATGTCAAATACAAAAATTTTTAAAGGATAATTTTTTTTCACATGCAGATTTATATTATTGACAAACTATTATACTGATAACTTGTATATGTTCTTTTTTACATAGATATCATTATTTTTGACAACTCCTACAGCTGGATGAGCTCAAAGACTGTAGAATACTCAATAAATGTTAGAAAACCCAATGTATAGCCTTTCAGCAAATTTAGGGAGCGACAATTTATTTGTAGTTTAATTTATCAAAGAAGAACAAATATAAAAAGGTTATTTTCTGTGATATAAATTTGTATCTTTTTTTTAAATAAAATAGATGCGAAATATCTTGAATGTTTTGTTATTTGATATTTTTTTGTTAAATTCATAATTTAAAATATTTTGCATTTTATATCTTATACTTCGTGCGTGAGCTTTTTTTAGCATGCATTACGCAAAGAGTAAATTGGGTGAAGAGGCCGTAGTTTTACATTTAATTGTTTTAAAAATCGCCCGCTGATTTTAATTATTATTCATTGATTTTTTGTTAAAGTTAAACTATTTTATCTTCTAAAGTTAATCGTCTAATCGTCTAAAGTTAAACCTCTAAAAAAAAAAACTCTTATGGTTAATTAAAAAAAAAATATTTCATTTTACAGATATTGTAGAAAACATTGAAATTTTTGTTCGGCATTTATTTCCAAGGTATGGGTAAGATGACCAACGGGTAAACCACGGTCCAGTACCCCTACTGACGTGAAGAAGCGGTATCTGGCGGCCATTTATGCTTTGCATGAAGGGCAGGTATCAGTACTCTCTGAAAACCTCAGATTTATTATCTTGGTACTTAAACTAAGAATTGTATAGGCAAATACAGAAGTCACTAAAAAGATTTTGCACACTAAACAGAAATTTTAATATGAAATAACAATAAAAGAGCACCACTAAACAATTTATAAAAAGAACGCAAACGGAAATTAAAATATCAATATAGAACCCTTTTGCTTACAACTGAGCGGCGCGGTGTTTCCCTACAATACCTGCGCTTATGAAAACTACGTGGCCATTTCACCTCAAGTTACCTATATACGCTCGCACACATATCAAAAGAATGATATGTTAGGAACATTTTCAAGATTATGTATTTCTAAAATGTACAGGAGAGTCTAAAGATCCCTGATATGTTTGAAAGTTTAGCATAAAATCAAGTAATTTTTATACAAAAGTAAGGTTTAGCCAAAAAATCTTCTCGCGATCAAAAGTTTTTATGAAGCGGATAAAAACTTTAGTTTAAAACATCTCCAACAGATGACGTTGTATTTTAAGTTATCATAAAAAACAAACAAAACTGAAAACAATCAGTTACAGCTCATACATTTTGCCACATGCAGCTACAAAGGATTTCTTTTGTTCAAATCATTACATGAGCCTTTTGTAACATGAGCGAAATATGCAGGGTGTCCCAGAAATGTTGAGATAAACTTTAAGGGTAGAACACATCACAAGGATTCAGAATTGCATAGTAACACATGGTCGGAACCGTTTTCCTGGCGCAGTAGTGAGGACACAAAACACAAGAAAGAAAGAACACGAACAGGGAGAGAAAATATGTTTATTACTCTATCTGTCTAAAAAATTAGTGCAGCAAAAGTGTCAGGACAACACTGGAAAGTGCTAACGAACTTGTTGCACGCACCAAGGCAGCTGCTTGGAGAAATATAAAAATTTCGCGATATTTTCTCGAGAGCATTAGATCTGTACGCAGATGCACCTCCATGCATCACGGCCCGGGGTCGTTATTTCAAACAACCACTCTTATAACGACCATTGTTCTCTTTAATGTTCTTTCTCTTAGTTTTCTTCTGTACTAAAAATAATAAAAGAAAAATTCTCTTCTTATTCGTGTCCTGTCTTCTTTCTTGTGTTTTTTGTCGCATTACCACACCAGGAAAGCGTTTCCATGGGTTGATATACAAATCTGAATCCTTTTTAATGTCTCCTACCTCGTCTTAAAGTTTGTCCCATTATTTCTGGGACACCCTGTATATTTTGTAAATTGCTTGTGACAAAATAAGTATTCTGTAACTTTCTGTTTTGAGTTTTTGCCGTTTTTTTTTTTTTTAACATTTTATGATGCAGCCCTATTTATGAGTGAAGTTTGGAACTAATGTTTTTATTCCCTTGAAAAATAATTTTCTTTGCATTTAAGAAGCATTTTAGTTCAAACTGCGGTCACGAACGAGAATTACTTACTTTACATTGCATTTTAAAATGTGCCAAGGACTTTTACATCAGCCTGTAATTCTTTTAATGGATTTGGAATTTTTAATATTGTTTTTATTTTTGAAAGTATTTTAACTGCAATCATACCTAAAAAGCGTTAAAACAATCTTAAAAGGATGGTCTCCATACTGGGCATACTCAGAATTTTTTGAAAAAATACCAATTAAACTACTTATGTATGTTATAAAGGATCAGTCAAATTTAGCAGCGGAATTACAGTAGAAACTCAGTAAAAAATAAAATACTTTCGAATATTTGGCGTGAAAAAACGAAAGCGTCTCTCGATTTGGCAAGCAACACATTACCTCGCCAAAAGCAAACGATTTTAATGTAACTGAAAATTCTTTATCAATATATTTTAAAATGCGTGTAAATGATATTTATGAATTTAAATTTAAACAACTAAGCAGTTTAAACTTAAATTTTCTTTTTGTAGTACATATTTATGTTGTTTGTTGCTGCTTTTATTTAATTTTATCACTGTAAAAATAATTTCATTTATAAAAATGTTTTCATATATTTAAGCGTATTCCAAAATAAAGACCGGATGAAGCTCTAATAATATATTCCAATATCAGAGAAGTTTTTGTTTCCATAACAACAAAGTTGAATCGACAATGCTCATTTGGACTTCATTTTGAGATTGAAACGATTTTATTATTATTATTTTTTAAAATTCACAATATTGCGTATTTAACTTTTAGTATACATATGGTAAAACTACAGTTAAAACAAACTAAAACTTACAAACCTAACGTTGTTTATTTAAATATTTTTTTAAAATGCAAGTTCAACATGAAACATTTTTATCTTAAAAAATATCTGACATAAAAATAAAAAAAAAAAGAATTGAAATTTATTTTTGTCGCCAACCGGTGATAAACCGCTAAATAAAGGAAATGTTCATTATTTTTTTACGAACGTTTGAAAGGGATTCTGGCGAATTTTTTTTAATAAAAATATATAGACACGCGAGAAGACTACTCTGTGAGATTTTTTAGAATTTTTTGAGTTTGCCCGTATGGAGACCTTCCTTGTTAGTTAACGCCGATAAATGCTTCTTCTTTCGTCAAGGTGCGTAAAAGGGTCTGTACGCATGTGCAAACGATTTCATTCCCCGAACGTTAAAAAAAATGACTTTTTGAAGAGAGTGAGTTCCGCTTCATAATTAATATCTATGAAACTAATCAAAAAATTAAAATTCTGAGCTTCAGGTGCATCAGGAGAGGTATTGGGCTCCTCTCAAAAAACTTTTGAGCTTCGTATGTGTTGTGTTTGAGCTGACGCTTTGGTCAGGGTATCAAAGAAAATATAATGTTATGTTTATTTGAAAGTGGAGAAAGCACTTTTTATTTGCCTCTACCCACAATTAGGCCAAAGTGATCGTGATAATGATAGCACATCACGGAGAATGGGGGCCTGCAAACGACCCTAATTACTCTCTTCATTATTTCATTTAAAATAATAAAAATATTCTTTATCCAATGATGAAGAAAAATCAAGTATAAAGTTATAAAAATATAAAATTAAAAAGGTAAAAAGTTACCTGTTGAATCCTTGGCTTTTGATGACAAATAAATCCAGACAATAGGCACAAGAAATTAATATACGAACAATTTTCGAAGAAAAAAAAAAAAATATATTTTATTTCATGAAGAACTTGTTGCTTTTTTCATGAATAAATATTTCTTCACAAATTTATATTTTTGGTGACTCGTACATATTAATTTCTCACTTGATAAACAACCATTTCATAACATATGTTAATCACAACTATTGCTATCTCCAAGCAATAAAAATTCTTTTCATAACATATTCTAGATATCTCAACAACATGTAATTAAACAATTTTCTTCATGACATAAAAGGAGAATAAATTATTATTTCTTTTTGAAAAAGAACACCTCTCATAATATGAACTTTCAAAACAAAATACATCATACTTCATATTGTATAGATACATGCCAATATTTTCTTTATAACGCCCCGTAAATATTAAAAAAAATTATATATATATAATGGGCCAGATAACGACATGAAGGAACTTTATGTAAATAAATATTTGCGTCTCACGAAAAGAAAAGATTTTTACCTCTGCTTGTTTGTCAGAGGACTGGCATCACATAAAACAATAATTGAAGAAGATTCGAGCACCAATAATAGCTGCAGAAAGATTATTTTTTAACGATGAGGTGATGAAAGATGAAATAGGTATTAAGTGGACTCATGATGACATTCTACATCACTTATGATGCTTCCACAAGAACACCAACCAGAAGATCTATGGAGTGCGCGTATTTACGTTGAATAATTCCAAAAGAGAAGGCACATAAAACGAATACATTCAGGAATGCATTAAACCACTTCATTGCTCCTCGCAGCACAGAGGGACTTGGCTTAACAGAAATCAACATCACTTTCCTAGATGAATTTTGAGGGCAGCACTTTTTCTTTGCCGCACTTAAAAAAAATCAGCATCGTAATAATCTCAACATAACAAAAAAAAACCGTTCCATCCTTCGTTAACGGGGGAGCACCTCTGCCCCGAACTTTCACTCATGCGACTGCATCCATCACAGCAGGTGTCTATCGGCGCAACTAACGCAGGTGGCCGCGAGCCCAGGGGAAAAGGAGAAAGGGTTATTGTAAATGCAAAATACGCCAATTTGGCAGTTAGCAACAGAGGGGGTGAGGAAAAACTAAGCCAAATTACAATATACAGTATGAAAAGATATGTAACTAATAAGAATAAAATTGATAACCATCTTAAGAAGGAAGGCCAAAGCTGGTGGCCATGTACATAACGGCTTGAAATACGTCACCTGTGAAATTTAATTTGATAGGTTAGGGGTGTGTCCGAATAAACGGAAGTTCCACCCAAAAGAACTAGCGAGAAAGTTCTCGAACAAATTTAAAACCGGAAGGAAT
Organism: Maratus speculifer; assembly: GCA_964019185.1. Classification (NCBI taxonomy): domain Eukaryota; kingdom Metazoa; phylum Arthropoda; class Arachnida; order Araneae; family Salticidae; genus Maratus; species Maratus speculifer. The sequence continues at coordinate 363,955,895 of OZ025291.1, forward strand.
GATTTCAAACAGAATTTTACCGGCTTGGAACATTCGAAAGCTAAGCAAGAAAGAAAACATTACAGGCGACGAAATGAAAATAAGCGAAACCGAAATTAAATTTAAATTGAGAACATTAATAAAAAAGAGGTAATAGGAAATAAAATGACTAATAAAAAATGAATTAAATTAAACATATGGGGGGGTTATGGAGTAACCACCACATATTACCCAGGGTCCCCCAAAAGAAAATATTGGTGAGATGACAAAAATGACAACTTTTCATCGAGACAATATTTTCTAACACATGTACAAATATACTAAATAATTACACAAAATAAATATCAGAAATAGTTATAAAAATATACATAATTGTTGTACATGATATTTAAATAATAAAAAAAAAAATAATTACTGTTATGATAGTAATCCTTATGAAAATATACCAACTGTAGTAAATGTTAACATGAAAGGTATATAAAGTTTCCTTCAGAGGTATCTATCATATAAAAAAAATTAAAGACTATGTGCAGACAAACAGTCCATAACTTTGAAGAGTCTCTTGTTAGGCTGTGCACAATGTATCACAATAGTAGAATGCTTTAGCATATGTCACAATATTTGATTACACAATAATATGTATATTTATATTCTCAGTTGTGCACAAAAATGAAATATACTATAACTGTATATGAATCATGTTATAATTATATATAACATATATGGTTTCAAATAACACATAATAAATTAAATGGATTTGTAAGTTGAAAATTGAACAACCATAAAAATATATATATAAATAGTGCAGAGAGATTAGTTATGCTCTCATAAAAAAATATTTACTTATATCACCACATAGCCTTTTACGCTTTCAATAGATCTTAAATGAATAACTTTAGTATTATTCAATAACACATTTTCGCAGAGAATAAAATAATAAGTTGCAAAAAGAATGGTAACAAAAGCATGATATTATTTTCCAATAAAAATATCTTCAAAATGAATATAATAATTTTCAAAGAGAGAATTTTTACACTCTCATAAAGGAATATTCTTAAACATTTTCAATATAAATTGTCAATAATTGCATAAATACCTTTAATACTATACTTCATTCAAAATAAACATAAAACATAAGATGTTTAATATTTTGAAAGAGGAAGAAACTTATATGAATATGTCAATCTTATATATGACTTGATAATGTCAACTTACAAAGAAAAAAAATCAATTGTGTCAAAATTTCTATATAGAAGATATCTAGAACATATTTACTTGTAATTTTCAAACATTTTAAAAAAATTAAGTAAGTGATCACTTTTGCATTTGTCATAAATCAAGAATTTGCTTTATATAAATATATATAATGACTCATTAAACATCTTTGGATCCAAAGTATAAACACTCAAAAGTATACAAAAAAAAATATTATATACTACTTATGGTGAGTCATTCACTTTCTATATTTCAACAAGAAGAGAAGAAATATTAGTATGAATAAGTTTATCATGCACTTTCTCTCTTTTTTTTTTTTATCAAAAGAGGTTAAATGTTACAGCATGCATGCATTGTAAGGAAAAGACACAATAGGGAAAATAATTTGATGAGTACTCATATTTATGTTTACCTTATATCAACTACAATTTCACCTTTTTTATTAGAATGAAACATTTGTCAAAAATAACTTTAAATAATGATATAGTATTATAACAAGAATATAAAAAGACAAATTCTTTCTCCATTTTTTGCATCAACTATTGTAATTAAAGACTTTATAAAATTTAAAAGTATGGCATACATGAGATTATGTGTAAATATTGTAAAAATTATGACTTATAGATAAATGCAGTAACTAATAAAACTATTAAAATTCATACATACATCCCGAGGATGACCGTTGAGTTGTACCAGGGAGAAGAAGACTTAAATAAAATGAAAAAATAATAACAGCTGCCTGCAGCCTGGAGAAAAGAAAAAAAAAATTACATAGCGATTCTTCTTGCTGGACAATCAGTGCGGCTAGCTTCGACTGAATATATTACAAAGCAAAAGTCATCCTGTAAAAGGAAAAAAAGAGTTAGTCTATTTTTTATGTAGTTTATGATTGCGAGGACGAAGATCATAACTTCTATATTGAGTGGATTTGCTTTTAGCACCAGTATGAGTGCCATCAGGAGGAGCTTGTGACAGTACCGATTTACTGGAACATGAAGATGTTTGCTGGCATTTAGAAGAAGAAAGAATTTGAGGAGAAGTATTACAAGCTGCATCATGATTTGAAACTTGAATAGAAGAGTGCTGTCTCACAGGAGTGGAGGATGCATTATCAACAGCTGGTTGATCATGTGATGCACCTTTTGAAGAAACTGAAGGATGTTGCAGTGCTTCATTTCTCTTTTGAAGCTTCAAGATTCGATTAGTGTGAATCAACATTGGTGAAGCATGACTATTATTGGGATCTTGAATTTGAATGAGCACAGGAGAAATTATTTTCTTGACCACGTATGGGCCTTGTATCTTTTTGTTAAACACAGTAGGAAATTTTGCATAAACAATGTCATTAACATTGATGTTGGAAAACTTTAATTTTTCTCTGGATTTTTGGTACACCTTTTGTCTGGATGATTCGTTATTCTTGTAAGCTTGATAGTATATTTTTTCAATAACATCCATCAATTTATGAATTTCATATGCAGTATTGAGAATTTTCCATGAAACTTGAGATTTATAATTGGAATAAATATCATTTATTTCTCTTCCAAAATGAAGAAGATTTGGAGTGAATTTTGTAGCTGGATGAGGTGTAGCATTATATATGGATTGATGAATTTTTAGAGCAGTGGGTACATCACATCCTTGTGAAGCCATTGTGTTCACAGACGATTTTATTTGAGAATTGACACGTTCGCTTATATGAAGAATATAAGACCCAAAAAATTTTATGTAAATATTTATATATAATATGGCTCAAAACATAAATTATTATATGTATGACAAGAAGAATAATTTATCTTAGCATGAACAATAATTTTTACCAGTACCACCGTTAAATAATGCATATATTAGTTATAAATTATAATAATGCAAGAAGAAATATATTGATAAATTATGTTGTATATATAATGCACTGCTCCAGAAAAAGATAATATTTCAATACAAGATCAATATAAATATTGTATTTGATTACTGCACCATACCCAACAAAATATAATTATATAAAACATTAATCACTATATGAAGAAAAATAACTTGAAAAAAAAATAATGAAGAATGTTCAAGCGTTGGTCACGGCACCAAAGGAAATAACTGTGTTGTGTTTGAGCTGACGCTTTGGTCAGGGTATCAAAGAAAATATAATGTTATGTTTATTTGAAAGTGGAGAAAGCACTTTTTATTTGCCTCTACCCACAATTAGGCCAAAGTGATCGTGATAATGATAGCACATCACGGAGAATGGGGGCCTGCAAACGACCCTAATTACTCTCTTCATTATTTCATTTAAAATAATAAAAATATTCTTTATCCAATGATGAAGAAAAATCAAGTATAAAGTTATAAAAATATAAAATTAAAAAGGTAAAAAGTTACCTGTTGAATCCTTGGCTTTTGATGACAAATAAATCCAGACAATAGGCACAAGAAATTAATATACGAACAATTTTCGAAGAAAAAAAAAAAAATATATTTTATTTCATGAAGAACTTGTTGCTTTTTTCATGAATAAATATTTCTTCACAAATTTATATTTTTGGTGACTCGTACATATTAATTTCTCACTTGATAAACAACCATTTCATAACATATGTTAATCACAACTATTGCTATCTCCAAGCAATAAAAATTCTTTTCATAACATATTCTAGATATCTCAACAACATGTAATTAAACAATTTTCTTCATGACATAAAAGGAGAATAAATTATTATTTCTTTTTGAAAAAGAACACCTCTCATAATATGAACTTTCAAAACAAAATACATCATACTTCATATTGTATAGATACATGCCAATATTTTCTTTATAACGCCCCGTAAATATTAAAAAAAATTATATATATATAATGGGCCAGATAACGACATGAAGGAACTTTATGTAAATAAATATTTGCGTCTCACGAAAAGAAAAGATTTTTACCTCTGCTTGTTTGTCAGAGGACTGGCATCACATAAAACAATAATTGAAGAAGATTCGAGCACCAATAATAGCTGCAGAAAGATTATTTTTTAACGATGAGGTGATGAAAGATGAAATAGGTATTAAGTGGACTCATGATGACATTCTACATCACTTATGATGCTTCCACAAGAACACCAACCAGAAGATCTATGGAGTGCGCGTATTTACGTTGAATAATTCCAAAAGAGAAGGCACATAAAACGAATACATTCAGGAATGCATTAAACCACTTCATTGCTCCTCGCAGCACAGAGGGACTTGGCTTAACAGAAATCAACATCACTTTCCTAGATGAATTTTGAGGGCAGCACTTTTTCTTTGCCGCACTTAAAAAAAATCAGCATCGTAATAATCTCAACATAACAAAAAAAAACCGTTCCATCCTTCGTTAACGGGGGAGCACCTCTGCCCCGAACTTTCACTCATGCGACTGCATCCATCACAGCAGGTGTCTATCGGCGCAACTAACGCAGGTGGCCGCGAGCCCAGGGGAAAAGGAGAAAGGGTTATTGTAAATGCAAAATACGCCAATTTGGCAGTTAGCAACAGAGGGGGTGAGGAAAAACTAAGCCAAATTACAATATACAGTATGAAAAGATATGTAACTAATAAGAATAAAATTGATAACCATCTTAAGAAGGAAGGCCAAAGCTGGTGGCCATGTACATAACGGCTTGAAATACGTCACCTGTGAAATTTAATTTGATAGGTTAGGGGTGTGTCCGAATAAACGGAAGTTCCACCCAAAAGAACTAGCGAGAAAGTTCTCGAACAAATTTAAAACCGGAAGGAATGATTTCAAACAGAATTTTACCGGCTTGGAACATTCGAAAGCTAAGCAAGAAAGAAAACATTACAGGCGACGAAATGAAAATAAGCGAAACCGAAATTAAATTTAAATTGAGAACATTAATAAAAAAGAGGTAATAGGAAATAAAATGACTAATAAAAAATGAATTAAATTAAACATATGGGGGGGTTATGGAGTAACCACCACAGTATGTGCCGTAGATTTTGCTAGCCATCGCAGACACACAGACAGACAGAGCGTTTTGTTCTTTTATTAGTATAAGATCAAGCACATATGGAACCGTTAAAGGACGAGATTTATCAAAAATGCAGACATTCTATTTAGAGCCTGTTGCAAGACATTTAATTTTTATTTGTATGCGTACTTTTTTTATGAATCATCAGTGCACTGGTGAAGCGATTAATGTAACTTCATAAGAATTGTAACTTGTGTGGATTTCTAGCAATGGTTGTGTCTAAATTTTCTATTTCAGGTAGATAATAGCTTGTTTTAGTACAATTTAGTATTTTTGCAAAACTATGAAAAATCCTCAAAACTAAATTAGATTTTCAGTAGAATTTCATTTGGGTTTTTGGAACATAAATTCATTGAGTGACCGTGGAATCTTTTCGGGGGCGGGGGTCAAAATGTTTTACGGGGACTGAGCCGCCCGTAACACCTCCTTAGCTACGGCCATGGTTAAAATTCAATGCATAATTGTACACAGGGCTGCAATTAGAAATGAGTAATAGGTTAGTATAGAGGGGGGAGGGCGCTCTAGGAAATGTAGGATGGAGCTCGTATTTTCATACAGCGCCGAAACTAGCCTTTTTTGCGCCCGGGGTAAACACGAATTTTGGCGCCACCCCCACCCCTCACATATATGCATTCTTTATAACAAACACACCAAAGGATATCTTAATTTGGCGCACCCTTCACCTTCTGATCTGTTGGCGCCCGGGGCACGTGCCTCTTCTAGTTTCGGCCCTGTTTTCATATAAGTATTTCTATAGCGGGTTTAACGGTGAGGCCACGGATTCATGACGCCCCCCCCATGCTCTGTACTGCAGAAATATTCTAAAAATTACTTTAAAAATTAAACACATATTAAATCCTTAACACCCCCCCCCCCCTCCCTTGTTCAATAATGCAAATCTTTCTGATTCTGAAAATGTCTACTGAAATCAAAATTAGGTAACATCGACACATTTGTGAAAGTAATTTTAATCTCGAGAAATTTGCAAGTGTACTTATTCGGAAACTATGAGACTGAAAAATGTTTTCCATTTTTAAATAAAAGTACATTTAAAAAGAAAAAAAACTTTAAAACATTTCATGAAATTCGGCATTTTAAACTAAATTTCCGTACGCAACTACTAATTTGTCCCTCATGAATGTGTTTGTCAAGTCTTAAAAATTATTGTAAAATATACTAACTAAACAACATTTCTAAATCATTTTATGCATTTATAAGAAAATGAGAAACATTTCAATTTCTTCATATCTGAATGAAATCTGTGCGATTTAAATATTTTTAGAAATACCAATGTTTTATTTTATTTATTTATTTGTTTCAATTCTTTGTTGAACTTCTTTTAACTGAATTCTTCGCTTGGCACAAGTATGAATCACACTTTGATATATCCTTTAATTATCATTTGCTTTATCAAAAATATATCCACTTCTTATTTCTTTTTTTTGTCATAACTAGGGGGCCCCGCCCCCCTGCTCGCTATGCTCGCCAACCCCCCGCGTAATCGCTTCGCGATTTCAAATTATTCTCTACTCCTGCTTGCTGCTCTCACCAATAACCCATGGTATGAATAAGCAGTTGCAGACCTTTCAAATGATGTGTCACACAATTGATGTTGTATAGAAATTACAAATATGCCCCCCCTAGGGGGAAGAGTGGGGGATGACACACAACACATCCATAATATGAATAAGCAGTTGCAGACCTTTCAAATGATGTGTCACTCAACTGGTGTTGTAAAGAAATTAAAAATGTGACCGCCCTCCTCCCCCCAGGGGGAGAGCAGAGTGTGGGGGTGACACACAAGACATCCATAATATGAATAAGCAGTTGCAGACCTTTCAAATCTTGTATAACACGACTGGTGTTGTAAAGAAAATAAAAATGTGTCCCCCCTGGGGAGCAGAATGGGGGATAACACACAATACATCCATTATATGAATAAGCAGTTGCAAACCTCTCAAATGATGTATCAAACGACTGGTGTTGTAAAGAAATTAAAAATTTGGCGAAATATTACAGTTATCGCCAAGTTGGCGTCACTTTTGACAACTAATTTTGGTCGCCAAGTTGGCGACAAACTTGGCGATTGTTGGCGATGGTAACCTTTCCTCTCTTTATGGTAACCCATATGGCGATGCATAGACGGAGCCCTTTCCTGATTGGTCTATTCGACTCATGGAAGGAGTGGAAAACCCGGATTCGTTAGTTCCGGAAATCTTCCACATCAGCATCATTCCAGGAGTCATTCCTTTTAAGGCTAGTTTTTTTTTACTATAGAAGGATAAAATCATTGTGCGCGCGGCAGCGCGCAACAATAATATGATTGAGCGATAATGCTTAAGCATAAGAAACCGCAAAAACACGGATTTTTCAATTTTTCTTTTTGCAATAACTAACTAAATACTTATCCAATTTTGATGATTTTTTTTTAAATGTTCGTCTGACCAAGAAGCACAACATAGCACAATTTTTTTTTATGGCATACTGTAGGTGTACTGTAGAGTATTCTGAAAATCGGACAAAAATTTTGTGTCACAGCACTTTTCTCGAAAACTACTAAAGATAAAAACTTAATTTTTTTTTTGAACAAAAGACAAACTTTTTATCCCGGGGTAGTCATCGAGAAAACGTTATTTCGCTGGGCGGTTTTTCTGAAATTGCGTATTTTCCAAACTTGGTCATAAATGGGTATAATCTAACGTTCTATTGCAGATAGAATGTTGCGGTAAAGTTTATTTTAAAGATTTTGCGATGCTAATTAATCTTGCAAAAATTCATAGCTTTACGTTAAACAGTTTTTTTACAAGATGAAATAAAAGAATAGCAGTCATCAATCTAAGGTACTTCTGATCATCGGAGAGAAAAACCAGTTACACCATTCGATTCTCTTATTTTTAACTTAATTTTTTAACGAATTATGAATTTTTTTGAAATTTTTGACATGCTGATTTTTGTCATTTTTTAATGAATCATTTACTGAATAATTATGCACGGTGTCTAGCCCTGGTGGCTGTCAAATTTGATTTTTAATTTTAAATTAGGCAATTTTTTGCACCATGCCAAATTTATATTTTATCCATTTTTTAATTTATATTTTGTTTTTAGCACAATGGCATCAATGGCAAAAATGCCTGGCATACCTATCAAATATTGGGGCCCTGTACTTTAACAAAGTTTATTTACTATAAGTATATACCGTATTTATTCTAATAGAATGCGCCCTCTAATAGAACGCGTCTTCTAATAAAGTGCGCACCTTGGTGCTGATTGAAAAAATAAATATACGGAAACGATATAGTAGATAAGTAGAAAACGATTACTTAAATGCATTTATAGAGGATTCTCATCGATCAGAATAGAGATATTCTATCAAAGCGATGGAGTGGCGATGCAGCAAAAGTTTCAAATTTTGAACAATGTACCACTCCTGTAAACTATAGCGCCAAGGATATGCCCACTGTTAAAAATCTGCTGCATTTTGCTGCAACGCACTCCCCTGCTTGTATAGAAAACGGTTACTTGGCCGTGAAATGGCGCTTTCTCATTGGTTGGAAAGAGATATTATATACAAGTGGTGGAGGGCGTTGCAGCAAAATGCAGCAGATTTTTAACAGTGCACTGTTAAAAATTTGACCCATTTGTTGCAGAGTCACTCCACAAATTTGACCCATTTGTTGCAGAGTCACTCCACAGCTTTTATAGAATTTCTCTTTATGGCCAATGAGAATGCTCCATAAAACAGTAAAGCAATCGTTTCCTATAAAAGCGGTGGAGTGACGCTGCACCAAATCGATCAATTTTTTTAACTGTGTATAGTGTAAAAATTGGCTACACTGTTAAAAATTTTATGTATTTTCTGCATCGTCACTCCACCGCTTTCATAGAAAACGGTTGTTTTACAGCGTTATGGAGCATTCTCATTGGTCATAAAAAAGGTTTCTATAAAAACTGTGGAGTGACGCTGCAGAAAATGGGTCAAATTGTAAACAGTGTATAGTGTAGAAATTGGCTTCAACTGTTAAAAATTTGACCCATTTGCTGCATCGTCACTCCACCGCTTTTATAGAAAACGGTTATTTTACTGTAAACATACATGCATACATGTGCATACATGCACGTAGGAGTCTTAGAAGTAAACCCTGCACCATGGAGATTCTACCACCCCTTGCCACCAAAAATGTTCTAGACTGTTTTGTGAACAAACTTTTATGTTTTTATTTTCAAATTTTATACATATTTTTGTTTATTTTGGATAGATTTCAAATTTTTCTAAATTAAACTTATCTATAGACTTTTTGCTTAGACATTCCCCTGGAAAATATTTACTGTGCATGCCTGTTTACAATAATTCAAAGGAGTGTACCAAGAGTCACTCATGGACCAAAGAGTACACAGAGTGGGTGCCGGTCATGAGGCACAGCCGCTCTTACTGGCCTTCATTGTGAAGGTCTTTTTGCCTCTATGTAGAGGCTTCCTTCCCCCATGTGGGGGTTTAAATTCCTGATGGTGTTGCTTCTAGAAGGACACCTGAAGGATCCCTGATGGTGTTGCTATTATAGGGCACCTGATAGAAATCACCTTGGTAGTGGTACTTATACTCTACTTTTACATGCTCATTATGGGGTGTAACTGTAACATGGGTATGGCTATGGGTTTCCTAGCTGCCATTAATGGAGCTAACCAAGGTTCTGAGTGCAGTTACACTGTAAAAACAAAATACCCAAATTGGGTTGAAAGATTTTTGGGTACAGCATTGTTCCAATTTGGAAAGTTCAGTTTGTAGTACAAAATCGTTTTAAAGAAGTCTGATTTTTAATGACATTAGAACAATTAAAATATCTTAGATAGTATATACATTATACATCAGAAATTTTGATTAATTTAATGGTAATAAAGATCTGCTCTGTTTTGAACCATTTTGGGTTATCTATTTTAGGAACAATACTCTACCATTTTGGAATCCTTACTGTGCCATTTCAGGAACATTACTATACCCAGAAATCTTTCAACCCAATTTGGGTCTTCAATTTTTACAGTGTACCTACATTTTTGCCTAAAAATGTAGTGATCTTCGTCTCAGCTGAGGGCAGTTTTGCTGTCTCAGAATTCCCGATGATGATAATTTTCTGTCAGTCTTCTTTGACTGATTACTGCACTGTCTCTTTGATAGTGCTTATCTGAGGGAATTTCAAATATACGTTGCATCAAAGTCAACCCACTTTTTAGAATACCAGACGAAGAGTATCCAATGTCTGAATGTTCAAAAAGACTATCCTTTTTTTGTATAAAAAAGAAATCTTTCATTAAAAGAAGGTAAGCAGTCAAAATGTAATACATTTAAAAAATACAGATTAAGAAAAAAAAGAAGCATGGTTTTTTTTTTATCAAACTTTACTCTTGCATAAAAAAAGTTCCTGTTTTTGGCAAAAATAATGGATATTTGAATGAAAAATCTATTCTTTGAAAGGATTTATTATTTTATTCACTTTAGTAAAAAACTGATTATTATTATTATTTTTTTTTTTTGAAAACCACCGTAGAATTTTGGTATAGAAAAACCTGTTTAAAAAGATTTTTAAATTTGTAACACCAGAGTATTAGAGTATGTAGCATTTTTTAATTTCAATACAAATAAGATTTTGTTTTCTATATATAAAATACAAAACAAGTTGTGCAGTATCCCTATGGAATATGGAAAAATAGAAGGACTAGTGAAAAATGCTCCAAGGAGCAGTGCAAAAGCAGAATATGATTTTAATTGAGCATTAAAAAGTAATGGACAAGTTTATTTTTTGGAAAAAGTACACAAACATTTAAAAGTAATGAACAAGTTTATTTTATTGAAAAAATGCCCAAGCATTTAAAAGTGATGGACAAGACTTGAAACTGAGTCAAGAACTAGTAAATAATTTCCTCAAGACTTGAAAATGGCTGATCATGCTCTTATGTGACAAGCATATTCAACGTCCTTTTTTTATCCCTGTCTATCTTAGTATTGACACGTTATCAGAATATAACATTGTGCTCTATAAAAGCTGAACTTTCAGAGCAAGTTTTTGATGAAGTAGCTAAATTTACCACATGCTGCTCCTTAACAATTTACTTGTGAAGTAGTAACTCTTATGGCAATTTTATTATGTCCAAGTACATAAAAAAATGGAAAAGCAGTTGCTGTTTGGTTGTACATGTTACGTGCTTATCAGGTATTCTAACTTTATTAAAATCAAAATTTGCTTGAAATATACAGTGCTTTTAATAAACTTATCGATTACTTATGAAAATATAAAAATTTTAGCACTATTTTATCTTTTGCTAATAAAAATCCGCTTAAAAATTTTTAGAAAAAAGATTGGATAGAAAAACTGTTTTTTAGTGATAAGATTGCGTGCAAAAAATGGTTATGATAAGAGTAAATACAGTGCAAAGCAGTAATATCAAGGCTTTGTTAAAGAGGGGACAGGATATGTTTAATATAGATACTGTATCTAATACTTGTTGTGAAAACTGAGTTTTTCTAAAGCACAGTGTTAGATTCTGCCAACATGCCTATACTAAGATAGACAGGGATAAAAAAAAGGACGTTGAATATGCTTGTCACATAAGAGCATGATCAGCCATTTTCAAGTCTTGAGGAAATTATTTACTAGTTCTTGACTCAGTTTCAAGTCTTGTCCATCACTTTTAAATGCTTGGGCATTTTTTCAATAAAATAAACTTGTTCATTACTTTTAAATGTTTGTGTACTTTTTCCAAAAAATAAACTTGTCCATTACTTTTTAATGCTCAATTAAAATCATATTCTGCTTTTGCACTGCTCCTTGGAGCATTTTTCACTAGTAAATAAATGAATTAACAAGCCATATGAAATCCCAATCATTTGAGATTCGAGAATAACTAATACAAAGAGAATGACAGGTATTAGAGCTTTTGCAAACCGCATGCTATTCGTTAATAAATAATTGAGATAACACGATTGATATATTAATACTACCTCTAATACAAAATACCGAATCGTTTCTTTTGAATACTCGTTGCTGCATCGATGTACTGAAAAAATGATTAAACGAATTTCAAACACTACTTTCATTTCGGGATTTATACGGAATCGAAGTGTCTGCAGTTTTTGTCCGGACTTTAGACTCTGAATAAGTTATTCTCGTATTAGTATCATATACGGGTATTTCATTTAGTTGTTTGGGTATTAAAGAAGAAGAAAGATAGAAATGTGTTATAATTTGTTATTTCAGCATCCGTTCTTTTGCCGAATATGTAAGTGTGAATTTGGAGGGAGTTTTTGAAGCAGAAAAATATGCTTTTAGAAGAACGATTGTTTTGAGATCGTTTAGGGATTGTACTATTTACCTTACAGATGTAAAGTTTTTTATGCATTTTTAAAAGTTATACAAAATAATTGCGCTTTTTTTTTGAGATTACATATTATGTATTAATATTTCGATTTAAAAAAAGAGCCATCGATCTAAGCAATAGAAAAACAACACGTGTTTATCATTTAAGAGTTTAATTAGACTAATTTTGTATTTATTGTGCATTTAATAATTTCACTGTAAAAAGAATGAAGCTTATAGTAGAATAAAATATTCGTTATAGCTGTAATTAAGGAATGATTAAGTATTTCCGGAAAGATTTATGTTAGAAAGATCACCATCAGCGACGTGCGAAAGTGGGGGGGGGGGGGGGGCGGAGATTTAAGGGCCGCAAAATTTATAATACTAACGTCAATATTGGCCTATTATAAGAAAAATTTGGGAGGGCGGTGCCGAATTGTAAGTTTGCCTGGGCGCAATTTTGTCTTCGCTCGCCCCTGGACACCAAAGAAAAGTATTAGATTATAACTTGGATTTCAATACAAAATGCTATTCGATTTGATATCACTTCTATTGCCATGAGTGCCAATTTTATGATTTCGTGCTTTAGATTGATTCTATGAATATGTTAGAAAAATTTTGCGATGTTAAGCGGGGTAAAACGCTTTTGAGAACTCGCTTAGTACGACTTTCCGTTATCGACAGGTTTCATTATCGCATGTTTCACTGGTTTCACTCTAAATAGTGGACATTTCTATTCAAATACGCAATTAATATTTTTCTTTTTAATATGTACTCGTCTCAACAAGTATGTTAATACTTGTTGAGACAGACTCCCGAGAAACCATGAATTATACAAACATAAGCAGCGTTTGAAGTTAGTTCCACTTTGTTCGGTTGCATATGGACTCCGGTAACGGCTAACGAGTGGTATTTCTAAGTAACGATTCGGGATTTCGTATCTTAGACATTACCCGTTTCTTAGTAACGAATACGTACGGTTTGCAACAGCTCTAGTGTTAAACAGTTTTCAAGAACTTGAAAATCAGGAAACCTTTTCGCGATGGACTTTTGAGGATTAATACTTATTTCGGTACTACTAGGTTATCCCGTCGACCAAAAAATTATCGCCAAACAATAAGATTAAATGCCAATAATGGATGATCGTGAATGTCACATTCAATGACATTAAATACGATTCACGTGTTTAAAATGTCATTAAGTGATTTTTATTTCTACTTTTTATTAGTATTTTTATTAATATTCTACTAATTATTTGTTTTTTCGTTATTTAAAATAAAAGATATGTCAATATGTATAATTTGGCTATTAGTTTGGCGATTTGTATAATTTGGCGAAACTGGTCGACGGGATAACGGAGTAGTACCCTTATTTCATTTATAAAGCGATTTTTTAAAAAACTAACATTGAAACAATATTAAAATGTTGCCTTAATTATGCAGTAAAATTATGCATTTTACTGCATAATTTTATATTGGGATCGAACTCTGATGGCAAAATTTTTTTCGTATTCGAGATTTGAAAAAGGAGCCCAAACTCATCTCCAGTGTCGACGCTCCATCTTCCCTAGGGCTTTGGGTTTGGTTTGGTTTTTGTGACGGCCGATTATCTACTCGAGAGATATAAGCCCTAAGGGAAGTGTCCTTTGTGGAGGTCTTTCTAAGGGAACCTAACCCGGATTACGCAAGGTTCGAAGAAAACCACGAAAACTCCCGCCGGCGGCCGCGATTGGGTTCGAACCCAGCATCTGTCGTCTACCAGTAAAGAGGTCAGAACCTCTCGGCCACTGGTGGGGCTCCTAGGGCGTTGGGTGTCTCTCTATATTTATTGCTGTATTAAATGTTTATAGATTATCCTCATTTTAGGTATTTACTTTTTAACTTCTTCAGACCTGAGGTACACAAATGTGTACCTCCATTTTTTTCCTCATAAAAACTAAACTGTTCGAATTTTTTGCATTTTTACTTTACTTATATACAGCTGAATGTGTTTTGCTTTAAAACAAAACCAATAAATGTCAGCATTGACGAATATTCCCTCATAAAATAAATATTATTTTCATCCAAGTTTCGAAAATACTTTCAAGACATTGTAGCCAAGAAAGTAAGAAATATTCATGATTATTTAACTTAAATGCTTTACAAAAAAAAAAAAAAAAAAAAAAAAAAAGAGAATTTGCTGATTATTTACTTTTTTAAAGACCTTAATTTTGTTATTGTGTAAATTTATATTACAGATAGTTAAACTGGTGTTTTAAGGGGATTAGTACTTTTATATTCATATTTATAAACCTAAATTACCCCTCTCCTAAAGTACTGATTTCATAAAAATGACTCTTTCTGTAATCTATGGTGTCATTTTGATTATGCAAAAGCAATAAATATATATTTGTAGAGTAATATTATGCTCAGGTCTCAAGAGGATAACGATTCATCACGCTTTCAAAGAAAAGCCCTAATTTATCTCTAGTGCCTGTGCACCGTACTGAATGTTTACCGCCCCATTTTAAGTATTGTCGTTATTATCTATTTATCGGGTGCATAAGCAAAGCGCACAGGGCTCAGCTATATTAATCGCTATATTTTTCATTCCTACTTCTTTTATTTTGGTTCACATTATATTTTGATTACATTCACGCATGCGCAGTGAAACATTATTTAATAAACCTGCTCATTTTTTCATGCAATTTTTATTACTTTTTAATTCGGATTACAGGGTATTGTGTAAATGTTGTTTGTCATATTTTCTGAAAATATTTGTTTTCTTTTTTTTTATATTAAAAGCTCTGCAAGTTATAAGCAGAAAACTTGGTAAATTTGGGACTGTTTTTATAAAAACCTTAATTTTTCTACGAGTTTACATGCTATCCTCATAAAAATTAACACAGTTTTTTGCATAAGCCACTTAATCGTAATCTGCAGTTTGAACACTTTTTCTGCATTAGTTTTGACAGGGTTATTCAAAAGATCTTCGTTCTTTTTAGCACTTTCCTTACAATGTTGAAAAGTGCTTATGTATTCGGTTTGTCAGCCCGTTTATCCGCGCTCTAACTCTCGTAAATGTACTCGGATCACCAAGAAATTATTATATGTTATTGACATTTACCGTAGCACAAACTCTATTGAAAATGAAGTTTCTACCATGATTAGTTTATTTACAGGGGTAGTCAAAAGTTTACCGTTACATTACGGAGTACGGGAAATAAAAACGTTTTAAATGAATTTTGAAGATGTTCCACCCTGTCAATCATATTAAAATTTATATACATTTACAAGATGCATATAAATATGTATTCTGTAAATTACGGTGAAAAAATAGCTATTATTCATTTACAGGGTCACGCAAAAGAACTCCATTGTATAATAGTAGAAGAGGAAGTTGTGTGAGACTCTTTTTAACTATATTAACTATTTCATACATAATAAAATTAATATATATAGCTGAGGTTTGTATGAATTATACGATACAGTCATGCATAATATGAAATATATAGCATTTACAGGAACACACAAAAGATTTCAAATAGTATATTCTTTCCTAAGTATTGTTCATGTATCTGATGATGGCTGATGAATGAATGAAATCTATTTTAATTATGATATGCGTGTTAAGTTTCACTAAATCTATGTATATTATATGGTATGTATAAATACTATAGTTGATATGCAGGGCTAAACAAAAGAGGTCGCAAACGTTACTGAATACGAATTTAAATTACTCAAAAGTGGTTTTTAAAAAGGTTATGCATTTTTACGCTAAAATGCATTCACTTTATAAGAAATGTTTGTAAAATATAAATAAAATGAT
Organism: Maratus speculifer; assembly: GCA_964019185.1. Classification (NCBI taxonomy): domain Eukaryota; kingdom Metazoa; phylum Arthropoda; class Arachnida; order Araneae; family Salticidae; genus Maratus; species Maratus speculifer. Next base: position 363,972,249 of record OZ025291.1, read on the forward strand.
ATACAGGGCCACGCAAAGAATTGAATACATGGACGCCTATGAATGATAATTTCTGAGAATGTGATTTTAGTCATTTTAAGAATGTTTTAGTTTAAAAAAAATTTTTAGGATTAGCGAAGCGAATCCTCTACTAGGCCACTCAAATTACAATTTGTCGTACACTTTACAAAAAAAAATATTCAATATTTTGACTTCAAATTAAACACAAAAATAAAATATGATCTGTAGATTTGCAGAATATAATTTTTTTTACAGTAAAACGTTAAAAAAATATTATTTTAATTAATTTATTTTACATGCATTTCCAATACGGACGCATTTTAGCAAATAAATAAAAAATATTTTCAGAAAAAAAAAATATAAATCATGGAGTAAGTGATTATAGATAGAATCACGATTAATTTAATAAATAAAATATGTTTTCATTATTCAGCAAAATCGTTTGCACAAATGACACTTAAACATTTTAAAAAAATTGTATTATGGATTTTTTTTTTTTTTTTTTTTTTTTTTTTTTTGTAAAGTGGCAACAAAAGAATTGTAAACAAATAAAATGAATTGTTAAATTTGTTATATAAATGAAAAATTAAAAGAATTGCGTGAACTTGTTCCCTCGATTCAAGCTCTTTATAAATGTACTAAAGGAAAAGTTGGCCGATTCAGAAATGACAAGTGGACTTCAACCATTTCTTACTTTATCATTTGTATCGAAAGTAATGTTACGTTCTTATTTGTGGACCGAAAAAGGTTTAGTGAACGGGACTTTAGACTTTGTTGCACGTATTAAAGAAAATCACAAGCCACCAGACTAGATACCGCGAATAATCATGGATAAATTGAATTATACAATAATTTAACTTAAAAGAATTGGTGCGTACCAATTCCCACAATACAGTAGACTCCCTCAAATCCGCACAGCTTGGGACCAGAGATTTTGCGGATTTTAGAATTTTGCGGATTTCTGGTCATTGCTTTGTTTACATTTTTTAAACAGTAATTTGAATGCAATTAATAATCCAATTGAAATTATAATGTATGCTTACAATATAATAAAATATTAAAGTAAATAATAAACTAAAATAATAAAAAAATAGATCATTTTTAAAATGATTAAAATATTAAAAACAAAGGTCTAATTAATAATGTATGATTAAGTGTTCATTATAAAGATGAAATGTATTTTGAATAAATTATTCAATGAAACTTGCCTCATAAATAATGTACAATACTAATTCAGATCAAAATAATAAAGTAAGGAGGTTTTATTCCAGGTTTAGCCACACTTAGTGACAAAAAAAAAAAAAGCTTGATTAAGACATATATATTTGGTAAGATTATGATTATCATTGATAACAGGAATATCTTGAATTTTTTCAGAAATAAATTTATTTTTCCTTCAAGAGAAAACATTAAGACAGTAATAGTAACAAAAATTACAAATTAAAATATATTTGGAATTGATATAAAACAAAAAAAGTAAAATTTTGTCCTTATATCTGAACTGAATGCTTCATTGTTTACATCCGTAAATTATGTGCGGATTTGAGGGAGTCTACTGTAATTGAATTCTGGAAATATGGAAGCATAAATTGCTCAAGGAAAGAATTTCTTCTGCAGTTAGCTTTTGCTGTTACAATTCATAAATCCCAAGGTTTAACATTAGATGAAGCAGTTGTAGATATTGAAGATATATAGGCACCAGTTGGCTTAAAAACGTACGTAACGTTGTCAAGAGTGAAAATCCTTCAAAATTAAGCATTCAATAGAAATCTTCCTTGCGAAAAATTCTTTAATATCAAAAATTCTCATGCACTAACATGTATAAAAACGAAGAAATTAGACTAAAAAGTTTTACAGTTAAAAATTCATAGTATCGACGAGAGCAGATTTCAAATGTTTTTCCAGAAAATAGGATTTTGAAGAAGTAACTTTCTTCAAGCTTTCTTCAAATATATTATTCTAAAATAGCTATCAAAGATTATTTGATGTTAATTACAAAGATTGGAAACATGCATATTTCAAACAACTTTAAAAAACACCAGTGGCCTACTAGAAATTGTAAAAAAAATCTTTAAAAGAATTTTTAGTTGAAAATTTAAAAATATTTTGTAAATGTTTGCTTCGAAAATATTTTTTTATGCCAGTCTTACATCATAAATAAAAAATTCCTAGGAAATTGATAGTTATTTGGCTGAACTTACATTTGTAGAATTAAAATGCGCCAAAACATAAAATAACGTTTTTGTTTAATAAAGATGCAAAAATAATATTAAAAAATATTGTTACTTTCAAATATATGCTTTATAAAAAAAATGCTTCGCGAATCCAAACAAAGCATGGCTTTTGCTAATTAACTTAATACTGACGCATCATAAATTTACAAGGTAAGCTACAGGATTGAAGAAAATGATTCAAGTATGCTTCCATCGATTAGTATAAATTAGTATAAATTAGTATAAATTTCTGAAAGAAAAATTTCAACCTGCAAGACATTTTTTTACTAAACTAAATTTTCTCATTATATAGTATATAGTATATCAACCCATAGATCAAATACAGGGTTGTTCATCAGTATTGAAATACATATTTAGCTAAATACTATAGTTGATATACAGGGCTACACAAAAGAGGTCGCAAACGTTACTGAATACGAATTTAAATTACTCAAAATCAATGAAATCAAACTTTGAAATCAAAATCAAACTTTGAAATCAATTTTTTTGTACAAATATATTTAAAATGCTTCGTCTTTTTATTTTTATTTATTTATTTTTAACTATTGTTTGTATTATTACCTTCGTGTTAAATTAAGATTTCTATGAAAAATAATGAGTAAAGAAAAATTTAAACCTCCCAAAATGAAACAAAATTCCTGCAAGTTTAATTTTTCAAGTTTTCAAATACTGATTTAGTTAACAATACTTCATAACCATCATTTCTTTTTGCTGGTATTTTTACAGGAACATCAATTAATTCTTATTTATCATGTGTCTTATTAAAATAGTGGTTCAAAACTTTGAAAAACGGATACACATACTTTTAAAAAACATAGTACTGTTTAAAAAAAAAATATATATATATATATATATATATATATATATATATATATATATCAGGGATGCAAAAATCTAGGCACACTAGGATGTCTCCTCACCACTTAATTTATTTCATTATTTTTCATCTAATATTTTGTGAATTTTAATTTTAATTTATGTAAGAATACTTTTAAATTTCAAGCAAAGACATTTTTTTTTTATTTTAGTGGCGACAGACTGCTCGCTGGCTTCTAGATTTTTGCAGTCCTGATATAGATATATTCAATTTATAAATATGTGCAAGTAAAAAATTGTCTGCCTTTGATATTACTTGAACAATTTCTGAAAAATTAAGAAGAATTATTATTATTATTCTTTAATGACTAAATTAAAGTTAAAATTTTCTACATTTACAGTCAAAAGTTTTTTCTAGTATATTTATATGTATGTGATTAATGTACAAAGCACGTGAATAAAAGTTTTACATTCTTAATAAACATATTTAAAAATTTCTCCCAAAAAGGAAAAAAAAACAAACATTTTGAAGGAATATAAACTACAAAAATTAAGTTAATCAATGAACATCTTTAATGAAAAATTCTTACAACATGCTTTATTATTATTATTCAATAAAAATTTTATTTATATAGGTATGAAATTGATTTTGAGACTGTAATAAAAAAGATTTTAATCAAAATTAATATTCTTGAGTATTTTTTCACTTGTATTTTAATTTTTAAATTATTTTTACTATATAAATATGCAATATAAAAAAAATCAATAATTAATTTCTGCCATGCATTTATTATTCAGTTTTTGCCTTGTTATTTTAATGTTATTAGAAATACATAAATATTTAATAACAAAGCCATTCAAATGTAGCAATAAAAGTAGAACTAAATTGCTACAATCTTTAAAAGAGGCCTTCATGAACTTTATTTTCTTATATCATATTTATTAAAATGTAAATCTGACACATTGATTATGATACTAAAATTTGAAGCAGAATATAAAAATTTAATAATTTGTTTAATGTGTATATGTAGTTTAAAAGCCAACTTAAAAAGGAGGCAGAAGTTATATAAGACAGTAATAGATGTATTATGGGGGATTTAAAAATAAAGAAAACAAACCTCTAATATCACTTTTACACAGCACTGCCACTGTCAACTACTTTTATTATTGTGATCACAACTATTATAATGATAATGGCATATCTCTACTAATATTCGGGATAAATTTATTTGAAATAGTGGTAGTGAAAAAAATATGTCATCAGTAATAGCATATTATAAATATATCTATGAAATTCAAATTAATACATTATTAGTCAGTAACAAAGCTTCTTTTTGACAGTTTCTGATTAATTTGATAAAACAGTATAATGCATGAAAAAGTAGTTGTAGCATATAATAATAAATAAATAAATAAAATGGAGTTAAAAACATTTTATTCTTCACAATTTTTCAAAAATACAAGAAAGTAATAGTGTATAATTTTATCTGAGTTTACAACGAATTCTGCAACTTTAAATTTATCTCCAAATATCTGTTTTTCAAAAAATAAAATATATTTTTTTATAATGTACATAATTTATTTAAAAATAAATCCACCGCGCATCAAAATAACAGAATAAATACTCGTTTTTTAAGCGAAAATTTTACCAAATATATTATAATATTCTTCACAAATGCAATAAAAATGTTTTAACAGTGAAAAATACTAAAAATATGTCCTATCACATGTAAACAAACGTAAAACTCGCGTTCGAAATTAGCTTTTCGCCTCCTTTGAGATGGCGATAATAGCATTCGAAGAAATGTAAACATTCGAAATAAATTTTCGTGTCTAATCTTTCGCCAAGTTCGAAAAGAAGTGCCCCAGAATACACCTTATCGAACGCTGACGTCAAAATGATGTAACATACGAGCTATGCTCCGCCTCTTTTCGAACTCGAAGGCTGTCAGAATTGGGGTGCAACAAATCTATATTATAAAGGCCAAACGTATCTGTGCTTAACGCATATGTCATTTTGCGAATGGCAACACTTTCACATGCAATTTGGTTTTGCAATTTTCGGTATTGCAAATTTTATACTTTTAAACATTGCACCACCATTTTTACACCATCGTATAGAGAAAAAAAATTACTTTTAAATGCAATTTGTTTGAAAGCTGTATCTCAATTTATTCTTGACATACTTGGACTTGGACGAGATAATTGTCAGAGTGCCTGGAGAGATCAACTCCTTACCTCTAGTAGAGAAATGATGCATGGAACAATTCAAGTCATAGCCAAAGTCTGACAAACATAACGTCAGAAACAAGGGGGGGGGGGGAGAAGCCATTTTTTTTATGGTTTTTAGTGCGAGTTTTGTAATTGTGGCAACAGCAATACGCCATTTTCTCTTTAAATTGATAAAAATTAAAAAGGGCGCGCCTAAATTTTGAGAAGATGAAAATTATGTCGGGTTTAGATTTCACGTGAAATTCTAAGATCGTGCCAATTTGAAATAATTTTTTTTTCCAACACATGTAATTGATAACTTCATTTTAATAATTGATCTTTATTATATTTTGCTTTATTACATTTTTAAATATGCGATAAAAGTTGAATTTTAATAATTTGAACAGCAGAGGTTTATAGAAATAGTATTTTTTTCTGAATTTAATAGCTTTAAATAATATTTGTTTGAGAGCTAGACAGATCATTGTAATATGCATTTTTAACTGTAGCTAATTGTGTAGGTTTATTGTAAATGAATGAAAGAGTTCCTTTTTAAACATTTCCTTTCGTCGAAATTCGACGGGTTCCACCTCGTAAATTAATAAATATGAAAACAGAAAAGAAAGCGTTACTCACTTTCTAACTAAAAAAAGGCTTTTTTTTTTTTTTTTTTTTTTTTTTTTTTTTTTATGTGTAAAAAGTTTATTTGGAAAAACGGTGTCGAAAATTTAGAAAAAGTATATTTCACATTGGTCGATAAACAATCATATTACTTTTTCGGTTGTGTTACATTTCTTTTTCATTAGGTGGCACCACCAAATCATTTTCATAAAAAAAAATACTCTGTATTTTTTAGAGCCGGTTCTTAGATTTTGTGCGGCCTGATAGATAATAAATAAATATATACAGGGTGTTCCGTTAAAGGGGTCCAATATTAATAGGGGTAATAGAGGAGATCACACGGAGCATAAATCAGTATATAATGCCTGGCCGGATCTCAATAATTTTCAAGTTACAGCAAATAGAATGAAAAATCGGAAATTTGTAAAAAAACCCTCATTGCTAAACTATCGATAATGCTACATAAAAACGAAGCACATATTTAGAAAGAGCAGAAAAAATCCTACGAAATGACATAAGTTTTTTTAAATATTGAGAATTAATGGCGAGTTACAAGCTCTGAAACTGTGAAAAAATACAAAATCAAATATTTAGCAAAATAGTTAATCGTTAATTCCAAAAATGCAACTCTACTTACATCAAGGCAAATGTTATAAAATTTGGTCCATTCCGAAAGCTTTCGAAGAAGCTTACAATAAACCATATCAGTTTAATTGTATGGGAGAAATCAAGCAGTTCCCTAGTTACAACTCTGTACTGTTGCACGCTCGGAAAGGGCGAAACTCCGCCCATGACGATTGTAAACACCCCGTTTTAATATCTTTCAATTATACATTTCTGATCAACCTCTATCAATACCCTTTCATTATTCAGTCTGGTCAAGTGAATGACATATTGTGCAGCTCTCGCCTTGTCTTAAAGCAAACTCCGTGACTGCTGTGTTTCCTCCATGAACTTTCAGGATGATGAAGAAGTACTTTTTATGAAAATTTTCTATGTGTATAGGAAGAAAAGTGTAATAAAACAGCAGTCATCAGTGGGCGTTATGTTAAAGGGAGGCTGTTGTAAGTGGGATTGTAGTAAGTTGATGTATAATAATTACGCCGGAATACTCTAACGAAGAATATGCGGACATGCATCTGATGTACGGGCAAGCTCATGGAAATGCATGTCTAGCACAGCGCATGTACCGTGAGCAATTTCCAAGGAGACGTTGCCCAAGTTCGAAACTCTTCATAAAAATCGATAGACGATTACGGGAGACTGGATCGTTTAATACAGCAAGCACTGATGCAGGGAAACCTCGACATGTACAAACACCTGCAATGGAAGAAGATGTACTGAATATTTTTAAAGATAACCCCTCCACGAGTACACGAGCTGCTGCGTCTGAAGTCGGTGTTTCTCACCAAAGTGTGTGGTGTGTTCTGCGTGCAGAAAACATGCACTCTTTCATGTGCAGCGGGTACAACTGTTATCAGTAACAGATTGTGCTCAGCGGACAGATTTCGTACGCTGGTTGCTTAATGTAACAGAAAATAATCCACAATTTCTGGAAAATATTTTATTTACTGATGAAGCAACATTTACGAGAGAAGGCGTGGTAAACACGCACAATATGCACACATGGTCATATACAAATCCGCACACTGTTTTCCCGTCGAACGCACAACTAAAGTTCAGTGTGAACATATGGGCAGGTGTCCTCGGCGATTATCTCATAGGACCATATTTACTCCCAGATGTACTCAATGGCAGTACGTACTGGGTTTTCCTACGGGATATCTTACCGCAGTTACTGCAAAATGTGCCAGCAACATTGCGCCACAATATGTGGTTTATGCACGATGGCGCACCGGCACATTTTTTTCATAGGTGTTCGCAATCACCTCAATTCAATATATCCTGGGAAATGGATTGGACGCAGTGGACCTGTTGCTTGGCCTGCACGCTCTCCAGACCTCAATCCGTTAGACTTTTTTGTTTGGGGACACCTTAAATCGCTGGTGTATGAAACGCCTGTGGATACACCGGAGGATTTACTAGCGCGAAACGTTGTCGCTGCAGGAGACATTCCCAACTCCGTCGGAGTTTTTCGGCGTGTTCGCCAATCTTTACGACGTCGCTGTCGGCTGTGCGATTCTGCTAATGGGCGCAACTTCGAACACCTATTATAATAATGTCCGTTCGTCTGCCTTTCGACATTGAACTGTGCAGCGCAGGCCAGAAGACTATGCTTCACATATGTCATAAAGTACGTGGAATGTACTTCTTTATTTGTCATTTTTCTTTTATTTTCAACACTTTTTGGCACAGTATTTTGTAAGTCACAGACTGTGGTGTACTGAAATTGTAAATTACAAAGTTAGTATGAATTAATTTAAAATTTAGTGTCTTTTTAAAATTTATAATTAATAAAATTATTATGCTATTTGTTATTATTATTTCCTATCATAAATTATGATGCACATATACATACAATAATTGTCCATGTAAAACATGTACTGAAACTTCTTGCATAGTTACAAATCGCAATATTGTTAATTATTTCTGAATTTTCACCACCAGTTTAATTTTAAAGAATTTAACTTAAGCTTTATATCAATAAAAGACCACTTTAAAATGTAGACTATTATTGTAAAGTTATTCTGGTTCATTCAACTCTTGAATAATTAAAAATGTTGCATCTCAGAAGAAGCATGAACGAAAATGTATAGTTGAGAGTAATTAAAAAGGCGGTGTTTCCAATCGTGATGGGCGGAGTTTAACCCTTGCTAGTGTCAAAGAAAGCGGAGTTGTAACTAAGAAACTGATTAATTTCTCTCACACAATTAAACCGATATGGTTCATTGTAAGCTTTTTCGAAAGCTTTCGGAATGGACGAAATTTTACTACATTTTCCTTGTTGTAGCTAGAGTTGTCTTTTTGGAATTAACGATTAACTATTTTGATGTATATTGGATTTCGTACTTTTTTCACTGTTTCAGGGCTTGTAACTCGTCAATAAATATTGCTATTTTAATACAATTGATATCATTTTGTAGGTTTTTTTCTGCTCTTTCTAAATATGTGCTTCGTTTTTGTGTAGCATTATCGATAGTTTAGCAATGAGGGTTCTTTTACAATTTTCCGAATTTTCATTCTATTTGCTGTAACTTGAAAACTATTGAGATCCGACCAGGCTTTATATACTGATTTATGCTCCATGTGATCTCCTCTATTACCCCTATTAATATTGGACCCCTTTAACGGAACACCCTGTATATATATATCTGTAATTTTACAGATGTAAAATTACAGAAATCCGTATGCTTATTAAATTTTTATCTGTATACTGAACAGAAATGATTTATATCTACATCTACAATACTAATTATTGTAAATATACAAAAATTTGTAGCTTTACAAAAGAATCTACTGGAATTGTATAAATCTTACAAATATTTTATCTATAACCTTGGTTGCAGTTACATAAAATGTTCTAAGGCATCAAATTTTGCTAAAATATTCTTAGTAACCTTACGAATCTTTTGATTACATAAAAAGTTCTAGCAATCTCAGTATCCAAGGAAAAATTTTAGCAACTTGACAGATTTTTTTTACGGTGCACGTCTTAATAGATTAGAATTATAAAATTACTGTCATAGGTGTATTTTAGTGACAATATAACATTTAAAAATGGTTGTAACTTAATTATAATTCAGATTATTAATTAGGGTACATGGAACAAAAAATTGCTCAAATTTTTGAATTTTTAATTTTCGGCCTAAAAAAATAGAGATAAAAGGTTATGGTGATAAATGATGATATATCTAATACATTCCGGTGCTGGAAGGTTTTTAAGTACTATAATTTAAGTCCTGTCGTATATACTTTTTTGCATTTTTAAAAAATGTGTTTTTTTATGCGTTGGTGCTCTTTTCTAAAATTTTATTTTCGGTAAACAGTTGAAGCTTTTCAAAACTCTGTGATTAACTTGTTTCTTTAAATATGTCTAGCATTTTAGGTCTGAGTGAAAAATTCTTTTAAAATAATGAAAAATATGTTGTTGAAATTTTTAGGATTTTCAAAGTTAAAAAAAAATTGCCGGATATTTTGATTTTATTTTTTTAAGTTTTCGGTGATTTCACGGAAGAAGGCCATACGTAAAAAATCTGTTTCTAAAAGGAAAAAATTTGGCAGAGCAGTTGCAGGAAAACCCATGTGATTTCACGAAAATGTAGATTTAATTGAACCATTTCACTTAAATTACTGATAGATTAATTATGATAACTTAAATTACTGATTATTAAGCCAATTCGGTGGTACGTGGTTTATTTGAACAAAATTGGCAGCACTACATTTTAGTGTATTTGAAAAAAAAAAAAAATTCTTCATTTTTGTAAATTTTAGTGAAAGCTTGATTTTTTTAATGCATTTAAACTTAAAATATCAGTATTTAAAAGGAATATGTGGGAAATTTATGTGAATGTCTTTGTATTTAAAAAATAATAATTAAAAAAAAATCATGCCACGATTTTTTTTCAACGTACATTTCTGTTTGTATGTGGCACTGTAAAATTTTCCCACTCATTTTTCAACAGCTGCTTTTTGACACAAATGACTTGAAGAAATATCGCCAATTTTTGGTGACAAAACTAAGTTGCCACTTATTAAGCCAATTCGGTGGTACGTGGTTTATTTGAACAAAATTGGCAGCACTACATTTTAGTGTATTTGAAAAAAAAAAAAAAAAAAAAATTCTACGTTTTTGTAAATTTTAGTGAAAGTTTGATTTTTTTAATGCATTTAAACTTAATTTTGAGTGAACTCAAATATAATCAACAATCACGTTGATTTCAGTGAATATAGATACATAATATATATAAATACATTTTGGAATTTTTATTCCTATCTTGAAGATAAAATGTGTACTTTGCTATATTTATTGTAATCTTTCATCTTAAGACGAACAATCATACAAAAAACTCTCCATAGATTTTTCCCTATACCCTCAAAATACTGATATTTTACCGATCTAATGTAAACCTTGATTGAAGTCTTCCAATTTAATCTGAGTTTTTATCCAATTACAGAAGTGTTCCGACAACTGCTCTGCCCGTTCTTTTACACTTTAAAAACGAAACCTTTATGTATGGTCTTTTTTGTTAAATAACCAAAACCTTTTGAATTTAAATTCAAAATACTCTGAAATCCTCAGTCAAAATAAAAAATAAAAAATCTTTTTACCGTTGCAGTACTTTTTACGTTTCTCCAATCAGATTTTTGAGAGCATTCCGTTCTTTTGTACTCTAAACTAGTGATCGGTTTAAATTAATGATTAACGTATAATGATTTATAATGATCGATTTGGATATTCGAATTAGGACATCCCAAAAAGCATAAAAATCTATGAAGATTAAACAAAATCACCAGACGAAACTCAATATTTCACATTGACTCAAACATAAAACTAGTCGTTGGGGGCCACCATAATACTTAACCATCATGGATATGCATATTATAAAATATGAAAAACAAACCAAATAACAAGGAATTGTAAAAGAAGCGTCCTTATAACTCCAAATATGATTATTAGGATGAGCGAAGCGAATCCTCTACTAGTCCACTCAAATTACAATTTGTCGTACGCTTTACAAAAAAAACTATTCAATATTTTAACTTCAAATTAAACACAAAAATAAATTATGATCTGTAGATTTGCAGAATATAATTTTTTTTTACAGTAAAACGTTAAAAAAATTATTATTTTAATTAATTTATTTTACATGCATTTCCAATACGAACGCATTTTAGCAAATGAATAAAAATGAAACGCGTATATTTTCAGAAAAAAAAGTTTAAATCATGGAGTAAATAATTATAGATAGAATCATGATTAATTTATTAAATAAAACATGTTTTCATTTTCCCGCAAAATCGTTTGCACAGGTGACACTTAAACATTTTAAAAGAATTGTATTATGGATTTTTTTTTTTTTTTTTTTTTTTTTTTTGTAAACTGGCAACAAAATAATTGTAAACAAATAAAATTAATTCTTAAATTTGTTTTATAAATGAAAAATTAAAAGATCTGCGTGAAGTTGTTGGTTCAAGCTCTTTATAAATATTTTTGCGACGGTCGTATTGTGGCTAAATAATATCGACTCATTAATCAGAAGGATTTTATAGAAAAATAAGACTTTAATAAGTTCGCAAACACAACAATAATTATTCGTGAAAACGTCACTGCGAGAATGAGAGAGCGTTTCGTTAAAAGGTAATTCCATTAATTGAGTTGCCATTCGCAGAAAGTAAAAAGTTCTCCCACGCGGAGAGAATTACAGCAATTCTCATACGCTAACATGTATAAAAACGAAGAAATTAAAATAAAATGTTTTACAATTAAAAATTCATAGTATCAACGAAAGCAGATTTCAAATGTTTTTTCCAGAAAATAGGATTTTGAAGAAGTAACTTTCTTCAAGCTTTCTTCAAATATATTATTCTAAAATAGCTATCAAAGATTATCGGATGTTGATTACAAAGATTGGAAACATGCATATTTCAAACAATTAAAAAACACCAGTTGCTACTTGAAATTGTAAAAACATCTTTAAAAGAGCTTTTAGTTGAAAATTTAAAAAAAATTTGTAAAAGTTTGCTTCGAAAATATCTTATTATGCCAGTTTTACATCATAAATAAAAAATTAAAATGCGCCAAAACATAAAATAACGTTTTTGTTTAATAAAGATGCAAAAATAATAATAAAAAAATATTGTTACTTTCAAATATCTGTTTTATAAAATAATGCTTCGCGAATCCAAACAAAGCATGGCTTTTGCTAGTTAGGATGAGCGAAGCGAATCCTCTACTAGTTCACTCAAATGACACTTTGTCGTACACTTTACAAAAAAACTATACAGTATTTTCACTTGAAATTAAACACAAATATAAATTATGATCTGTAGATTTGCAGAATATTATTTTTTTTACAGAAATACTTTTCAAAAAATTATTATTTTAATTAATTTATTTTACATGCATTTCCAATGCGGACGCATTTTAGCAAATAAATAAAAAATGAAACGCGTATATTTTCAGAAAAAAAAATATAAATCATGGAGTAAATAATTATAGATAGAATCATGATTAATTTAATAAATGAAATATGTTTTCATCACTCCGCAAAATCGTTTGCACAGATGACACATAAACATTTTAAAAGAATTGTATTATGGATTTTTTTTTTTTTTTTTTTTTTTTTTTTTTTTTTTTAGTAAAGTGGCAACAAAAGAATTGTAAGCAAATAAAATTAATTTTTAAATTTGCCATATAAATGAAAAATTAAAAAAACTGCTTAAAGTTGTTGCCTGGATTCAAGCTCTTTATAAATGTACTAAAGCAAAGTTGGCCGATTCAGAAACTATAAATGGACTTTAATCATTTCTTACTTTATCATTTGGATTTAAAGTAATGTTACGTTCTTATTTGTGGACCGAAAAAGGTTTAGTGAACGATACTTTAGACTTTGTTGCGCGTATTAAAGAAAATCACAAGCCATCAGACCAGATACCGCGAATAATCATGGATAAATTTGAACACTGCAGTAATTTAACTTATAAGAATTGGTGCGTACCAATTCCCCCAATAATTAAATTCTGGAAAAATGGAAGCATAAATTGCTCAATAAAACAATTTCCTTTGCAATCAGTCTTTGCAGTTATAATTCATAAATCTCAAGGTTTGACATCAGATAAAGCAGTAGTAGATATTGGGGATAAAGGGACACCAGTTTGCTTAACGCACGTAGCGTTGTCGCGAGTGAAATTCCTTCAAGGTTTATCATTTAATAGAAAATTTCCTTACGAGAGATTCTACAATATAAAAAATTTTCATATGCTGGTATGCAGAAAAAAAGAAGAAATTAGAATTAAAAAAAAAATACATTTAATAGTTCTTAGTATCAACGAGAGTAGATTTTAATGTTTTTCCAAATATTTTGTTTGAATGTATTATTCTAAGATTGCTATCAAAAATTATTTGATGTGAATTACAAAGATTGAAAACATACCTATTTCAAATCATTTCAGAAAACTCCAGAGGCTATTGGGAAATGTAAAAACATCTTTAAAACTTTTGATTAAAAATTAAAAAAATATTTTGTAAAATTTTACCAGTCTTATATCACAGATAAAAAATTCCGAGGAAATTCTTAATTATTTGGCTGAATTTACATTTTTAAAATTTAAATACGCCAAAACATAAGATAAAGTTTTTGCTTAATAAAGATGCAAAAATAATATAAAATAATAATGTTATTTTCAAATATTTATCTTATGAAATAACGCTTCGCGAATCCAAACAAAGCACGGCTTTTGCTAGTTATATTAATTAACAATTTACAGCTTTAGATTAAGCGTTTCATTTCCAATATATGTATTTGAATTGAAATTTGCATGAAATACAGAATCATGAAAAATCGAATAGTGTTGAAAACATGATTACAAATATCTCGCCTTCATTTTTTATCCAAAAATTATGTTTCTTTATTTTTTTTTATTCACACCTAAACACAAAAAAAAAAAAAAAAAAAAAAAAAAATGAAATTTTTTGATATACATTTTATTAGAAGGAATTTTTCGAGTGTCCGATTAAAACAGTTACGGATAATCGAGGTTACTGTTATTAAATAGGCTTCGTACTATTCTTGCATACTACGTACATACCAAATTTTAAGTTTTTATCTCATTTATTTCGGGAGATAGAGCGTTACAGACACAGAGACAGACAGACGAACGGCAAAAATTTTTTTTTTTCTAAAAGTATGTTTTTTGGAATTTTCAGTGTATGAAGCGTCTAAATCCGTCATTTTTTTTTTCGATTTTCAAAACGATTACAAGATTTACCCTTTACTACGTATGATGAGTAAGTACTATACAGATCGACTTTTGAAAAAGCTCATTGGTTTGCTTTAAAAGACGATTAAAATAGTAGATGATGCCAGTTAAAAAATGCATTTTATTTAAAACTTCTTAACACTTTCGGATATAATCATTTATTTATATAAATAAACCACAATTAGTTATTAGAATATTCCCTGATGAAGGACTTGGAAGCACCTGAAAATATTAAGAAGTTTTAAATAAAATATATTTTTATCTTGTAACGTCTCTTCGTATATTATAGTCGCTTTTTAAAGTTCATATTGCATATTTTATATTCCATGGGCAATTTTTCAGATTTCAACAATAGATGAGAAAAAATATATATTACAAATTAAAAATTTTTTCGCCAAAACTAACCTTTATACTATCTTAATTTTCTTATAATAATATTCCGTACTTACTTCAAATTATTAAATTAAAATCTTGTTTCTAAATCTAATCTGTTAATCCTTATGCAGACGATATAAATTCTTAATTTGCCTTAAAAAACATTATTCCAGTATGCGTAAATTTAAAAAGATGGCTCTAAATTAAAAATATTCTTAATTAAAATTTTATTTCTTAATATTCCAAATAAAACTGATTTCTTCTATGTTTTTATCAACCCTTTTTAAGAAAGTCTTATTAAATTTATTCCAAAACCATACCTTTCAAAAAATATCATTATTTTATTTTATCTATTTATTTATTTTTCCTACGTCAACCTTTGATGTGTGCATATTAATAAATTCATTTCTTTTCTTTTTCTCTTAAAATTAATCATTTATAAAAATCGTCTGCCTAAGATATTTAAAATTCTGAGTCAATTATAAATTGGTTAAATAATATTTTTTTTTAAATAAATTTATCGTTTGTGGAAAATAATCTCGTAGCTGGACAAGAATTCTGTTTACATAAAAGAATGATGGTTTGAGGTTACAGAATGTTCCAGAACTTTCTTTTTAGTTTAAAAAGGTGGAAGTCTCGAGATGAGAAAGAAGATTTCTTGGGTTGCTTCTTCGATGAGGACAGCTCGCTGAAATAATGATGGAATTTTTGCAAAAGGAACTTTTCCTTCCTCATTATTACGAATTTAATAAATGAATTTACAGCAGCCCATGACTAATTATTGGATCTTCTACATTTATTTATTTATTTTGTTTTTTCCCTCGCTTGCCATGACTGTGTGTTTCTTTTTAACCAGTGGAAATAATTCGAGTTCTCCTTAAATCGTCACATATATATATACATAAATTACGGATATTACTGTTATTAATATTAGTAGCTGTAGTAGTAGTGTTATTATTATTATTATTACTATTATTATTATTATTGCTATTATTATTATTATTATTATTATTATTATGTATATTTTTATCCTTGTTGATGTTATATTATTTATTTATTGTTTATTTATTTTTTATTTTTTGAGGTTACTCAGATAAAATCAACAGTCAAGTTCATTGCATCCAAACTGTAGGTACTTTATGTTATTGTTTTTTTTTTATTATTATAGCTGTTGATATAATTAATTATTTATTTTTTTACTACTTACTTATTATTAATTTATTTAGATTACTCTGATATAATCAAAAGTCAAGTTCATTGCCTCGGAGCTATTGATACTTTTTTGCATTTTTAACCGACTTCAAGGAGTAGGTTATGATTTCGACCTGCATGTAATTCTTGTTCACACATAATTTCCGTAAATATGAACCGATTATGATAATTCTTTTTTTTTTGTTTGAAAGTGTAAGATGCCCACATGGTCCCATTTCAATTTTATCAAATTCTTGAGTTTAGATTTTTTTAAAATAAAAAAATTAAAATTCCAATTCTTTTTAAAGCAGTCATCCAATTAGAAGCGTTCATTTGTCAGGTAATCCCAGGCTTTCATGTCGAGCACACAAGTCAGATGTGTGTGTACAATAAATTTTTATTAACAGACTTCAAGGAGGACGTTATGATTTCGACCTGTATGTTTTCTTGTTCATTCATAAATTCCCTAAATATGGACCGATTTTGATAATTCTTTTTTGTTTGAAAGTATAAAATACTCATGTGGTCCCATTTTAATTTCATTAAATTCCGATGATTAGAACTTTTTTAAAATAAAAAAATGTGAATTTGATTTAAAAAAAATAATGATTTGTCGCAAATTATCTTTCATTGTGCAACCGTTTTCAAATCATAAGCGTATTAAAACTATGCATTCATATGCGTTAGCGCCAAATTGTCGCCAAGCTTGATTCTTTTTTTGAAGTAGGATAGTATTTTTTTTTAAGTATATTTTATTATTCTTTTCTTGGAGATAAAAAGTGCACTTTGTGACGTTTATTGTGATGTTTCATCTTAACTTATAGATTACGAATGTACTAAAAAAGAAAATGATCATAAAAAGTTTTTTTTTCTTCTCTCCTCGAGTTTAGAGTGGCACGTCAAGGTTTTTTATGATAGGGTAAAATAAAGAGGTAAGTTTTATTTATTGTTAATGTATTTCCCTAGTTTTTCTTTTTTTCATTTACAATTAATTCTTAAATGATAAACTCTTCCTTTTAACTAGTATTTAGTCAATTATCATACAATTCAGTAAACATTTTTACAGGAAAATACTTAAAAGACATCGGCATTCAGATTTTCTCAGGTATGTTGAAAAATAAGCTGAATATGTTTTCTATTTTAAAATAAATTTCAAAGCTTGGTGTCATAATATTATAATATGATTTATTTTTTGAACATGGTATAACATATGTTGAAAATAAATTCCTGCCTGCTCGGCCTATAGCCATAGGTATATTTCGAAGTTAATTACTAATTTAACTAACAATTCGCTAAAACATTTATGTTCCATAGTATATCATATTATCCATAGCATAGATTTATAGTATTAATATATTGTTTTACACGCATATAAGATTCATGTATATGTGCATATCTACTCTCTATATAAAATACAAATGGGAATTTCATTTCGGCATCTTATAATTTGAGCTTTACTGAATAAACTTTGATGGGACTTTTGGTGGGATGAGAAATTTTTATAATCGGGTGAACCCGACATAAAGATTAGCATTTTTATCTACTAAAAAAATTTATGATGAAATGAATTATTTTTTTTTTCTCTCCTCGAGTTAACAGTGGAACGTCCAACATTTTTAAGATAGGGCAAAATAAAGAGAAAAGTTTTATTTATTGTTAATATATTTCCCCAGTTTTTCTTTTCTTCATTTACAATTAAATCTTAAATGAAAAACTCTTCCTTTTAACTAGTATTTAGTCAATTATCATTCAATTGAGTAAACATTTTCACCAGAAAGAAAAAACCTAAAAGACATTGGCATTCAGGTTTTCTCAGGTATGTTGAAAACTAAGCTGAATATGATTTTTATTTTAAAATAAATTTCAATTCTTATTATTTTAATATTATAATATGATTTATTTTTTAAACATGATATAACATACATCGAAAACAAATTCCTGCCGGCTCGGCCTATAGGCATTGGTATAATTCGAAGTTGAGTATTAATTTCCCCAACAATTCGCTAAAAAATTTATGTTCTTCTATTTATAGCATAGATTTATAGGATTATATACTGTCCTTGCGCATATAAGCCAATATTGCACACATGCAGTACTGTCACATACGCATATAAGACAAATGCATATGTGCATATCTAATTTCTGTATAATATGCAACAAGGAATTTCATTCGAGCAGTTTATAACTTCAGTTTTGCTGAATAAATTTTGATGGAATGAAAAAGTTTTATAATCAGGTAAACCCGTCTGAAAGATTAACATTTTTATAAGTTATATCAAAAATATTACGATAAAACTTCTATCGTTAGTTTAGTAATTTTTCAGGTACGGTGTTAATACATTGTACATCGTTCGATTAAGGGTGTATTCGAAAAAACACTTTTCCACCTTCAACAGCTCGAAATTTTCCGATACAATTTCAGACATATTTTTAAAAGTAGAAACGTGAAACTTGCTGAGGAGATTTTTAAAGGGATGTACAAGGTGCCGTGTGATGTCTTTTTAAGCTTAATTCATTAGAATTTGATTTATAAGCAATTACCTTCTCAGTACGACCCTTTTTTACATTCACAGATTTCCCGCTTTGGAAAAATCGGTTCAAAATGCTGTTTTTGATTGCTTTTTTTTTTTTTTTTTTTTTTTTTTTTTTTTTTGCAATGTTTTCTGCATATATCAAAGAATCGACAATTACGGCACCTTGTGTGCTTTCTAAATAAGACAATTTGTCAGTTTGATGCATTTGTGAGCAAAAATGATTTTAAAAATAAATCGGAAAATAATCAGTTTTTATCGAAATACACCCTTAAATCACTAAAACTGTTTTTATTTTTCTTCATTTAGGGAGCACAGTTCCTTGAAATAGGTCAAAATATCGATTCTCTTTTTTCAATATTAATTGAAAGTTCATTTAAGTGTGAACACCGCCATTTTACTTACCCATCATACTTATTATAGGGTAAGTCTTGCAATCGTTTTGAAAATCGAAAAAATAATTTTTGAAGGATTTACACGTTTTAGACAGTGGAGATTCCGAAAAACATACTTTTAGAAAATTTTTTTTGACCGTCCGTCTGTCTGTCTGTCTGTCTGTCTGTCAGTCTGTCTGTCTGTAAACGCTCTATCTCCCGAACAAATTGAGATACAGACTTGAAATTTTTTATGTAGTTAGTATGTAAGAATGGGACGAAGCCTATTTACTATCAGCAACCTCGATTATCCGGAACTATTTTTTTCGGACTTTCGAAAAATTCGTTCTGATGAAAGGTACATAAAAATTTTCGAATGTTTTTATTCTAAGGAATGGAGGTAAAAGGCAATAAAATAACACACATTTTGAATATAGAACGAAGTCGATCGGATTATTAGTTGTCGAGGTATTTGTATTCCTGTTTTCCACATTCTTCGATTTTTCATGACGCTGTATTTCATTCAAATTTCAATTCAGAGGTATATTTTAATTGAAAATGAGACGCTTAATCCAACGCAGTAAACTGTTAGTTTATATTATTATTATGTTTGGAGCTATAAGGATGTTTCTTTTACGCAGTTCGGTATTACTTGAGTAGTTTGGCGTTTTATATAATTTGTCGAAATTGGTACATCAGCAATTCATTAATAGATCATTACTATGCATATTAACAATATTTAAATTTTGTTTTGGAATTGCAATGCATTGTATAGTTTTCACATGTTTTATTTTCATATGCCTATCCATGATGGGTAAGTATTACGGTGGCCCCCAACGACTAGTTTACCTATGCGAATATTATATCACGCAAATTTTGTTAATAGATCCAGCGTACTTATCCATAAAAATAAAAACTTTAAAGTAATTTGAAGCCATGTTCATTCTATTATAAATTGCTTTTTAGATAAACAGTATTTTTTTTTTGGGGGGGGGGGGGCTAATTTAGACAGAGGTTTGATTTTTTTAATTTGTTCTCCATGGTGTATTTAGTATTTTTATGCATGTATTAAACATTCAAATTTATAGTTTTTTTTTTTATATTTAAATCGAGAGTTTGTTGACTTTCTTTCATTTTTTAATATACATGATATTAAATGTAAAATCCCATACATCTAAAAATCCATGCATAGATTTATGTAGTGCATTCTAATGAATGTAAAAAAAAATATGAAGCAAAAATAATCATATTTATAAAAATAGCAGAAATTTTGAAAAAATTAATTTTTTTTAAATAAATTTCAGCGAAATAGGATACTATAGAAGATTTTTACTTTTATTTTAATTAATTTTTAGTATTAAGTATTGTGTCAACATATATATTACAGTATTATTCAAAATTGAAAAAAAAGTTTCAAAGATCGGTGTCTCCTTAACTGTCTTTTGCATATACAGTGGACTCTCTCTATCTGAACACTCTCTAATGTGAACACCCCGGTATTATGAACACTTTACCACGGTCCTTGCGAAACTCCATAGACTTAACATAACATCAACTCTCTGTATTCCGAACATCCTCTAATCTGAACACCCCGATATTATGAACGCTATTTTTGGTTCCCATTTCTACTTTACCTCTCTGTAAACTGAACATATGTTTGCAATCGGAATTCAAATTTCTCCGTTGTAGAAATTCGGAGAAACTGCTACAAAAGAATAAAAGATTTAACGTTTAACAAAATCTTTCAAACAATAAACAGTCAAAATCAATGCTAGATTTTAAGCATGTATTTGAAGCTGCAATTTGTTTGAATAGTTCTGATAAAATCTTCAGTTAAAAATTTGGAGCACGTGTTGTCACATTCTTGTCAGTTGTCTGCCTGTAAGAGAAGACATTTTATGGTTTATATCTATATAATAAAGGCCAAACGTATCTGTGCGTAACGCATACGTCATGTTTTGAATGGCAACACTTTTCGATGAAATTTTAATTTTTCAATTTTCGCTATTGTAAAATTTTAAACTTCTAGACATAGCAAGTTTTCGACATTTATACCATCGTATGCAGAAAAATATGCACGTTTAAATGCAGTTTGTTAGAAAACTGCATCTCAATTTGTTTTTGAGATATTAATCTTTTTATAGTTTTTAGTTCATTTTCTCTAATGGTGGCAACTTAAGTATCGCATTTGTGTTTGGAAAAAAGGAAAAATATCCATAGAGTAAAAAAAAAGGGAAGATGAATAGCGATGCAGTTTGGTGGCTGCAGGTGACGCTAAAAAATCATCTCTAAAATTCGCTGCATTGCATCAAACACAACCACGTGCTTTCGCAAAAAAGGAAAATTTTTAGCGATACAGTTTTAATTCATAATACAATGAAATGCTATTTTATAATGCTAAAACATAATAATTATTTTTTTTTCATTTAGAGAAAAAATGATGTTAAAGGATTCGGTCTCTGTTCTTAGAGATTGTTTTGTTTGGCCCGAATAAGAGACTTAAACTGGAAGAACAACGCCCATGAAACCGTTTTAATTGCATACTTCACCTCCATTTATCTCTTTTCTACGTGAAAAATAACAGATCACTGTATATTTTAGTTGCCGTTTTTTCATAGCAACCGAAAAAAATAGTAATTAAAAACGTGTTATGTCAAAATATCGTCGGCTATAAAACCCAGTGAATGTTGTTGGTTTTATTTCGTTTTTTCCTATCAATTTAATAACTTTTAGTTCGTTGCAAACTTGATTTACAAAAAATACATCAATTAATCTTTACAAAAATGTATTTTAAAGAATATCTGTGTATTTATTTTCTTAGTTGATTTTATAAACTGAAATAACGCAATTTTATTCTTTGTCAAGATCTTTGGCTAATAAATTCTATCTTGCGTCTAATACGGAAGTACCGATAATTTTCAAAGCTTTATATGATAACATAATATTTTTCATATAAAATTGCTGTTTGGAATTAGTTGGCAGTTTAAAAAGCATATTACGTAGGAAAAATTTATTAGACTTTTCAATTTTAATTTTTAAAAAAGTTTCTCACCTTTACTCTGCGACCCGGGAACCCCGGGTTCGGTGTACTAGTTATTTTAAAGTGCAAACATTTAGTTTTTGATTAATTGGAGACAATAGCAGTAAGTTAATATATTCCTCTTCCATCTTGCTTATTTCAAATAGTAGTTTTATATGAATGATTCTTAATTACATCTTAAGCACTAAAATTCATTACTTTAAAATCAATAATAAAAATTTTGGGTTTTTTCTTACGAGTCTCCCTTAACAAGGACTCAAAAGTTAACCCGCGTTGGTGAATACGGGTGTAAGTCTTTTAATTGAGTTATTTATGTTATTAGAAATGTAATGTGTTTTGAAAATATTTCCAAGGATATTTTTATGAGAATACATCAAAAGTATTTTCATTATATGGGTGATTCTACGATAAGAGGATTAAAGTACATAGAGGATACGGCCAAAAAGAAAACTTTGAGTTTTATCAAAAACCTTTAAATTATGATTTTTGTCCCGTTTATTTACCTTTTCATATAAGGGCAAGTCACTTTATACATATTTTATAACTTTTTCTGGTCAGTGACTCTCTCCTCTGGCAGTTATCTTGACAGGGGAAATACGGCAGAGAGAGACATTTTCATGATAAATAAAATTTTTTTAAATGACTGAATTAGTTTTTGGGTTAGTTGTATATTTCACTTTAATTATTACTGTATTGATTAATTAGGGCAGTAAATGCAATTTAATCAAATTAATATGACTTACCAGGGGAGATACACGATCACCTTAAGAAACCCCTACACCGCACGGTCGCGTCGCAACAACTAAACTTGGCGAAGCTTAAATGGCTTGCGCGTTTAGTATTGCTAACTTCAAACCAATAGATGGCCTTAAGTGCCACTTCCAATATAGCCATCCTTGAATTTATATCTGTTTCAGCGGAACGAAATTTGACAGGGTAGATACACAAAAAAGCGGAACAAAAGTTAATTTGAATCATTGAAATTAAATGAATCATTGAATCATTGAATCATTGAATCATTTAATCATTTGAAATTAACAAAATTATTTTATATTTTATTTTATAATACGTAAATATAATTACTTAAATTCCAATTAAACATACTTTAGTTAAGCATCTGATGGAAAAAATATATGTATTGTTTGAAAGTTAAATTGAAACCAGCAAGGGGACATACCAGGGTAGAGACTTTTTTAGACTTTGTAAGAAATTAAAAAAAAAATGTGTTTTAATTAGGCATTCAATCGTGATGTTATTCAATAAAGTATATTAAGATGATGCGATTCATTGCAAAAAATATCAACATATAGAATAAAAAATCTGTTTTAAACGGATTGCCGTACAAATTACCTCTTAACGTAGAATCTCCCACATTAAACATTTAATTTTATTATGCGGACTGCAATTTCGGCATTTTTTTTTATATTCAACCTTTGATAAAGTTTTTATTATTTCAAACACTTGTTAAGTTACAGCAGTTCTTGTTTCAAAATCCAAATTTAAGTAGTTTTTTGATAGACTATTAAGTAGTTTTTTGATAGATTGCTATCTTTGCAATAGCAAGAAATCGGAGAAGACAAAAATATAAAAAATGATCTTCTTTTTACGGAAGATAGTGAGAAAAATGATAACTTTCGTTAAGCGAGAAATTCATTGCCAACTGTCAAATAGCAGTGTCTATTCATGGCATTGCTGTTTTTTTTAAAAACTCTATTCTGCTTTTGGTTGTTTTTTTTACATGCGGTAACTAATAAATTCTAAATAAATAGCTATAATAAATTTATGCGGATTTGATATCTTGTGAATTAACGATGTTTTTTTTTTCACCCCACCCTTTTTTTTTTCGTTTTTAATTTTTTTTTCTGCGAGAGTTGTTCCGATGAAAAACTTGTGGGTATAAAAGTTGTAGCTAATATTAAGAAAATGTATATTAAATTTAATTGGATTTCATACCTTGAGAATTAAAAAATGTTATGTTTTTCCTCCTTAAAACCCTTTTATATCCAACCCTTGAGCTCATTTTAAATTTTATCAAAAATTTGTCATGCACAAATTTTCGACCATCTATATTATAAAGGCCAAACGTATCTGTCCATAACGCATACGTCATTTTGCGAATGGCAACACTTTCAAATTTTAAATGAAATTTCGGTATTGCGATTTTTGCTACTACAAATTTTTAATTTTCTAAACAGCCCACTTTTTCAATCTTTATACCATCGTATAGGGAAAATAAAGAATACTACCCAGTTAAACTGATGGCATTGAGCTCACAGGCTACAAATAGTAATTGTACATTAAAGCCTTATATTTTCAAGGATTAATTCCGTTCGAAAAAAAAAATTAAGAAGGGGAAACAGCTATCCCCTTTCCTCTTTTTTTATACTTAATCATTGAACCTCCTATACTATCAAAGACATGCTTTATCATATAACAAATCTATATGCAAAATTCAGAGAAAATGAGATAATTCTTAATAAAAACCCATTTAGCATTTATATAATTTAAAAGGAGTTATCCCCCTCTTTTATACTTAACCATTAAACTTCCAAAACTATTCAGAGATTTGAACGAAATCTGAAAATTCTGCTTGAAAAACACATTTATATAAATTAAGAGGGAGGGCATTAGAACCCCTGTTCCCCCTATTTATACTTATTCAATGAACACCTAATAACAGTCACGGAATCGCCTCATCAGAATGATCCTAATCTAAATTTTGAACGAAAACTTAATTCTGCATGAAAATCCCATTTATATCAATTAAGGGGAGGGGCATGAGCCCCCTGTTCCCCCTCTTATACATATCGAATGAACTCCAAAAACTAATCAGGGAAGCGTCTTGTCAGGATATACCTACATACAAAATTTCAAGTGGATCGGATATTTTTATCATGAGTTATCGCGTTACGCACGAACGTACGAACGAACGTACATACAGAACGGACGAGCACATAAGCTCTCAGGCTATGATAGCTTGTGAGCTAAAAATGCACTTTTAAATGAAATTTGTTTGAAAGCTGTATCTTAATTTTTTTTTAAATATAATTTTTTTTGTAGTTTTTAAACCGCTTTTCTAATCATGGCAACAAGAGTACTCCATTTCTATTAAAAGAAAAGGAAAAAAAGGAAGAAATCGATTACTGTAGCTATGTTGCCATTTTCTCATTAAAAGAGTAAAAAATTGAAATTCAAATATCTTCTGTTATAAAACCCGGTGAATTTTGATTTCATTTTAAATATTTGATTTACATGACGTAAAAGAATATGAAAAATTTAATATTTGTTTCATCTAATAGCATTAAGACCACAAGTTTTGAATTAAAATGATCAAATTAAAATTCCAATTTTTCCGAAAAGATGAATACAGATACGAAATGCGCATTCGTAAATTTTGTTTGCTGAAAATGATACCGGGTTTAGATTTCATGGGAAAAAAATTCTACGATTGAGTAAAAATTTTGGAATACTAGCATAAGAACCTAAATTGATAATTTTATCATAATAACAGATCTTTATTAGATTTTACTGCTTATATATACGATTAAAGTTTAGTTTTAACAATTTGTACAACTGAGTTTTATAATAATAGCATTTTGTTAATTTGACGCTAAATATCCTTTATTTAAGAGTTAGACTTACCAATATAAAATGCATTTTTTACTATAACTAATTTTGTAGGCTTATTATAATCAATGATACAGTTCCTTTTTAAAAATTTTCTTTTGTCGAAATTCGACGGGTTCTACCTTGTTTTTTTAAAAGTAGTAGTAACTTTAAACTCATTTGATTTGTACTATAAGTAAAAAGTCATGGATTTTTTCTATCTTCCCCAAACCCCTCCTTATTTCCACCCTCTTTGTCAAGTTTTGCCTATTAACGAACTTGACCGAGATTTTCTGCCTGTTGATCTTATGTATCTCTTGGGAAGCGATCTGTGCAGAATTGTGCAAGTTATCGTGTCCATAAAAAAGGGATATAGGTAAAGTTTTTCATTTGAGGAGTCTTTGGTTCTAGACATCATGATTGGCTTAGATTTGCAAAAGGTTTTGAGAAATTCCAACATAGGGTAGAATGTAATGGGTAGAATTTCTTACAAAATCTACCTATTAAGGGTCAAGTTTTTAGAAAAAGGCTAATTTAATCAGAATTAATCATATAAATATTATGGGACTCCCGACTTGTTTGCATTTAAGGCATCTCTCAATGTGCCTTTAGTGCCTTTAAAAGTTAAGGGTGTATTTCGATTCAAACTGCTTGTTTTCCGATTTATTTTTGAATTCACTTCTGCTCTCAAACACATGAAACTCGCAGTTTATCTTATTTACAAAGTGCATAAGGTGCCGTGAAGGTCAATTCTTTGATAAGTTCACAAAATGTTGCAAAAAAAGCAATCAAAAACGGCAATTTGAACCGATTTTTCCGAAGTGCAAGATCTGGGAACGAAAAAAAGGGTCTTCCAGAGAATTTAATTGCTTATAAATCAAATTCTAATGAATTGAGTTTAAAAAGACATCACACGGCACCTTATACGTCCCTTCAAAAATCCCCTCAGCAAATTTCATGTTTCTACTTTTAAAAATGTGTCTGAAACTGTATCGGAAAATTTCGAGCTGCTGAAGATGGAAAAGCGTTTTTTCGAATACACCCTTAATTAAAAACCTATCTGGAAAAACGTGGCCCGGACCAACGCAATGTTACAATTTTGCGACCTCCTTTTGGAGTACGCTTAGCACAATGCTAAATTTAAACTTTAAACAAGGGATTTGTTTTAGATACGTTGTAAAAAGAGAAGGTTAGAACAATGCTGAATTTTGTTTTATGAAATGCCATTTGAAGTTTTAAATATGCACTACTTTTATTGTCAATACCGAATTAAGTTCATCATAACCGTTTCGGGTCCGAATTTTTTTTTTCAATTATGAGAAAAAAATTACTTTTACGTTCGTAATATTAATACTATTATCCCAATAGATTATATGAAGTTTATCAAAAATTTCATTGTCTGAAATCTAACGAATTTAGTTATTTTTCGTACTATTCAATTCACTTTCATATGAAAATAGACTAAGGAAGAGTTTTTGAAAACGTTTGGAAAACATCGAATTGCAACAAAATTTAACAACTATCTTATACTTTTTGCGTTTTATCACATATTATTCATTCTGAAAAGTACCTTTTTTTATATAAAATATGCTTTAAAATAAATACTAACCGACTTCAAAAAAAAGAATCAAGCTTGGCGACAACTTGGCGCTACCGCATATGAATGCATAGTTTTAATACGCTTATGATTTGAAAACGGTTGCAACAATGAAAGATAATTTGCGACAAATCATTATTTTTTTTTATCAAATCCACATTTTTTTTAAAAGTTCTAATCATCAGAATTTAATGAAATTAAAATGGGACCACATGGGTATCTTATACTTTCAAAAAAAAAAAAAAAAAAAAAAAAAAAAAAGAATTATCAAAACCGGTCCATATTTAGGGAAGTTATGAATGAACAAGAAATACATACAGGTCGAAATCATAACGCTCTCCTTGAAGTCGGTTAATGAAAATTTTTTGTACACACACATCTGACTTGTGTGCTCGGCATGAAAGCCTGCGATTACCTGACAAATGAAAGCTTCTAATTGGATGACTGCTTCAAAAAGAATTGGAATTTTAATTTTTTTATTTTAAAAAAATTCTAATCACAAGAATTTGATAAAATTGAAATGGGACCATGTGGGCATCTTACACTTTCAAAAAAAAAAAAAAAAAAAAAAAAAAAAAAAAAAAAGAATTATCAAAATCGGTTCATATTTACGGAAATTATGAGTGAACAAGAATTACATACAGGTCGAAATCATAACCTATTCCTTGAAGTCGGTTAAAAAATTTATAGTATGAAATATATGTTTAAAGTAAAAGAATCGTAAATGGCACAAAGAGAACTAAGGAAATATTTATTATTATTATTATTATTATAACTAAATGCCTAAACTTTAATGAAGTCTTGTTGTAAATGCATAGACACATACCAACATTTCTACATGTACACAGTAACAGAAGTACTTGTTAAAACAGAATAAGGCTCAATTAAAAGACATGTACTATTAATAGTACACCAGATCCGAAAGGGTTAAGCAAACAATGATAAGATTTAAAGTACTACTCTGTTATCCCGTCGACCGATACCGCCAAATTATATAAATCGACAAACTAATAGCCAAATTATACATATTGACGTAATTTTTTTTTAATTTAAAAAAACCAAATAATTAGTAGAATATTAATAAAAATACAAACAAAAAGTCGAAATAAAAATAACTTGATGACGTTTTAAACACGTGTATCGTATTTAATGTCATTGAATGTGACATTCACGATCATCCGTTATTGGCATTTAATCTTATAATTTGGCGATAATGTTTTGGTCGACGGGATAACCTAGTAGCACCGATTTAAAAAATAGTTGTACAGAATAGCAGTATTAAATATTATTTAAGTTTCATATCTCTTTGAACTCTACGATATACCAATTCATACTTTTCTAATATCTATACTTATACCCAACTCTACGTTGTATAGTTTTTTACAAATTCTTATTATTCTTTTAGCGACTACTTTTTTAATTAATACAGTTAATAATTTTAATTAATTCATATATATATATATTGTACGGAAACCTTTGAGAGCAAGCAATACCAATTGACCGTTTATTTAAAAATCGGTATGTATTTATCACACTTCAGCAAAACGGTTATCAGATGGAATAAAAAATAAAATAAAATTTTTATCTTTGTTTATCTATTTCTTTTTCCAAAATCGTTAGATAAATGTTTGAAGTACAGTCAGTACAATGATTAACATACTTCTTCATGCATGATAAATATCTATTCCACTAAAAACACTCCCAAAAATATCAAGTCACGTGACAGAAGATTCAGATTGCGAATATTAAAGAACTGAGAATCAGTAAATGAAGTATGCTGATACACCGACAATAAATAAATTAATAAAACGAGTCTCCATGCATATTTTTACTTTCTTCTATCTTTACAAGAAGAAAGTAACGGATCCGTAAATAAATTCGACGTATTTACACGTTTTAAAAATAAGAAAACCCAAAAAACATCTTTTTACAAAATGTCTGTCTGTCACCCTGTTACTAGTGTTCTCACTGACATTTGACCAACGTTAGTAATTTGGCTAATTAAAAATAAAAAAACATTCGCCAAATGAAAAAAGTATTAGCCAAATAGATTCGCAGTGTAGCACTAAAAAAATTGTCTTTAATCCTTTAATGTACCCCCCTTTTTCTCAATATGTTCTAAAATAACCCAAGTTTTCAAAACTGCGGCAACGATTGTTATTAATCTAAATTAAAGTATCCGCTACAAATATATTAAAAATAAGTTATTATATAAATATATGAAAAAAATAAATTAAAAATATTAAACACACACGCACACACGCAAAAAAAAAAAAAAAAAAAAAAAAAGAGAGAAAAGAAAAAAAGAAAGAAAGGAAGAAAAAGAAAAAAACAAAAACTGAGCACTAGCAATTTGGGGAATCTAATCGCTTGTTTACTCGCCAAATGAAGAATTTAGTCGCAGTTTGGCGCAATGGCGAGCGACAGCGACAACACTGCCTGTTACTCTGTGAGTCTGTATGTGACAAAAAATTTCTAGGCACTCTATCTCATGAACTAATATACGAAATTTCACAAAACGTTAGATTCAGTTAGAGCTTGATATAAACTGTAGCTGATAAAGTTTTGGTGTATATCGCCTAACAGGTAGCACCTTTATGTTACCTTTTTTATGCTTTCCACAATAGCTATATCTAAAGAACTAATTGACAGAAAGTTACATAAAACTTCAGGTTTCGTTAGTTCTTCATATTATATGGTACTGATTACTTTTTGGCATAAATCGTCCAAAAGGTAGCGCTGCTATGTGGCATTATTCATAATTATCGAAAAAGTTTTATTTCACCAACAAATATACGAATTTTCTTCGAACTTCAGATTCAGTTAGTCCCTGATAAGATTTAATATTACTTAGTTTTGGGAGTAAATCTCTCAACACGTGGCGCTTCTATGCAGGCTTTTTTTACGGTTTTTCAAATGATTCAGTTTTAGAAATTAGCAAAAAATATTTCAGCGAACTTCAGATTTAATTAGAGTTTGACATAAGTTGTTGCTGATTAGATTTTGGTGTAAATCGCCTATCTGGTGACGCTGTTATGCTTTATTTTTATGGAAGTATTAACATGTATGTGATAGATGAAAGTTTTGGGATTGCCACATCGGACTAGTTTCTTATAGCCTTAAAATGAAAGAGATGTGAAATGAATTGTTTCTTTATGTAAAATGTTTAAATTGCTTTTTTGAAGTGAAAACTTCTTTAGTGGCGCTGAGCACTTTTTGTATGGGTAAAAACTTCCATATTCGCGTCAGGGTCACGTGATGCTGATCGAAAAAGCGTAAGATCGAGGGGAAGGGAGAGGAACTAGTATCTCCCACTCTTTCTACCGTGCCTGAGTGTGCTGCTCCGTTTAGGCGGCACAGGGCGCTTGCGCGAATGTCCGTGTGTGTTTTTTTAAGTTTTAATTGTACTTAAGTTTAACAACTTATACTGTTAATAGATGGAATAAAATGTTATGAAAGAAAAAGTATGACATTGTGCATTGATTATGCTGCAGTTTCCAACTACTTTTTTTCATTTTTACTTTCTTCTATCTTTACAAGAAGAAAGTATTGGATTCATGAAAATTTTCGACTTCCGGTTTTCGACGGATTTATACGTTTTAGAAGGTCCTGAACACGTTTTGACTATTTTTAGAAAATGTCTGTCTGTGAGTCTGTCCGTCTGTCTGTCTGTCTGTCTGTCTGTATGTCTGTCTGTATGTGACAAAAAATTTTTGGGCGCTCTATCTCAAGAACTAATGCTCGAAATTTAATAAAATTTTATATTCAGTTAGACCTTGATATGAATTAGTGCCTATTGGTTTTTGGTGAAAATTGGCCTGCAGGTGGCGCTGCTATACTACGTTTTTCATGATTTTCAAGATTGCTATATCTCAAGAACTAATGCACAGAATTTCACCAAACTTCAGATTCTGTGACCCCTTGATATAAATAGACGCTGATTAAGTTTTGGTGTAAATTGGCCAGCAGGTGGCGCTGCTGTGCCACGTTTTTCATGATTTTCATGATAGCTATAGCTCAAGAAGTAATGCACTATATATAACATAATTAGACGTTGATTACATTTTGGTATTAACCTTGCAACAGGTGGTGCAGCTATGCTGCATTTTGCACGATTTTTCCGATAGCTATAGCTCAACAACCAACGCACAGAATTTCATCAAACTTCAGATTTTGCTACAAAATGACGTATAACATAATTACACCATGATTACGTTTTGTTATAAATCCTTCAACTGATGGTGCTGCTGTGCTATATTTTACACGTTTTTTTTTTTAACTAGCTATATCTCAAGAACTAATGCACAGAATTTCATCAAACTTCAGATTCTTTTACACCATAACATAATTAGACGCTTTTTTACATTTTGGCATAAATTGTCCAAGATATGGTGTTGCAGTGCTACGTTTTGCAATTTTTTTGTTATAACTATATCTCAAGAACTAATGGACGAAATTCCATCAAATTTCAGATTCTGTTAGGTTTTGACATAAATAGATGCTTATTAGGTTTTAGTATAAATTACCCAACATGAGGCACTACTAAGCTCATTTTCTCAGAATATTAATAAAATTTTGCGTTTTAGGCTTTTCGAATACCAGAATCTCATTAGGCTAGGTCAAATGTTCGAGGAAATTCGATAGTGGGTAACTTTGGGGTCACCACGTTTTTTTTTTTTTTTCTTTTTTTTTTTTTTTTATTAAAATGTACTTATGAGATAGAAGAAAGTTTTGGGATTGACACATCCAACTAGTTTTTATTGTATTTAAATAATAACAACATAAATTGATACCAAATGGAATAAAAAGTTAAGAAAGAAAAAACATGACATTGCACATCAATTATGCTGCACTTTCCAAACATTTTTTTCAATTCCTTAAATTTTCAATTGTATTTAAAGTTTAACAACTTACATTGTTATCAAATTGAATAAAAAGTTAAGAAAGAAAAGACATGACATTGCTCATCGATTATACTACACTTTTCAACCAATTTTTAAAATTATAATTGTATTTAAAGTTTAACAACATATACTGTTACCAGAAGGAATAAAATGTTAAGAAAGAAAAAATATGACATTGTGCATCAATTATGCTGCACTTTCCAACCACTTTTTTCAGTTTTTTTAATTTTTGATTCTATTTAAATAGTAACAACATAAATTGATACCAAATGGTATAAAAAGTTAAGAAAGAAAAACATGACATTGCACATCGATTATGCTGCACTTTTAAACCTTTTTTTTTCTTTTTTTTATATATATATTTTCAATTGTTTTTAAAGTTTAAGAACTTATATTGTTATCAAATGGAATAAAATTATAAGAAAGAAAAGACATGATATTGTACATTGATTATGCAGTACTTTCCAACCAATTTTAAAAATTGTAATTGTTTTAAACCTTAACAACTTATACGGTTACCAGAGGGAATAAAATGTTAAGAAAGAAAAAGTATGACATCGCGCATTGATTACATTGCACTTTCCAACCATTTTTCTCTCTTTTTTTTAAAAAATTTTTGATTGTATTTAAATAGTAACAACATAAATTGATACCAAATGGAATAAAAAGTTAAGAAAGAAAAAACATGACATTGCACATCAATTATGCTACATTTCAAAACCATTTTTAAAAGTTTTAATTGTATTTAAAATTTAACAAAATATACTGTTACCAGATGGAATAAAAAGTTAAGAAAGAAAAATCATGATATTGTGCATCGATTATGCTGCACTTTCTAACCATTTTTTAAAAAATGGTATTTAAAGTTTAACAACTTATATTGTTTGATTACTATTCAATTTGTTGCAAGTTTCAGAAGATACGGTCGTCCAGCAGCAGGAATAGTTATTTATAAAAGGTTGTTTGATGTAATGGGCATATATTTCCACAATTCATATGAATGTGCATGTGAGGTACACCAGTATGTTTAGTAGTAATGTTTTTGATATCAGTGATATATGTGTTTGTTGTTGCCACTCTGAAAATGAAAAACTAATTGTATTGGTTGCCATTTATATTTCACCGGATATGTCTTTAAGTGCAAATGAGAATTTTTGTATGAAAATTTATTTATTTGTTCTAAAGAGGCTTCTGCATTACTTCAAGATAGAATTGGAAAGAGATTTGATGATTTGCCGATGATTTTGAGTAGGGATTTCAACATCAACTTTGTGGATGATGAAAATCTACAATTAATTGAATTTTTAAATAGAAAATTTGATTTAACAATGACCAACCATCGCAATCTTAGCACAGAGAGATAAAAAATTATAATTGATGCAGTCATTACAAGATATTTAAATAGAATTGAATCAAAATTGTTTGCTATATATTTTATTTACCATAAACCTATAATATCAAATCTAGAATATAATGATAATAATGATGATGATGATGATGGAAGAATTGTTGAAATGGGGATGAAAATTCATAAGTTTTATGGGTATTTATTTCAAAGAATACCAACTGACGATATTTCATATTTCATGCATTTGTAAATTTATGTTTTAAGCAATAGATTGCAATTTTTGTATGTAAAATAATATGCATTATTTTTCATGTACAATAGCGCATTAAATGAAAATTGTAATACAATTTTTGTAGCAGTAGTTTATAATAATGAATAAAAAACACTTCATTTAAAAGTATTTTCTGCACAATAAAATATGTCCAGACGACTAAAAAAATACACACATAATTGTTCAAGTTTTCACTTCTGTCGGCACTCCCGGAGAGCCTTTTTTTTTTAAATACTTTTGTTCTGGATTTGAAATTAACAGTTGTTTCTTTAATAAGAAAATTAAAAAAGTTCAATATTGTTTAATAGTGAAATAATACTAATACGGGAGAAAATTGCTGTACAATTTTTTAACGATAGAATTTCATTCTAAAATTTGGAAAAACGTTAATATACAAACTATTAACATACAATTTTAGCATATTATACAAAAAGTAGATTTTATGATAACGCATTTTAAATTAATTATGAAGAAATAAAATAAAATGAAAAATAATTTACTTACCTCGAAATAGAAATAAAATAGTTGACGTAAGAAAATTCTCTGTAGTTTTTAAGAAGAACTATTATCATTTGATTTCTTATTATCGCTTTCATTTGACACCTTTTATCAAAGTTGTATTAGAAACAGAATTTTTCAGTAAGCATTTTTACAGATATATTAACTGATACACACGATTTTTGACCGTATCCGAAATCACGACATTAAATATGCCTAAAAATAATGAATTTGGCCCTTTTTTCTCTAGGGGGGGGGGGGGGACTCAGTATTGGGGGTCTCCCTGCTTTTGCGAGCGTTTACCCTCGGATTTGTATTATATATATTTTTAAATGAAAATCTTTTCGAACAAATACAGAGTTGGAGGCTCACTGCTTCCTACAGCCTACAGCCGAATGTGCTATGTATTTATTACTATGTATTTATTAACAAACCCCAGATTTGCATGCTTGAAACATACACTGTAAAATATTTGTAATTTTTACAATCCTTATATCCTTATATATATTATAAATGTGAAAGTGTGTCCGAAAAATTGGAATGAAATTGGCTTCAAAACGGATGGATTAATGTCTTTGAATCTTTGCATATAGATAAGTTGAAGTCCGGAAATGAACAAAGGCTAATTTTTAATTAATTTATTCAAATATTTTCCTTAATAATTCAAAATTTCACCATTTTTCACACAAAATCAGTTAACATTTTTCCGATAAAAAATAACCATTTTTTATTTCCTGTTGCCAAGAAAAATCCTGGAATAATTTTTTCACGGCAATTAATTTTTAGTTGAACAATTTCCTCGTGAAAAATTAAAATAAAAAGAATTCAAAGGGATAAAATATGCCGTCACACTTGAAAAAAAATGAAATCGTTATATAAGAAGCATGAATATCGGCTACGTTAATAAAAGGTTTTTTGTGAAAAATGGCGAGATAATTCAAAAAAAAAAGTGAATAAAAAAGAGTTATATTATTAATAAAATATTTCATTTGGAAAAATATGGCATCATACTTTAAATAACATAGGAATTTTGAAGTAATTGTAAAAAGTACATGAGGCAAGGATATGTGTAACTAATAAAAATTGGTAAATAATGACGTCACATTTAAAAAAAAAAAAGAAAAATATTTTTTTTAATAATACTGATTAACAAGTTTAATATGAGTTACATACAAATGAAAGTTTTCAATCAAAATTAATGTTTTGATTCTCAGTTTTTTGTTTCTCGCTAAAATAATAATAAAAAATAATTTGAATTTGTAGCGATGGCACAAAAAAAAATGATTAAAGTAAATTTCCTAAAACTGAAAATATGCGTTCACACGGTAGAGTTTCATGCTTGAATTTATTTCACAGAAGCGAAAATCGTCTGCAACATATTGACATTTAAAACCAAGGATGCAGTTTAAGCTCTCATGCATTTAAATGGACAGTTATTACTGCTAATTCATACCAATTGAATTTTTAAAAATAATATAGTGTTTTAATTAATTATTTTTAAAAGATGACAGTTAAAACATCTCGCAAAGGCGTTTTTACAAAAAAGTTTTATCGAGTAAAAATGCTGAAATATTTTTTTTTCATGTAAAGCAATCATTTTAATTAGAAAAACAAAATTATACTAGCCGCCCTTGACGACCAGTTTGGTCTCCCTTGAATGCATTAAATCATAAGCAATCCCTAAGCATTAAATCATATTGCTTTTATTCATTGTCTGAGCGAAGCGAAGTCTTATACTCAGAGTACGAAACGATATTAAAAGTCAAAAAAATTCTTTCGTCAAGGAAATCTCAAAAAGTACTTGTCGGATTTTGATTATGTTTGTACCAGTAGGTACCTATGAAGGTAATCTGGTGAATGCACTATCTACGAAAAATTAGTTCCAAATAGTTTAAAAGTTATATTTAAAAAACTGATAAAAAAAGCACAATTTATTTGCATACGTCACAGAAACTTGGTGTGCGTCATTTTTCACTGGCTGGATATTTTCGTAGACAACCGAATCAGAGTGCATGGAGTAAATAGTTGTCTTGACGAAGAGAAGACTAATACACATAGTACGTAACGATATTAAAAGTCAAGCATAACTCTTTCGTTAAGCAAATCTGGAAAAATACATATCGGATTGCGATTCTGATTTTACCAAACGGTACCTAAGAGAGTAACCTACTGAATGCACCTACTTTTAAAAATTAGTTCCAAATAGTTTTAAAACTATTTTTAAAAAACTGATAAAAAGCCCAATTCATTTGCATACGTCACAGAAATATTGTGTGCGTCACTTTTTACCGGTTGTATATTTTCGTTAGATTCCCAAATTTAAGCACATGGAGCAAGGAAAATACGCAAACAATTTTTAAGTACAATTAATTATATTTAAACTTAAGAATTAAACTGAAAAATAATTTTGTTTTTGTTGTTAATTTAAAAGAAAAAAGTCTTAATTCTTAGTAACTTAGTATTGGTATTTGAGATTTTGCGATAGTTTTTATAACAGCACTTAATAGCCGCCATTAGCATCTTTTATATTTCGTACCTTCGCACATGCAAATTGGAAACAATTATGTCGTGTTTACATAAAATATGTGCTGAAATAAAATAATGGTACTTCTTCGTTATCTCGTGATCAATTTCGCCAAATTGTACATATTCACATATTTTTTATTTTAAATAACGAAAGAAGAAATAAATTAGTGAAACATTGATAAAAATACAAATAAAAATCGGTATAAAAAATCACTTGATAACGTTTTAAACACATGTTTACATTGTTTAATGAGACATTCACGATCATTCATGATTGGAATTTTATCTTATTATTTGGCGATAATTTTTTGGTCTACAGGATAATCAAGTAATATCAAAAAAGGAACTATAGTTGAAGCGAGGAATAAACAGTTATAAGTAATAAACACAATAAAAAATATAATAAAAAATATGAATATCACAATAAATCGTAAATCGTAAAACACTTATAGCAATATTCAAAAACAACGTTTTCATCAATTTGGCGGGGAAAAAAAATCGCGCTAATATGTAGCTTATATTTTTACTCATAAATATGACATCTGTGCCATATTTACGAGTAAAAATAAGCATAAACGATCATCAGGTTTGAGATCTCAATTTCGGAAGTTCAAACTGGACCATGATTTATAAAAACGCCAAGGTAAAGATATTATTTGAAAAGTATCATGAAATTAGAGCAGAGATATCATATACGCATCGGGTTTGGCGCAAATTTTGCGAAAATAATTTTTGAACGAATTTCAACTATTTTAAACAGTAAGTAACAATTAAAAGCACGATTAAATGTAGGTTATATAAATCCTTCTATAGTAAAAAAAAACTAGCCTTAAAAGGAATGACTCCTGGAATGATGCTGATGTGGAAGATTTCCGGAACTAACGAATCCGGGTTGTCCACTCCTTCCATGAGTCGAATAGACCAATCAGGAAAGGGCTCAGTCTATGCGTCGCCGTATGGGTTACCATAAAGAGAGGAAAGGTTACCATCGCCAACAATCGCCAAGTTTGTCGCCAACTTGGCGATATATCGCCAAATTTGGCGACCAAAATTAGTTGTCAAAAGTGACGCCAACTTGGCGATAACTGTAATATTTCGCCAAATTTTCAATTTCTTTACAACACCAGTCGTTTGATACATCATTTGAGAGGTTTGCAACTGCTTATTCATATAATGGATGTCTTGTGTGTTATCCCTCATTCTGCTCCCCAGGGGGGACATATTTTTAATTTCTTTACAACACCAGTCGTGTTACACAAGATTTGAAGGATCTGCAACTGCTTATTCATATTATGGATGTCTTGTGTGTCACCCCCACACTCTGCTCTCCCCAGGGGGGGTCACATTTTTAATTTCTTTACACCACCAGTTGTGTGACACATCATTTGAAAGGTCTGCAACTGCTTATTCATATTATGGATGTGTTGTGTGTCATCCCCCACTCTGCCCCCCAGGTGGGCACATTTTTAATTTCTTTACAACACCAATTGTGTGACACATTATCTGAGAGGTCTGCAACTGCTTATTCATATTATGGATATCTTGTGTGTAACCCCCCCCCCCTCTG
The DNA here is from genome assembly GCA_964019185.1 of Maratus speculifer. Taxonomy (NCBI): domain Eukaryota; kingdom Metazoa; phylum Arthropoda; class Arachnida; order Araneae; family Salticidae; genus Maratus; species Maratus speculifer. The sequence continues at coordinate 364,010,839 of OZ025291.1, forward strand.
CCCTCAGAGGGGTCGCATTTTGTAATTTCTTTACAACACCAATTGTGTGACACATCATTTGAAAGGTCTGCAACTGTTCATTCATTTTATGGGTGCCTTGTGTGTCACCTCCACTCTGCACCCCTGGGGGGCACATTTTTAATTTCATTACAACACCAGTCGTGTGACATATCATTTAAGAGGTCTGCAGCTGCTTATTCATATTATGGATGTCTTTTGTGTTGACTCCCACTCTGCCCCCCAGGGGGGCACATTTTTAATTTCTTTACAACACCAGTCGTGTGACACATCATTTGGAAGGTCTGCAACTGCTTATTCATACCATGGGGTATTGGCGAGCGCAGCAATCAGGGATACCCAATAATTTGGAATCGCGAAGCGATTACGCGGGGGGTTGGCGAGCATAGCGAGCAGGGGGGCGAAGCCCCCCTAGTATAGAAAAAAATAAGCAATTTATTAATAAACAAACAACAATAGCCAGATCACCATGCAATGTAAATAATGATATTTTGGCGCTAATTATATGGAAGAGTTTCATATCATGTTCTAAATTTTTTGGCGAGCTTTTTTTTTTTCTAATACTTGGTTATTTCGTAGACCAATTGCGCCAAACTAAACAAATCGCCAAATTGTTTGTCAAATTACATAAATTGACCTAATTTGTATTTTAAATAACAGAAGAATAAATACATTTTTAAAATGCAATAACAAATACATATTAAAAGTTGAATTAAAAATCACTTTATGACGTAACAAGCATGCGTATCGTAAATAATGACAAGTGAAGGTAACATTTGCAATCATCCAGTATTGGCATGTAACCTTATAGTTTGGCGATAGTTTTTTGATCGACAGGATAAACAAGAAGTACCTTTTTTTTGCCATTAAATCGATGTGGGTGTGATCTTCAGCCTGTGAGGTTGCTTTTTTTCTGCACTTTCCAACAAAGCTGAAAAATATTTATGCATTCGGTTTGTTTATCCGTCTGTCCACACTCAAACATCCGTAAATATACACCGATTTATATGCAATTGGAAACCTTATTTAGTGTCTCCTAGGCATGTTTGATATTGTATATGAAGTATGTGGGATTAATAGTTTATTTACAGGAGCACCCAAAAGATTTTCATTACAGTATGGTCTATTGGGGGAAATCCTTTGCAGAGTATTTTAATGAAATTACGCTATTGCAAATTTGCGAAACTTATATAAACCTCTGAATTTCATTACGATTAAGTTATAACAGGATATTCATAGCATTTTTAATCCAATTACAAGGACACACAAAAGAAATCGGTTACAATACTGTTTTCGAGCAATAATCTCTGGAAATGCATTTTCAATTTTGGCGTGCGCTTTTAAATTTAATTGTTTTTTTAGGTGTGTCCCTAATTAATATAAAATATTTAGTAACTATAGTCGCCGTCTGATCCGTTCGTCTGTATCTCCACATATAACAGCATAAAAACTATCCTACGGAATCGTTTAAAATTTTAAATATCCATTTGCTGCCGAATTTTGTTGAGTCGTTGCAAATTTTAATAATATCGGATAAATTCGAATACAGGGACAATAAAAAGTATTCCGTTACATTACGGCCGATGGGATGAAATAGTTTTAAGCTCTTTTTAATGATGTTAAACCCATCGAAACATAATGAAATTGATATGCATTTATGAAGAGCACTAGAATACATATTTTGTAGAACATGCCACGCAAAAAATATTTATTATTCATTTACACGTCACCACAAAAGAATTCCATTATAAAATAGTATGAGGGGTGGGACATTAACTTTTCAGCTTTACTAATCTAGGAATTTTATCATAGAATCATTTTCTCAATTGCTACTAGCAGGCCTTTTAAATAATAACCTTTTTCCGGTAAAACGGCGTAATCGAGTTCACATTGGCGTATTTGAGCCAGCATGTTATGCTGAAAAAAATATGTTCAGATTTGTAAATCACATGTGATGACACTTTGACGGCTCAAAGCTTATGCAGACGAGATATTCAGATCTCGTTCATATCTTATGCTATTGTAATTGCCAACAGTGGAATAATCGTAAAAAATAGAGGATGTACGCTCTAAGCAGAGAGTATATGCTCAAGTTATAGAATATATCCTAGAATGTATGTACTGCGGCTTTTTGAAAAAGAGGGCGAGGGAGATAAGGTGATTCTTAAAAAATCCAGAAAGTATGCGGCAAATACCTCTGTAAACTCTACTGCATTCATGATTGCCGATTCGTTTTATTTTATGTATGCTAAAGCGAAAAACAGCTCAATTTCATGGGAATGGGTTTAAAACGAAAACAAATTAGCGTATGAAGTGGCCAGCATGCACGACCCATTTAAAACAGATTGAGCATATCTGGAACACACACGAAACGACATATTGTATTCCTTTGTTGTCGTTTTCGGGATTTTGATTTATCTTTTTTTTAAAGTGAGGATACCCCAATTTTTTATCGAAAATCTCATCGCATACATTGAACACAGATGTAGATATTATATTATTATATATATTAATTATTTTGTTCTACCTATTTAAGGGCACTACACACCATATAAAAAAATCCCTCATTCTACTCAACCATCATGATTTGCGCCAATTTTAGGTACTAAAATTGATGTGTATATTCTTTACATCATTTCAAAGAGTTTAAATTCCGATACAAGATATTTTAGCGCTTTGTTAGCTGTATTCTTCAAATTTTATACTTATGCGTGACTGTTTTGTATAGTTTGATTTCCCATTTTTTTAACCGTGTATACGACTTTGTATGTAATATTTTGCAAATGTACAATTCACCTTGCTCTTTTTTATCATTTCAATTTATGACAATATATTATCAATTAAAGATAGAATCTCTTTTTACTTTTAGCATATTATTTTAAAAACTGTTCTAAGCAATATCGCTCAGACTAATCCCTCTGAGGGAAGTCCAAAGTAATTTATTTTAATTGATCAGTTTTTTGCCTAATTAAAAGATTCTGCTTAAGATATAGACACAGATGTTATATGCGCACCACATTGGCGCGTTTGCAACAAAATAGCAATTATATGTGCCTCAGATGGTAACCCGACTATTGTAATTTATTTATTAATAAACTGTTTGTTTACATTTATTTTCTTTTTTTGAATTATGTAAATTGTTTTTTCTAATTTTTGGTACTTTTTTTGGAACTACTTGGTTATCCCGTTGACCAATTTCGCCAAATTACACAAATCGCAAACTGATAGCGAAAATATACACATTGACATACTTTCTATTTTAAATAATGAAAAAACAAATAATTAGTAGAATATTAATACAAATACAAATAAATAGTCGAAATAAAAATCACTTAATGGCGTTTTAAATACATGAATCGTATTTAATGTCATTGAATACGACATTCGAGATCATCCATTATTGGCACTTAATCTTATAGTTTGACGATGATTTTTTAGTCGATGAGGTAACTAAGTATCCCTTTTTACTTACCCATCATACGTAGTATAGGGTAAGTCTTGCAATCGTTTTGAAAATCGAAAATTTTTTTTTGACGGGTTTACACGTTTTAGATAGTGGAGATTCCGAAAAACATATTGTTGCAGAGTATATAGGGTTCTTTCGATCTTATGGTTAGACAACTTCAAACTCTTTTCTCTTAGAAAAGTAGAAAATAATTTATTTACAGATCTTCAGAACAACAGAGTCTTCGAAACTCACAAATATTACAAGATATTCCAAAATAACTGTTTAAATCTATCGAACAAGTACAAATATAGGTCGCAGAGACTCTTTATACAATGTCTCAACACTATATCACATTCAAAACAACGTAGATAAAACTCAATACATCAAGCAAACTTGCTTGGACAATCTCTAGTAGCTCACTCAATAACTGACTGGTAAATAATAACAACAACAGCTCGTATCGCTCTCCTTATATATAGTCTCGTAGCATGTGCTAGAAATTTCTAGAAAAACCTGGAAAACCACGGAACAACAAACAATGTATCAGTAGACCTAAAAGTGCTATTACACGTAAAAATTCCAAGCGACAAAAATCGCCTGCGTTTTTTCGTGTTTTTTGCATTTCATTGGCTGTTCGAGAAGAGTCTTTACCATAATTTGGATTTCCAAGTATTTTATTGGCTGTTGCCGGCGACTCGCTTCGTTCCACGCGTCAAAGACGCTCCGACAAAAGAGAATCGCGCGCTACCAAGCGACTCCCTTGGTCCCATAGGATTACATAGAGACGCCTGCGATTTGACGCCTGCAGCCGCGCACGTGTAATAGCACCTTAAGGGGGGGTTACCATAAATAGGGAAGGGTTACCAGCGCCAACAATCGCCAAGTTTGTCGCCAACTTGGCGATATATCGCCAAATTTGGCGACCAAAATTAGTCGCCAAAAGTGACGCCAACTTGGCGATATCTCAAATATTTCGCAAAGCTGCCATAGACATTCACTGAAAATAATAGACAAGTTTGCTTGATAACAGAGACAATGTAACAAAAACTAATATTAGTAAAGAAATGGAGTTTAATAAGATTATTTACATTATTTTACAGTACAAACACTAACTATTTACAAAATTCGTAACACTACCCCCTCCTCAAAGACTGCACGTCCCGGGCAGTGCAATCCTTGAGTTAGAGGAAAACACTTAAAATAAATAAACAAATAAATAAATAAATAAATAAATAATAACAATAATAATAAAATTTACATAAATAAGAACTAATTACTATTTACATATTTACAAAAAGTGACTTTCATGACCATGGTCTGAAATTCAAGTTTCGAATTTCTAATCACTTTGGCCAAAATAAGGGGCTAGCCGGTTATAGTGTACGACCTTCGGTTTGGCGTGTGGCGATTTTTGTATGCGTACAACGACGTCATTCAGCCTGTTGACGACTGTGTAAGGACCGTCCCAGTTTCTTTGTAATTTTGGCGACAGTCCCTTACGACGTATCGGATTCCACAACCAAACTTTGTCACCTTCGTTGAACTCATGTCCTGTTGCCTTTGTGTCGTACCGTGTCTTCATCTTTTCTGATGCCAGTCCAATTCGGTTCCTCGCTAGACAATGAATCTCCTCAATCCGCGCCTGGAGTTCATCGACATATTCCTCAGGCGATGAAGGAGCATCAGGAGGACGGCCAAACAAAAGATCCGCAGGTAGACGAAGATCACGACCAAAGAGCATTTGAGAAGGGGAGTAACCAGTGGCCTCATGAGGGGCACTCCTGTAAGCAAGCAGGAAAAGAGGCAATTTCTTGTCCCAGGCCTGTTGGTCTCTAGACACCAGGAGAGAGAGGCTATTTAGGATGGTACGATTGAACCGCTCTACCATGCCGTCCGATTGAGGGTGTAGAGGTGTTGTTCGGGTTTTGTCCATGCCGAGTAGTTCACACATTTCCTTGAACAGAGCCGAATCAAAATTTCTTCCTTGATCGGAATGGATTTGAAGAGGAACTCCGTATCTGGAAACCCAGTGTTGAATCAGTATGTCTGCTACGGTTACCGCCTCTTGATTAGGAATGGCATAGGCTTCAGGCCACTTAGTGAAGTAGTCCATGACAACGAGGATGTACTTATTGCCATCAGATGTTCTAGGAAGTGGACCCAGGATGTCTAGGGCAATTCGTTCGAAAGGAGCTCCTACATTATAACGTTGCAATCGTCCACGGGTGCGCCTCTTAGGACCTTTACGTGCTACACAGGTGTCACAAGCTCGACACCACTTCTCCACGTCACTGCGAACATTATTCCAGTAAAAACGCTCTCGAACCTTTTGCAGGGTCTTCATTACACCAAAATGACCTCCTGTGGGACTACCATGCAGTTCTTGAAGGACCATAGAAATTCTCGACTTAGGGAGTAGTAGTTGCCATCTACATGTCTTTCCATCGTCAGACTCCCATTTTCGGTACAAGATGCCGTTCTTCAAATGTAAGGAATCCCAGAGAGCCCAATAACGTTTAGTTGTAGGATGGTAATGGGCCATGTCTTGCCAGCTGGGCTTCCTGTTGGACTCCTCTTTCAGCTCTAGAATTGGCTTAATTTCAGGATCAGCAAGTTGATCTTTACGCAGGCTCTCGTCACTCCACGGATCTTGCGATGATGTAGACCCAGTTGTAACTTGTCTTACTATAGGACCTTTGACATTAAATTTCTTCTCAGCCCGGTCGCAGTATCTACAATTCTCTGAGCAGGGTCTTCTTGAGAGAGCATCTGCATTTCCATGTGATGAGCCTTTTCGATGGCGTATCTCCATATCGTACTCTTGAAGCTTTTGTATCCACCTGGCTATCTGGCCTTCAGGGTTCTTAAAATTCAATAGCCAAGTTAGAGAAGCATGATCAGTTCGGATCAGGAACTTTCGACCGTAAAGATGGTGATGAAAGTGGTCTATGGCTTTCACTACAGCAAGAAGCTCTTTTCTTGTTACGCAGTAGTTTCGCTCGGCCTTTGACAAGCACTTGCTGAAATAGGCGATAACACGCTCCTGGCCGTCGATTTCCTGGGACAGTACAGCGCCAATGCTTTCGTTGCTTGCATCCGTATCAAGTATAAACTGTTTATCGATTTGAGGATACGACAGAATTGCAGTGGATGTCAAGGCCTCCTTAAGCTTTTCGAAAGCAGCGTCACATTCCTGTGTCCACATAAATTTTTGATTGGCTTCTGTTAATTTATGAAGTGGTCTTGCAATCATCGAGAAGCCTTTGACGAATTTTCTGTAATAGGTGCATAATCCTAGAAAACTTCGAAGCTGGTGAACATCTGCTGGACGATTCCAATTTTTCACGGCCGATATCTTCTCCGGATCAGTCCTAACTCCTTCCGCCGAAATGATGTGTCCAAGGTAGGCGACTTCATTACGAAACAAACTGCACTTCGAAGGGCTTAATTTCAAATTAGCTTCCTTTAATTTTTGTAGCACCCGCCTGAGGTTGTTCAGATGTTCATCAAAAGATTTTCCTATGATTATGATATCGTCTAAATAAACAAGACATGCCTCATATGACAGTCCCCGAAGAACCGTTTCCATAAGGCGTTCAAAAGTTGCAGGTGCGTTACATAGACCAAAAGGCATTATCTTGAACTGCCATAATCCTTGTCCCGTTGTAAAGGCAGTCTTCTCGCGGTCGTCGGGATGGATCTCTACCTGCCAGTAACCACTCTTCAAGTCTAAAGTCGAGAACCAAGTGTTGCCCGCAAGTGTGTCAAGAGTGTCGTCAATCCTTGGCAGAGGGTAACTATCCTTTTTGGTGACGTTATTCAGTCGGCGGTAGTCTACACAAAATCTTGTAGAACCATCCTTCTTTCTTACTAATACAATGGGAGACGCCCATGGACTTGTTGATGGTTCGATGACGTCATTTTCTTCCATATCTTTAATTAAATTCTGCACCTCTTCTTGCTTGGCAAAAGGTAATCGTCTAGGGTGCTGTTTAATAGGAGAGTGATCTCCCGTGTCAATTCGGTGTTGTGCCATTTTAGTTCGTCCAAAGTCTTCAGATGTTTGGGAAAATAAACTTTGGAATTCTCTAATTAAATTTTCCGCAGCTTCCAACTGTTTTGGATTTAAGTCTGTATTTTGTAACAAATCCTTGACTAAATTATCTGAAGATTTCTCAGAGTGACTGGAATTTTGACTTATGCACGTCACAGGAGCACATGACGCTATCACCTCTCCTTTCTTGATAGTCCTCGTCTTATCACTGATGTTAGCAATTCTGACTGGAATGGTCTTTTTCGAGAGGTCTACCACAGAAGAAGCCACCAATACTCCTGCTTGTGTACTATTGTCTTCTGGATAATCTATATGGCCAAATCGATAATTAGTTTTATTTTTAATTACAGCAGGAACCAAACATTCTGTTCTTGCATCTAGATTAATGTCTTCTTTGGCTATTACTATTTGTTTACATTCAATTTTGTTATTTAATCCAAAAAGACTTATTTCTTCAAATTTTGAGATCATTTTGTTATTTTTGAAATCAAGTCTGAAGTCAAACTTCTTCAGAAAATCTAGTCCGATTAAGCAAGGATCTGTTATGTCAGCCACATATGCCGTATGGTAATATTTCGTTCCTCCAAAGTTGATAGTTAAATTGGCCTTTCCATATATGCCTATCTTGTCGCCCGTCACAGTTTGCAGGGTAACGCATGGTGGAGTCCAGATGAGTTTACATTTCAATTTTCGAGCCAAATCTTCTCTTATTATTGTCACATTGGCTCCTGTATCGACAATCATACGGCACTGAATTCCGTTTAAAGCCTATCACATATAATTCGTTATCACCGCCGCTCATTTTTGATATCTGGAGGATCTTCAGGTGGGGCTTTTCATTCTCTGGCAACCTCCGCCCCGCGAGATGGCCAAAATTTAGTTTCCCTGCTGACTGTTTGAATTTATCTCACGTTCGTGGATTTTGGGGCAATTTCTTCGGAGATGTCCTGTATCACCGCATCCCCAGCACGTGAGATTCTGTCTTCTTGAACTTGTTCTTCCGTATTTTAAAGCTTCAATTTCTTGATTTATTTTCCTAATTTCTTTCAAGACGTCGTTCTCAGTGTCTGAGCTTTTGTTCACCGTTGCCCCTCGGACTGAATGACGATCTCTTCGGCTGGCTTGTGTAGCTGCTTCCAACTTTAAGGCATATAGTAGCGCAGCCTTTAACCCGTCAGTAGTCGCGTGTCGGTCTTTTCGCCGCCCTTATAACTTATCTTCTCCTAACTTCTTTCACATTATAAATAGAACGGAGATCTACCGTATACCTGACTTTGAAGCTTTCTAGACCACCTTAGTGAAGTAACAGTACACCTGTGTTTTTCTTTCACGTTCATTTTTAGGAACAAAGGTGAAATTGGCGAAAAAGTCTACGTAACAATCACTAATGTCAGTTTATTTGTACTTTTTCCAATTACTCCATATCTCATGAATAAAATGCATAATTTAAGAAAACTGCAAATTTATATCTTCATTGAAATGTTACTTTCGTATATTAAGTGAAAAATATTTCTTATTTTACATATTTGGTATGTGGGGGGCCAGCGGCGAAAAGACCGAGCGCGACTAATGACGTTGTGAAAAAAGTCGCGACTACTCGCGGGTTAAATCCTGTACATCTGCCATTCGTACCGCTCTCTGCACTTCTGGATCTTTTATTCCGTCTACAAAATATTGCAGTGACAGCATTTCCCGTACATTTGTTGGACAGTCAATGAATGCTAAATTTGCAAGCCGTTCAATTTCCGAGGCAAACTCTTGAAGGGTTTCACTCGATTTTTGATGGCGGCTCTTCATTTGTATTCTCGTATAATCCTTGAAGAATTTTTCGCCGAATCTCATTTCAAGTGCACAACTTAAAAAATTCTCAAAATTGATTTGCGTCATATCGGGCAATGTTTGCAGCACGTCGGCGGCTTCTCCTCTTAAAGATGCTGCCAGTTGACAAGCTTTCACCTCGTCACTCCATTTGTTCGCTTCAGCTACAATGGTGAATTGGGTCTTGTAAACTTGCCAGGAACTCTTTCCATCGTATGTCGACAGCTTAATGTGCACGGGAGAAGCAGGCGGATTCCTAAATTTTTCATAATTACCACTAGACGCTGAAAGTTTCTTCTCAAGATCTTGTATTTTTTTATTTAGCTTTTCATCTACTTCACCTAGTATTTTCTCTTCAACTTTACTGATTTTCTCTTCAACGTTACTGATTTTCTCTTCAACTTTACAAACTTCATTCTGAATTTTCTCTTCTACTTCCGCCATTTTCCGTTCCATTTTCTGTTCAACATTACTAACTTCATTCTGAATTTTCTCTTCTACTTCCTCTATTTTCTCTTCTACCGAGCCTATTCTTCTCTCTACCGACGAGAACTTTTCTTCTAAAGTTTTCTTCATTTCTTCTTGGCCTTTATTAATCTTTTCAGTCACATCTTCTTGGCATTTGTTCATCTTTTCCGCCAACTCTTCTTGGCCTTTATTCATTTTTTCCGCCAACTCTTCTTGGCCTTTATTCATTTTTTCCGCCAACTCTTCTTGGCCTTTAGTCAATTCTGCCTTTATTCCATTAATAGCTTCTAACAGTTCTTTCAGTTGACCATCCATTGTTCTTGTTTTCGCCATAAGATCCCGACTCCTGACACCAAATGTTGCAGCGTATATAGGGTTCTTTCGATCTTATGGTTAGACAACTTCAAACTCTTTTCTCTTAGAAAAGTAGAAAATAATTTATTTACAGATCTTCAGAACAACAGAGTCTTCGAAACTCACAAATATTACAAGATATTCCAAAATAACTGTTTAAATCTATCGAACAAGTACAAATATAGGTCGCAGAGACTCTTTATACAATGTCTCAACACTATATCACATTCAAAACAACGTAGATAAAACTCAATACATCAAGCAAACTTGCTTGGACAATCTCTAGTAGCTCACTCAATGACTGACTGGTAAATAATAACAACAACAGCTCGTATCGCTCTCCTTATATATAGTCTCGTAGCATGTGCTAGAAATTTCTAGAACAACCTGGAAAACCACGGAACAACAAACAATGTATCAGTAGACCTAAGGGGGGTTACCATAAATAGGGAAGGGTTACCAGCGCCAACAATCGCCAAGTTTGTCGCCAACTTGGCGATATATCGCCAAATTTGGCGACCAAAATTAGTCGCCAAAAGGGACGCCAACTTGGCGATATCTCAAATATTTCGCAAAGCTGCCATAGACATTCACTGAAAATAATAGACAAGTTTGCTTGATAACAGAGACAATGTAACAAAAACTAATATTAGTAAAGAAATGGAGCTTAATAAGATTATTTACATTATTTTACAGTACAAACACTAACTATTTACAAAATTCGTAACAATATTTTTAGAAAAAAAATTTTTTACTTACCCATCATACGTAGTATAGGGTAAGTCTTGCAATCGTTTTGAAAATCGAAAAAATTTTTTTGACGGATTTACACGTTTTAGATAGTGGAGATTCCGAAAAACATATTTTTAGAAAAAAAATTTTGCCGTCCGTCTGTCTGTCTGTCTGTCTGTCTGTAAACGCTCTATCTCCCGAACAAACTGAGATAGAGACTTGAAATTTTGTATGTAGTTAGTATGTAAGAATGGGACGAACCCTATTTAATATCAGCAACCTCGATTATCCGGAACTATTTTTTTCGGACTCTCGAAAAATGCGTTCTGATGAAAGGTATATAAAAATTTTTGAATTTTTTTGTTCTAAGGAATGGACGTAAAAGGCAATAAAATAACACACATTTTGCATATAGAACGAAGTCGATCGAATTATTAGTTGCCGAGATATTTGTAATCTTGTTTTCCACATTCTTCGATTTTTCATGACCCTGTATTTCATTCAAATTTCAATTCAGAAAGATATTTTAATTGGAAATGAGACGCTTAATCCAACGCAGTTAATTGTTGGTTAATAGAATTATTTTTTTTTTTGGAGTTATAGGGATGTTTCTTTTACGCAGTTCGGTACTACTTGAGTAGTTTGGCGTTTTATATAATTTGTCGAAATTGGTACATCAGAAGTTCTTTAATATAGCATTACTATGTATATTAACAATATTTAAATTTTGTTTATGAATTACAATGCATTGTATAAATAGTTTCACATGTTTTATTTTCATATACATATCCATGATGGGTAAGTATTACGGTGGCTCCCAACGACTAGTTTACTTACCCATCATACGTAGTATATATTTACTTACCCATCATACGTAGTATAGGGTAAGTCTTGCAATCGTTTTGAAAATCGAAAATTTTTTTTGACGGATTTACACGTTTTAGATAGTGGAGATTCCGAAAAACATATTTTTAGAAAAAAAATTTTGCCGTCCGTCTGTCTGTCTGTCTGTCTGTCTGTCTGTAAACGCTCTATTTCCCGAACAAATTGAGATAGAGACTTGAAATTTTGTATGTAGTTAGTATGTAAGAATGGGACGAACCCTATTTAATATCAGCAACCTCGATTATACGGAACTATTTTTTTCGGACTCTCGAAAAATTCGTTCTGATGAAAGGTATATAATAATTTTCGAATGTTTTTGTTCTAAGGAATGGACTTAAAAGGCAATAAAATAACACGCATTTTGCATATAGAACGAAGTCGATCGGATTATTATTTGCTGAGATATTTGTAATCCTGTTTTCCACATTCTTCAATTTTTCATGACCCTGTATTTCATTCAAATTTCAATTCAGAGGTATATTTTAATTGAAAATGAGACGCTTAATCCAACGCAGTAAACTGTTAGTTTATATTATAATTATTTTTGGAGTTATAAGGATGTTTCTTTTACGCAGTTCGGTATTACTTATGTAGTTTGGCGTTTTATATAATTTGTCGAAATTGGTACATCAGCAATTCATTAATAGAGCATTACTACGCATATTAACAATATTTAAATTTTGTTTTGGAATTGCGATGCATTGTATAAATAGTTTTCACATGTTTTATTTTCATATGCCTATCCATGATGGGTAAGTATTACGGTGGCCCCCAACGACTAGTTTATTTATTATTATTTCCTTTTTAATATAATAGAAATTAGTTAAAAAATTTGTATGTAACTGGTATCTGAAAACGAAGTTTTCGCCAAATGGGCGTCAGAAAAATAACGCACCAGTGTAGTGCATATGACATCTGTACTGATAAATTAAGAACTCTGTATTTTTATGATAGCATGGCGCAGATAATAAATCGTCAAATATTGTATCCGTGGCATTTTTTCGTATTTCACTAAATTTTTAAAATATATTAATATAATCCTTTCAGTCCTTTCATTTATATTACACAACTTTAATTTGAAACTGAAAAATTAAAAATTCGTGAATTTTATTTATTTTTTAAAAGTAAAAATAGCAGAAGAAATAAAAATAATGATATTTTGAAGCTCCATAATTGCAGCGAAGGAACAAAACATAAATAAACCCAATTTACCACAGCCTAAATCTTACCAAAGGACTTTTGCACAGTAACCAATAAGATGTGTTTCATTTGGACGTTGCCATTAAACAATTAACAAATAATCATGATTTTTGTGCCACATTCGTTAGCGTAATACATATAGATAAATATTTTAATTTCGTCAAAATGCCATTTTCATCTCAGTAGCTTCAAAATTGAAAACGAAATCTAAAAACAACAAAATGCATTTCAGAAATTATGTTTTGCATTTCTTTAAATAATATTCTTTGTCACGAAAACATAAACCAATATCTATAAACGGAGTAAATAAAAAATAGAATAAATATAAGCAGTGTTGAATCCAGACACTTTTCTGCGGGGGGGGGGGGGGGCACAATAGCGTTCCGGGGGGACCCCCTGAATTCAACACTGAATATAATTAATAAAATAGAATAACACAGATGTAAATTTATTTCTCATTTAATCATAGAAAACAAGTATGAAATTTCATGCTCACGACAGAAAGTTTAAATGATCCTATATATATAAACAAAAATAAGCAAATTGTTACCATCAGAAGTCTTTCTGCTATAAAATATGATAAAAGGTTAATCACTCATGCTTTATAAAATAGAGATTGTTTTCTTAATTGATGTATTTGAACTTTCTTAATGTTAAGTGAACGAAGTCACGGGTAACAGCTAGTATATTATAAATGTCAAAGTGTGTCCGAAAAATTGGAATGAAATTGGCTTCTAAACGGATGGATTAATATCTTTGAATCTTTGCATATAGATAACTTAAAGCCCGGAAATGAACATAGGCTATTTTTTAATTGATTTATTCCAATATTTTCCTTAATAATTCAAAATTTCATTATTTTTCACACAGAATCAATTAACATTTTTCCGATAAAAAATAACCATTTTTCTTTCTTGTTGCCAAGAAAATGAAATCCTGGAATAATTGTTTTTCCTCGGCAATTAATTTTCAGTTGAACAGTTTCCACGCGAAAAATTAGAATAAAAATAATTCAAAGAAAAATAAATATGACTTGAAATAAAAATACTTGAAATAAAAATAAAAGGTGTTTTTTTTATAATATATTTAACAAGGATATTTGTTCAGTTAATCTGAATTTTTGAGTCAAAAATGGCGATATAAATGATAAGTAAAAAGAATGAAAAAGAATTATATTTTTAACAAATTATTTCACTTTGAAAAATGTGACGTCATAGTTGAAATAAAACAGGTAATTTAGAGTAGTCGTTAAAAATACAAGGGGCATGAATATCAGTAGCTAATGAAACTAGATAAATAATGACGTCATATTTGAAATGAATGAGAAATATTTTTTACTTATACTAATTAATAAGTTAAAACTTACATACAAATGAAAATTTTTATTCAAAACTCATAATTATTATCAACGGAAGAAATATTTTTTGGGGAAAAGGCGGAAAATAAAACTACTGATTAATAAGTTTGTTATTCTATTTTTTAACAATTTCTAACAAAGTTTAAAAGTTATTATGCTTTCGGTTTGTCTGTCCGTCTGGCCAGTTTCTAACTTTCGTAAATATACTCGGATTACCATGAAATTTTTGGACGTTATTAACGTTTACCTTAGCACGAACACCTATTGAAAATTAAGTTTCTACCATGATTAGTTTATTTACAGAGATAGTCATAAATTTTCTTTACATTACGGCATTATAAGGAAAAATCGTTTCAATTGAAATTTAACCATGTTACACACTGTGAAACATATTCAAATTTATATACATCTACAAAGTGCACTAAAATATGTATTTTGTAAAGCATGCAGTGAAAAGGGCACTTAATATTTATTTACAGGGTCACATAGAAGAATTCCTTTGGATAATAATAAAGGGATGTTTGCGACATTTTTTAGTTACGGTAAACGATTTCATGTATAATCAAATTGATATACGTTGCTGAGGCTTAATGTGAGTTATTTGATGCATAATGCGAAGTGCATAGCATTTACAGGGACACACAAAGGATTTCAAGTAGCATATATTCTATCCGAAGTACTGTATACGATGGATGATGACTGTTGCATGGATTAAATGTATTTTGAGTTATGATATGTGCTTTTTAAGTTTCACTAAATGTATGCATATTAAATGGTGTATATGAATGCTAATAGTTACACAATTTAGATATACAGGGTTACACAAAAGATCTCGGAAAGGTTACTGTAATTTACTTAAAGGCGGTTTTTAAATAAAATATGCATTTTTATTTTGAACTGCATTCAGTAAACTAAGAAATGTTGTAGTATAGATAAAATGATGTACAGGATCACGCAAAGAACTGGATACATGGTTGTCTTCGGATGATAATTTCTGAAAATGTAATTTAGGTAGTAATAAGGAATGTTTTTGTATGAATTAAATTTAAAAAAAGATACTTTCGTGTATTAAAGGCACTAGGTAAACTACAAGGATGAACAAAAGTATTCACGAATGTTTCTATCTATTAGTATAAATCGGGGAAAGGAAAATTTCAATCAGCAAAAAAACCGGCAAATAGGAATCATCAGAAGTTTTTTACTATAAATCGCCATAAAAAGTTAATTACACATGCTTTGAATCAACGAATTATTTTGCTTGATCGATCAATTAATTCTTCTTTAAATGTTATGTGAACGAAGTCACGGGTAACAGCTAGTATATATATACACTGGTGTGCAAAATTTAAGGACGGAGTCCCAAAATGCTAATTTTCAAGAGTTTTTCAAGTGATAATTTTCACGCGAATATTCAAAAGGAAGTAATATAATTTGAATAACTACTATCCCTGCATAACAGCTAATCCATATAACCTCTCATTCAGGTCACACATGGTCACAAAAGTCACAGTCACTACGGTGAAACAAAAATATAAGAAATTTCATACGTTTCATTTATGAGTCTCAAATGACTATTATTTGTGACTCCACTGTCAGATCACTGCGACTGCTGCTTTATGACGAGTCAGCAGGTACTTTACAGTGTGTTTTATTGAGACTCTCGTGTGACTGTCATTTGGAGGCTCAATTTCAAAGTCATTGTGAATGTTGCATCATGATAAATCACCAAACGATGTCCCATTAAAGTCATATGGTTAATTTTCACCACTTTTCACAGTGGTTACTTCACAGTAGGGTCTCTGTTACCATTTGACAAAAAGTCTTGCGACAGAAAGTCACCATGTGACTTTAATGTGTCATCATTTGATTATTTATAATAATGCAACATTCACAATGACTTTGAAATTGAGCCTCCAAATGATAGTCACATGACAGTCTCGATAAAACGACACTGTAAAGTCACCTGGTGACTCGTCACAAAGCAGCAGTCGCAATTACTTGACAGTGGAGTCACATATAGTAGTCATTTGAGACTCATAAAAGAGACGCATGGAATTTCATATTTTTTGTTTCGCCGTAGTGACTGTGACTCTTGTGACCATGTGTGACCGGAATGAGATGTTAGATGGACTAGCTGTTATGCAGGGATAGTAATTATTCGAATTATATTACTTCCTGTTGAATATTCGCGTAAAAATTATCGCTTGAAATTCTCCTTCGTCCTTAAATTTTGCACACCAATGTATATATATAATATATATATATATATGTGTGTGTGTGTGTGTGTGTATGTATATATTATGTGGCTGGTAAACCCAAATTCACATTATTTTGCTTTTCATGGCTAATGCGAAGATGAAACCACACACTTTATTTGTAATTTTATAGTATTTGGGGTCCGACAAATCTACTACAGTTCTGCAAATTCCAAATATTCCTTCTAATTCATTTCTTATTTTTTGTTGATATATATTCTTTTACAATCAATGGTTATATATATATATATATATATATATATATATATATATATATATACAGGGTGTCCGAAAAGTCTGGAAACGGTCGAATAACTCGAAAAATACATATGAGATTGAAAAACGTAAATATACGTGTTAAATATTTTTAAATAAGCTACTCAGTGATACCAAATTTGATCTTCGTAACCGACCCCCTGGGGGTCAGAGGGGGTCCAACTTTGAAATCTGAAATTATAACCCCCATTTTTTATTGCAGATTCGGATTCTACGGATAAAAATACGTAACTTTTGTATTTGATGTTTATTTCGAATCCTCGTTTATCACGGTGTAATTGAGCATATTAAATCGATACATATTTCGGCTTTTCCAACGGGATTTTCCCTAATCGAAACTAATTGAGGAAAATTTATGACATCAAATTCCTCGTCTTTTGCAATAATAGCGTTTCCTGAAAATCACCCGTGCCGATTATTTCGGTAGTGCTACACAGTTAAAAATTTGATCCATTTGCTGTAGCGTCACTCCACAGCTTTTATAGAATATCTCTTTCATGACCAATGAGAATGTTCCATAACACAGTAAAGTACACTGTAAAAAAATTGACCCTTTTGCTGCATCGTCACTCCACCGCTTTTATAGAAAACGATTACTTTACTGTGTTATGGAGCATTCTCATTGGTTACAAAAGAGATATTCTATAATAGCTGTGGAGTGACGCTGCAGCAAATGGGTCAAATTTTTAACAGTGTAGCACTATTGAAATAATCGCCACGGGTGATTTTCAGGAAACGCTATTTCTACAAAAGACGAGGAATTTGACGTCAAAAATTCTGCCCAATCAGTTTCAATTAGGGAAAATATCGTTGGAAAAGCGGGAATATGTATCGATTTAATATGCTCGATTACACCGTGATAAACGAAGATTAGAAATAAACATCAAATACAAAAGTTACGTATTTTTGTCCGTAGAATCCGAATCTGCAATAAAAAATGGGGGTTATAATTTAAGATTTCAAAGTTGGACCTCCTCTGACCCCCAGGGGGTCGGTTTCGAAGGTCAAATTTGGTATCACAGAGTCGCTTATTTAAAAATATTTAACACGTATATTTACGTTTTTCAATCTCATATGTATTTCTCGAGTTATTCGGCCGTTTCCAGACTTTTCGGACACCCTGTATATGTATATTACAGAAAAAATCTGTTTTAAAGGGAAAAAAATAATTCTGTAAGAAAAATATAGATTTTGTAATTTTTACAGAAAAAACAGTTTTAGTAAAAAATTGCAGATATTTTCTATAAATTAAACACATTTTCACTGGCGCCAAAATTGGCAGTTTTTACCCTTCAATTTGAGAGTATTTTTTGCGGTTTTTTTCTTCCAATCTAATTAAAAGTTGGTGGTTTCAATGCTTTCTAAAACATACATCCGCAAATTTGTGAAATTTATATTTTTTTAAACAAAATCTAATACAAACGAACCAAGAGTTGTGTAAACACATTGTCTTCACTTGTAAACCCTCCGTGAGATTTTGCAAAGGAACCTTGATAAGCCAGGATTTTAAATTTATTAAATGTAAATCTTTCTAAATGAATTAAGTGTCTCTCGTTATACTGAATGTAATTTTAATTTTGACATTTAGATAGATTAAACTTTCGATTTTGACAAAAAAACCTGGGAAAAAACTAAGTAATAAAAAACATGTTCATACACTTCACTGTATTAATTTCTGAATTGATATCTTTTAGTATTGGCAATATTCTCCGAAAGCAAAATTCTCCTAAAACGCGAAAGACTATCTGGAAAATAATGTCTAGCGATCTCTTTAAACGACTTCTATGAAATATTTTTTTTCAAATTAATGAACATTATGTATTTTTAAACCAAACATATAGTTAAAACCGGAAAGATATTAAAAAAAAGTTGTTTCTTTGTATCTTTATCTTCAAACGGAATGTCATTTTAAAATCTCAGAAGAAACGAAAAAAAATTAATAACCAACAAAGAACTGACCTCAATGATTTTTTTAACATCTTAATAGTTTTTCAAAGCAAAGTTTCCGTTGGATCCAAAAAGGTACTGTGAATACATGAGTATTTATTTTCTGCATTATTTTGTATTTCTATCTAAGAATCCTTACTGCCGTTCCAAAATGCAATTAAGTCAAAAACGTAAAAATGAACAAAAAACACGAAAAAAATTTTTTTTCGATGTTAGTTACAATTTTTAAAAAATATTTCGGCAGTATATATATATGCAAATTCAAAAATTGGCTTCGCATTAGATAACTTTAGATATACAGTATCCTGCAGAATCTTGTAGCTCTGCTTGCAGCAGTCTCTTCAGAAAACAGCACACACACACATGGCAATTACTACAATTTCACAGTTTTTTCTTTTTTCTTTTCTTTTTCTTTTTTTTTTTTTTTTTTTTTTTTTTTTTTTTGTAAAATTATGCAATGAGTTTGTCATATAATGTTTTTAATAATAATAATAAAAATAATAAAAATAATAATAATAATTAATGGTAATAATTCCCTTTTGTGACACTTTTTTATAATATTTAAAATATGTAACGAGTGCATGAATTCGCTGATAAATAATTCTTCCGTTCTCAAAAATTTACTTCAAAGTTATTCAAACTAATATTTTCTTTTTAAACAGTCACAATTTAAAAAATGTCTTATCGTATGACGGAACATGCGGAATAACATTTTAATTCCCAGAAAAATAATCAGTTGATATTAAAAGTCAAAATGGGCAGTTTAACCATGGTAAAATATTTTCGTATAAAAGGGGTTTTTTTTACGTTTCTAATTTTAATTTCATTTAACATCAAATAAAAAATAAAAGTGTTAAAGGTGAGAGACGAAGAGATTTCCTTTTTCTGTCGACCAGTTCTTTTTATGTACAGTGGATTCTCTCTAATCTGAACACTCAAGGGACCGGCCATAAATATTCAGATTATGTGAGTGTTCATTATAGAGGGAGATTGGGAATGCATTACTACTACAACTATGTAGAATGACCGAGCCAGCAGTTAATCAAATAAGGTCGGTACTAACTTGGGTTTTTATTGTATTTTCTTCTCTTTTAAGTTTTAGAAGTAAACTACCATAATTTCTATAACCTTAATGAATTAAATTGCAACAAAATTATAAGCAAATATTTTCTCTAATTGCAATTTTCCCAGTAGGTGATCTGTCGAAGAAAACGGTCAAATTTGAAAATTAATTTTTAAAATATCATGTACTATTTAAGAATCTTCTTGTAAGGAATAATTTGCAAAAAAATTCACTTTTTATTAAAAAGTATATTTTTTATGGGGATTTTTATGATTTTTTTTGTCGAAAAATACACTTTTTAAAATTACTACTCCTCATTCAATTTTCAATATTTTGGTATTACTAAAATTTCTTAAATAGTGTTATAGTATATAGAAAAGAACTAAGGAGAGATATTTTTAATTTTCTATTTTAATCGGCTAAAAAAAAAAAAAAAAAAAAAAAAGCATGGTAAATTTCCTTAAATTCGTTATAATTTTCATGTTTACCAATTTATGTAAAATTTTCAGAAATAGTTAAAAAAAATATCTCTCCTTTTGTTGCAAATTTTTTTAAGATTCTAAAAACATAAACACTTTGTTTCTAAATCATTTTACCACTGAGCCTTAGTACTTTGAACTTAGGCAAAATATGAAAAAAGAAATTTTTTTTTTGAACTTTTGATGATTTTTGGCCGAAAATGGTGTACGGGTCTCCCTTAAAGCTATCGTTCAGTTAAAAAAAAAGATGCTTATGCTCAATAGATGGCGCGGACTTTCACACTTCTCGACGGGGGGTGGAGCGATAATTTTCATGTTTTGGTAATCCTACTTTTTTGTTAACTACAAATTTTTTATATATGACCCCTTATATTTCCCTTGTAGTGCAGGAGAAAAACGGTGGGCCCGGCTGATCTTTATCTGGTGCGAAGAAGGGATCTTCATGTTCAAACCGATTATAGGCAGTTTATTTTTTCTTAGGATCTGCATGGCAGATTCGAATGCAATAGTCATATTGTCACTGTATAGTTCTGAAAGCAGTCTTTTGAAATTTACCTTTGTTTACCTACAAAGACATAATTTTAAAACACATTTTTTAATCGTTATAGATCCTAATTATGATATTTTTTATAGTTACTTTACATTTTTTTTTCTAAATTATATTAATTTCTTTAATATATTGGATTGCTTGAGGACATATAGGTTTAAATATGATGTAAAATTACTGTATATGATACAGCAATCGAAAAAAAAAATAGTATATACCATTCAATTGTAATCTCTGTTATTTATGTAAGCAGGGCCGGCGCTAGACATTTTGGCGCCTGAGGCGAGCTTTATTTTGCCGCCCCTATGATATTATTTTTTTTCTCTTTACCACTACTCAAACTTTTTAAAAAATAAGTAAATTAGTATAATAACTATAACTTATTTACATACATATAAAATGCATTATAAAATATATTTATATTTAACGAATTTAAAATAATTAAATTGCTTTATTTATTTTATTTTATTTTTGCATCTTTTTAAAAATAACAACAGCTACTTTGAAATTAAATTAATAAATAATATTATACTAGTATATAAAAAAAGGCCAGAAAGTCTCATATAAAGAATAACAGTAATACTTCAAAATCTCTTTTACCTTGTTTTTCATTTCGAAAAATCAAGCACGTTATGGATATTAGAAAAAAAATTGTTACAATAGGTAAAGAGTGTTTAAAAATATATATATATATATATATTACTGAGACAAAATATGTTAAACATTTAAAATAAATCACATTGCGTATAATATTTGTGTATGAATTTAAAACAGAAAAAGAAAAATAATTATTTAGTATAACAAGTTATTTATCTTTTGAAAATTGCATACACACACAAAATCGCATATTGATAATATTAATAAGAAAACAGCTACTAAAAATAAGACAAAAGTTTAGAGAAGAGAGTAATTTCTCTTGATTTAGCTTCGACGAAATCACACATTATCATGTCAAAATTAATATTATAAAATGAAAAAATAAATAAATAAATTTAGCGCAAACTTCGCAATATATTATTGATATTAAATAGAAAAATGATGATAGACAGAGAAAATTACCTAATTATTTTAAATGAAACACTAACAATTAAAACAATAAAAATATTATTTTCAAACACACAACTATCAACAATGAAATATTTAATTTAATAATAAATTCACCTTGATTCTTTTTTTTTCTTTGTGAAAATCGTTTGCTATATCACGCTAATCAATATAGAAAACAATTAGATTTTCATTTAATAAAATAATTTAATCACAGCTAATCTGATGGGCGCTGCGTTTCCGGGCACCTAAAAAAATTGCACAAAACGCAAAATCGCAAGAAAAATAGCAAAATATTTATAAAAAAAAAATCGATCCATAAGTTCTTATTAAACGTTATAGAAAAGAGAACAAAATGTACTATATTGGATTGGAAGATTGAAACTGATTTTCTTTTACTAATGCGAAAAAATCACAGCGAATCGCGAAAGAAGATAAAAGGGGGGGGGGAGGGGCACTAAAAATAGTATATAAAGGATTGTTAAAATTTCAAAAATTGCAGACAGTAAAATTTATTTAAGATTAAAAAAGAATTTCTTTTGTAAAGTCAAAAACCGCCACAGAGAGAAAAAAAAAAAAAATTACAAAAATTTGAAATTTGCTCAACGAGTTTCGATTAAATTTAGCTGAAACGAGGACAAATTTTTGTACATTAGATTAAAAGATTATAACAGGATTCTTTTTTAATAACGTTAAAAAATTGCTTCAAAACTAAAAAAAAAAAAAAAAAAAAAAAAAAAAGAAATGTAAAAGTTGTTAAAGATTAAAAAATTGCAGAAAAACAAAATTTATTACAATGTTTTAACCTATTCTAAAAGGAATTTTTTCACAAATAAATTCACAGTTGAAGTTAATAACAAAATTCCTGTTACGAATTTCAAAAACTCATGTTGAAAATTGCATTAAAAGTCGCGAAAAAATCAAAAATTGCGGATAAATAAACGTAATGTATTACACTGAAAATCGATACAAAGTTTTATAAAATTTACAACAAAATTTCCTATAATTAGGCTAAAATTTAAAAAAAAAAGCTTGTGTAACGAATGTCAAAAACTTGCAGCAGAACGCAAAAGAAAAAAATAAATAACAATCGCTAATAATCGTATTGAAAATGTCATTTAAAATAACTAAATATTCAAAAATCGCGGAGGATAAATTTTAATATATTTAGCTAAATTTTTTAACGTAGAATTCCTTTCAAGAAAGTCAAACAAGTAGGTGAATGTGATACCAGATCGCACTGGGAGTTTCGTTTAATATCTCTTTCAAAAAACGTTATCCTTATTCTTACTATGTGTTATAAAGTTTAAAGCGATTGATTCTTTAGGTTTCCCAAACTTAATAAAATTTAGAAAATAACTCTTAGTCGGACGACCCTCTCCTCCCCGTGAATTTTTCCAGCGAATGAAATAACATCCTCATGCGGAAGTGCAACAGTACTTGAAAAATCAATAATTAAAAAAAAATTGTACTGCAATTATCAAATCCTCATAATAATAATAAAATATATGGGTCATTCCACAAGAATCGGGTAACTTTAGAGGTGAATTTGACATGCACTATTTTTACCTCAAATTTCAATTATTTTTATAATATCAATGAATAATAAGTTAATTTTGTTATATTTGCAAAGCAACACTCAAATATCTGAATATTTTTGAAAAAATGGATCTTTTTTAAAAATTAGATTCTAGGGGATTGATTCAAACTTTTTATTAATAACTATTAATAATTATCCAAAGGAGTAATAAAAACATTTTTAATACATATTTTTTATATTAATCATCTTTAACTAATACATGTTTTATCACTTATTTTGATAACACCAATTAAATTTTTAAAGCTTAACTTTTTTAAACAAGTCATAACTTTAAAATCAAAGCAAACAGTAACAGTAAATGTTTTTCTGAAACAAATAGTTTTATTAAATGTATAAGTGATTCTATTACGTTTGGTACTTGAAATAGGTATAGGTAATTTTTCCAATACCTGCTGAAACGAAATTTTGTCTGTATCATTTTCATCTAATAGAAATAAGGTTTTTTAGCTCACAGGCTATCATAGCCTGAGAGCTTATGTGCCCGTCCGTTCTGTATGTATGTGCGTATGTGCGTAACGCGATAACTCATGATAAAAATATCGGATCCACTTGAAATTTTGTATATAGGTATATCCTGATAAGGCGCTTCCCTGATTAGTTTCTGGAGTTCATTCGATATGTATAAGAGGGGGAACGGGGGGCTCATGCCCCCCGTTAGTTGATATAAATGGGATTTTCATGCAGAATTAAGTTTTCAAAATTTAGATTAGGATCATTCTGATGAGGCGATTCCGTGACTGTTATTAGGTGTTCATTGAATAAGTATAAATAGGGGGAACAGGGGTTCTAATCCCCCCCCCCCGTTAGTTGATATAAATGGGATTTTCATGCAGAATTAAGTTTTCGTTCAAAATTTAGATTAGGATCATTCTGATGAGGCGATTCCGTGGCTGTTATTAGGTGTTCATTGAATAAGTATAAATAGGGGGAACAGGGGTTCTAATGCCCCCCCCCGTTAGTTGATATAAATGGGATTTTCATGCAGAATTAAGTTTTCGTTCAAAATTTAGATTAGGATCATTCTGATGAGGCGATTCAGTGACTGTTATTAGTTGTTCATTGAATAAGTATAAATAGGGGGAACAGGGGTTCTAATGCCCCCCCCCGTTAGTTGATATAAATGGGATTTTAATTGAGAATTAAGTTTTCGTTCAAAATTTAGATTAGGATCATTCTGATGAGGCGATTCCGTGACTGTTATTAGGTGTTCATTGAATAAGTATAAATAGGGGGAACAGGGGTTCTAATGCCCCCCCCCCCCCCCGTTAGTTGATATAAATGGGATTTTCATGCAGAATTAAGTTTTCGTTCAAAATTTAGATTAGGATCATTCTGATGAGGCGATTCCGTGACTGTTATTAGGTGTTCATTGAATAAGTATAAATAGGGGGACCAGGGGCTCTAATGCCCCCCCCCCCCCGTTAGTTGATATAAATGGGATTTTCATGCAGAATTAATTTTCGTTCAAAATTTAGATTAGGATCATTCTGATGAGGCGATTCCGTGACTGTTATTAGGTGTTCATTGAATAAGTATAAATAAGGGGAACAGGGGTTCTAATGCCCCCCCCCCTTAATTTATATAAATGGGTTTTTCAAGCAGAATTGTCAGATTTCGTTCAAATCTCTGAATAGTTTTGGAAGTTTAATGGTTAAGTATAAAAGAGGGGGATAACTCCTTTTAAATTATATAAATGCTAAATGGGTTTTTATTAAGAATTATCTAATTTGCTCTGAATTTTGGATATAGATTTTTTATATGATAAAGCATGTCTTTGATAGTATAGGAGGTTCAATGATTAAGTATAAAAAAAAGAGGAAAGGGGAGAGCTGTTTCCCCTTCTTAATTTTTTTTTCGAACGGAATTAACCCTTGAAAATATAAGGCTTTAATGTGCAATTAGTATTTGTAGCCTGTGAGCTCAATGCCATCAGTTTAACTGGGCAGTATTCTTTTTATTTATCATTATATTTTTTTAGTGATATCACAGCCAACTTCTCACTACTTTTTACTTACCCATCATACGTAGTATAGGGTAAGTCTTGCAATCGTTTTGAAAATCGAAAAAAAAATTTCGACGGATTTACACGTTTTAGATACTGGAAATTCCGAAAAACATATTTTTAGAAAAAAAAAATTGCCGTCCGTCCGTCTGTGTGTCTGTCTGTCTGTAACCGCTCTATCTCCCAAACAAATTGAGATAGAGACTTGAAATTTTGTATGTACTTAGTATGTAAGAATGGGACGAAGCCTATTTAATATCAGTAACCTCGATTATCCGAAACTATTTTTTTCGGACTCTCGAAAAATTCATTCTGATGAAACGTACATAAAAATTTTCGAAATTTTTTATTTTAAGGAGTGGATATAAAAGGCAATAAAATAACACAAATTTTGCATAAAGAACGAAGTCGATCGGTTTATTAGTTGCTGAGATACGTGTAATCCTGTTTTTCACATTCTTTGATTTTTCATGACCCTGTATTTCATTCAAATTTGAATTCAAAGATATATTTTAATTGGAAATGAGCCGCTTCATCCGACGCAGTAATTTGCTCGTTAATATGATTATTATTTTTGGAGTTATAAGGGTGTTTCTATTATGCAATCCGGTATTACTTGAGTATTTTAGCGTTTTATATAATTTGTTGAAATCGGCTCATCAGCAATTCATTAATAAATCATTACTATGCATATTAAAACTATTTAAATATGCGTTAAAATTTTATTTTGAAACTGCAATGCATTTTATAAATAAGTTACGCATGTTTTATTTTCATATTTTATATTATGCATATGTATGATGGGTAAGTATTACGGTGGCCTCCAACGACTAGTTTACTAACCCATCATACGTAGTATAGGGTAAGTTTTGCAATCGTTTTGAAAATCTAAAAAAATTTTTTGACGGATTTACACGTTTTCGACACTGAAGATTTCAAAAAACATATTTTTAGAAAAAAAAATTTGTCGTCCGTCTGTCTGTCTGCCTGTAAACGCTCTATCTCCCGAACGAATTGAGATAGAGACTTGAAATTTTGTATGTACTTAGTATGTAAATATGAGACGAAGCCTATTTAATATCAGTTACCTCGATTATCCGGAACTGTTTTTTAGGGACTCTCGAAAAATTCGTCCTGATGAAAGGTATATAAAAATTTTCGAAATTTTTTATTTTAAGGAGTGACCGTAAAAGGCAATAAAATAACACAAATTTTGCATAAAAAACGAAGTTAATCGAATTATTAGTTGCCGAGATATCTGTAATCCTGTTTTCCACATTCTTTGATTTTTCATGACCTTGTATTTCATTCAAATTTCAATGAAAAGATATATTTTAATTGGTAATGAGATGCTTAATCCGACGCAATAAACTGTTAGTTAATAAAATTATTATTTTTGGAGTTATAAGGATGTTTCTTTTTCGCAATTCAGTACTAGAGTAGTTAGGCGTGTTGTATAATTTATCAAAAGAGATTCATCAGCAACTCATTAATACAGCATTACTATGAACAATAAAAATATAAATACACGTTTAAATTTTGTTTTGGAATTGCACTCCATTTTATAAATAGTTTTCAAATGTATTATTTTCATATATTATATATGCATATATATGATGGGCAAGTATTACGGTGGCCCCCAACGACTAGTTTTAACATTCGAACAAATTGCGACAGTAGTACAGTTTTCGGTACTGAAAATTGTAAACTTCTATGCATCGCACATTTTCCTTTTTTAGACTGTCGTATAGGAAGAAAATTTACTTTTAAATTCAATTTCTTTGAAATCTGTATCTCCAATTTGTTTTTTAGTTTTTAATACTTTTTTGTCATTGTGGCAATAGAAGTACGTCAGATAAGTCACAGATATATCTATTTTTCTCCAAAAACAACAGCCATTTTCTAAAAGATAGAAAAGGGGAAAAATTAGTTAAATATCTATATAAAAAATCTATTTAAAATATTCACATTTTTGATCTCAATCGTTCATGGACCCCTTACCAGCAACCCGTGTGGCGAATTTCGTAGCCCTGAACGCTGTGGTTTCCGAATTTTTAATGTTACGCGCACAGATTTGAATAATATAGATCAGTAATTAATTAATGCATAAGAGAATTTGTAAAAAAAAAAAAAAAAAAAAAAAAAAAAAAAAAAAAAATGTAAAATTATTATAGAAATGATGTGATCTAGCATTCATTAATGCGTTTAATTGTCTTTTGAGTATACATCAGTTCCCTGGGAGTTTTTCATCTGAAAAACTGCCAGGGGACTGATACCAAGGGACTGACGTATTCACTATAAAACACAAAAAATCTACTTATTGGAACCAAGTACCATATTATTATGTTTTAATATTAAATATAGCAATAAAAAGATGTTAAATTAAGCACACGTCAATAATAATTATTTATAAATTATTAAATTATTACTTACCAGGGGTCTGATAAATTGAGTGTTTGCAATCTGTTTGTCGACACAAGAATGGCAACAAACATTAAATAAAAATGGCTGATGGATAAATATCATTCGTCACTGCCATCTTTATATTATAAATAAATATGAAAAAGACAATTCAGTTATCAACAATGGATAATATCAGAAATCTTTTTAATTTAACATGCGCCAGGGGACTGATGCGCAAAGAATGCACTGAACTGATGCACATCGAAATATCAAAAATAATAATAATAATAATAATAATAATAATAATAATAATAATAATAATAATAAATAAAATAAAATAAAATTTTTGTTGTTTACCAAAAATTTAGCTTTGGGAAATTTTGTTGCCAAATAATATGCCACGACAACGGGTATTAAAATATTAAAAAAAAAAAAAAAAAAAAAAAAAAAAAAAAAAAAAAAAAAATTGTTGTTTACACAAAATTTACCTTTGAGAAATTTTATTAGAAAACTTGGTTTTTCCAGCTTGGCATTATTATAAACAATTGAAAAAGAAATCTTCTTCTACCCGATTTTTGGAGATGTAAAATGTTTATCTTCCCTGGACTGCATACAACAACCGCAAAATCTTTGAAAATGAAATCTCTATATACGGATTCAGGGATGATGCCAAAATGCATGTTTTGCATGGGTGCAACAAAGGAAGGTTTTGGTCCTGAAACATATAATTTACTACTACCAATATATAAAGTATTCTTTTAAACAAGGCTGTGGCAACAAGTTTCGAGATATTAAAAAAAAAAAAAAAAAAAAAAAAAAAAAAAGAAAGAAAGGTATTTTTTTGGGGGGAGGTGAGAGGTTGGCCATCAAAAATTTTCCTCAAGAATTTATTGGAATTTTTTTTTTCCCATGTTAGTATCAATATAAATAAGTAAAAAAGTAAACTCTTCTGCCCGTTTTTTTTTTCTTTTCTTTTTTCTTTTAAGATAGCCGCATTTTCATGGTATAAATTTCCCTTTGACAGAAAAGTCTGCCAAAGTTAGTGTTTTGAACTGAATTTCAAGACTCAACATCGCCGGAGAGGAATAAATTGCCGCCCTGAGACAAAAATTTCGTGTAACTCAAGATATAATTTATATATTGGAAAATGAAAAAAAAAAAAAAAAAAGAAAAGAAAAAGAAAAATGAAAAAAGAGAAAAAAATCCGATTACACATCAGTTTAATAATCATCCCTGCAAGTATCATGCTTCTAAGGTAAGGAATTTTCACGTTAGATTGTTTTTCTTTTGAGAATGAATTTTATATTTGTCTACAGAATTAAGAAAGGTTATTTAGAAAGCCTAAAAACTAACAATAATAATAATAGTAGGCAGCAATATATTTTTGCTTATTTTATATACTTTGTATTATGAAATTAACTTATAGCAAGTATAATTTTCCCTCATTGAATTTAAATTTAGTTTAAAAAAGTCATTTACAATTCAAAAGTAAAAATTTATCATTTTTTATGCTAGAAGTGTTGCAATTATCTTATGATTTAATTTCTAATATTATTATTTTTTCATTTTTTTTCCAGGAGAAATTTTATGACACAAATGTCAACGTGCATAACCATTTTGCTAAAATGTAGAACAATGAATTTCACATTTGTCTACAGAATTAATAAAGTTGTTTACAAAGCCGAAGAATTAACAATAATAATAAT
This sequence comes from Maratus speculifer, assembly GCA_964019185.1. NCBI lineage: Eukaryota > Metazoa > Arthropoda > Arachnida > Araneae > Salticidae > Maratus > Maratus speculifer. The sequence continues at coordinate 364,040,495 of OZ025291.1, forward strand.
AATAACATAATCAAAATCAAGAAAATGTATTTTTTCTTTTAAATTTGTACTTGCAAAGGCTTTAATTTTTTTTTAAGTTCAATGTTTAGAAATAAATTATTATATTTCTATGTAGAGGGTAAAATTTATATTAAAATAACCTGTATTTTATTTTTAAATACTTAATTTTCAAATGTCTCTTGTCTTCTTTTTTCTTTTTTTTTATATTGGGTGCACAATTTTATTTTTAATCCGCTTGCATCCTAAATAAACATTAATGTTTAGTTGAATACCGCATTTTCAGCGCAAAATTAAACCGAAGTTAAAAATCACTTTCCATGAATTTCCTTGCTGATTTCATAATTCAATTAATGCAATCAATTCAATTTTTGCAATGCAATCCATTGATTCAAAATACGAAAAGAATCATTCAAAGTTTAATTAACTTATTAATCCTTTTAAAAAGTTTAACTTTTCGTACAAAATTTGATCCATTGAACTGAAAAACGACTAAATAAATATACTGAAAACCTCGACTTTTCTTATCTCGCACAAGTTACTAGAATTACACTAAACTGTAACACTTACTGTAGGAAAACCATTCTACGCTTATCAGCTAGAAGGAGGGAGTAATAGGGTGGGAGTAGTCTCCCCCTTGATGCGAAGAGTAAGGGACCATCTCTACCTCTCTCTTGCAAAAAGTCAGTGATGGGGTTTGCTGGAATAATCAACATTTTGCGTCATTTCTTGTACGGTTTGTCCAAATAAAAGAGGTTTTTTTTAAAAACAAAAGGACTTTTTGAACAATATTTTATATAATAAGGTATAAAATCTATCCCTTATTGAATTTATTAAAAAATTAACGATAATATATAAAAAAGTAAATACATAAAAACGATAAAACAATCCTTTTTTAATCCACACGGAAAACCTAATAAAACCCGTATCTCCACCTGTTGGTGTCTATTGGAAACATGGAAAATTTTTTAAATTAAAATTTAAAAAAAAGCGGTGATATATTTTATCCAAAAAATTATACCACTTTTAAGAAACGAGTCTTATCTTTCACCAAAAAAAATTTTAAATCAATCACTGCAATAGCAAATGCGTTATAGTGATTTTTAGAATGTATCATAAGCAGTATATGAGAAGGTAATACTGACGGTTACCTTTCACCTAGATACAAAGAAGGATTTCTCACGCAATGCATGAATACCGAGTCATGATTTTGAAACTAAATGAAAAAATGGCAACAGGCGTACATATGTATATGCATTTGAAAAGTCACGAATATCAGAATTAAGAAAAAAAATTTTCATATCAACTAGAAGTCTTATGTTAATAAAATTATTAGTTAATTTGACTATATTTTTCTTCGGAAAGTAGAGAACATGATCAGGATGAATCTAAGCAACACGCGAACTAAGGAACCGTTCTACATAGGCGCCACCTATTTCAAATTTATTTCGCGGAACGTTTTTTTTTTCTTTGAAAGACTATTCCATGAGAAGTCCTTCATGCTCAGCATCTAACACGGACTCAAGAGTTAAGCCGCGTTGGTGAATACAGGTGTTAGAATTTTAGCTTGTATTTTTTCTGGCATGTCACACTGTGATGTGTGTAAAGTAGAGGGGCATCTGCTATACTCTAAAAATAATTTTTTCTAGGTTTTTTTTAATTTAAAATTAATATTTATGCCTTGTAAAACAAATACAATCGAGTCTCTCTTTAACGAAACTCCATACATCGAATTTCTCTATATAACGACTTTTTAGAAGGAACGGTCCCATTTTCTTATGATTATATTATAAACAGTCTCTATATACCGAAATATCTATCTCCATATAACGAATCTATAATAATAAAGAGAGAAGGATGTTTGTCTGTGAGCGCTGTTCTGAAGAGACTGCTGAACGTAGAGTTACAAAATTTGGAGGGAAGGTACTTTTTTACATGTAGTTTTGCACCTCGAAGCCCGATTTTCGATTTTTTGTTTAGATTTTTTTAAATAATTTTTTAAGGAGATTTTTAGCGTTATTTTTGCGGTTTTATCCCATTAGTGAAAGGAATACGGTTTCATTCTTTTAACTCAAAATAGCAATTTTTTTTTTCTCTTTACAACAAAGTTTATTCGGAATTTGTACAGCGATTTTTGAATTTTTAACGAATTTTTAGTGTTTTTTCTTATTTTGCGGCTATTTTTTGAGATTGATAAAAAGAAAATCGTTTTAAACTTTTAGCCTAATGCCCTAAATTTTGTGTTTGTTACGATTTTTAGATTTTAACGATTTTTAATGCGATTTTCAATGAGATTTTTAACGTTTTTTAAAGATTTTTGCGTTTAGCATCTATTTTTTTCATAGTTGTTCTATCAAAAACTTGAGCTGTTGAGAATGCAATAATTTGTATTTTTTTGTGAAATCTACCTAAAATGTCAAAAATTTAGGTACCACTATTTTCGAATAGCAATTTCTTAAACTATCTTAAATTCTTGCTTAAGACCACTACCCCCTCGAGTTATATATCGCCTGATAGGTTATTTAACAGAGTATGGTTTTGATAAAGTTTTTGAAGAATAGAGTGCTCTACCTGGTGGTGGAAAATGGAACTAAAAGAATGCTATTTTTTTAAATCTATAATAATAAAGAGACAAGTTTGTCTGTGTGTCAGCGCTGTTCTGAAGAGTCTGCTGTACGTAGAGTTACAAAATGTGGAGGGAAGGTACTTTTATACATGTAGTTTTGCACCTCGAAGCCCGATTTTCGATTTTTTGATTAGATTTTTTTGATAATTTTTTAGGCGATTTTTAGCGCTCTTTTTGCAGTTTTATCCCATTAGTGAAAGAAATACGGTTTCATTCTTTTAACCCAATATAGCAATTTTTTTTCTCTTTTCAGCAAAGTTTATTCGGAATTTGTACAGCGATTTTTGAATTTTTAACGAATTTTTAATGTGATTTTTAGTGTTTTTTCTCATTTTGCGGTTTTTTTTTTTTTTTTTTTTTTTTTTTTTTTTTTTTTTTTGAGATTGACAAAAAGAAAACCGTTTTAAACTTTTAGCCCTAAATTTTGTGTTTGTTACGAATTTTAATTATAACGATTTTAAATGAGATTTTCAATGTGATTTTTAACGCTTTTTCAAGATTTTTTTCGTTAAGGATCTATTTTTTTTCATAGTTGTTCTATTAAAATCTTGAGCTGTTGAGAATGCAATAAGTAGTATTTTTTGGGGAAATTTACCTAAAATGTCAAAAATTTAGTTACCGCTATTTTCGAATAGCAGTTTCATAAAATATATTAAATTCTTCCTTAAGACCGCTACCCCCTGGAGTAATATATCACCTGATAGGTTGTTTAACAGAGTATCGTTTTGATAAAGTTTATGAAGAATAGAGTGCGCTAGCTGGTGGTGAAAAATGGAAATAACAGAACGCGATTTTGTTAAAATTTGGAAATATAACAATGTGATTTATTTTAAATTTTAAAATAGTTTATAATACATGATAAAAAATGTAAACAAAGAATGGTGTGACACATTTCAGGATGCGTGAAAGGAGGGGCGCGAACAAAATTAGGAAATGTAATAAGGAGATCTGTTTTACACTTTAAGGTAGTTTATAACGCATGTTAAAATTTTTAAAGTGCTGGCGATGCTCTGGAGAGACCGCTGCACGAAGTTATGTATGAAATTTTACACCTTGAAGGCCGATTTTCAATTTTTTAATTTAATTCATATGCGAATTTTAGTGGGTTTCGAGGCGTTTTTTCCACATTAGCGAAAAGGAAAGTGGTTTCATTCTTTCGACCTAAATTAGTGAATTTTGTTCTCTTTTCAATATAATTTATTTGGATTTCGTGCAACGATGTTTGGATTTTTAGTGAATTATTTAATGTAAATTTTGCCGCTATTATTCGACATTAGTAAAAGGAATTTTGCTTAAAACATTCAGGCTGATGTATTAAATTTTAGCTGTTAAAATTTATGAATTTCAGCTAATTTTAATGCGATTTTTCGAGATTTTTTGCGTTTGATGTCGGATTTTTGTCATTCATGACATATTTCCAATTACAACGTTTTACCCTATTAGAGTAAATTTTGACCCCTGTGATTTTTTAATATTAGTGATTTTTAATGCACTTTTCAATGTAATTTTTAGAAATTTTTCGAGTTTTATGGTGATTTTTTGATGTTCGGAAGTAAAAATTGATTTCAAACTTTTAATCTAATATAATTTTAGAGATTTTTAACGCGATTTTTCAAAAATTGTTGTGTTCCGTGTCGATTTTTTATTATCTATAAACAGATTTCCTTTTACTACGTGATTATCCTGTTGACAAATTTCGCCAAATTATATCAATCGTGAAACAAGCCAAATTATGCAAACAGATGTAATTTTTATGTTAAATAATGAAAGAAGAGATAATTTAGAAAAACATTAATACAAATACATATAGAAATAAGAAGTAAAAACCACTTGATGACGTAACAAACATATGTAACATGTTTAATGTCAAGTGAATATGGAATTCACAATCCGCCATTATTGTAGTTTAATTTTATGGTTTGACCCAGATAGATTCTTGGTCAACCGGATAATCAAATAGTTCAGATTTCCGATTAGAATGTTTTATCCATTTGATGAAATTCTGATTACTGCGATTTAAAAAATAACTAGCGATATTTAGTGCATTTTTCAATGCGTTTTTAATGAACTTTTTAATGCGATTTAGTACTATTTTTTTCGATCCCCACCACAGTGGTGTTTTAACAATTAAAAAATTATTTTGGTTTCAAACTTTTAGCCTAATATAGTAAATTTCACCATTTACCTTTTTTTTAAATTTTGTCGATTTTCAATGTGATTTTTGATATATTTTGTGTTATGCGTCGATTTTTTTGTAATTCATGTAAAAAAGAATGGTTGCTACGTTTTACCGGACTAGAATATTTTTTTATTCACAGGATGTATTTACATTTAGCGATTTTTAATGAATTTTTAAATGGTTTTGTATTGGTTTTTTGAATCTCACGGCTATTTTTTTAAATTTCGAAAAGGAAATTAATTTCAAACATTTACACTTCATTTACGAATTTTGAAATTTAGTGATTTTTTAATGCAGTTTTTAGCAATGTTTTTATTATTTCTCACACTTTGCGCCGATTTTTTCATTCGTATTCAAGCAATAATTCAGATTACACTATTTTACTCTATTAATGTAAATGTTGTCCTTCGCTATTTTTAAATTTGAAACGATTTGTAATGAATTTTTGAATACAATTTTTAGATGTTTTCAAGTCCACGGCGATTTTTTCACAATTGGAAAAGAAATTTTTAAATAATTTGTAGCTTAATGTAGTAAATTTTGACATCAATGATTCAGATTTTTTGTTTATTTTCATAAAATGTTTAGCAAGTTTTGTGTCGATATTTTTTAACTAATGAAAGAGTTCAGATTTCAATGTTTTGTCCCATTATGGTAAATTATGTCCGCAGGAATTTAATATAAATGTTTATCTTACTATGGCAAATTTTGTCCGGATTTTTGAATTTTACTGATTTTTAATCTGTTTTATAGTGATTTTTCAAGTTCTGTGACAGTTTTTGACATCGGTAAAAGAATTTCGGTTTCTAACTTTTAGCATAAATAGTACAATTTGTTCTCCACGCTTTTATGAATTTTGCCAATTTCTAATGCGATATTCAATGTAATTTTTAGTTAGTTTGGGGGATTTTAGGTGTTCCGTGTTGACTTTTACTTATTCATGAACTATTTCCGATTACAATATTTTCGACTAAATATTAAATTTTTACAGCCATGACTTTTAAATATTCAGCGATTTTTAATATATTTTTCGATACGATTTTTAGTCCTATTTTTAAGTTCCTTGGCGATTTTCTGCCATTCAGAAACCAATTTTGATATCAAACATTTTGTTTAATGTAGTTATGTTTCGAATGCAATGTTTTATCTCTTAATATGATTTTGGCGTTCCATGCCTACATTTTGTAATTTATGAATGATTTCGATCATAACCCCCCTCCCCCGCCCTGCCTTAATATTTTTTTTAAGCATTGACTTCCAAATATTTAGCTATTTTTAATGCAATTTTCAATGTAATTTTTAGCCATTCTTCAAGTTCCGTGGCGATTTTTTTACATCCGGAAATCGATTTCGATTTCAAACTTTTTGGTTAATATGGTTAATTTCTTGATTACAATATTTTATATCATAACAGTGAATTTTTACCCTAGGGATTTTTTAATGTTTTACGACTTTCATTACAATTTTCAATGCAATTTTTGGGCTTCTTCAGTTTTTTTTTTTTTTTTTTTTTTTTTTAACATTTTTCAAAGGAATTCGATTTTAAATTTCTAGACTAATAAGAGTTTGGTTTCAAACTTTTATCCTTTACGGTAATTGTTTTGCTTTCTTATTTTGATCTACAGCAATTTTTAATGCAGTATGCTTTTTTTTTTTTTTTCACAGCGTTTTTTTTTTTTTTTTTTTTTTTTTTTTTTTTTAAAGAACGGAAAAGTAATTCGGTTTTTAATTTCTTCGCTAATATGATAAATTTTCTCCTGTGCGATTGAAGATTTTTATTGCGATTTTTTAGCAGTTTTTTTCGTATTTCAATGCTTATTACATTATCAAATTAATTAGATTCAAAACATTTATCCAAGTAGAGTAAATTTTGAGTTCCGTGATTTTTGAAATTTTTGCCATTTTTAAAGCGATGTTTACGTTTCTTCGTGACCCGCTTCGATTTTTTAGAGGTTCAATTTTTGGCCGAATTTATTAAATTCTGATCTCTTTTCTTCAAAGTTTATTCGAATTTTGAAACACAATTTTTGAATTTTGTTTTATATTTTTATGAGATTTTTAATGTTTTTTGCGATTTGTAAGATTTTTCCACATTAGTAAAAATAATCCAACTTCAATTTTCTAGCCCATCTCTTTTCAACGAAGTTTAGACGAAATTCGTGCAGCATTTTTTAAATTTTTCGAGGTTTTTATTATGATTTTTAAAAATTTTTCGCAATTCTTGCTATTTTTTGATGAACCCGGGCAACGCCGGGCAGAACAACTAGTATTTTCATAAAATTCTCATTATTTATTCAGTTTTAAAAAAGCTTCGAAATTACATGGAATCAATTTTCCATCACTTATTTCTGATTTATCGTTCATTGCTGAGTTTTTTTTTTATATTACTTCTATCTTTGAATCTGCTTGTTCTTTTAGTCCAACGAATTAATCTCCCCACTCCCACGCACCTTTCAACATCCTTCTCAAAATAGTATCAATTGGATTGTTACACATATAAGAGCGGGATCAATGGGGGTAAATTTTGAATTCGTGGTGAATTTGTAATTTTTTGGGGGTAATTGCTAAATTGGACATATTTTTCGAGAGTGTAGCAATTTTGAAACCAAAACAACCAAAAAATACAGATTTCTTCGTCTAAAATTAATGCATGCCTTCCTTATTTGATTTTCATTAAGCTTTCAAATAAATGTGTGTTTTCTTTTTTGAAACTGTTTAAATATTTAAAAAATAATATTAAGATAATATATGTAGCTAAACGTTTCAAATTGTTAATTAAACACATTAAAAATAATATTTGTTCAAAATTTACACATTAAATAAGAATTTTAACTTCATTCTCTCTACAACGATTTTCTCTATATAACGAATTTTTTACTGGAACAATGGATTTCGTTATATAGAGACTCGACTGTATACTGAGAAAGTAACAAATTCTGTATTTTACAAATAATTTTTCAGAGTTACAATATGATTTTCACTGAAAAGGAATGTCATTTTTTCTGGACTGCATTTTAGTTCTTCATCAGGTATAAATATGGCACTGTAGAGTAATCCTTCTTATTTTTGACATAATTTAAGGATGTTTTTAAATCAAAAAGGGTAACTTTGTGACACATGCTTTAATTTATTTTTGTTCGGAAATGCATGAAAATAGCAGGTGTTATTATTCAGAAACTGTCTAAGTGCACTCATTTTTCTGTTTTTTTTTTTTTTTTTTTTTTTTTTTTTTTAATACAATAGATTTTTTATAACAAGCCTTCAAACTCTACAATTTTGAGCACATTTACCGACGAAAGCAGAAAAACCGGTCGTAGAACTGGATAGGTAATTTAATTATCATAAAATGTGAAAATAAGTTCGATTCGAAATCACTTCCATACTCAGGCCTTCCAATTTTATATCATTCTGTTAAAAAATGAATTTGTAAATGTGTCAAAACGTTTTGCGCTTGTTTAGCCGAGCAGTTGAGAACACCCTTAAGTCAGAAGTAGTAAAATCATAGCTACCAGCAAGATCTTTTAGACATTTCTTTGAAAATAGTGTGAATAATGTCCTTGTAAAAATTGAGTGGACTTTTATTATGTAATTTTCCTGCCTCCCATAAATTAACAAATAAAAGTGACTAGGGAACTGCAAGAAGTGCAAGTCACCGATTTTGACGAAAGTGATATCGTTGGAAAGATCTCAGCGAGAGCAGTAAAAAAACTCAATAGAACTTCCCGTCGCAAATGAGCCGTTTTCGAGATATCCGATAATTTATGACACGTAATTAATGCATATTTAATGGGACACCGCAAAAAATTTTAGTCTCGATTTTAACGAAAGTGGTATCGTTAAAAAGATATCATCATGAGGGAGAAAAAACTAAATAGAACTATCGGTTGGAAATGAGCCGTTTTCGAGATATTCGATAATTTATGTCACGTAGCTAATGCATACTGTTTCTAGTGCACACTTAATCGGGGACCGCAAAAAATTGTTTTCCCGATTTTGATGAAAAGGGTGTTATTGCAAAGATATCATTGTAAGAATTAAAAAACTTAATGGAACTAACCATCTGAAATAAGCCGTTTCTGAAATATCCAACAATTTATGTCACTCAATGCAGTTTCCCACCAGTGTGCATTAGCAATGTGACACAAATTGTGGAATATCTCGAAAACGTCTCATTTCCGACGGGTGATTCCATTGAGTTTTTTAATCCTCACGATGATATCTTTTAAACGATACCACTTTCGTTAAAATCGAGAATAATTTTTTTTGCGGTCTCCCATTAAGTGTGCACTAGCTACGTGACATAAATTATCGGATATCTCGAAAACGGCTCATTTGCGACGTGTAGTTCCATTAAGTTTTTTACTGCACTCGATGAGATCTTTCCAACGATACCACTTTCGTCAAAATCGGTGACTTACACTTCTTGCAGTTTCCTAGTGAGGATTACATGGAATTTGAGCCACTATATTAATAGCATGTTCCTTTAAACAAAATTGAAATGTTAGACCAAAAATGAATAAATAAATAAATAAATAAATAAAAATAAAACGAATGTAAAAAAATGTTTCAGAATGAAATTGTCATTGGTCTCAGAACGCTTTTAAAGCTTTAAAATTTTCGAAATTTAAAATGTTTTAGATATTAAAGTCCTATTGTTTCTGAATATTTTGAAATAGTTGCTGGATATTCTGAGAATTCTGATTGTTTCCTTGATATTTTGACTAGAACAGAAGTTATGAGCTTTTGGAATCATATTCACTAGCTGAAGCGACGTTCATTAAACTTTGAAGTCATTTTTCTCCAATTAACGTTTTTGGGCATAACGTACAGGATATCTCAAAAATGTCGGAATATAAAAAAATCAATAAGCCAGCTATCTTTACGAAAAATTGAAATTGTGCAGTTCAAATAATATTTAATATTTTTTTACTAATTAAATTAAAACAATTTTATTTTTTTCACTTTTTATAGTTATTCTAATTTGCGTTATTTTATTTCTTATCTAATAGATTGTTATTTTTCAACACGGGCAAATTGACAATGGGGTGGACCAGAAATATGAGTCAAGAAGAGGAGAAAGCTGTTGAGGAAGTAAGCTCTAAAGATGTTTGACTGATATTATTCATTTAATAAAGTAAATACAGTGAGAAAAGCTTTACTTTTGCCTGTATTCACTATCAATCTGAACGTAGATAATATAATATGCTTAAAAAAAAAAAAAAAAAAAAATATTAACCGAGTTCAAAAAACGAATCAAGCTTGGCGACAACTTGGCGCTAACGCATATGAATGCATAGTTTTAATACGCTTATGATTTGAAAACGGTTGCAACAATAAAAAAAATGACTTGCGCCAAATCATTATTATTATTAAAATAGCAAATAAAGCCTTTGCGCACAAATGTTTAAAGATAGAAAACCAACGAATATAAATGCACAAATAAAGTATGAGAAGGTAGCAAATAGCTATTTCGAATCTACTATCGAGATTCTTCATCAGTGCAAAACTCAGCGAGCTAAAAATAGCAAAACTGAGCAAAGAGACAGAAAGACGCAGGCTTATATACCCGCTATGGGAGCAATCCCGCCTAAAGAGAAGTAACCAATGAGAAGATAGCAGCCAAAACCACTGGGTGGACAAGTAGCGACATCTACCGGAGAACAAGCAAAACAAAAACTAAAAAGCGAGTGAGAAAAAAAAAGTTGCTTCTCTTTAGGCGGGATTGTTCCCATAGCGGGTATATAAGCCTGCGTCTTTCTGTCTCTTTGCTCAGTTTTGCTATTTTTAGCTTGCTGAGTTTTGCACTGATGAAGAATCTCGATGGTAGATTCGAAATAGCTATTTGCTACCTTTTCATACTTTATTTGTGCATTTATATTCGTTGGTTTTCTATCGTTAAACATTATTATTATTATTATTATTATTATTTTTATTATTATTATTAAATTTGCATTTTTTTATCTGAAAAAAATTCTAATCATCAGAATTTAATTAAATTAAAATAGGACCACATGGGTATCTCATACTTTCAAACAAAAAAAGAATTATCAAAATCGATTCATATTTAAAAAAATTATGGGTGAACAAGAAATACATACAGGTCGAAATCATAACCTACTCCTTGAAGTCGGTTAAAAATGAACGCTTCTAATTGGACGAATGTTTCAAAAAGAATTTGAATTTTTAATGTTTTTGTTTTAAAAAAAGTTTTAATCACCAGAATTTGATGAAATTAGAATGGGACCGCACGGATATCTTACAATTTCAAACAAAAGAAGAATTATCAAAATCAGTTCATATTTAGGGAAGTTATGAGTGAACAAGAAATACATGCAGGTCGAAATCATAACCTCCTCCTTGAAGTCGATTAAAATCCTCGGTCGAACACTCAAATAGTATTTCATCGTTAATATGATTGGATTTCTATTGCGATCAGGTCCAATCAAATTAATAGCGAATTCAGCCCATGACTGACATATTCTTTATTGAGATAGATAATGATTACATTACACTGATTGAGCATTAATGGTTACCCTAGTAGCAAACAAATATTGGTCCAACGTTGCGCCAATTTTTCGTTTGTTGGAAATATTGCAAATAAAACATAAATATTGCTCCAATATTGGGATGTTTAAATTTTGCCCTTATTTAGCCAATGTTTGCAAGCAAAATTATGCCAATATTGGGATTTCATTGGAAATATTGCTGATAAAACACCAATATTGTACAAATGTTGGTGTTACATTGGAAATATTTCCAATTAAATTCCAATATTTAACCAATATTGGCGTTTTATTGGTAACATTTCCAATGAAACTCCTATATTGGCATAATATTGGCTGCTAATATTGGCTGCAAATATTGGCTAAATAAGGACAAAATGTAAACACCCCAATATTGGAAGAATATTTCATGCCAGTATTGCGCCAATGTGCCAATATTGTTCCAAGATGTAGCCAATATTGGACCAATTTTGTTTGACTACTGGGCTATATTCCTATTTTTTTATTTTTAAAACGATGGTAAAAACTAATCATCGTAATAATTATTACATAAAATATGTCTGAGATGTATAATAAAACAAACTTAATCTGTTTCACTTTGAAAATTTGAACTTCTCAGGCATTTTTCGTGAATTTTTGAAGCTACGTTACAAAATCATTTAACAAATTTTAGAAAGTTTTTACTTATTAAATTATTAATTAAATTTGAATTTGTAGAGATTTTCTACAATATTCATAAAGTCTCACAAATGTTTTATTTAAAGTACTTTTTTTAGTATTTTTTAGGACTAGAAAATGTACTCCCTCCCCCCCCCCCCAACCCAATCTTCGAACATCAATAAAACCGAAAAAATGCAAGGCGAATGCAAACATCCTTTCGTAATAAAATTCGTCGAAAAATAAATGCCAAACAGAAACAGACTTTTATTATTTCATGCATCACAATACAGTGAGACAAGCTATATTTCCATTTTTAGGTGCGTTCGTAATTATGTAAATATGTAGCACCTATAGTGGTTGTTCAGTCCGTCCGTCTGTCCGTCTGTCTGTCCGTCCGCATATAACAACGCAAAAACTACCCAACCGAATCATTTGAAATTTAAAATACATACTTAATGCATAATTTTGTCGAGTCATTTCAAATTTTATAAAAATTAGATGCATAGATCATTTACAGGGACAATCAAAAGGATTCCGTTATATTACAGTCAATGGGAAAAAAAGTTTCAAATATAGTTTAATCGTTTGGAATTTAAAACATTTAATTATTACATAATTTGTCGGTATTACGGTTATCTGTATATTTACAGGAACACAAAGATTTCGACAACTATAATGTATCCGAAGTGCTGTTTACTATATCAGCAAAATCTGAATATTTTTAAAACTTCGTTATTGTACGAACGCACCTCATTTGCTACGCTTCACGTGCAATTTCCAACTTGTTTCAAGTTGTTCTATTGTACTAAGTGCAAATCTAAATAACACTAAAATAAGAATGTTAATTACTTTTCTTCTTTGTTAATTACATTTTTAATATCTGTAAAATAAATTGATATTTTCTATCAATTTTTCAAAATTTTTCATCAAAATTTATATTCATTCGATTATCCAAGTTATTTCGCTCCCGGTTAATCGAGAGCCTATTGTCTATTAAGCAAAAATTTATTAATATGAGAATGTTCAAACAGGGCATGTGTAATTTTTTGTCTAGCTTGTTAGTTTATCAAACTTATTTAAAGTTGTATGCTTTGCAGCTAAAAATGCATATAAAAGATGATCTGACGCCTGCTATGAAAGAAGATGCTACTATCTATTACCGATTCCTTAAAGGTAAGTGGAATTAAAAATTCCTTTGTTCCTTGTCCCTTTTCGAAGGAGGTAATAAAATGCACACGATTTAAAAAATGCTTGTGTTGTAAAGTTTTTAGTAAACGTAGACAACTTCTGCTTTCTAAGAACAAAATATGCCTTTACACTACACTGTTAAAAATTTGACCGTTTTGCTGCATCGTCACTCCACCGCTTGTATTGAAAACGATTACTTCACCGTAATATAGAGCATTCTAATACCCTGTTCACACCACAAACATAAGATATTTTAAGATAGACGTGTTTGAAGTGGACCCTCCCGGAATTGGATGCTTGTTCACATTGAAAAACTTACGTAAGATATCTCAGCGAATGTCACTGTATCTCTGAACTGAACAAATGTAACGTATGCGCATGCGCTTGAAATAAAGACGGCCACAACAGCCAATCAGTAAAAGCGAAGCTTTACAGCCAATGAGTGGGAGTGGTTGTTCCTGTATCTAGCCCGACCGAGTTCATAATACCCTGTTCACACCACAAACATAAGATATTTTAAGATAGACGTGTTTGAAGTGGACCCTCCCGGAATTGGATGCTTGTTCACATTGAAAAACTTACGTAAGATATCTCAGCGAATGTCACTGTATCTCTGAACTGAACAAATGTAACGTATGCGCATGCGCTTGAAATAAAGACGGCCACAACAGCCAATCAGTAAAAGCGAAGCTTTACAGCCAATGAGTGGGAGTGGTTGTTCCTGTATCTAGCCCGACCGAGTTGAAACTCTCTGAGAGAGTTCCAGACCTGAGATATCTTAACTATCCACAGTGTGAACAGGGAACCATTGGGTCAAAATAGAGATATTCTATAAAAGCGGGGGGAGGGGGGCGGTGACGATGCCGCAAAAGGGTAAATTTTTTACAGTGTATTTTGCTTATGCGATTGACGTTCATCTTATTACAGAGTGCTTCGCTACTCTTTTACATGGGCTGTCTACTTGATGAGTGAGTTATGGACACATGCCTGTGATCGTGGTGTCCTATATTTTAACACCGGACACAAATGAGGCCTTTTCTCTCATTTCATCGAGTTTTGCAAAATTAATATTTATCTTCGAAAATCTTATTTCCACGATTATTTTTGAAATCATAGGTTAATTAGGTAACTGGGTTCACACACTACAAAGACTTTCAAGCATCTTTTTTTCCAGAATATCTGCAAAGTGATATTTCCCTTATTACATGAAAAAAAAAAACCTATCTTCAAATTTAGCTATCAGTACTTTACCAAATTTCTGATGATTAAATATTTAAAATACCGTGAATTCCTTTATGAGTACGAACCCTGGGTAACCGAGGTTGCAAAGTAGCTATTTATAATTGGTAGAAAATGAATTATTGAATTTTGAACATATCTTGACTGCGGGTCTTTGAATGATCTCGTGAAGTTTAAGCCATGTGTTCACACAAAATTTTCGAAAAAAAAAAAAAAAAATTGATAGAGTTGTTGGCAACTATATTTAGCCAATTTGAAAAGGAATAAAAATTTCTATTTCAAATAAAGAACTACATCAGAATTTACGGATAGTACTCGGATGTTATTTACTTTTTCTCTAAAGAGAATTTCTAGAGGGCCTCCGTGGTCGAGTGGTTATGACGCCGCTCCTCTAATCTAGAGGCTGTGGGTTCGATTCCCGCTGGCTCCATTGCACACACACTTTGGGTGGAGCTCCCGGCTGTACTTCTCTTGTGATATAAATTTCATTGTGCTATTTCGTCCTTGTATATTGACGATGACTTATAAACAGGCTTTATGTTATACAAATAAATAAATACTTTCTAGAGTTTCTGTGGACTAAACGAACTACTTACTAAACAAAATAAAAAACTTACTAAACAAACAGTTCAAACAGGCTATTCTGAGTTAAGTGAGTTGAATTGAATAAATTTTGGGAAAGGGTTTTCTCCTTCTCAATCTTTATTAAAATTGAGTTTATTTACCTCTACTTACTAAACAAAATTAAAAACTTACTAAACAAACAGTTCAAACAGGCTCTTCTGAGTTGAGTTAAGTGAGTTGAATTGAATAAATTTTGGGAAAGGGTTTTCTCCTTCTCAGTCTTCATTAAAATTGAGTTTATTTTTGACCATTTGTATTTATTTAAATCTATTCTCTATACTGTTAATTCAATGTTTACCCTAATACATAAACTGTTGAGTTTAATTAAATCTGTGTCCGTAGTTTCCTTTCACTACTTTGATTAAAATGTCTGTAATAAAGGTTACTCGAAATTAAAAGTTATATCATGATAAAAAAAAATGGGTACTACTCTGTTCCCGTCGACCAATTTCGCCAAATTATACAAATTGCCAAACTAATAGCCAAATTATACATATTGACATAATTTTTATTTTAAATAACAAAAAAAAAAAAAAAAAAAAAAAAAAAAGTAAAATATTAATAAAAATACAAAGAAAAAGTCGAAATAAAAATCACTTAATCACAATTTAAACACGTGAATCGTATTTAATGTCATTGAATGTGACATTCACGATCATCTATTATTGGCACTTAATCTTATAGTTTGGCGATAATTTTTCGGTCGACGGGATAATCTAGTAGTACCAAAAAAAGAAAGCAGGTATGACGAAAATGAGTGAATTATCATTGCGTTCTAGATAAGTCCTTGAATATTTTATTTTTAAAATAGAAGACATTAAAATGTAATAATTTCAAAAGTTATTTATTTTTTTATGAAGAAAAATACTAATTGTCAGCGTCAAAGAGGGACCCATATTGATAACATGCCTTTAGATCACAATTAGCCAACAAAGCCTGAAGAACATCACATACACAAAAATAAAGATAATTATAGCCAATATATTCTCCAAAATGGTTACAGTGTATGAAATTTGGCAAATTTCTTCGGAAAGTTTGTTTTGTGTGAATTGTCATATTTCGGCTTAATTAACGCATAATTTTAAGTGTGAGACATATTGAAACCAGATTTTAAGTCAAGACATTAGAAAAGGGTCGTGTATTATACAGGAATTTCTGCTCACGGGTTAGCGAGCCAAATAAGGAAATGTTTATATTTTTCCCTAGTGAGCAAAGACAGAAAAAGAGAGAAAAGCTAACGGAGAATATCAGACATGGTCATGGAATGATATCGAAACTAAAATAATAGCAGATAATTTTTAACGGTCAACTTAGAAGAGATCATATATATATTGCGAAAAATAATGATAAGAATCGTATTTGCTTTAATAAAGATAAATTGTGATTATATCCGAATATAATTACATTTATATTGAATAGCGACATATTATATTAAGTGTGAAAAAAGGATTTATTTGAGTTATTATATGTTAGGAGATGTGAATAAAGGTATGATAAAGAGAATTAGCTTAATACGTGATACTGATATCATTATGTCAAAGTTCAAAAGCTTTCTTATTGAAAATCTAATTTGTAAAGTTAATAACGTTTTTAATATCAAAAGAGCGACTTCATTTCCAACGTATTACGGCCCCACCAGTGGCCGAGAGGTTCTGACCTCTCAACTGGTAGACGGCAGGTGCTGGGTTCGAACCCAATCGCGGCCGTCGGCCTAACTGTTCGGAGTTTTCGTGGTTTTCTTCGAACCTTGCATAAATACGGGTTAGGTCCCCTTAGAAAGACCCCCACGAAGAGCACTCCCCGTAGGTCCTATATCCCTAGAGTAGATAATCAGACGACAAAAACCAAACCAAACCAAACCAACGTATTACGTAATACTACTTTAGGAGAGAGCACAAGCAGATAACATGTTGTAAAAAAAGAAATTCATATTTAGTAAGATAAGCTGATGTTTTGTATCACTTCCAATTTTTTGGAAAAGACTGAATGATAATACCGCTTAATCTATTGATATTGCAAAAGATAAGGTACAAGACAATCTTGATAAGTCAGCTATCTAGGATCTTCATGTTTTTAAAAATAAATGGTATAGTAAATTTAAATAAAAAATGTAAATAAAAAGTGTCCTTCATATATTTACAGTAGAGATCGACCGAAAATTCTTTTTCGCTTTTTTGGCCAAAATATGAGCTTCCCCAAAATTTGTTTTCAGCGAATATGATGCAAAAATTCGGCCGGACCAAAACTTGACAGAAACTATCACTATTTAAAAAACTTCATTCCTTCCTTTGTAAATTTTCATCATTATTCATCAATTCAAATTGCATCGGCTCAAATGAGACTATTTATTGCTAGGATTTTCGTTGTTTATAATTATCTGCATGACAGACTCAAAACGTGAAAAAAAAATTATAAGCCAAACAATGCATATATGATTCCATGCATATATTTTTTTACGTGTTCATTAAAGTTGAAAACATAACAGTAATAGAAAAATTGCAGATTGAAATTACAGAAAGGTCTTTAGAGAATACTATAATTACAGAATACTCCTTGAGAAAGTTCTAGTATAATAGATGGTCTTTTATAAAAATCATTATAAAAGATAAATCGAGGTACGTGTACCTAAAACTAAAATATTTTTTTATTAAATGAATTTCGCACAATTAGTAAATTTTTATGTGTCGTTGATGAAATTGTTGCGTTTTATTTTATACGAAAATAAAAAGTTTTGGATCTAAGATGGATATTTAATAGATATGTACAACTAGAGATCGACCGAAGGTTTGGTTTCGTTTTCGGCCCAAATAAATTAGAGTTTCGCCGAATATTCGTTTTCGGTGAAATTCTTGTCTGAAATTCGGCCGGACCGAAACTCGACTGAAACTATCTGTATTTCCAAAATTTATTTTCTTCCTTTTTTTAACATTTTCAAAATTTTCAACAAAAGTCTTTGATTTGAGCTTATCGGCTCAAATGAGACTCTCTTCATTAATTGCTATGAACTCCTCTGTTTAAAATTATCAGACATGCCTGACTCTAGACATATATGCAAATTATAAAGCAAGAAATGCATGTATCACTAAACTTTGAAGACGCTTTTCACGTTCTCATTAAAAAATGCATACTTAATAAAAATATAAAACTATCAGTTTGAAAATAGTAGAAATGTTCGAATGCTGTAAGAAAAAGTTCTACTATAACAGATGATTATTTACAAAAACCGCTATAGAGGATAAATCGAGTTACGTATACCGAATAAATTTTTTAATGAGATTGAATTCATATCATTAAAAATCATTTCATGTCGTTGATGGATTGATTACATTTTATTTTTTTATGGAAATAAATCAACTTGGGCCAAGCGTATAGTTAATTTATAATTATGATTGTTTACATAAGTATTAATTATTTTACGATTTTTTTTAACATTTTCTTTTTTGTTTTCGGTCAAAAAGGAGAAGATTACCGAATTCGGTTTCGGTTTCGTTTCGGTCTCAAGATTATGTTTCGATCGATCCTTAGCTATAGCTAATTAATAATCATATACATCTATGTATGTATTAATTGCTTTAATACATGCAATTTAATTACTTAATTTCTTTCGACAGGTTGGTTTTTGTTTTTATTTTAGCCTGAAATTAGGAAAATCACTGGAAGTTGGTTACGGTTTCGAATTCGGCGTCAAAAACCTGTTTTGACCGATCCCTTCTTATCAGTGAGAATATACTAAAAAGTAAAAAAATGATTTTTTTTTTTTTTTTTTTTTTTTTTTTTAATATCTAAAAATATGACAACGCAAACTTTACTGTTGACACTGTTAAACTTTACTCTTCGATATTAAGATAAAACATGTTTATATATTTAATTTAAAATGTGCAAAATATTTCATGAAACTTACAACAAAGGAACAATTGCAGGACTTTTTTTTTTTCCTTCTTACCAAAATACACGACAATTCCAAAACATGAAGAGACGCAATTTAGTGGAATATAAGTAATGTTAGAAATTAAAAATCTAGAATTTGAATACCTAAAAATATTCATGTTTTAAACTATTCTTAACGATTTGTGAAAATAAAGAGGAGAAACTACATTTCAAAATTTATGCTGTTGGTATGATTCCCTCCCCCCCCCCCCCTGTGAAATTTTCATTTCATTATAAACCATATTGTAAAACATTTAACTATTGTATGCTTTTGAGCATAATTACTATTTTTTAATCATTTAGTTAAACGAAAAGAAATGCTAAACTAATCATATTGTTTTAAGTGCAAATAATTTATTGTTCTTCAATAATGGAGTCTGTACTGGAAACCTGCATGAACTTGGGCCTCGCCCGAAGTCCGACAACATGATTTGTAAAATTATTAATAGCTATAAAGAATTTATGTTAACGTAATCTTTGGACATATACTTCCTGCTGTTCTTAATAATTATCAATGTAAGATAATGTTTAATTTATAAAGAATACTGACAGATAAAGAAGAAAGACAAACAAAAAAATTTTTTTTGCAAATTATCAGGTCTTTTGTGATTAAAAATTAGATAAGTGTAAAAATTAGATAATAGTATAAAAATTAGATAATATTTTGATTCAATAGTTTCCACTTTTCGTTCCACATTATCAATGTTTTAGAAAAGGAAGAAAATATCTTTTTTTTATGTAGGATAGATATTAGTTATGCACGTACATTGCATTTATATTAATGAGATTTGCGAGAAATGATTCACTTGTTAGAGTCATCAGAAATCTACATACCAAATTATTACAAACTCTTTACCTTTCAAACAATTATTTTTTTCATTTTGAGAATTATTGGCAAAATTATCGCTGAATTGTATTTTAATATTAAGTTAGAGGCACATTTTGATTAATAAGTTTTTTTCAAACTGCACATTTAAAATATTTTGTTAAAAAATTAAAACGTTATGATTTATTCTTAAATTTCTACTAATTTTTTAATAATATTTCTTTTGTTTCCGAATGAGTTAAAACCGTTCCAGATTTTGATTTATGCTTATTTAATTTATAATTATTAAATTAAAACAACCGTAAATTAATCACACAGTTTATTTATAAGTGTTTGTGAGTAATTTTAAGTAAAGAATCGAGTTTTAAAAAACAATAAAGCAAAATCTTAAACGATCCATTTAAAACCTCCAGGAATAAACTTAAAATTAGACTATGTGTAAATTACTTAAAAGATGAGAAGAATATTTCAAAAAGATATTAAATTACTTTAATTCTTAGTACTTTCAACTGTAAACACACCCTTCATCAAAGAATAGAAAAATACTGCTATTAACGTCTTATTTTTATTTTTATTTTTCCAATGCCACGCAGTTGTTGTCAAAAGGGGAAGCCAACTTTTAGATCCTGAAAACATTGGGAAAATAAAATGAAGATACTAAGGAAAGTGGAATATTACTTGTTTTATGATTCTTTAAGCAAACTGGTCCGAAATTTGGGTACGTTGTAGGATCCTGTAGGAATAGTGTTAAATAACGCGAAATTTGCTTGATTTTTTTCATCTAGTATAAACTATATTTATACATATTTATATTAATTACAGATATATGTTACACAAGACTATGCTTGAATTTTTAGGTACAAATAATGTTATATGAAATGTAAATTGTTTACTATCATATTTAACGAAAACCAATAAAATCTCATATAATTTTATTTATTAACAAAATTTAAAACTATAATTCTAATTCTACGGTAGATTTACCACATATCTAATGAAAACATCTGTAAAAAATGATAGGCTTCTACATAAAATGTAAACATGATAGAAAAACGATAACTTAGTCAAAGATTATGAATCACTTTCCGACACATTCAGAGTAGAGTAATGAATCATCGCC
Source organism: Maratus speculifer (assembly GCA_964019185.1). Classification (NCBI taxonomy): domain Eukaryota; kingdom Metazoa; phylum Arthropoda; class Arachnida; order Araneae; family Salticidae; genus Maratus; species Maratus speculifer. The sequence continues at coordinate 364,061,384 of OZ025291.1, forward strand.
ATTTAATAAAATTAAAAAAAAATCTTAATATTCAATTTAGAAAACAGATAACACATTTTAAAATTCAATTTACACTGTAAAAAATGTCAGATGTTTCTGAATATATAAAAATGCACTGTAATCAGAAACGAAAATACACAGTAACCTCTTCTAACTCACCTAAGGTTTCGAAAACCGTTCTTTTACCTTTAAAAATCCCAGAAAGCTATTTGTTTCCGAAATTTAAAGAAACATTTATAAAAAGTAATTTTTATTACCTGCCCGTTCATTTCGGAAACATTTCTAAGTAGCTTTTACAGTACAATAATCACTTTTCTCAAATCAAAATATCACGTTTTCGGATGCTACCAATTCATACGAAAATATTTTGATATTCAGAGAGCACGTTCAATAGACAAACATACAATATTAACAGTATTAACATTAATACATGGCGCCAACTACTACGCCAATTTACAGTCAAATAAACGTATTAGAAACAGAAATTTTAGTAAATAATTAAGAATATGTATTGTAATGCGTAACACTGAATATATTTGGTATAGATTTTACTAACACATTTTTGTGGTTCGAAACATGTTTATAAGATTTAAATAGGCGTAGAAGTTGGCAGCTCTGTTAATATGAAAACTGACATTATTTTGCTATAATTGCATGCACAAAATCAATTATGCAGCTGAAAATGTTTACTTGAGAATTGATAGAATCCAAAAAAGTGATATTTTGATTTGTGAAAAGTGATTATTTTACTGTAAAAGATACTTAGAAACGTTCCCGAAGTGGACGGGCAGCTAATAAAAAATTAATTTTTATAAATTCTTATTTAAATTTCGAAAACAAATAACTTTCTGGGATTTTTAGAGGTAAAGGAACGTTTTTCGAAACCTTAGGTGAGTTAGAAGAGGTCACTGTATATTTTCGTTTTTGATTACAGTACATTTTTACATCAGAAAAATCTGACATTTTTTACAGTGTAGGAATTACTTTTAATAGTCATAAAAAATTTTTGAATTATGATTTAATGCTTTGTATGTATACATACTAGGATGTTGCAATTTAGTTCAGTTAAGAAAAACTCATATCACGGTTGAAAATTCTCCTTCTAAATTTTCTTCAATAAAAGGAAATGCACTCAAATATCCTAGTGCAGCTCTGTATATGATCTGAATTTATATACAAAGAGTAATATTCAAAACATCGATTAAACCTTTAAAAGCATAAACCAACTGAAAATGTATTTGTAGAAATTACCGCTCATAGACATTTTCTGCTTTGTTCAACTGAAATCAAACAAATATTGCCGATTCTTGTTTATATTTCGATGAAAATGTTAATTTTGCAAAAATTATTTATTTGTTGCATATAGTTTTAATAAAAAAGAAAACTGAATAACTTGAAAACGTTACGAGGAAAAAAAATGCAGTTCAAATACTTATAAGAAATGCATACATTTTCGTAAAAAAATGATTTCTGAAGAAGATTTACTTAGGTTTTATGTTTTTGATTTTCATTGTTTATAACACTGATATGGAAAAAATATTGTACGAGATTTTTATGCCTTTTTATAATCTGAATTTGCAGGTATTAGTTTTATGAATGTTAATTCTGTTTTTTTTTTTTTTTTTTTTTTTTTTTTTTTTTTTTTTTTTTTCTAATAAATGTATGTTTATAATAAAATAAATAAATTTGTTTTATTATAGCTCGGGATTTTGATATTGATAAAGCTGAAAAAATGTTGCGAAAGGTAAGGAATTTTTTATTATTACTTCCTATTTATTCTTTGGGGGCTTTTTGTAAATTTTTCATATAAGCATATAATTTGGTGCACTAACAAGTTACAACTTTATTAACTACATGTTATTATCTAAAGTTTGTCCAAACTGACGACCCACAACCGGCCTAGTTTTTATTTTTTCGATTTTGCTTATATATTTTTTATATTATGATAGTTTCAATTTTTAAGAGAATTTTTGAAGGTGTTTAGAAAATATTGTATTAGATTAAGAATTAACTTATAACTTTTTCATACTTTTTGCGCTTTATTACACATGTTACTTTCTGGAAAGTAACTTTTATTTAAAATCTAAAGAGTGAAATATCTGTTCAAAATAAAAGAAATGCAAACGGCGCAAAGAGAATGAAAAAAAAATATTATTATTATTAAATGAATAAACATAAATGAATTCATATAGTAAATGGAAAGTATATACTAACATTGCAACACGTAAATAGTTGCAAAGTATTTCTTAAAACGAAATCGTATTCCGTTAAAAGACATGTACTATTGATAGTACATCAGACGGGTGTAACGAATGGATTTCCAATATTCACCCATTATACTTCCACTTAATGGTAATGTTAATAGGTTAATTTTAACTTTGACCAAAATATTCTCTGCTTCATAACAAATTCGGTATCTCAATTCGCTTATTTTATTCAAAAATAAATACCCTGTAATTTTTTTGTTTGCTAAGAATATTCGGAACCTCACCATTTCATGAAATTGTCGAAATTAATTTTTTTTTTCACCAAAAAGTATTTTGGGAAATTTGGGCAAATATTATTTTGAATTCGGTTAACAATGGCCAATGTGTTGAAACGAATGTTATACAACGTGATGTGGTCGAAAGTTACCTATTGAAAAAGATAGGAGAGAGAAGGTAAGAAGTTTGAACATGTAAAAAGACTATAAATTAGCAAATGTCTTAATTAAAAAAATTAAACAAAATTCATATCTATTGCTTAACATGGATTTTCTATACCTGGGACTGAGTACTGATTTTTCTTAGGCAGAAATTCAGATGAATTAATTTTTGCCACAATGTTATTTTATTCATATATTTTCGAGTTCTGTCGTAGCGGCCAACACCAACATTTTGCCTTCGTTTCCATGCATTTAACAACACAACCTCCCTATGACTTCAACAACACAACCTTCCTATGACTTCAACGTAATCTTTACAAAATAGAAATTGCACATAATAGCACTAGCACAAAAATTTCAATGTTAGTCATCTTTGTGAATAACTTTTTTATTTGGTTCAATTGGAACCAATAGAATGGATTAATCTTCAACAAAATTAACATTTGTATAAGCAAAACTCCAATTTTCATAAGCATTAAAAATATATAAAAAATTCCTCAAGAACATCAATGCGTAAATTCAACAAAACTAGCCGCACTTAGCGACCAGTTTGGTCTCCCTTGTATGTATACTAAGCATTAACTCATATGAGTTTTATTCATAATTTATTTTAACTGCTCAATTTTTTGTCAATTTAGAAGATTCTGCTAGAAAAATAGGCATATATATAGAGAATATGACATCAATGTCATATATGCACCACTGCAACAAAATGGCAATTATATGTGCTTTACATGGTAACCCGGCTATTGTTATTTATTTATTAATCAACTGTTTGTTTAGTTTTATTTTTTTAATTTATATAAATTGATTTATTCTATAATTATTAACTAAACTTTTTATTATTATTATTTCCTTTTCAAAATAATAGAAATCAGTTAAAAATATGTATGTAACTGGCATTAGAAAGCGAAGTTTTTGCCAAACTGGCTTCAGAAAAATAACGCGACAATGTGTTGCATATATGACGTCTGGGCTGAAAAATCAAGAACTCGGTATTTTTATGCTAGCGCGGCGCAAATTATAAATCGCTCATATTATTTTACTCATGGCATTTTTTCGTATTTCATTAATTATTTAAAATATAATAATATAATATTTTCACTCATTTCATTTATAATACATAACTTTAATTTGAAACGGAAAAGTTTAAAATTCATGACTTTTATTTATTTAATTTTTTTCAGTAAAAAGAATAATAAAAATAATAATGATATTTTGAATCATTATTAACGCTCCTTAATTGCAGCGAATACTACATTAGGCGTTCTTTGACACTGATGAGGCTATAATAACATGGACTAGCCAAAGTCTAAATGCATTTATTTACATCTTGGCAGACAAAAGCTGTAAGAGGAAAATTCTCGCCTTCCACACGCTTTTGTTTTACTAGTGCTGCTACAGTCTAACCTTGGCGTATTACAATGAGCTTCCTGCCTCAAGTTAGTGCTGCTATCTGTATTTTGAGATCAAAGCTTGGTCAATAACTCAAGCGAAATAGAAACTATATCAGATTTATTCATTTTTCTCTTTTGAGCCAAAGTTACTCCAGTTGACGACACAACAACAGTGACGCACCGTGGCGTAGCTAGTGTCGCGTATTCGATTAATATTTGTAATTACTTTGGTGTCCACACTCTCATAGTGACTCCATGGTCATAGTTTTATTTTTCACAGATGATCGCGAGAAATGAAAAAGAAGTAGTAGAAGTATTATGGAATAAAGTTTGTGTTAAGTTTTTATCTGAAATGTTTTGAAGCTTCATTTTTTTGTAAGATATTTAAATTATTTTTCACATGTTTAAAGTAAAACGACGATGTTTATATTTTCGGGTAGAATTTATGACATCGAGATCGCATTGTTTGTGATATGTGGCGCCCGAACTAATAGGGACGTGTGAAAAGTAACTGTTTTTTATTATTTAAAAGAACTTGAAGAAAAAAAATGGATGCTTTGAAAATCAAAAGAACGCCTCTTAGAGCTGGATTTACGAAAACTTATAATGCTTTAAATGAAGCTTTAAACGACGCAACTCCTGATGCTAATTTAATAGAGAATTTAATGTGTCAACTGGAAGATAAAAGCACAAGATTGCAAGCTGTAGATGAAGAAATTTTGAATTTTATGTTGACAGAGAAAGTTATAGAAAAATATTATTCTAAAGAATTTGAAGCATGTGAGGAGTATACAGAAAAATTTATTGCTATAAAGCAAAAAGTAAAGACATTTTTGGTGAAGCCTATCGAAGAACAACTCCGATCGCAGAATTATACAGATGTTGAAAGAACGCTGCCCCGACCACTTCGCTTACCAGAAATAAGTTTACAGCCGTTTGATGGCGATGCAAGATTATGGTTAACCTTTTGGAATTCATTCAGTAAAATTCATGAAGACACCACTTTAGATGAACATTTGAAATTTGTTTATCTTTTACAGGCGATAACACCGAAATCCAAAGCTGCACAGATAGTTAATAGTTATCCGGTTTCTGCTGATAATTATCCAAAAGTAATTCTACATCTCAAAGAAAGGTTCGGCAGAGAAGATACACTTATTGAGATGTATGTTAGAGACATTCTTCAATTAGTCTTAAATAATAATCGATCATCAAGCAAGAATTTTAATTTATCGTCGTTATATGATAATCTAGAGACAAAACTTAGGTCTCTAGAATCCTTAGGTGTCACAGAAGAGAAATATGCCAGCATGCTTTTTCCACTTGTAGAATCTTGTCTACCTCATGATATATTAAAAATCTGGGAAAGACAGCGTGAGAAGACTGCTCAAGGTAAGAACCAATTAAATTCTATCCTTGATTTTTTAAAAAATGAAGTAATTGCGGAAGAGCGGGTTCTTTTGGCTCATTCCAATCTTGGTTTTGAAAACCCAAAGAAATATCATAAATGTAATAATGAATATAATTCAATGCCAACTGCCACAGATTTATTTATAAATAATAAGTCTAATAAGAATTTAGTTAAAAAACGTGAAGATTTCTGTATATTTTGTGACAAGTGTCACTTATCAGAAAAATGTTTTAAAGCTAGTTCGCTTTCTTTTGATGAGAAACGTAACTTAATTTTGAAAAAAGGAGCTTGCTTTGTTTGCCTGAAGAAAAACCACATTTCACGCAATTGTAACTCTAAAATTAAATGCACGAATTGTGGTAAAATACATTTTTTTATATTATGTCAAAATGTTTTTAAGGAAGGTAGTAATGTGTCGTTAGAAAGTCATAAACATGAATCAGGGAGTAGTGACACTGTTTTAACTACTCAAGCTTCGGATCCTACTGTGTTACTCCAAACTTTGAGTGTCCGTGTAAAGCACAATGGAAAAGAGAAAATCGTGCGTGGAGTTATTGACACAGGATCCGAACGTTTCTATTTATCACGAGATGTAATTAAATATTTGAATTATAAAAGTATTGGTGAAATTAAATTAATTCACACATTATTTGGTAATGTTGAAACAAGTGAAACAAAGCATAATAAATATAGAATTCACTTAAGTAGCATAGACAATAGTTATAAATGTGATATGCATGTTTTAGATGTTCCTGTTATTTGTTCTAAAATACGAAAGGTGCCAAATGGGCTTTGGTTATCAGAATTAAATAAATATGGCATTAAAATTTCTGATGTTGAAAATAGTTCATGTGAAACCGAAAATGAAATTAAATTATTGATTGGTTCTGATGTGGCCGGAAAATTACTCACCGGAAATATTAAAGTTTTAGAAAGTGGTCCGGTTGCGGCAAAAACCCATTTGGGATGGACTCTAATGGGAAAAATTCCAAGTATTAAATCAGAAACAAATAAGGCTGCTATGATTATTTCATCACTTTGGAACAATTGTTCCGTTGCTGATTTGTGGAAGCTGGATATTATGGGTATAACGGATCCAATTGAATCCAAAACTAAATCTGAAATTCATGAAGAAACTATGCAGTATTTTAAGAGTAATATAAGAATAGATTCAGAAGGGAGATACGAAGTAGCATTGTCATGGGTGCTAGATAAAGCTTGCTTACCTAACAATAGAGAATTGGCTGAAAAGCGGCTTTCTACAACGAGGAAAAAGTTAATTAATTTAAATAAAATTGAGGTATATAGCGAAGTATTTGATTCGTGTTTAAATGCAGGAATAATTGAAAGGGTGGTTGATAATAAAGAAACTAAGGTACATTATTTGCCACACAGACCTGTATTTAAAGAATCGAGTGAAACTACTAAAGTTAGACCAGTTTTTGACGCTTCGGCTCATGTTAAAGGTTTCCCTTCTCTAAATGATTGCCTAGATAAGGGATTAAATTTGATTGAAATGATTCCTTCTATATTGCATCGGTTTCGGAAATATCCTGTTAGTGCAGTATCCGATATAGAGAAGGCATTTCTACAAATTGGTATTAGAGTAGAGGATAGAGACTATCTGAGATTTATATGGAAGAATGGCATAACTTATAGACATAAACGTGTTGTTTTTGGAATCAATTGTAGCCCCTTTTTATTAGCGGCTACTTTGAGACATCATTTAGAAAGTGCGACTGAAAATCTTGCTTCTACAGTAGAAATTTTGAATGAATCGTTATATGTAGATAATTGTGTTTGCAGTTTCAACACAGTTGAAGAATTAAATAAGTTTATATTTGAATCCCGAACGTTACTATTCTCTGCAAAATTTAATCTCAGGGGATGGTTGTCAAATTATTCCATTCAAATTATTTCTGAAAATTCAACAGCTAATATAATACCAGTATTAGGTTTAAACTGGGATCTGGAAAACTATCTTGCAAAATCGGTTCTATTGAGGAAAAACAAATTATTCCCACAAAACGAGCTGTACCTTCATTCGCTCAGAAAGTGTTTGATCCTCTTGGATTTACCTCTCCTGTGACTTTGCTCCCTAAACTTATTCTACAAGAATGCTGGAAGTTAAAAATTAAGTGGGATGAATTACTCCCAACTAATTTGGCTAAACAATTTTTAAAATGGGTGCAAGGATTGAAGATGATTTCTGACATCAAATAGCTGCGATGGATGTATTTTGATAATTATGAAAGTAATGATGTAGGCCTTCACATATTTTGTGATGGAAGCAAACATGCGTATGCTACTTGCATTTTTCTAAGAGTAAAGAGAAAAGATAAAATCCTGGTAACTTTCGTACAGTCACGTGCAAGAGTAGCTCCCCTTAAGAACATAACGATACCCCGGTTGGAGCTTTTAGCATGCTGCATTGGAGCCAGGTTGGGAAGTCGAGTTATATCTGATCTACGAATTCCAAATTTAAAGATATTTTATTGGTGTGACTCAACTACAGCTTTAAGCTGGATAAAGCGAGACGAAAGATGGGGAACATTCGTTTGGAATCGCGTAGAAGAAATCAGATCCTTAACTCAAAAGAACCAATGGCGACACATTGCAGGAAAATTTAATCCGGCAGATATCCCTTCCAGAGGTTGTTCGATTGAACAATTTTTACAACTAAGATGGTGGGAGGGACCGGATTGGTTGGCTCAACCTGAATATACTTGGCCTCAAAGTGTCGAAATTCCCGATGAAGAAATTATTAACTCTGAAAAACGGAAAAGTGTCATTTCAGCAATGAACAAGAACACAGAATCTAGTGATTGGTATTATCGACGGTTTTCATCTTTCAAGAAAATTATAAGATTGATCGCCTGGATTTTAAGATTCTTAAACAATTTAAGAAATCCTAATTCAAAAGAAGTTTCTGAACTTACGTGTTTGGAATTAGAACAAGCCGAAAGAAAATTGATAATTTTGATTCAGAAAGACAGATTCAACGAGAAGAATAATCAGAAGATACGTAGCTTAAGACTAATCCTAGATAAAGATGGTATTATAAGAGTGAAAACGCAAGTTATTTATAGAGAAGATGCTTTCAATTTTAAATACCCTGTTCTTTTGCCTTCTGACCATCCTGCAGTCCACCGCCTGATCTCCTGGAAACACCAAGAGCTTTTGCATGCAGGAGTGGCTCTTATGATGACATCGTTACGAGAAGACTACTGGATCGTAAAAGCTAGGAAAACTATTCGAGTAGTAGTACAGAAATGTGTACGATGCAGAAGATTCAGTGCACAAAAGACAGAATCGATTTCTATTGCATTACCAGCAGAAAGAGTTGAAGACGCAGCAGTGTTTCAGATAATTGGAGTTGATTTAGCCGGCCCATTATATTTAAAGAATGAGGAAAAGGCTTGGATTGTTCTGTACACTTGTGCAGTGTATAGGGCCATACACTTAGAATTAGTTACGCCATTATCTACAGATGCTTTCCTCCAGTCTTTCAGGCGTTTTATAGCGCGAAGAGGAAGACCAACCATTGTGTATTCTGATAACGGCGGAAATTTCGTCGGGGCAGACACAACATTTTCAGCCATAGATTGGGAGCAAATCTCTGCCGTTGCAGCAACACAAAAGATTCGCTGGAAATTTAACCCACCTACCGCTGCCTGGTGGGGCGGTTGGTGGGAGCGATTGATACAAATGGTGAAACGCATCCTGAGAAAAGTTCTAGGTAGAGCTTCATTATCCTACGAAGAACTGCTCACAGTGCTCTGTGATTGTGAACAAGTTGTGAATGCTAGACCTCTAACATATGTTACTGAAGATGTGAACGATCTAGCACCGTTAACACCATCAATGTTTTTACAGGACATAAGATCTTCAGATGTGAGAGATTTTGATGCAACTGACGCGCAAGAATTAAATAAAAGAGTTAAGTATAGGCAACATGTTCGAGAACACCTACGTAAGCGATTTCGTATTGAATATTTAGGACAATTGCGCCAGCAAAGTTCTTTGCAAAAGAATGTCAAGCAACTGACCGTTGGTGATGTCGTACTCGTAGAGTCTGATAAGAAACGTGCCTATTGGGCTTTAGCCCGAGTGCAAGAACTTATTTCTGGTAAAGATGGCCACCCAAGAGTTGCACGATTAAAAACTGAAAATGGTGAACTTTTGCGACCTGTCCAAAAACTGTACAATTTAGAGATTCCAAAAGAACTTTCTAGTGATCCAGTATTAAGAACGAGAAGTGGCAGAATAGTGACTGTCCCAAAACATTATTAACTCTAAATATTGTTTCAACAAAAAACTTTATTCTTATTTTTTAGTATATTTCATCGTGTTAATTTGAATTTGTAATAATATGTTGAATTTTTTTTGAATTTTGCAGAAGAAAATGTTTATTTACCTATTTTGAGAAAAGTAATATTGTAAGAATTGTATCTTATGACTGTAATGTAAGTATTAGTCATATTTTATTTTATATTTTATTGTACCCATTGTTGAGTTTATCTGTCGAAAACTCAAGGTGGCAGAATGTCGCGAATTCGATTAATATTTGTAATTACTTTGGTGTCCACACTCTCATAGTGATTCCATGGTCATAGTTTTATTTTTCACAGATGATCACGAGAAATGAAAAAGAAGTAGTAGAATTATTCTGGAATAAAGTTTGTGTTAAGTTTTTATCTGAAATGTTTTGAAGCTTCATTTTTTTTTTGTAAGATATTTAAATTATTTTTCACACGTCTAAAGTAAAACGACGATGTTTATATTTTCGGGTAGAATTTATGACATCGAGATCGCATTGTTTGTGATAGCTAGAGGAGGACGGAGGAAGCGGTCCACCCCGAGTGTCACCCTCTAAAGGGTGACATCCAATCTTTATTTGCAAATAAGAAATATAATCTTATGCGATTTTAGAAAGGAATTCTGAAATAAAATGAAATTTTTAGCGCACGACGCAATAGAGTTATAGAGTTAGTTTTCTTTTCTTTGAAACTGTGAAATTTTATACAGAATGGTGTATCTAAATAAGATATGCACCAGGGAACAAAAACCTACTTATCCAACTCTGTGGTACCAAAAGCAAATTTTAAAAGAACGAATTTTCTTCTACATATAGACACCACCTTGAGTGATGAGTTGCTCTTGTTATATTTTTTATGCAGGAGGTGAATCAGAAATGGTATGGTCATTTGTTATAATAGCGTAGAATTGTGGTTGAAAAAATATGACGAATCGGAAGGGGGAAGGGTGACACCATGATGGCTGGTGGTGAAACCATTTACATCCGCCCCGGGTGTCACCCTTCCTAGCTACGCCACTAGTGACGCATGTATGTGTAGCACATTTAGACACGACTTTATATTTAATGCACTATTAACTCAAGATCGTACTGATCCCGTTATTTTCCAGGTGAAATAGCAATATTCCCCCCCCCCCCCAAAAAAAAAAAAATCTAGTTAAAATGTACGAAATGTCGTCGTTCGTTACGAAAGACTTCCTACATCAAAATACTGGTAACAAAGAATTTCCTGTTCTGGGAATTTCAGGACCCGTACGAACCTTGTATCTATATATTAATTTTTATAAACTTTATTTTATTTCAGAATGTCACTTGGAGAAAAATATATCAAGCGGATACAATTGTACAGAATTTCCAACCCATTGAGGTATTGTGTGCTCATGTAACATTTTAATAGCATTAGTGTGTAATAATTTTAATAACATTATCCGAAATATAGTAATTTTAATGCTCATTAAAGTTTTAAATTAGGAGTTATCACTTTTAATATGAAAAAGTTAACTTCATATGAAGAGAGATTGACATGAAGAAGTACTCTTTTGGTTCTTAATAATGTTTATTTTTTTTAGGTTTTTGAAAAAATGATGGAACCAAGTTTAGTAGGTTACGATAAAGATGGGGATATGGTGCTCTACAGCCCAGTAGGAACATTTAGCATTTTTGGTAAGCTAGTTTAAATTATTTTACTCAGTTGATGTATTGCTATCCATCTGACATGCTCAGATGGCAGCAAATTAGCAAAATCAGTTAAAAAGCAATTGGCTTCCAAGTGATTTGGATACTAGCAAGGCTGAGATTTGCGCATATAGCCTGTATTAATGTTAAAATAGGATTTTAAAGCAGTAAAGCAATACTCTTATAGTCTTGTTATATCACATGTTTTTACTTTGACCAATGACATCTAAATTAGAATTCTTGCCGATAAAGCTAAAATTAAAGTTAAATAAAGTTGAAATTAACATTAAATTCAATATAATGCTACTATGATGTATTAATGAGTATATACTCCATCAAGACAATTAAAGGATATTGAGGCTGTGTATGAATCTTGCGTGCAGAAAATTATTTAGATGATTGATACTCGATAGGCAGACGTGGCAAGCTACATGAAAAAAACAATTGCATATGTTTGGAGGAAAAAAATCAGTTATATTGAGCATTTGGGTACAAAAGGAATAAAACAGTTTGTGCATATGAGAAAAAACGAATAAAAAAAGATATATCTAAACCAATCTCCTATATCTAAACAGAAGAATCTTTTTCCTTCATGAAGTGATTAAAAAAAGGAATGGAATCAGAAAATTTATTTTCACATACTTTCCACCTAGGGTCATATATGTCTTCGCTTCCATATATTTTTATAGTTTCAAAGAAAAATTAATATAATCTACTGCACAGTCCTTAATTTTAAAATAAAAAATCTTAGGTGCATTAAACATCGACTATATTTATTCAAGAACAAAAGCAGCACACTAGTTACAACAGAATTACATGAAGTTAAATTCATGCAGAATTAAGAAATGTGATTAAAAGACATCAAGATGCCTGAGTACGTTGCAATTTTTCGAACAAGCCTTTGGTCAAATTTCTCAGTCTAAATTGACCTTTTCTTTCTGAACAACCAAAAACATTACTTCTCTTGACCCCTCAGAATCGGTTATCTATATCCAGTCAGTTTCAAATAGTTTTTAAGATGTTTGAACAGGAATTTAAGTAGTTAAGATTTATGCCCCCTTTAATGATAAAAGTTGTCCAGTACTTAAGATTTCTTCGAAAATTTCGAGCATTATAACGTGAAAAAGAACATTAAATAGAAAATACAGGGTGACTCATAAATATCGAAACAATAGGCTATGTCCTTAATCATTGCCCCTAGACACATACTTCCAATTGCAAAGTTTCATTAAAAAAAGGTGAATTTTTTTATAAGATAAGTTGCAACTCCATGGGGGGGGGGGGGGGTCTTTTTTTAAAAATACGAAAATTTAATTTTTATACGGCCCACTGAAGATAAAACTTCAAATTAGAAAAATTTTCCTTATCCATTCCTGAATTGAACAAAAAAAAAAAAAAAAAAAAAAAAAAAAAAAAAAAAAAAAAAAAAAACTCGATATCTACAAATCCCCGAAAGATATTAAAATCCAAAATTTTCAAAAATTCGTGACTTACACCACTTAAGCATACCTCTGAGCGCAGCGATATCAGTTCATTTGAAGTACAATGAAGGGATCGACCATAAATTTATGCATTGTTAAATGTCGATCTAAGACTTTAACTTTTAGATATAAAATAAAAGCGTATAGATTTTTGCTTTAAACTTCCTTGAAATATGCTAGATGTCTGCAATATCTCGAGCTTGGCGCCAATCTTGTAACTGGCACGACCCACTGGCCGAAACGTCTTATTAAACACTTTTTTAAAGTGTTATTAAATTAAGTGAACTGTGTTTTGCTGGAAGAATTAGTTGAAAACGATTTTAAAGAAATTAACGGTGTTCCAAGTCTGTACAGAAAATGTAATTAACGTTGTTTGCGTTATTAAGCTTCTTAGTGATTGTCTTATGTAGATAACTTGGGGAAACATTGAAATTGACAGCCATGTGATAGATTAATACACGGTTGTTTTTGCCAAAGTCGTTTCAACTGCTGTAACTATAGCTTGGTGGGTTTTGGGGCCTTCCTAACCTATCCCGGTTGTCTTTTGGCCAGGAGTCCTTCTACACTGTAAAAAAAAAAGTGTAATCCTACAAATGTAAAGTAGCCAAAATCTGTAGGTTTACTAACATTTTATCTGTACACTGTACAAGAAAAAGTGTGATTCTACGAAATTAATTTTTGTAAAACTACAGAAATCTGTATCTTTACAAAATAATCTACAAAAGTTATAGTTGTATTTCTAAATTTTTATCTGTAACCTGCGTTGCAATTACATAATATATTCTAGGCATCCCAAACTTCCTAAAAAATTTTTAGTAACCTTACAGATTTTTTTTAATTTCAGTGAAAATTTGTATTTGTTACATGAGTTTATGCTGTTGCCGATACATAAAAAGTTTTAGGAATCCCAGTTTCCTAGAAAACTTTTAATATGTTTACAGATTTTTTTTTTACAGTGTAGTAGCGTTGGAGAACATTGTATATAATTCGTTTTGGGATATTTTAGGCAAGAAAAAAAATGGATCACGATGACCTTGTTCCGATGATGAATATTGTTTTCGTAAAATATGTGCACACCTGTACGCAGACACTTCTCTTTCAATTTCATTCCCGGAAAACACAAACTACTTAAGAGCCAAAATTACTGACTGAAAAAAGACCCGGATGACAATGTTAAGTCTATGGGGTTGTTCTTTTCAAATATCTCGCTCAAATCTTAATATTTTTACATGACTTTATTTTGCATAGGATAACTGAGGGCGATCTACAACCGGGCTAGTTTTTACTTTTTCAATTTTGGTTTCAGATTTTTTTTAATTTAAATTACTTTAACTTTCGAAACTGGTTAGAACCGGTTGTTAAATTGAAACTATCATAATATAAAAAATATATAAGCAAAATCGAAAAAGTAAAAACTAGCCCGATTGTAGATCGTCCTCATCTATTCTATGCAAAAAAAATCATATAAAAATATTAAAATTTGAGCGAGATATGTGAAAAGAATGACCCCATAGAATTAACATCATTATCCGAGTTTTTTTTTAAAGAGTAGTGTGAGCTCTTAATGAATTCTCGGCTAATGGACGTGTCCTTATCCTCTTCAGACTCGAAGGTAAAATAACACTGCGAACGCATATTCATTGATTTGGCACATACAAAAAGATATCTTAGGTGACAGAAAAAGCTTTTTTTTCTGAAATTGATATTTTAGATGGGTTATAATTTATATTCACAAATACGGATCTAATATGTCTAACACCCTTAAAATATCTATTTAATTATGGATAACCTAAATTACGTAGTAACAAATGGAAGATCTTTATTTAATTGAATGATCTACACTGTAAAAAAAGGGTCGATCTACTAAAAAAATTTTAGTAATCCTTGTAATTACTAAAAAATTTTTAGTAATCTTACTCGGTTACAAGGAATTTGTAAGAATTACTAGAAAAAAGCTAGCAACGAATAGAGTTAATAGTTTTACATTTTTAATAGCTATTACTAAAACTCACTTGGCGTGACCCTGATAGCCTAGTGGTCATAGCGCCGAACTCCAGGCTGAAAGTACCTGCGTTCGATGCTGGCCGCCGCCAAATATGCACCGAATGTAAATAAAGGGATTATGAAAATCCTGTCATAGCAATTACTATGTGTAATGATCTCTGAACTTTCCCTCCCCTTTAGAAACATGTCAAAATAAAGTAGGTAGCAATGTTTGGTGCTGCCATCTATTACGGCTTTACCGAAAATCTTCCGTTTCAGAAGTCTCTCTTTTTACCCACTGAATGCAGCTCCAAGGAAGTTCCTGCCCTTCGGGCATACGTAATGGTTTCTAAAAATAATTTTGGAGCTATTACAAAAATTTGATTGGTGGCTCATACTAAAAAGTTTAAAGTTAGTTATACAAAAAATTCTTTTGTTCAGTTTACAAAAGAAATGTTTGTTTTAAAAAAATGTTTGCAAACTTGCAAAAAAAAAAGTTTGTAATGGTTACTAAAAAATTCTGTGGAATACAAATTTATTAAGAAATTTTTAGTAACCTCTTGAATTTTTTTTTTTACAGTATACAAATCCTTAATTTTATTTTTAATAGCAAAACGTATAAGTTAATTAATTATGGAAATTTCTCATTACATTGGACACACTGTCTGGAATGCACTTTGCAAATTCAGACTATTATAACACTTATGATTATGCAGAAATAAGAATTGAATTAACGCAGACAGTTTTCGGTTTTGTTTCAAAGCCAGAAACATTCAGCTGCATAGAGGTAAAGTATAAATGTAAAAAAAAAAAAAAAAAAAAAAAAAAAAAAATCAATTAGTTTAGTTTATATTCACCATGATTCGGAAGTATCGCATTTGATATTTCAGAACGGAAGAGATTATAAACGATAAAGCTGCACTTCATGTGCAGGTTTCGCCTAATTGTTATTTCTTTGCTATTTATTTATACCTTTAAAGTTTGTGCGGATTTCTAAGAATCAGTCCTGATCTCCCAGGATAAAACAACAACTATTTAATAGAAGTTCAGTTACTCAAGAATCAATTGAGTATTTAAAAAAAACAAAAATATCTTATATATAACATATAATTATATAACCGCCATAAAAATATTTTCAGATATTTATAACAGCATAAAGGTGAATAACCTCATAAAACATCTCACATGGTTTGCAGAACGACATTTGGCAATGCTGGAGGAACACAACCGAAAAGTAAGTGGCTATTTTTAATTCCTGAGAAGCAAATTTTCAATTTTTCTTATTTATATTTCTCTATATGTACACAAAATTATCCTTTTTAAAAACTAACTCAGATGTTAATACCTTACTGATGTCACCTGAACACAATTCCATCGATCAAACGATCAGTATGCGTAGTTATGTAAATGCAATTTGATTTATGTATAATATAAATTATATAAAATGTTCCTTTTACTTGTGAAGGTCAATTTTTTCCATCTTCGAAAATATATTTAACTATATATTTTAATAATTTTGTATTCTTATTTTACTTGTCAGGAAGGGAGGGGGGGGGGATTATGCGAAATTGTTATGGGGTAAAAAATTTAAACAGCAAATTCTAATTATTGTTTCCCGATTTTTGTCACAATTGACAAACAATTTGCCTTTGGGTCATATGTTTATTCACAACTGAGAATGCCGTTTAGCAGTAGTGTTGCTAGATGTCGGATTTATGTAGGATATTCCGATTTTCAAGGCAAGATGTGACCATGAGTGTTGGAAATCTGGATAAAATCTTGTCCCTCTAAATTTGTCAAGTTGTTTGTTCAACAGTGATAGTTCCGATCCGGTTTTTCTTTTTGCATTTCGATCATAAAGACACTCTCTCTCTTTTTATCTGTAACTGTATGCATAATTTTATTTCCACTTTATGTACTGAGTAAGTACAAGGTGGTTATAAAATAAGTATCCCTATTTGGAGCTGTCTGTAGCTTGAAGAAATAACCCGAATTAAACCAAAATCTGTATACATACTATTCAAGAAGGGGGAAGAAGAACGGAACAATAAAAAAAGATAGTTACAGTAATCGGCAACAGATGGCGCTACGGGTTCTATCCGTGCAAATGCCGTTGTAATCATTAGTAAAATCAAAACGTGGTCATTTCTGCCATTAATGTTGTACGAAAGCTCTCAGTTTACCAGATCGCGCTTTAATTTTAAAACTATTCTACGTTAACAGTTCAAACAGTGCAGCTGCTTTACGTGAATTTAGGCGTGTGAAAGGAATGAGTAACGGAAAAGTCCTTTGACACCGTGTGCAGTGAGAATAATGGTAAAAAATTTGAGGAGACTGGATCGTTTACTGTAAAATGTGGAAGAGGGAGGAAACCATTACCTCTTCGCACTCAAGAAGAAATTGCTACTGCGATTGTGGAGCGCTCAGGGACTACGGTCCTAGTGCACGTGTAGTTGCCCGAAATTTGGATATTCCATATACTACTTTTCGAAAAGTCCTACGAAAGGTAATCCAATTTTATCCGTATAAAATTAGTTCTCATCAACAATTGTTACCAGGTGACGCGCAGCAGAGATTGGATTTTGCTTTAACGTTTTTAGCACGAATGGAGTTGGATGATGCCTTCCTATGGAAGATTTTATGGGGGAATGAAGCCCATTTTCATATGAATGGGACAATCAATACGCAGAACTGTAGAATATGGGCTTCGGAGCCACGAACTGTTATTCACGAAATACCCCTCCACACTCCAAAAGTCACTGTGTGGTGTGGCTTTACTGCAAGTTTTATTCTTGGTCCTTATTTTTTTAAGGATTTACGACCAACAGGCCCTGTAACGTCTTCGGTTACTGCACAAAGATACCTGCACATGTTACAAACTTTTGTAGTTCCTCAACTGCAGCAAAGATAGTGCCTGTCTGAAACAATTTTTATGAAAGATGGAGCCCCGCCCCATATTGGGCGAGCAGTGCAACAGTTCTTACGGCAACATTTCACAGATGATAGAGTAATAAGTCGGTATTTTCGTATGACGCGGCCTTCTCGATCCTCTGATCTGACGACATGTGATTTTTGGCTTTGGGGGCACTTAGAGTCTATTGTGTACCGTGGAGGTGTCGCAAACTTCAATGACTTAAAAGATCGCATATCACAACATGTGCGAAACATCACTCCTGATGCTTTGCATTCCGCAGTTGAGCACGTCGTCCACCGCCTGGATTGTGTCTTGCAGCACAATGGTTATGTAGAACCTGAACTTGATCGGCACCACCATGCGAAATCTTAACCCCATTCACTGTGAAAATTTCCAATAAATTGGGTATGCCATCCGGTTTTGTCCTTAATTCTTTGCTCTTGTATTGAACATTACATTTCAAGCACAAAAGCGCCATCTGTCGGCTATTATTGCAATTATTTTTTTTTATTGTTCCAGTCTTCTTCCCCCTTCTCAAATAGTATGTGTACAAATTTTGGCTTCATTTGGGTTATTCCTTCAAGTTACAGACAGCTCCAAATAGGATACTTATTTTATAACCACCCGGTATATCTAAAGTGCGAAACATCTCAATATATGCTGTGATGGATGGACGATCTAACCAATGGGTTTAGTTCTTGCTCTTTGCTGCAGTTCAATATGCGTTAAACGATGAAGACTCCAGCAAATGCTGGAGTTTTCTGTAAATAGTTTTATTTAAGGGGTCAGGTACCTTTGGAACTAACAAAATACGTGAAAAAGTGACCTCTGTAAGAACTGCAGTCATTCTATATCTAATTGACTTTTGACTATACAATTAAAAACACATATTAAGAAGGATTTATTTTATAAGTTAAAGTTCTTTAAAAAAAGTATACACGCATGCAATGTTTTTTTAATTATTTTTAAAGATAATACAATTTTTACGGAAGAATAAATCTTGTGTGCCTTGCGCGCACGATTTTTCAAATTTGAATATCTAAAACAAACCAAGATTTTTTTTCTGAGTAGAGATATAATGTGTTTTCAAAATGACCTACGATGAAATAACTAAAACTTATAGATCCCAAGAAAAAAATTATTTTTTAAAGAAATGCGAAATATCGAGATTTCTTTTTACAAAAAGCTGTTAGAAAATCACTTTGAAAATCTATTTAACACCTCATGCAATTGATTTAGCTGACTTTTGCTCAATAGATTTTCTAAATCACTGCTACGAATTACTTCATCAAAATCATATACCATAGGACCATTCTCTAGATACGGAATATCTAAGTCTTGGTCTTCCAATGATTTAGGATAAATCTCGAAGTCTAGTAGATTCACATGCTCCGGTCGCGTATAATATGGTTTTAACATATTTACGTGATATATTTGGGTCTTTTCTTTTTTTCCCGGTATTTCGACAACATAGTTCGTTTCCGAAATTTTACTTTTTACTGTCCCAGGACCAATCCATTGAACTGATAATTTATTTGGTCTCGATGTCGCCAAGACTAAAACTAAGTCACCCTCTTTAAATTCTCGTTTGATAGCATTTTTGTCGTACCAATTCTTTCGTTTGACTTGTAAATCTTCCATTCGCGTAACTGCTATCTCACGACATCGCTTTAACCTGTTAATTAAATTGAACACATGTTCCGTAACTAAATCGTTTTCTAAATGTGGCTCCAGCCATTTTTCCGCAATTAATGTTTCTGGTGTGCGCAAATTTTTTCCGTACACTAATTCTGATGGAGTGTATCCCGTACTCTCATGTGTTACAGTTCTGAGTGCTAACAGTATCGCTGGCAAATGCTTATCCCAGTCCGCTCCGGACTCTAAACATAACGCTCTCATAAGCCGTTTCATAGTTCTATGAAATCGTTCGACAGGATTACTTTGTGGGTGGTGAACAGAACTATGGCTTACCTTTATGCCGAATTTCTCTAGAAATTCTGTAGTTAATGCTGAGGTAAACGATTTTCCCTGATCATACTGTAACTCAGAAGGAAAACCTACGCGACAAAAAATGTCTAATAATGCCTCAGTTACTTTCACAGAACTTAAATCTGTTAAGGGTATTGCCTCAGTATATTTAGTTGCCATACACATCGCTGTTAAAATGTAACGGTTCCCATTTGTGGTCAGAGGTAACGGACCGCAAGCGTCAATGTTTAACTTGGAAAACACCTCCTGAATCACTGGTACTAATTTTAAGGGGGCTTTCTTTTTTTCATTTGGCCGCCCTGCTTTCTGACAGAAATCGCAAGAACGTACAAAATCTTCCATCTCCTTATTGCAATTTGGCCAGAAAAAATATCTATTTAACTTATCCTTGGATTTAGTACAACCCAAATGTGCCGACGTCCCTTCGTGACACAACGATTTTACCGCTTCCCTTAACGGCTTTGGAATTACCAGCAATCTCGTCACATTTCCAAATCGATCCTCGCGATTTTCACTAGCAAATCATCTTTAATCGAATATACACGATTTGCATTTTCCCCGTTTGGTTTATCCAAACGGCTCCGCAATTCCCTTACTTCCGCGCACTTTCGTTGTGCATCGATAAAACCTTGTTTATCTATCTTCAATAATCCTAACTCTGGCGCTCCGACCTCTAAAGCGGGAATTTCTATCGGTTCTTCTTCTACCGTCGGAACTGAAATCTCTGCTTCATCCTTCGACTCTCGATTCAACCCTTCTGAAACTTCCGTTTCAAGTTTTTCCTGCCGATCCCTTTCGGCAACTTTCTCCATGCGCTTTGCACGCGCTCTCGTTTGTACGGCATTCACCTGACCCACCGAAAAAAACTCATACCCCGTTTTTTTCTTAATCAGTTCTGCCGTTTTATTCCCTAGCAAATATCGATTTTGGTTCAAGTGGTTTCCACACACGGCCGCCTTTGTCCGTAATTTACCAAAATCTCCCGATATTTCTACAACTGCTAACGGTAGACAAACTAAATCCAAGCTTAAGGGTTGCTTAATCCATATTTGCTCACCGCAAAAATCATTTGGATTTATGTATTTCCAACAAACTAAATCCAACGTGGCACCGGAATCTCTTAAAATTTCTATTTTATGTCCATTTACAATTCCCTGAAAAGTATATGTTTCTAACAAATCTTCTCCCTTTTTTTCCTGGAGGTTGTTTACTGACCCTGAAGGTGGTTTTTTCTGCAATTTTGGGCACGAACTTTTTAGATGGTTTTCCGAATTGCAAATAAAACATTTTAATTTAACTCTCCTTTCGAATGCCCTGTCTCTATGTATATCCGCCTGTGTGTTAGTAACGCCAAAGGAGGGAGTATATCGGGGTTTACTTCCTCTAAATTTATCATCAATTTGCATACGAGCTTTTTCATGCTTATTATCTCTATTCTTCGGCGTCGACGCTCGAATGCTATCAAAACCATCAAGTAGTTCGGTAATTTCGGCCTCACTTTTAATTAACGGCCACTTATCTAAGAAGTGTTCTCTCATCTCTGGCTTAGCGCGTTTTTTGATTTGGTCTGCGATTAAAAGATCGGTGAGTTGCTCAAACGAATTTATTTCCAAACCTGCAAGCCATTCCTGCAAATAATTTCGTAACTCGAAACCGAAATCCTTCCATGTATCGCTCGGACGTTTGACGTGCTGTAAGAACTTAACTTTAAATGATTCTGCATTTAATTTATAACGTTTTAAAAGAACTGATTTAATGTGATCATAATTCTCCGCTAAATCTTCGGCTTCTCTTGCTATAATCGTTACAATATCAATTGGCAATAAACTAATTAAGTGGGACACCCAGTTTTCTTTATTAATTTTAGCTCTTTTAACTTGTAGTTCAAACAAAACCAAATACAAACTGATATCTTTTTTTTCGGGGTCGAATTCGGGTATTAGTTTTTTCAAATTTAATTCTGAAGGACGCGAATTAATGTCATTTGAATTTGATCCCGATGCGGGGATTCCTTTCTCTAATTTTAATTTTTCTAATTCAAAATTTAATTCTAACTCTTTCTGTCTCAACTCTCGTTCTTGTTCCATTTTTTTACACTCACGTTCAGAATTTTCTTTTCTTAATAATTCTTCGCGCTCTAAATTTCTTTGTCTAGCTATTTCATGTTCCTTTCTCTCAGCCGCTTCCTGACTTTCTCTTAAAATATTATCATATATCTCGGATACAAAATCTTCATCGTAATCATCTGAATTCACAATTAAATTCTTTAATTGAGTCCTATTTTCGGTGCCCAGTCTAGGTATTTCCAGTTCGTCGATTAGTTTAATTAGATCATCTTTCTTACCTTTGCCTAAGTACGCCATTTTAATAAAATTTTTACCTTATTCTACTTATAATTTTTAACAGAAATTTACATATAAAAATCAAAATGTACACATTTAATGCTGATTCTTTTATCAAAACTTCCAAAAGATATCAAAAAATTTTTTTTTCTATATCTTTCTATATTTTTTTGAATATTTATATCTATAGAAATTTTTCTTTTACATATAGACAAATTTTAACTATTAAAATAACTAAAAACAAATTTTAAATTTTACATACATACATAAAAATCAGAGGAGAAAAAAAACCATGATCTTTATACACATACATATATAAAAAAATGCTTCCCTTATGTGTACTTGTACAATTTTTGAGTTTAACATTTACAACAAAAAAAAAATTCTTCTATAAATATTTTTTTCTTTTTTTTATATATATAAAAATTGTTTACTCAAGAACTTTTTGAAATGAAATGACTTACCCCATTTGAAGCCTTTATACCTCTTCAAATTTTTAATCCAAAAAGAAACCGGAAAATCACAAACTGTAAGCACTTACACAGAATTGCGCACAATCACCAAACACGGCACTAAAAACAACACTATTTCACTATTTTCTTTCCCGAAAGTAGGTCACAACAAAATCGCTCTTCTTCTTCTTTTTTATCAGCTGACAAGGGTCGAGGGTCAGAAAACCATTTCACCTCCGCCTCCGAGGAACGACGTATCCCAGGAAATTCCAGTCGTCCGTTTCTATCAAGCCCCGGAGAAGATTCTTCACAACTTCTTTCAACAGTAGAATCAGCGGGCCATCCGTTTTCGGAAAGATGGAAATTCCATTTATCTTCTTCCGCTAAAGAAATTCCTTCGAAAATCCAATAAATATTTCTTCTGATTAAAATTTTATCCAACTGCTGACACCAATTCAACTTGCTGTGACGTATTGAATAAATCCAGGATGACTTTTGGCAAAGCTTTATTTACAGCAACACACAGCACAGCAAAACAGAAGTAAATTAGAATTGTAAAAAAAATATATAGAAGATTCAAATAAGAGCACTCTATGTACTCTGTCCGCAGCTGTTTCACAGTTGCGCGTGGGTTTTGGGCCTTTTCTCAGTTATGACAATCAGACGATGGCCGTGACGGACTTCACTTTTTTACGGGGCAAAATGCGCCCCGGCTGGCGAGCTAGGTCGACTCACTTCAGAGTCAAAACCAAAAATCCTCTCTTGAACCTCTTTGAAATTGCATATATATAAAGCAGTTTTCTTTGAAAATCGCCGATCATTAAGAGGGTAAATCAGACAGCTCAAGTAGTGTAGATTTATTATATTCAAACTGTCTAACGTTAAATTCTTGGTCTAAAATACGACTTTTATAACGTCAGTTGGAGAGGTTTCAAGTGGAATTTATTGCTTAGATAATTGGAAAGTTGAAGTTTTATTATACACAAATGTATCGTACATGTCAGAGGGTATTTACACGTGCTAACATCTGCCTTTATTGACAGTGTGCTAATGAGGATATTCAGAACGTTACAGTGTCATCAATGTGCTATATACTTGACGTCACACCACAGACATTGAACACTGCGTTTTATAACTCTGTTTTATCCCCATCAATAAGAAGCCCACGTGACTACCGCGCGGGACACCAAAAATCTCGCCTTATTCATGATACACAAATTCTTTTAAATTACTTTTCGTACCATGTTTTTCTTTAATCTATTTCAAGTAGAGC
This sequence comes from Maratus speculifer, assembly GCA_964019185.1. Taxonomy (NCBI): domain Eukaryota; kingdom Metazoa; phylum Arthropoda; class Arachnida; order Araneae; family Salticidae; genus Maratus; species Maratus speculifer. Next base: position 364,085,262 of record OZ025291.1, read on the forward strand.
TTAAGTTGATTTCAAGAGATTGGGGGGGGGAGACAGTTTTAGTATTGGAGAATATTAGAATTAAGCCTTGAAATTCAGCCACTAAAAATTAAGCCTTGTCTCTATCACTTAAGAGCAGATACAGATAAGACTCCTGGACAGAATATTTCAATAACATTTAGTCTAAGAGCTATCAACGTTTTCGACGATTTTATCAAGGCTCATTTTTATCAATTTTATCAAGGCCGTTTATTTGTGGCAGAAGGAGTTATGCAAGTCAAAAAACTTCAAAATTACGTCATGAATACATAAAGTCATTTTATCAAGACTCATTTTTTTATATGTTCCTCCCTTTTATGGTGTAGTAAGTTTGCAGGCGCGTTTACCTGTAGGAGAAGGGGTTATGCAAGTCAAAAACAACGAGGCAACGAAAGTGTCTGTTTCAAGAGTGGTTTATAGTTTAAAAATTATAATTCTTCTTTACGTCATTTTATCAAGCATAAAAATTACAAGATATTACTCTTTTGCTAGCAGACAACCTATAATTAATTTGCCAGACTCAAATTCTTTTGCAAGGTTAATTCCAGACAGCTTTAAAAATGGCAACGAAAGTGCCTGTTTCAAGAGTGGTTTATAGTTTAAAAATTATAAGTCATCTTTACATCATTTTATCAAGCTTAAAAATTACAAGATATTACTCTTTGGTTAGCAGATAACCTATAATAAATTTGCCAGACTCAGATTCGGTTGCAAAGTTAACGCCAGATGGCTTTAAATATGGCAGCGAAAGTGCCGCCGAATATTTAAAGCCGTCTGGCAATTACTTTGCAACCGAATTTAGGTCTGGCAAATTAATTATAGGTTGTGTGTTAGCAAAAAAGTAAAATTTTGTAAGTTTTATGCTTGATAAAAAGATGTAAAGATGACATAATTTTTTAAGTATAAACCACGCTTGAAATAGTCACTTTCGTTGCCATATTGAATGCCGTCTGGCATTAACTTTGCAACCGAAATTATGTCTTGCAATAAATTGGTAAAAACTGGCAATAATGGATTAATATCCAAAAAAGTTAGTATAAACAAATGTTACAAACAAAAATCCTACTAAAACGGCCTAATTTTGATGTTTTTTCACCTGCATAACCTCGTCTCCGATAGGAGAACGCAACGTCTCCCAACTGCCAAACCGCCCGCAAATGTACTACACTATAAAAGGGAAGAATATATAAAAAATGGACCTTGATAAAATGACGTATTTTTGAAGTTTTTTTTTTCCTGCATAAGCCCTTCTCCCACAGGTAAACGCAGCGTCTCCCGACTGCCAGACTGCCTGCAACGTACTACACCATAAAAGGGAAGAACATATAAAAAAATTAGCCTTGAGAAAACGACGTAATTTTGATTTTTTTTGACCTGCATAACCCCATTTCACACATGCATAGGCAACGTCTCCCGACTGCCAGACCGCCTGCAAACGTACTACACCATAAATGGTAAAAACATATACAGAAATTAGCCTTGATTAAACGTCGTATTTTTGAAGTTTTTTTTTTCCTGCATAAGCCCTTCTCCCACAGGTAAACGCAACGTCTCCCGACTGCCAGACCGCCTACAAACGTACTACATCATAAAAGGGAAGAACATATAAAGAAATGAGCCTTTATAAAATGACGTAATTTTGAAGTTTTTTGACCTGCATAACCCCTTCTGCCACGTGTAAACTCTACGTCTCCCAACTGCCAGACCGCCCGTAAACGTACTACACCATAAAAGGGTAGAATATATATAAAAAATGAGCCTTGATAAAATTATGTGTTTTTTGACGTTGATATCTCTTTGACTAATTATTTAATATCTAAAACGATTTAACTCTAGTTTATAGCCAATAACAGCAAGAGATAATGAGAAGTGTGAACTTGTTTTGAAAACTTTTTAGTCTTGCTAATTTGTTTTGGAAAAGTTGCTGCCGATTCTAGCACATAAAAGATAAGAGCTAGCAACATCAATTCATTGTACTGGAAAGATACGAGTTTAATTATATCTATTAGTTTTAACGCTCAAGTGAGTGCTTCTGTCGATTGCTTACACACGCTGTTTATATTCATACTAATTGACTTTCCTCAGAAAAAAAAAACAAGTTGGAAATTACACGTGAAGCGTAGCAAATGAGGTGCGTTCGTACGATAACGAAATTTAAAAAATATCACTCTCATATATCAATCTCATAAAATTGTAAATAGTTAATTACAATTAAAATGCGCAACAAACAATGTTCTCTCTATACTCATTATGTAATGGAATACTTTTATGTGGCCTTGTAAATCAATAGCAAAAGTTCTTTGCACAGCAGATTATGCAAAATCTATATTATAATATGCACTTTATGATGCATATCAATATTATTATGTTCGAATGAGTGTAATATTATTAAAATGCATTTGAACCTTTTTTTCCATTGACTGTAATGTAACGGAGTACTTTTGATTGTCCCTGTATTTGATCTATACATACTATTTTCAAAAAAATTGAAATGACTGGACAAAATTATGTAATAAGTATGTAATTCAAATTTCAAACGATTAAAATGCATTTGCAGCATTTTCCCTCATTGACCATAATGTAACGGAATATTTTTGATAATAATTGATCTATAAAATACCTATAATTGATCTATTCATCCGATTCTCATAAAATTTGAAATGACTCGACAAAATTATGTAATAATTATATATTTTAAATTTCAAAAGATTCGGTTGGGTAATTTTTGTGTTGTTATATGCGGACGGACAGACAGACGGACAGGCGGACGGACTGAACGACAACTATAGATGCTACGTATTTACATAATTAGGAACGCACCTAAAAAGGAATCGAAACATTTCCATGAATAAAAACATAAAAAAGTAGTTTTGAATGTTTTTTGCATACTTTTTAAGTTTTTTTTCTGAATTAATAAATATATCTCTTGTAGACTGGAAATTACTGCTATCAAGCAACAGTCATAATTGATTGCGAAAAGCTCACGTTAAAAGATACTGTTTCTAAGTTAAGTGAGTAAACTTATTTATTTTTACTTTTTTTTATCGTACATACTAAAACTCTCTTTTTCAATATGAATATTACAATTATTTTCAAAATTGTTTGCCCTTTATAGAAATAATATACATTTAATACAGGGTGTCCCAGAACTTCGTGTACAAACTTTGAGGGGTGGTAGAGAACATCGTTTGGAACCACAATTACACAGGAAAGCATGGGCGGAAACGTCTTGTTAACCCTTTCACAGCCAATGAAAATGCATATGAAACTGCAAAATTTTTAATACAAAATGAACATTGACACCAGAATTTTAATATCATTTTTTCTATTTATTATGTATGTGAAATGTCTGTTGGAAATGTATTAAAAAAACTATGCCTTATAGCGCATTACTCCTTTACGCAGCATAAGGATTTTTGTTTAATATCGTTTTATCAAATCAGTTCTATATTCTATATCTATCAATAATAATAAGAAGGCAAGATAATCTTACCTTTCATTCTTCTGGTTCTTCAAAATATTCCGTTCTTCATGGCCTCCATTCTTTTGGAATCTTCGATTTAACGTCAGACTTTTATAACTTATTAATTAGTTTAAACTTCGCTGAAATGGTAAACATTTGATTAATAGTTTGTTTTTAATAAACAATGGGCTCGACTTGTTTTAAATTGAATAATAATATTATATTTCACAAATTACATAGCTGCTTTTAGCAGCGCAAAATATACGTTTACATGTCTTACATCCACACAGAAAACTAAACAAACACTGAAAAATTAGAATGTCAAAAAAAAAGTTCTAAATGTTCTTTTTTTTATTTTGTTTTTGGTCGTTGTCACGTGACTTCACTGCAGTTGAAAAGGGATAAGTGTCCTTGAATAAGATCAGTTTATTCGTTGTTGAATTGTTCTGAAATATTGAAAAAATAATTTCTTTTGCTTTTTTTTATGACGACAAAAAATGAAATCTTTTATTGTAAATAGATCTAATTTGATTTTATTCAGCTGAAATAGTGATTAGTTTATTTCAACAATGTCTGGCTTTTCTTCTTTGCAAATATATTTTCCCGCAATATCTGATGCCATTTATATTTTTCCACATTTTAGCAATGGAAGTGCTTTGACCGTGGAAAGCTCAAAGAAACACAAAGATACAGTTATGACACAGTGTAGAACGGAAAGCAGTGTAAAGCGCTTTATTACACAGAAAAAAAATTATAAGAAATAATTTAATTTTAAATTAAATTAAAAAAATTTTTTCTTTAAAATCACGTATCTTAGTAGCTATTAGAAATTGCTAAAATATGGAAAAACTAGTCGTTGGAGGCCACCGTAATACTTACCCATCATGGATAGACATATGAAAATAAAACATGTGAAAACTATTTATACAATGCACTGCAATTCCAAAACAAAATTTAAATATTGTTAATATACATAGTAATGCTCTATTAATGAATTGCTGATGTACCAATTTCGACAAATTATATAAAACGCCAAACTACTCAAGTAATACCGAACTGCGTAAAAGAAACATCCTTATAACTCCAAAAATAATAATAATATAAACTAACAGTTTACTGCGTCGGATTAAGCGTCTCATTTTCAATTAAAATATACCTCTGAATCGAAATTTGAATGAAATACAGGGTCATGAAAAATCGAAGAATATGGAAAACAAGATTACAAATATCTCGGCAACTAATAATTCGATTGACTTCGTTCTGTATGCAAAATGTGTGTTATTTTATTGCCTTTTACGTCCATTCCTTAGAACAAAAAAAATTCTAAAATTTTTATATACCTTTCATCAGAACGAATTTTTCGAGAGTCCGAAAAAAATAGTTCCGGATAATTGAGGTTGCTGATATTAAATAGGCTTCGTCCCATTCTTACATACTAACTACATACAAAATTTCAAGTCTCTATCTCAATTTGTTCGGAAGATAGAGCGTTTACAGACAGACAGACAGACAGACTGACAGACAGAAAGACAGACAGACGGACAGCAAAAAAAAATTTCTAAAAATATGTTTTTCGGAATCTCCACTATCTAAAATGTATAAATCCGTCAAATTTTTTTTTTCGATTTTCAAAACGATTGCAAGACTTACCCTATACTACGTATGATGGGTAAGTAATATGAATGGCATCAGAAATCGCGGAAAAATGTATTTGCAAAGAAGAAAAAAAATACGTTTCACATACATAATAATTGGAAAAATAATATTGGAATTCTGGTGTTAATGTTCATTTTGTATTAAAATTTTTGTAGTTTCATATACATTTTCACTGGCTGTGAAAGGGTTAACAAGACGTTACCGCCCACGCTTTCCTATGTAATTGTGGTTCCAAACGATGTTCTCTGCCACCCCTCAAAGTTTGTACACGAAGTTTTAGGACACCCTGTATACTGTTGTATATAAAAGTAATGTGATAGAAACACGGCGACATTGTCGCAGAAACGGAATGGGCCTTTTCAGAAAAATCTTTGATTTGCTAAATGTTACTGATAAAAATATTATTTTTAAGAAGTTTAATTAAACATATATGTACATCTTCCTTAATAAATTTGTTTAGTTATACATTTCAAATCTTTTGTATATTGCTACAAATTGTAACTAAGGTACCCTGGGGTAATAACGCCACGTTAAGGTTCTACCAATTTTCACGGCTCAGTTTTAGTTTGTATTTTTCAAACAAATATATGATTTGATACAGCAACTCATTGACTATCTATATAAAAAAAATAATTTAACAGGTATGTATTCCTAAAATGTAATGGCGTGATTTCTTGACCAATGCTATTTGGCGTTATTACCCACCTATATGGGTAATAACGCCATGCAAACAAAACTATGAAATAAGATGGAATAATTGCATGTAGATTGCCCAATTCTAAAAATACAAACTCTAGAAACTTAGAAATAGACAAGTTGCATTTTAAGCTATTGAAAATGTCCAATTTTTTGTGAAAGTGTAAGAAAAATAAAGGTGTGGTGTGGGGGGGGGGGGGACGATGAGGCAAAAGAATATCAGACCGTGAGCTTCTTTTACTTAAAAAGGATCGCTTAAATAGAATTATTAGACACATTGCACAGTTTTAACTGTGTTTATTTGAATCAGTATTTAGGATGTAGCTCGGCCACTGTAGGGAATCAACCGGGGTATTAATGCAAATGATTGGCGTTATTACCCCGTTATAGTGATTGCGCTGTACATTTTAAATTACAAATTATCTCGAGAAGATATCCAAAATCTTCAACAACATTTTGAAAGTCCATGAAATGTACTACAAATTTATGTAATTAACAAAGTATTTCCGGATTAAAAAAATAGTCTTCACATCACAAAACGTACCTCGCAAATTTTAGATCAAGCGTTAATTTTAGTTGCTTGTAAAAACAATAAGACCTAAAAATGAAACAAATTAACTTGAAACTGTTTTTTGCGAGTTATATGACTCAAAACCCTTCTGCGCAGAGCACATGGGTGTCATTTACCAGATTATTTTATTATTATGCAAAATATTAGCACTTGGCGTTATTACCCCATACCACCTTATTTAACCTCATACCCAATCAACAAAACTTAAATACAGACTTAGAAAAAAATACAATACTATAAATATTCTTCTCTGTGATTTTTGAATTTTAGCGATTTCTTATCTGGTAATTTTTATTTTTTTTTACAATCGGGAAGAAATATTGGTTTCAATCTTTTACCTTAATTTAGTAAATTTTTTTCCTGTGCGTTATTGGATGTTTTAACACTTTTTGCAGTGAAATTTAGCATTTTTTGTGCAATTCACAGATTTTTTTTTTCACATTCGTAAAATAAATTCGAAGTCAAACTTTTATCCTAATAGGGCATTTCTTTTTCTTCTTTTTCGAAGTTTTAGCAATTTTTAGTATTTTTTCGTGATCAGTGTCAATTCTTTGACATTCGTAAAAAAGAAATTCGAATTCTCAACGTCATGTACCGTATATTTCCGTATGTAAGCTGAGATTTTTTGGTAATTTCTTTGACTTTAAAGTCAATTATCAATTATCTTTTTTTTTCTTTTTTCGATTGAAAATGAATACGTGTGCTTTCAAAAGATCTCAGGGATATATTAAATAATATTTTCATATTTTTGTAATGCCATGTAAGCAATTAGAATTTGTATGTTTTAAAGTTCATATTAATAACAAGGTGTACATTTCTCCAAGGCACTATATTTAAATACAGTGATTTGACGCATTCTTTGAATTTTAATCTTTTTTTTAAAATTATTTTTTCGATAGCATTTGAGCTATTTGGAATTTCTTAAATAATAATTCAAATTTATTTATTAATTTTAGCACTGGATCTACTTATTCGTTTTGTGCATATGTATCAAGACAATTATCCCGAACGAATGAAGTTTATATATATCATTAATGGTAAGTTTTAAAAATGTAAAGTATATTATTAACTTATTTAACGTAATCAAACTAACTAATATTTTATTCTTTCAGCTCCCAGCTACTTCATATACGCATTTTCAGTCTTAAAAAACGTGATGGCATCCACTACAGTTAAAAAATTTCACATATATAATCATGGTAAGCTTTTTTTTTTTTTTTTTTTTTTTTTTGTTATTATTTTACATGTTTGTAGCTATTTTTTAACAGTTAGTTGGTTCATAATGTATTATTGAAATAGTTGTACAAAAGAACATATAAATACTCCAGATTTCACAGAATAAAGAAATTAAGCAAAATAAAGTTGTAATTAAAATTTAACTTTTCCTTGAATGAGAACGATAATACAGGATATTTTCAAAAGCTAATACAAGAGTTGTCTAAAAAATTTAATTATTCTGTGCATAATTAAAAATGTTTAGAAATCTTCAACATACACTGCTCAAGTATTTAAACTATATGGTCAGTAATGACCGGCCACTTGCGGTTTTAGACGTTTTGTTAAATATCTAGAAAAATACACGAAAAATTATCCTGAAACTCCAGGTTTGTAAACAGAATAGTATATGTGATATATTTCCTTGAAGACTTTTTCCCCAAACCCCACAGGGGACCGTCAACATATTGAAAAAAGAACGAATATATTTCAGATAACCCTGTAGAAACTCATGTAGCAAAAGCGTTTAAACTGTAGAACATAATCAAGAGGCTAATTGTAATAAACTGTGTTCATTTTTATCAGATAGAACATATACTCATGTAAAAAGTAAGGTTTTTATAAATTACTACTGCTTATTCCAATACACCTCTTAATCATGTTCTACAATTTGAACGTTTTCACTACATGAGTTTTACACGGTTATCCAAAAGATATTCGATTTTTTCAATTTGTTGAAAGGTCCTGTGTAGGGTTTAGCGAAAAAAAAATTCCCAAAATAATTTTAATTCCTTATGTATTTTTCTAGATATTTAACAAAACGTCTGTAATCGCAAGTGACCGCGGTCATTATTGGCCATACACACGAAATGGTCATTAATGACTGATCACTTTCAATTTAGACAATTAGTCGAATATTTTAAAATATACTTGTAGAATGCTTTTGAAACTTCAGGATCATAAATGTTTTGTTTGACCTCATATTTATCAACGCCCATCTGATAAGGAGGACATTTAGGGGGCCGACAAAAAATCAAAGAAAAGTAATAATACTTGGTATCACCTTGTACATTAAAATGCACGAAATGATCTATCGTTTTAGATTACAGATATGTGGATATTATACAACATATCCATGATTTTTGTAAGAATAGTGCATATATTCATTGAAATATAGGGGTGTTCAAGCATGTTTTTAGTTTATAACATGCAGGGTTTTTCAACAAAAATTAATGCCATTTTCAGAAAATTTGGTGTGGATTATAGAGAATATTAAAAGTCAGCCCACTTCTATCACCGATATTTTCTGAATTTTTATGACATTTGACTAATTTTTTAATGAGTTGCTCCATAGCGTTGACTATTAAATTTAGTTGACGATTAATTTTAGTTGAATTAGAAATTTTGTGAAAAAAAAGGGTCGTTGTTATCGTTCACGCATGCGCAGATAAAAGTTACTTCATGCAACTTCACATATTTTATTAAATATTTAATATTTTATATTCTAATTGCACTATATTGTTTCTACTATATTTTGCCAATGTTTACATATGGCACACATTATAAAATATCAAATTTTAGCTGAAATTTTGAATTTTTTTTTTGTACATTTTTTCTCATTATTTGGCCGATATATAAATTTAAAAAAAATCATAAAAATAGAAAAAATCGTGCAATAAAAAATAAAAGTAACATTTCACTTTAGTTTTCTATTTTAATTAATTTTCCGTTGCAGATGGTTGGAAAGAGCACCTGCTAGAATTCATTGACGCAGATGTTTTACCTGCTTTTCTAGGAGGAACCCGAATAGATCCTGATGGAAATCCTCGATGCAGATCTTTTGTAAGCCACCACTGATTTTTTTTAATTACTTTTTAGATTAATAAAGTTGTACATCTTTAATATTTTTAACTCCTCTCTTTAGCTAAAATTGTGACGATCTGAAAGTAGAATGCTTAAGAGAAGATTTTAAGAGTGAATATTTCCCTAGTGAATATTTCTTATTTTACATTAATCGAACAAATACAATTACAGTTACAAAATCACAATTTGTAACAAATATTAAAATGAACAGACAGTGTTCGTATTGGAAAGTCAATTCTGCAAGTATTTTATTTTTACTGTAATTTGTTTGTTTGTTTGTATTTATGTTAGCCAATTATCTACACTGTGGGATATAGGCCCTAAAAGGTGGGATGCCTTCCGTGGGGGTCTTTCTAAGGGAACCTAACCCGTATTTACGCAAGGTTCGAAGAAAACCACGGAAAACTCCGAACGGTTAGGCCGACGGTCGCAATTCGGTTCGAACCCAGCAACTACCATCTACCAGTTTGGAGGTTAGAACCTCGCGGCCACTGGTGGGGTTTTACTGTAATTAAAAATGTCTTAATGAAATTTCAGTTTGACAATTTTCGGTACTGCAATTTTTTAAATTTCTAATATTTTTTTTTCTTTGCACATTGTTAATTTTTACACCGTTGTGTAAAGAAAAAAATGTACTCTTAAATGCAATTTGTTTGAAAGTTGTATCGCAATTCTCTTCTCAGTTATTATTATTATTATTATTATTTTGTTTTTTTTATGCTTTTTTTTTGGGCATCGTGGCAACAATGGTATTCTATTTCTATACTTTAAATATGGACCAATCAAACAACAAATAAAATCCGGGGATCACTTCAGATATGCTCTATTTTCGACAGACAGAAACAATTATTTTCCAACTGGTCTAGAAAAAAAAATTGCATTTTTTTTACAAAAAAATTAGAAACCTTTTGACGAATATGCGTGTTATGCTTATATACAAATGCACAAACGACGTTAACAATGCACATAATCATTTCTTACAGTGACAGGCCATTTTGACCCGTTTTTTCAACATGGGTGATGGCAAGCACGAAACATTATTTCATTACTAAATTTACTGTTGGGATCCATCCTAAAATTTCAAGGACAGTTCGTCGAACATTGCAATAGAAATTTGGCAATCCCTACACAATCGGAAGCGTCTGGTCACTTCCCCTTAATTTTTGAACAACAGTGTATTAGAAAACGATTTTTTTAAGGGATCCGGGACACAAAAATGTTCAATTTTTTTTTTTTTTTTTTTAATTACATTAAAGGTTTCTCTCTCTCTCTTTTTTTTAATGTTTAGAATGACATTCAAATTATGTTTCTGTCTTAATTAGAAGATGAAATATATATATATACAATAGAACCTCGATTATCCGAACCTCGATTAACCGAAACTCTCCTCGATTAACTAAAGTCGGTTTCTTCTGCACTTTTTTTTTTTTTTTTCACTTTCTACCAGTGTTCTCGCTGACATTTGACCAACATTAGTAATTTGGCGAATTAAAAATAAAAAAAATTCGCCAAATGAAAAAAGTATTAGCAAAATAGATTCGACGAGTAGCACTAAAAAATTATCTTTAATCCTTTAATCTATCTCCCTTTTTTTTCAATATGTTCTGAAATAACATAAGTTTTTATAACTGCGACAACGATTGTTATTAATTTAATTTCAACTATCCGCTACAAATATATTATATATATATATATATATATATATATATATATATATATATATATATATATATGTATGTATATGCGTATGTATGAAAAACGAAAAAGAAAATAAAGGAAAAGCAAAAAATGAGCACTAGCAATTTGGCGAATCTAATTGCTTGTTTACTCGCCAAAGGAAGAATTTAGTCGCAATTTGGAGCAATGGCGAGCGACAGCGAGAACCCTGCTTTCTACTATCATCCAAAATTTTCTCTTAAACATGCGTTTTTAAGGGTTTCCCCCTCTCCCACATTCCTTTTGTATGCAAGCCGTCCTTTCCAAACTATGAGCACAGATAAATATTTTAGAATTTCTTTTTTTAGAATTCCTTCTCAGAAGGAACCCGGAAAAAATTTAAACCATTATAAGTTTTTGTTTCAGAAATAAATTTATTTTCGTTTGTAATTTTAATTTAGCATTTAAGAGTTAAAATAAGTCATAATAACAGTTCAATGATGGTACTACATATTAAACTGTATGATTATTAATTAATTCTCGATGGGATGGGTTCCAATTACTTCGGATAATCGAGGTTCTACTGTTTATATATTTTTTCGTCTTGCTTTGTTTTTAAAATTTAGCTTTCAACCAATGATTGCCCACTTCTGGTAAAAATGAGTCTTTCTTCATGATGAGTTTTTCATAATTTCTCAGATTTAAATTGTTATAACACAAGAACCGTTAAAGATAAATACTTCAAAATGGGAATATGTCTTTTTTAATTGTTGTACTTTAATTTTGATTCAGAAAAGTGAAAAGAAATTACTTCTGAAAATACGATTTTAAAAAAATAAGTTACATCACTTTTTACTTACATTTTTTTAATTATTATTTTTAAAAATGCTGAATGAAAATGAAAATTTAGATATTTTTGTTCATATAAATATAAAAAAAGGAAATTCTACAAATAATATTTTAAGTTATAACGATTTTAAATTACCTCCCTTTTTTAATAAATTTAAAATTTTTAAATAGAATAAATATGAGAAATTTTATTATGTAATTTTGTTTACAAATAATATGTTTAATCACCACAAAAAAAATTAAAAATTTTTTACTCAATAAATATATATTTTTTAAATATGTTACAGACCCCCTTAAAATAACATTCTATTAGTGTTGGAGAAAATGATTCATAATCAGTGTTCTCGCTGTCGCTCGCCATCGCGCCAAATTGCGATTAAATTCTTCATTTGGCGAGTAAACAAGCGATTAGATTCGTCAAATTCTAGTGCTCAATTTTTGCTTTCTTTTCTTTTCTTTTTCGTTTTTCACACATATGCATATATACATATTTTTAAGATATTTGTAATGGATAGTCGAAATTAGATTAATAACACTAGTCGCAGTTATAAAAACTTTGGTTATTTTAGAACATATAGAAAAAAAGGGATACATTAAAGGATTAAAGATTTTTCTTTTTCGTGCTATACGGCGAATCTATTTTGCTAATACTTATTTTATTTGGCTAATGTTTTTTTTATTTTTAATTAGCCAAATTACTAACGTTGGTCAAATGTCAGCGAGAACACTGTTTATAATATATGCCTTTTGTATGATTTTTTTCTTTTTTTTTTTCTTTTAACAGATCTCTCCCGGAGGAAAAATTCCCGAAAAATATTTCTTGACCAAAAACGACAGATATTTTGAAAACGTCTCCCAAGTGACGAAATTGACTCTGGCCAATCAGGAAAAGAAGGAAATTAGAGTAGACGTAGCAGAAGCGGGACTCTTGCTACAGTGGGAGTTTTTGATCCGGCATAAAGACATCGGTTTCGGAGTTTTCTTTCTGGATTCTGAGAGGAAAATAGAAGAAGTGATTCCTGTACAAAAATATGAGACTTCGGATGGAACTGAAAAAGATTTTTATAAATGTCATTCAGCAGGGACATGTAAGTTTAGCATTATGTTTTAAACAACTCGTTTAAGAGCCCATTCGACCCGCAAAAATGACCCGAATGATAATGTTGAATCGATGGGGATGTTATTGCCAAATATCTCACTCTAATTTTTATATTTTTACATTTTTTCCCCATAAGGTAGCTGAGAACATTTTACAACCAGGTTAGTTTTTACTTTTTTGATTTTGGTTTCAGTTTTTTTTTTTTTTTTTTTTTTTTTTTTTTTAATTCGTTAAATTTTCGGAACCGGTTGAAACCGGTTCAGAAATTGAGTCTATCATAATATGAAAAAAATATGTAACCAAAATCGGAAAAGTAAAAATAGCTCGTCTGTAAGTCGTACTCAGCTATCCTATGCAAAAAAAAAACAAATCGTGTAAAAATATTAAAATTTGAGTGAGATATTTGGAAATAACGCCCCCATAGAGTTAACATTTTCACACGGGTCTTTTTAAGAGAGTTGATTGGCCCCTTAAAAATTTTAAACTCAGGCGATTCTCAAAAAAGTGTTTTTTCTTGACGTTCAAGAATGTGAAATTTTCTGATACATTTTCTGACTTACCTTTAAGCGTAGAAACACGACATTTACATGATTTAAACGCAACAATTCTTTTCTTTTTCCTTTAATTTTTCGTTAAATGAACTAATTATAACCTACGTTATAAGCTGAATTCTAACCTGAAATCGGAGCTTTATTTCCTTTGAAGCAAATTCCCTAATAAATTTCAAACTTCATTTGAATACTATATGATTGAAAATTTTCCATACAAAATTTTTTACAGGTGTTGTCTGTAGCTAATTTAGTCTGTAGCCTTTTATTTTTAACTAATGATATATATGTATATATATATCCAAAAACTATACTAAAATACAAAAAACTACTGAGCTGAACCAAAAAGAAAATAAAAATATACAAACGGAACAAAAATAAAATCAACATAACTTAAACAAAGCTGACATTTCAGAAAACCAAACCATCACACATAACATTAAACAAAATGATGTAACTTAAACTATGAAAAACTTGATAATTAAACTTATCTATACTAATAAAAGAAAAAACTCTCTGTCTTCTGCGTGTGTGTGTGTCTGCGATGGCTAGCAAAACGTACACCACGTACGAAGTTAAAAAAATTTTTGAGTGTAGCCCCAAATCTCTCCTGAGCTTCAAAATTTCGAAATTACAATTATTAATTGAGTAATTAATTAAAATCCAAAACTCACTCTCATCAAAAAATCATTTTTTTTTCGCTTTTTTCTCCATTCGCTTGCATATGGTTGGTTGGTTGTTTTAAACCTTTGACGCAATAATTAAAAATCTGGGACAGAATTAAAGAAGCCAATTTAAAAGTGACTTTTTTTTTCCCCAAAGACCTTTAAAATTCATAGACTGGCAAACATCCAGTTTAATTTAGAATTTTTATCACAGCTGTTGTACGTCAGAATGTTGGTACTTCGTACATTAGAATGTATATCTGGTTAATGTTGCGGTGAAATAAAATATACGAGGCTTTTCTAGGAGTTATTTTTTTATTCAGTGATTAAATTTAAATGTATTCTATTTAATATAAAAATTTTTATAACTTTAAATTTCTTTTAGAACGAAGATAAAATGGCTGTTATGCGTACAATTGTTCGAATCGGCAGACGATTAATACACCGTAATAAATTACCAAATAGCAATGCTAATTATTTCTATTTAATGTAGTTCTGTTCTTCGATAAAACCAGACGATTATTAAAATGATGTTGTCAAAATTGGCTTTTTGAAAAATATATCCGGACGTGATAGACCAATGAAGATCGCTATGAGACAACAGTTTTTTGTAAATTAAGATTGTTTTCGAATGAAATTTTAGTTTGGGATTGGGTTTATGTCCATGGAAATTATTTTGTCCTGTTTGGATCCGGTTATAGTTATTTGGAAAAACTTTGTCCGTTTCGGAATTGACTCGGTTCAGATTTCGGGGTTTTTCAAATTGAATTTTTATGTTCGGCTCAAATAACATGTAGGGTAGATGTGCCAGTAATGGGCCACCTTAAGGAATTTCTCTAAAAAATAATTTTTTATTAATAATTATAATTATTGTATTCCAATTTTTTTCATATTAGATTAATCTTTCAACAATATTTAACTAATCCCACAGTTACATTTTCCAATAGAAATAAAAATTTAATTTTAAATAATCGAAATATGTCTAAACACCCAAAAGCCCAGTAATGGACCACCTATGTTCCAGTAATGGACCGCCTATGTTCCAGTAATGGGCCACCCTACAAAAAATAAAAGATTATTGTTTTTAGGTGGGTTCGTAATTATGTAAATACGTAGCACCTATAGTTGTCGTTCAGTCCTCCGGCTATCCGTCCGTCTGTCTGTCCGTCTGTCTGTCCGTCTGTGTCCGTTTGTCTGTTCGCCTGTCTGTCTGTCCGCATATAACAACGCAAAAACTATCCAACCGAATCGTTTGAAATTTAAAATACATAATTATTACATAAATTTGTCGAGTCATTTCAAATTTTATGAAAATCGGATGAATAGATCAATTACGGGGGAAATCAAAAGGATTCCGTTACATTACGGTCAAGGGGAAAAAAGTTTAAAATTCATTTTCATCGTTTGAAATTTAAACCATATAATTATTACATAATTTTGTCGAGTCATTTCAGATCTCACGATAACCAGATGCATAGATCAATTACAGGGACTATCAAAAGTATTCCGTACATTACAGTCAATGGGGAAAAAAGATGCAAATGCATTTTAGTGGTGTTACACTCATTCGAGCATAATAAAATTGACATGAACCTATGACGTATATATATATAATAAAATAAAAATTCGTACATTCTGAGATGCAAAGAATATTTATTATTAAATTACAGGGTCACACAAAAATATTCCACTACATAATGCTATACGGGGAAACATTGTTTGGGAAATGTTTTAAATATATTAAACTGTGCCACATTTTATGAATATGATATACATTGCTGAGGTGTAATGAAAATTACTTCCTTGGTACTACATAATACACATCTTTAACTGATTTTGATCCCAAAATTTTCCTTGTTTTAAGAGCACAAAAGAAACCTTGTTTTAACCTTATTGAAAATTCTCTCTGTATGCTTTAGAATTCGGAAGAAAATATTAATATCTTCTTCCAAATATGTTTTTACATTTCTGAAACAGCTTAAAACCACTTTTTTTGTAACGGCGCATCTAGATTTTGTCAAATGTTCTGTACCAATTTTGGATGATTTTTTTAAAACAACTATTTATAAAGAAATTGCCTTTATTAAATTTTAATAGGTAAATTTTAAGTATAAAATTTTATTATTTAACTTTTCAGTTAAAACAAAATATTTTATCTCTACTGAAATAACACTTTTTGTATTGGTCACTTGGGTGGTCCATTACTGGAAAATCACGAAATAAGCAATCCAGTAATGGGCCACCCCTCCTAAAATCTTAAAAATAAATAAAATTTTGTAAATGGCCATTGGTATACTAAATTCAGTGTTTTATATTGCTAACCAAACAAAAACATTCAATTTTTACGGAAAAATAAAAAAGATATAAACTAAGTAAGGAAAGTCTGCTCTTAGCATGTTCATTAGGATTTTCAGTGAAAAATAGAAAAACTGTGAAATTTTATTTTCTGCTTCCTAATTGTTTTGACGAAAAGTGCAAAAAATTAATCCAGCTTATAAAGAATGCAAGGTAGAGTTCAGAAAAAAATAATAAAAGCTTAACTATTATTTATTATTTTTTTATAAACCAAAAAGTACGAGGTGGCCCATTACTGGAAGGTGGCCCATTACAGGCACATCTACCCTACAAAATTATTACATAATTTTGTCGAGTTATTTCAAATTTTATCAAAATCGGATGCATAGTTCAATTACAGGGACAATCAAAAGTATTCCGTTAAATTACGGTTAATGGGGAAAATTGTTTCAAATGCGTTTTAATGGTGTTACATTTATTCGAACGTAATAAAATTGATATGCATCTATAAAGTACATATTATAATATACATTTTTCATAATCTGTGATGCAAAGAATATTTGTTATTGATTTACAAGGCCACACAAAAGTATTCCATTGCATAATGGTATAGGGATAACATTGTTTGATGCGCATTTTAATTGTAATTATTTACAATTTTTACAATATTATTTACAATATATAGGAGTGATATTTTTAAAACTTCGCTGTCGTACGAACGCACTTCATTTGCTACGCTTCACGTGCAATTTCCAACTTGTTTATTTATGTTTTGTATTCTAGTCAATTATCCTTTTTTTCCTTTTGAAAATGGATGCGTGTGCTTCCGAACGATCTCAGGAATGTATTATACAGTAGACTCCCTCAAATCCACACAGCTTGGGACCAGAGGTTGTGCGGATTTTAGAATTTTGCGGATTTCTGGTCACTGCTTTGTTTACATTTTTTAAACAGTAATTTGAGTGCAATTAATAGTGCATTTGGAACTATAATGAATACTTACAATATAATAAAATATTAAAATGAGTAACAAACAAAAATAATAAAAATTTAGATAATTTTTAAAAGGATTAAGTACTAATAGCAAAGGTTAAGTTAATAATCAATAGTGTATGATTAAATATTCATTATAAGGATTAAATGTATTTTTCCAAAATTATTCAACAAAACTTGCTTCATAAAAGTACATTACTAATTCACATCAAAATCACGAAATAAGAATTTTTTTTTTTTAAGTTTAACCAGGCTTAATAACCAAAAAATCTTGATTAATGCATATATATATTTGGTAAGAAGATTGTGATTACCAGTAATATCAGCAATATCTTAATTTTTTTCCCCAAAAAAAATCTGTTATGAAAAAAATATGAATAGAGCATTATTAAGAAAATTACAAATAAAAAAATATATGAAATTGATACAAAATTTAAAAAAAAAAAAAAAAATCAAATTTTGCCCCAATATCCGAACTGAAAGTGTCATTGTTTACATCCATAAAATATGTGTGGATTTTAGAGGGTTGCAAATTTCTGGTTTGTGGATTTGAGGGAATCTACTGTATAAATAATATTTTCATGTATGTGTAACGCCTTTTAAGTAATTATCTGTATATTTTAAATTTTATATTAATAACAAGGTGTAAATTCCTTCAAGACATTTTTGTTTAAATGCAGTGATTTGACTAATTGAAAAATGCATAAATTGCGGTACCGTTTTCAAGCAGATTGCAGTGCAGTTTTCAAAAAATTGCGTTTGTAAGTAATTTTTCCCCTGTAATTCGAGGGTGTAAACATTGAAAATGTGCAAGGTTTAGATGTTTAAAAAATTGCAGTAAAAAAGGTAAATTAAATCGTCTGATGCTGCCAGTTTTAGAATGACATAGATATTACAAATGGCTACGTATGTCCTGTATAAAGTATAATATAGGTAGTTGCGATATTGTTAATATAGCTATCACAGTGTAATCCCTATATATATGC
Source organism: Maratus speculifer (assembly GCA_964019185.1). NCBI lineage: Eukaryota > Metazoa > Arthropoda > Arachnida > Araneae > Salticidae > Maratus > Maratus speculifer. Next base: position 364,103,835 of record OZ025291.1, read on the forward strand.
TATCCTCATATTTTCTAATTTTAATAAACAAAAATTTAAGTAATTTTGATTTATAAAACTTGGCTCACTATTTTTAGCACTTTCCAACAAAGTTGAAAAGTGCTTATGCATCCGGTTCGTCTGGCCGTCTGGCCGCGCTCTAACTCTCTTAAATATACTCGGATCGTCATGAAATTTTTGGACGTTATTGAGGTTTACCCAAGCACGAACCCTATTGAAAATGAAGTATCTACCATGATTAGTTTATCTACAGAGAGAATCAAAAGTTTCCCATTACATTACGGCCTATGGGGAAAAATCGTTAATATACTCGGATTGCCATGAAATTTTAGGACGTTATTGACGATTAACCTAGCACAAGTCCTATCGAAAATCAAGTTTCTACCATTATTAGTTTATCTACAGGGCGAATCAAGTTTCCCATTACATTACGGCCTATGGGAAAAAATCGTTAATATACTTGCCATGAAATTTTAAGACATTATTAATGTTTACCCTAGCACGAATCCTATTGAAAATGAAGTTTCTACCATGATTAGTATCTACAGGGCGAATCAAAAGTTTTTCATTACATTATGGCCCATGGGGAAAAATCGTTTCAAAGGAATTTTAAAGATGTTATACCCTGTCAAACATATTAAAATCTGCATTCTATAAAATATAAGGTGAAAATGTAGCTATTATTCATTTACAGGGCCACACAAAAGAATTCCATTAGATAATGGTAAAAGGGGAATTGTGTGTGACATATTTTAAATATATTAAGCTGTTTCACGTATGATAAAATTAATATATGTCATATAAGCTTAATATAAATTATACACTACTGTCTTGCATAGTATGAAGTACATAGCATTTACAGGGCTGTACAAAAGATTTCAAATAGTATATTCTTTCCGAAGTACCGTATATGTGTCCGATGATGGCTGATGGAGGGATGAAATGCATTTTAATTATGATATGCGCGTTTATATTTCGCTAAATATATGCACATTATATGGTGTGTATAAATGTTATAGTTGATATACAGGGCTACCCAAAAGAGCTCACCAACGTTACTGAATATGAGCGTAAATTATTTAAACGTGGTTCTTAAATAAGCTATGCATTTTTACGCTGAGCTTCATTCAATTTACTGAGAAATGTTTGCAGAATATAGATAAAAAGATATACAGGGCCACGTAAAGAATTCGGTACATGGACGCCTATGATTGATGATTTATGATAATGTGATTTCAGTTGTTTTAAAAGTGTTTTAGTTTACAATAAATTTTAGCCTTATGCTGACGTGTAATAAAGGTACAATGTAAACTACAGGGCTGAACAAAAGTATTCAAGTATGTTTCCATCTAACAGTATGAATTGCTGAAAAAGAAATTTCAAGCTACTGGGTATTTTCTTGCTAAACTAAATTTTCCCATTACATCAACTGACATATCAAATACAGGGCTGTTCAAAAGTACTGGAATACATATTTGGGTATATTTGGCTTTTCAGTATTATTTCCCTAAATAACAAAGTTTTGCTAAAGGTTTCATTAAGTGTTGGAAAGTGCTTCATAATCTATGCTTAACGCATGATTTGTCTTACTTGTTTATTATTGTCAACGCGTCATGGTCATGTATAATCTTTTTTTTTTTTTTTTTAAATCTGATATGCGCAGGTGTAAAAAAAATTCGCTGTCTCTGGAGCACAGCATAAATTCTTTCATCTCATCATTGAATTAAGTGGGAAGCATTCTCATTAGCTCACAGGCTATCAAAGCCAGAGAGCTTATGTGTCCGCCCGTTCTGTATGTATGTGCGTACGTTCGTACGTAACGCGATAACTCACGATAAAAATATCCAATTTACATGAAATTTTGGATATAGGCTTTTTATGATAAGACGCTTTTCCTGATTAGTTTTGAGAGTTCATTCGATAAGTATAAGAAGGGGAACGGGGGCTATTGCCCCTCCCCTTAATTTATATAAATGGGTTTTTCATGCAGAATTAGTAGATTATGTATGATCATTCTAATGAGGTGCCTCCGAGATTAGTATTGGGTGTTCATTGTATAAGTTTAAAGAGGAGGAATGGGGGGGGGGGTAATCCCCCCGTCTTAATTTAGGTTTTTCACGCAAAATTTACCGATTTGCTTCAAATTTTGTATATAGGTTTATTCTGAAAAGGTGCTTTTCTGGCCTGTTTTTAGAATTCACTAGATAAGTATAAAGGGAGGATAGGGGAAACTACCCCTCATAATTCATATAAATGGTTTATCATGCAGAATTAACCGATTTGTTCCAATTTTCGGATACAGGTTCATTGTAATAAGAAGCTTCGCTCATTTGTTGTGGTGTTCTTTTATTAATTATAAAGGGGGGTACGGGCGATTACCTCCCCCTTAAGTTAGCTAAATAGAGTTTTATAAAGAGTTATCCGATTTGCTTTAAATTTTGTATGTATGTTCTTTTTGATTACTTGAATTTCTGAACAGTTTTGGAGGTTTAATGGCTAATTAGAAAAGAGGAAACGTGGGACAATGTTTCTTAAATTACATAAATGGGTTTTTATGCAGAATAATTCGACTTTCTTCGAATTTTGGATACAGGTTTATTATATGATAAAGTGTATCCCTTATTAGTTTTGGGGCTTCAATGATTAAGTATAAAGAAAGGAAATGGGGGGGCGGGGGTACTTCCTTCCTTTTTTTCGAAAGGCATTATTATATAAGGCTGTAATATACAATTAATCTGCACAGCCTGTGAGCTCTATGAAATCAGTTTAACTGGGAATCATTCTTTTTATTCATTTTTAATTGATTGATCACTTATAGTTTTAATATATAATTTATGAAATATGTCAAATACAAAAATTTTTAAAGGATAATTTTTTTTCACATGCAGATTTATATTATTGACAAACTATTATACTGATAACTTGTATATGTTCTTTTTTACATAGATATCATTATTTTTGACAACTCCTACAGCTGGATGAGCTCAAAGACTGTAGATTACTCAATAAATGTTAGAAAACCCAATGTATAGCCTTTCAGCAAATTTAGGGAGCGACAATTTATTTGTAGTTTAATTTATCAAAGAAGAACAAATATAAAAAGGTTATTTTCTGTGATATAAATTTGTATCTTTTTTTTAAATAAAATAAATGCGAAATATCTTGAATGTTTTGTTATTTGATATTTTTTGTTAAATTCATAATTTAAAATATTTTGCATTTTATATCTTATACTTCGTGCGTGAGCTTTTTTTATCATGCATTACGCAAAGAGTAAATTGGGTGAAGAGGCCGTAGTTTTACATTTAATTGTTTTAAAAATCGCCCGCTGATTTTAATTATTATTCATTGATTTTTGGTTAAAGTTAATCTATTTTATCTTCTAAAGTTAATCGTCTAATCGTCTAAAGTTAAACCTCTAAAAAAAAACTCTTATGGTTAATTAAAAAAAAAATATTTCATTTTACAGATATTGTAGAAAACATTGAAATTTTTGTTCGGCATTTAATTCCAAGGTATGGGTAAGATGACCACATGGGTAAACCACGGTCCAGTACCCCTACTGACGTGAAGAAGCGGTATCTGGCGGCCATTTATGCTTTGCATGAAGGGCAGGTATCAGTACTCTCTGAAAACCTTAGATTTATTATCTTGGTACTTAAACTAAGAATTGTATAGGCAAATACAGAAGTCACTAAAAAGATTTTGCACACTAAACAGAAATTTTAATATGAAATAACAATAAAAGAGCACCACTAAACAATTTATAAAAAGAACGCAAACGGAAAGTAAAATATCAATATAGAACCCTTTTGCTTACAACTGAGCGGCGCGGTGTTTCCCTACAATACCTGCGCTTATGAAAACTACGTGGCCATTTCACCTCAAGTTACCTATATACGCTCGCACACATATCAAAAGAATGATATGTTAGGAACATTTTCAAGATTATGTATTTCTAAAATGTACAGGAGAGTCTAAAGATCCCTGATATGTTTGAAAGTTTAGCATAAAATCAAGTAATTTTTATACAAAAGTAAGGTTTAGCCAAAAAATCTTCTCGCGATCAAAAGTTTTTATAAAGCGGATAAAAACTTTAGTTTAAAACATCTCCAACAGACGACGTTGTATTTTAAGTTATCATAAAAAACAGACAAAACTGAAAACAATCAGTTACAGCTCATACATTTTGCCACATGCAGCTACAAAGGATTTCTTTTGTTCAAATCATTACATGAGCCTTTTGTAACATGAGCGAAGTATGCAGGGTGTCCCAGAAATGTTGAGATAAACTTTAAGGGTAGAACACATCACAAGGATTCAGAATTGCATAGTAACACATGGTCGGAACCGTTTTCCTGGCGCAGTAGTGAGGACACAAAACACAAGAAAGAAAGAACACGAACAGGGAGAGAAAATATGTTTATTACTCTATCTGTCTAAAAAATTAGTGCAGCAAAAATGTCAGGACAACACTGGAAAGTGCTAACGAACTTGTTGCAAGCACCAAGGCAGCTGCTTGGAGAAATATAAAAATTTCGCGATATTTTCTCGAGAGCATTAGATCTGTACGCAGATGCACCTCCATGCATCACGGCCCGGGGTCGTTATTTCAAACAACCACTCTTATAACGACCATTGTTCTCTTTAATGTTCTTTCTCTTAGTTTTCTTCTGTACTAAAAATAATAAAAGAAAAATTCTCTTCTTATTCGTGTCCTGTCTTCTTTCTTGTGTTTTTTGTCGCATTACCACACCAGGAAAGCGTTTCCATGGGTTGATATACAAATCTGAATCCTTTTTAATGTCTCCTACCTCGTCTTAAAGTTTGTCCCATTATTTCTGGGACACCCTGTATATTTTGTAAACTGCTTGTGACAAAATAAGTATTCTGTAACTTTCTGTTTTGAGTTTTTGCCTTTTTTTTTTTTTTTACATTTTATGATGCAGCCCTATTTATGAGTGAAGTTTGGAACTAATATTTTTATTCCCTTGAAAAATAATTTTCTTTGCATTTAAGAAGCATTTTAGTTCAAACTGCGGTCACGAACGAGAATTACTTACTTTACATTGCATTTTAAAATGTGCCAAGGACTTTTACATCAGCCTGTAATTCTTTTAATGGATTTGGAATTTTTAATATTGTTTTTATTTTTGAAAGTATTTTAACTGCAATCATACCTAAAAAGCGTTAAAACAATCTTAAAAGGATGGTCTCCATACTGGGCATACTCAGAATTTTTTGAAAAAATACCAATTAAACTACTTATGTATGTTATAAAGGATCAGTCAAATTTAGCAGCGGAATTACAGTAGAAACTCAGTAAAAAATAAAATACTTTCAAATATTTGGCGTGAAAAAACGAAAGCGTCTCTCGATTTGGCAAGCAACACATTACCTCGCCAAAAGCAAACGATTTTAATGTAACTGAAAATTCTTTATCAATATATTTTAAAATGCGTGTAAATGATATTTATGAATTTAAATTTAAACAACTAAGCAGTTTAACACATAAATTTTCTTTTTGTAGTACATATTTATGTTGTTTGTTGCTGCTTTTATTTAATTTTATCACTGTAAAAATAATTTCATTTATAAAAATGTTTTCATATATTTAAGCGTATTCCAAAATAAAGACCGGATGAAGCTCTAATAATATATTCCAATATCAGAGAAGTTTTTGTTTCCATAACAACAAAGTTGAATCGACAATGCTCATTTGGACTTTATTTTGAGATTGAAACGATTTTATTATTATTTTTTTTTTAAATTCACAATATTTCGTATTTAACTTTTAGTATGCATATGGTAAAACTACAGTTAAAACAAACTAAAACTTTCAAACCTAACGTTGTTTATTTAAATATTTTTTTAAAATGCAAGTTCAACATGAAACATTTTTATCTTAAAAAATATCTGATATAAAAAAAAAAAAAGAATTGAAATTTATTTTTGTCGCTAACCGGTGATAAACCGCTAAATAAAGGAAATGTTCATTATTTTTTTACGAACGTTTGAAAGGGATTCTGGCGATTTTTTTTTAATAAACATATATAGCCACACGAGAAGAATACTCTGTGAGATTTTTTAGAATTTTTTGAGTTTGCCCGTATGGAGACCTTCCTTGTTAGTTAACGCCGATAAATGCTTCTTCTTTCGTCAAGATGCGTAAAAGGGTCTGTACGCATGTGCAAACGATTTCATTCCCCGAACGTTAAAAAAATGACTTTTTGAAGAGAGTGAGTTCCGCTTCATAATTAATATCTATGAAACTAATCAAAAAATTAAAATTCTGAGCTTCAGGTGCATCAGGAGAGATATTGGGCTCCTCTCAAAAAATTTTTGAGCTTCGTATGTGCCGTAGATTTTGCTAGCCATCGCAGACACACAGACAGACAGAGCGTTTTGTTCTTTTATTAGTATAAGATCAAGCACATATGAAACCGTTAAAGGAAGGGATTTATCAAAAATGCACACATTCTATTTAGAGCCTTTGCAAGACATTTAATTTTTATTTCTATACTTACTTTTTTATGCATCATCAGTGCACTGGTGAAGCAATCGGTGAAGCGACTAACGCAACTTCGTAAGAATTGTAACTTTTGTGACTTTCTAGCAATGGTTGTGTCTAAATTTTCCATTTCAGCTAGATAATAGCTTATAACAAATTAGCTTATTTTAACATGTAGAGTGCCACCCCGATCATCGGGACTGGCAGTGAACTTTCTCTTTAGCGTAATACTAATAATATATATTCTACATAAAAAATATGAGAATTTATTTTATAAAAAACATTTTGTTTCTAAGACGTTGTATATTAACAAAAACATTTAAAATATATTAAAACATTTTTATTTACATGTTTCAACTCACTATTAGATCAGTATTAACTCACTATTAATAGTGAGTTGAAACATATTAATAAAAATGTTTTAATATATTTTAAATGTTTTTGTTTATATACAACGTTTTAGAAGCAAAATGTTTTTTATAATATAAATTCTTATATTTTTTTATGTAGAATATATATTATTAGTATTACGATATAATTATTGTTGGACTTAATCAAGACTTACTAGTGTTATTTTTCACATTCATATCTTTCCCTTTAGGCCATATCAGTCACTGGGACTGACAGTCTAAAATATGATATAAAACTAAAAAAATATGTTGTTTTAAATAATGACTGAAAATTATTTCAAATTTACTTAACTTTTACTTATTACAGGAATTATATTTCCCTAATAATTACTTAAAACAAAATAATTATTTTAATTTTATATTATATTTTATACTGTCAGTCACCAGTGACTGAACTACCTAAACGAAAAGTACAGTGTCGCACTCAGCGTGTTAAATAGTGCTGTAAAAATAACGGCAAAATGAATACCCGTATGGTAACGTTGACTTTGAATTCTCTACCCGTTAAAAAGTATTCGTTTCGTTACTCGTTATTGTTCAGAAATTGAGTATTCGCAGTCATCGAGTATACGGCATATATCGTATAGAATAATATTTGGAAGAATTCGTATTAGTTAGTGCTGCCATCTATCCGTGAAAGTTACATTTATTGAAGTTTCGAAGTTTTATTTTAAAAATGAAAATGGAATATTAAAACCAGGACAGTAGCGAGAAGTCAATAATTAGGAATGGGGGGGGGGGGGGGGTTACTCATATATATTTTTCTCTCTCTTTCGTTGACACAGGAAGATAAATTACTGCATATTTACACTGTAGTTACCAGTGGTGTAGTCGTAAAAAAAGCAGAGGGCACACGCTCTATGCAGAGGGTATACGCTCAAGGCAGAGAGTATACCCTAGAGTGTATGTACTATAGCTTTCTTGAGAAACAGCGAGTATACGGTGTTATGCTCCATTAAAAAGTCCAGAAGGTATACGGCGTATACCCTCCACTACATCTCTGGTAGTTACAATGTTCCTGATTAAACTGTTGTAATAACCATGTGCAAATAAAATGAGCAAGTGTTGAAACACTTGTTTTAGTACAATTTAGTATTTTTGCAAAACTATGAAAAATCCTCAAAACTAAATTAGATTTTCAATAGAATTTCATTTGGGTTTTTGGAACATAAATTCATTGAGTGACCGTGGAATCTTTTCGGGGGGCGGGGGTTAAAATGTTTTACGGGGACTGAGCCGCCCGTAACACCTCCTTAGCTACGGCCATGGTTAAAATTCAATGCATAATTGTACACAGGGCTGCAATTAGAAATGAGTAATAGGTTAGTATAGAGGGGGGGGGGGCGCTCTAGGAAATGTAGGATGGAGCTCGTATTTTCATACAGCGCCGAAACTAGCCTTTTTTGCGCCCGGGGTAAACACGAATTTTGGCGCCACCCCCACCCCTCACATATATGCATTCTTTATAACAAACACTCCAAAGGATATCTTAATTTGGCGCCCCCTTCACCTTCTGATCTGTTGGCGCCCGGGGCACGTGCCCCTTCTAGTTTCGGCCCCGTTTTCATATAAGTATTTCTATAGCGGGTTTAACGGTGAGGCCACGGATTCATGACGCCCCCCCCCCCCCACGCTCTGTACTGCAGAAATATTCTAAAAATTACTTTAAAAATTAAACACATCTTAAATCCTTAACACCCCCCCCCCCCTTGTTCAATAATGCAAATCTTTCTGATTCTGAAAATGTCTACTCAAATCAAAATTAGGTAACATCTGACACATTTGTGAAAGTAATTTTAATCTCGAGAAATTTGCAAGTGTACTTATTCGGAAACTATGAGACTGAAAAATGTTTTCCATTTTTAAATAAAAGTATATTTAAAAAGAAAAAAAAACTTTAAAACATTTCATGAAATTCGGCATTTTAAACTAAATTTCCGTACGCAACTACTAATTTGTCCCTCATGAATGTGTTTGTCAAGTCTTAAAAATTATTGTAAAATATACTAACTAAACAACATTTTAAAATCATTTTATGCATTTATAAGAAAATGAGAAACATTTCAATTTCTTCATATCTGAATGAAATCTGTGCGACTTAAATATTTTTAGAAATACCAATGTTTTATTTTATTTATTTATTTGTTTCAATTCTTTGTTGAACTTCTTTTAACTGAATTCTTCGCTTGGCACAAGTATGAATGACACTTTGATTTATCCTTTAATTATCATTTGCTTTATCAAAAATATATCCACTTCTTATTTCTTTTTTTGTCATAATAAAATCATTGTGCGCGCGGCAGCGCGCAACAATAATATGATTGAGCGATAATGCTTAAGCATAGGAAACCGCAAAAACACGGATTTTTCAATTTTTCTTTTTGCAATAACTAACTAAATACTTATCCAATTTTGATGATTTTTTTTAAATGTTCGTCTGACCAAGAAGCACAACATAGCACAAAAATTATTTTTTTTTTGTTTATGGCATACTGTAGGTGTACTGTAGAGTATTCTGAAAATCGGACAAAAATTTTGTGTCACAGCACTTTTCTCGAAAACTACTAAAGATAAAAACTTAATTTTTTTTTTAAACAAAAGACAAACTTTTTATCCCGGGGTAGTCATCGAGAAAACGTTATTTCGCTGGGCGGTTTTTCTGAAATTGCGTATTTTCCAAACTTGGCTTTCATAGCTTTACGTTAAACAGTTTTTTTACAAGATGAAATAAAAGAATAGCAGTCATCAATCTAAGGTACTTCTGATCATCGGAGAGAAAAACCAGTTAAACCATTCGATTAAGCATAAAAAAATACAGAATGCTTTTTTTCTCTTATTTTTAACTTAATTTTTTAACGAATTATGAATTTTTTTGAAATTTTCGACATGCTGATTTTTGTCATTTTTTAATGAATCATTTACTGAATAATTATGCACGGTGTCTAGCCCTGGTGGCTGTCAAATTTGATTTTTAATTTTAAATTAGGCAATTTTTTGTACCATGCCAAATTTATATTTTATCCATTTTTTAAATTTATTTATATTTTGTTTTTAGCACAATGGCATCAATGGCAAAAATGCCTGGCATACCTGTCAAATATTGGGGCCCTGTATTTTAACAAAGTGTACTTACTATAAGTATATACCGTATTTATTCTAATAGAATGCACCCTCTAATAGAGCGCGTCTTCTAATAAAGTGCGCACCTTGGTGCTGATTGAAAAAATAAATATACGGAAACGATATAGTAGATACGTAGAAAACGATTACTTAAATGCATTATAGAGGATTCTCATCGATCAAAATAGAGATATTCTATCAAAGCGATGGAGTGGCGATGCAGCAAAAGTTTCAAATTTTGAACAATGTACCACTCTTGTAAACTATAGCGCCAAGGATATGCCCACTGTTAAAAATCTGCTGCATTTTGCTGCAACGCACTCTTCTGCTTGTATAGAAAACGGTTACTTGGCCGTGAAATGGCGCTTTCTCATTGGTTGGAATAGAGATATTATATACAAGTGGTGGAGGGCGTTGCAGCAAAATGCAGCAGATTTTTAACAGTGCACTGTTAAAAATTTGACCCATTTGTTGCAGAGTCACTCCACAGCTTTTATAGAATATCTCTTTATGGCCAATGAGAATGCTCCATAAAACAGTAAAGCAATCGTTTCCTATAAAAGCGGTGGAATGACGCTGCACCAAATCGGTCAATTTTTTTAACTGTGTATAGTGTAAAAATTGGCTACACTGTTAAAAATTTTATCTATTTTCTGCATCGTCACTCCACCGCTTTTATAGAAAACGGTTGTTTTACAGTGTTATGGAGCATTCTCATTGGTCATAAAAGAGGTTTCTATAAAAACTGTGGAGTGACGCTGCAGAAAATGGGTCAAATTGTAAACAGTGTATAGTGTAGAAATTGGCTTAAACTGTTAAAAATTTGACCCATTTGCTGCATCGTCACTCCACCGCTTTTATAGAAAACGGTTATTTTACTGTAAACATACATGCATACATGTGCATACATGCACGTAGGAGTCTTAGAAGTAAACCCTGCACCATGGAGATTCTACCACCCCTTGCCACCAAAAATGTTCTAGACTGTTTTGGGAACAAACTTTTATGTTTTTATTTTCAAATTTTATACATATTTTTGTTTATTTTGGATAGATTTCAAATTTTTCTAAATTAAACTTATCTATAGACTTTTTGCTGAGACATTCCCCTGGAAAATTTTTACTGTGCATGCCTGTTTACAATAATTCAAAGGAGTGTACCAAGAGTCACTCATGGACCAAAGAGTACACAGAGTGGGTGCCGGTCATGAGGCACAGCCGCTCTTACTGGCCTTCATTGTGAAGGTCTTTTTGCCTCTATGTAGAGGCTTCCTTCCCCCATGTGGGGGTTTAAATTCCTGATGGTGTTGCTTCTAGAAGGACACCTGAAGGATCCCTGATGGTGTTGCTATTATAGGGCACCTGATGGAAATCACCTTGGTAGTGGTACTTATACTCTACTTTTACATGCTCATTATGGGGTGTAACTGTAACATGGGTATGGCTATGGGTTTCCTAGCTGCCATTAATGGAGCTAACCAAGGTTCTGAGTGCAGTTACCTACATTTTTGCCTAAAAATGTAGTGATCTTCGTCTCAGCTGAGAGCAGTTTTGCTGTCTCAGAATTCCCGATGATGATAATTTTCTGTCAGTCTTCTTTGACTGATTACTGCACTGTCTCTTTGATAGTGCTTATCTGAGGGAATTTCAAATATACGTTGCATCAAAGTCAACCCACTTTTTAGAATACCAGACGAAGAGTATCCAATGTCTGAATGTTCAAAAAGACTATCCTTTTTTTGTATAAAAAAGAAATCTTTCATTAAAAGAAGGTAAGCAGTAAAAATGTAATACATTTAAAAAATACGGATTAAGAAAAAAAAAGAAGCATGGTTTTTTTTTTCTTTTTTTATCAAACTTTACTCTTGCATAAAAAAAGTTCCTGTTTTTGGCAAAAATAATGGATATTTGAATGAAAAAACTATTCTTTGAAAGGATTTATTATTTTATTCACTTTAGTAAAAAACTGATTTTTTTTTTTTTTTTTTTTTTTTTGAAAACCACCGTAGAATTCTGGTATAGAAAAACCTGTTTAAAAAGATTTTTAAATTTGTAACACCAGAGTATTAGAGTATGTAGCATTTTTTAATTTCAATACAAATAAGATTTTGTTTTCTATATATAAAATACAAAACAAGTTGTGCAGTATCCCTATGGAATATGGAAAAATAGAAGGACTAGTGAAAAATGCTCCAAGGAGCAGTGCAAAAGCAGAATATGATTTTAATTGAGCATTAAAAAGTAATGGACAAGTTTATTTTTTGGAAAAAGTACACAAACATTTAAAAGTAATGAACAAGTTTATTTTATTGAAAAAATGCCCAAGCATTTAAAAGTGATGGACAAGACTTGAAACTGAGTCAAGAACTAGTAAATAATTTCCTCAAGACTTGAAAATGGCTGATCATGCTCTTATGTGACAAGCATATTCAACGTCCTTTTTTTATCCCTGTCTATCTTAGTATTGACACGTTATCAGAATATAACATTGTGCTCTATAAAAGCTGAACTTTCAGAGCAAGTTTTTGATGAAGTAGCTAAATTTACCACATGCTGCTCCTTAACAATTTACTTGTGAAGTAGTAACTCTTATGGCAATTTTATTATGTCCAAGTACATAAAAAAAATGGAAAAGCAGTTGCTGTTTGGTTGTACATGTTACGTGCTTATCAGGAATTCTAACTTTATTAAAATCAAAATTTGCTTGAAATATACAGTGCTTTTAATAAACTTATCGATTACTTATGAAAATATAAAAATTTTAGCACTATTTTATCTTTTGCTAATAAAAATCCGCTTAAAAATTTTTAGAAAAAAGATTGGATAGAAAAACTGTTTTTTAGTGATAAGATTGCGTGCAAAAAATGGTTGTGATAAGAGTAAATATAGTGCAAAGCAGTAATATCAAGGCTTTGTTAAAGAGGGGCCAAGATGTGTTTAATATAGATACTGTATCTAATACTTGTTGTGAAAACTGAGTTTTTCTAAAGCACAGTGTTAGATTCTGCCCACATGCCTATACTAAGATAGACAGGGATAAAAAAAGGACGTTGAATATATGCTTGTCACATAAAAGCATGATCAGCCATTTTCAAGTCTTGAGGAAATTATTTACTAGTTCTTGACTCAGTTTCAAGTCTTGTCCATCACTTTTAAATGCTTGGGCATTTTTTCAATATAATAAACTTGTTCATTACTTTTAAATGTTTGTGTACTTTTTCCAAAAAATAAACTTGTCCATTACTTTTTAATGCTCAATTAAACTCATATTCTGCTTTTGCACTGCTCCTTGGAGCATTTTTCACTAGTAAATAAATGAATTAACAAGCCATATGAAATCCCAATCATTTGAGATTCGAGAATAACTAATACAAAGAGAATGACAGGTATTAGAGCTTTTGCAAACCGCATGCTATTCGTTAATAAATAATTGAGATAACACGATTGATATATTAATACTACCTCTAATACAAAATACCGAATCGTTTCTTTTGAATACTCGTTTTTGCATCGATGTACTGAAAAAATGATTAAACGAATTTCAAACACTACTTTCATTTCGGGATTTATACGGAATCGAAGTGTCTGCAGTTTTTGTCCGGACTTTAGACTCGGAATAAGTTATTCTCGAATTAGTATCATATACGGGTATTTCATTTAGTTGTTTGGGTATTAAAGAAGAAGAAAGATAGAAATGTGTTATAATTTGTTATTTCAGCATCCGTTCTTTTGCCGAATATGTAAGTGTGAATTTGGAGGGAGTTTTTGAAGCAGAAAAATATGCTTTTAGAAGAACGATTGTTTTGAGATCGTTTAGGGATTGTACTATTTACCTTACAGATGTGAAGTTTTTTATGCATTTTTAAAACTTATACAAAATAATTGCGCTTTTTTTTTTAGATTACATATTATGTATTAATATTTCGATTTAAAAAAAGAGCAATAGAAAAACAACGCGTGTTTATCATTTAAGAGTTTAATTAGACTAATTTTCTATTTATTGTGCATTTAATAATTTCACTGTAAAAAGAATGAAGCTTATAGTAGAGTAAATTATTCGTTATAGCTGTAATTAAGGAATGATGAAGTATTTCTGGAAAGATTTATGTTAGAAAGATCACCATCAGCGACGTGCGAAAGTGTGTGTGTGTGTGGGGGGGGGCGGAGATTTAGGGGGCGCAAAATTTATAATACTAACGTCAATTTTGGCCTATTATAAGAAAAATTTGGGAGGGCGGTGCCGAATTGTAAGTTTGCCCGGGCGCAATTTTGTCTTCGCTCGCCCCTGGACACCAAAGAAAAGTCTTAGATTATAACTTGGATTTCAATACAAAATGCTATTCGATTTGATATCACTTCTATTGCCATGAGTGCCAATTTTATGATTTCGTGCATTAGATTGAGTCTATAAATATGTTAGAAAAATTTTGCGATGTTAAGCGGGGTAAAACGTTTTTGAGAACTCGCTTAGTACGACTTTCCGTTATCGACAGGTTTCGTTATCGCATGTTTCACTGGTTTCACTCTAAATAGTGGACATTTCTATTCAAATACGCAATTAATATTTTTCTTTTTAATATGTACCCGTCTCAACAAGTATGTTAATACTTGTTGAGACAGACTCCCGAGAAACCATGAATTATACAAACATAAGCAGCGTTTGAAGTTAGTTCCACTTTGTTCGGTTGCATATGGACACCGGTAACGGCTAACGAGTGGTATTTCTAAGTAACGATTCGGGATTTCGTATCTTAGAGATTACCCGTTTCTTAGTAACGAATACGTACGGTTTGCAACAGCTCTAGTGTTAAACAGTTTTCAAGAACTTGAAAATCAGGAAACCTTTTCGCGATGGACTTTTGAGGATTAATACTTATTTCGGTACTACTAGGTTATCCCGTCGACCAAAAAATTATCGCCAAACAATAAGATTAAATGCCAATAATGGATGATCGTGAATGTCACATTCAATGACATTAAATACGATTCACGTGTTTAAAATGTCATTAAGTGATTTTTATTTCTACTTTTTATTAGTATTTTTATTAATATTCTACTAATTGTTTGTTTTTTCATTATTTAAAGTAAAAGTTATGTCAATATGTATAATTTGGGTATTAGTTTGGCGATTTGTATAATTTGGCGAAACTGGTCGACGGGTAAACGGAGTAATACCCTTATTTCATTTATAAAGCGATTTTTTAAAAAAACTAACATTGAAACAATATTAAAATGTTGCATTAATTATGCAGTAAAATTATGCATTTTACTGCATAATTTTATATTGGGCTCGAACTCTGATGGCAAAATTTTTTTCGTATTCGAGATTTGAAAAAGGAGCCCAAACTCATCTCCATTGTCGACGCTCCATCTTTCCTAGGGCTTTGGGTTTGGTTTGGTTTTTGTGACGGCCGATTATCTACTCGAGGGATATAAGCCCTAAGGGAAGTGTCCTTTGTGGAGGTCTTTCTAAGGGAACCTAACCCGGATTTACGCAAGGTTCGAAGAAAACCACGAAAACTCCCGCCGGCGGCCGCGATTGGGTTCGAACCCAGCATCTGTCGTCTACCAGTAAAGAGGTCAGAACCTCTCGGCCACTGGTGGGGCTCCTAGGGCGTTGGGTGTCTCTCTATATTTATTGCTGTATTAAATGTTTATAGATTATCCTCATTTTAGGTATTTACTTTTTAACTTCTTCAGACCTGAGGTTCACAAATGTGTACCTCCATTTTTTTCCTCATAAAAACTAAACAGTTCGAATTTTTTGCATTTTTACTTTACTTATATACAGCTGAATGTGTTTTGCTTTAAAACAAAACCAATAAATGTCAGCATTGACGAATATTCCCTCATAAAATAAATATTATTTTCATCCAAGTTTCGAAAATACTTTCAAGACATTGTAGCCAAGAAAGTAAGAAATATTCATGATTATTTAACTTAAATGCTTTACAATAAAAAAAAAAAAAAAAAAAAAAAAAAAAAAATGAGAATTTGCTGATCATTTACCTTTTTAAAGACCTTAATTTTGTTATTGTGTAAATTTATATTACAGATAGTTAAACTGGTGTTTTAAGGGGATTAGTAGTTTTATATTCATATTTATAAACCTAAATTACCACTCTCCTAAAGTACTGATTTCATAAAAATGACTCTTTCTGTAATCTATGGTGTCATTTTGACTATGCAAAAGCAATAAATATATATTTGTAGAGTAATATTATGCTCAGGTCTCAAGAGGATAACGATTCATCAGGCTTTCAAAGAAAAGCCCTAATTTATCTCTAGTGCCTGTGCACCGTACTGAATGTTTACCGCCCCATTTTAAGTATTGTCGTTATTATCTATTTATCGGGTGCATAAGCAAAGCGCACAGGGCTCAGCTATATTAATCGCTATATTTTTCATTCCTACTTCTTTTATTTTGGTTCACATTATATTTTGATTACATTCACGCATGCGCAGTGAAACATTATTTAATAAACCTGCTCATTTTTTCATGCAATTTTTATTACTTTTTAATTCGGATTACAGGATATTGTGTAAATGTTGTTTGTCATATTTTCTGAAAATATTTGTTTTCTTTTTTTTTATATTAAAAGCTCTGCAAGTTATAAGCAGAAAACTTTTTTTTATATTAAAAGCAAAAAACTTGGTAAATTTGGGACTGTTTTTATAAAAACCTTAATTTTTCTACGAGTTTACATGCTATCCTCATAAAAATTAACACAGTTTTTTACAACAAGCCACTTAATCGTAATCTGCAGTTTGAACACTTTTTCTGCATTAGTTTTGACAGGGTTATTCAAAAGATCTTCGTTCTTTTTAGCACTTTCCTTACAATGTTGAAAAGTGCTTATGTATTCGGTTTGTCTGCCCGTTTATCCGCGCTCTAACTCTCGTAAATATACTCGGATCACCATGAAATTATTATATGTTATTGACATTTACCGTAGCACAAACTCTATTGAAAATGAAGTTTCTACCATGATTAGTTTATTTACAGGGGTAGTCAAAAGTTCACCGTTACATTACGGAGTACGGGAAATAAAAACGTTTTAAATGAATTTTGAAGATGTTCCACCCTGTCAATCATATTAAAATTTATATACATTTACAAGATTCATATAAATATGTATTCTGTAAATTACGTTGAAAAAATAGCTATTATTCATTTACAGGGTCACGCAAAAGAACTCATTGTATAATGGTAGAAGAGGAAGTTGTGTGAGACTCTTTTTAACTATATTAACTATTTCATACATAATAAAATTAATATATATAGCTGAGGTTTAGTATGAATTATACGATACAGTCATGCATAATATGAAATATATAGCATTTACAGGAACACACAAAAGATTTCAAATAGTATATTCTTTCCTAAGTATTGTTCATGTATCTGATGATGGCTGATGAATGAATGAAATCCATTTTAATTATGATATGCGTGTTAAGTTTCACTAAATCTATGTATGTTATATGGTATGTATAAATACTATAGTTGATATGCAGGGCTACACAAAAGAGGTCGCAAACGTTACTGAATACGAATTTAAATTACTCAAAAGTGGTTTTTAAAAAGGTTATGCATTTTTACGCTGAACTGCATTCACTTTATAAGAAATGTTTGTAAAATATAAATAAAATGATATACAGGGCCACGCAAAGAATTGAATACATGGACGCCTATGAATGATAATTTCTGAGAATGTGATTTTAGTCATTTTAAGAATGTTTTAGTTTAAAATAAATTTTTAACTTAATACTGACGCATCATAAATTTACAAGGTAAGCTACAGGATTGAAGAAAATGATTCAAGTATGTTTCCATCGATTAGTATAAATTAGTATAAATTAGTATAAATTTCTGAAAGAAAAATTTCAACCTGCAAGACATTTTCTTACTAAACTAAATTTTCTCATTATATAGTATATAGTATATCAACCCATAGATCAAATACAGGGCTGTTCATCAGTATTGAAATACATATTTAGCTAAATACTATAGTTGATATACAGGGCTACACAAAAGAGGTCGCAAACGTTACTGAATACGAATTTAAATTACTCAAAAGTGGTTTTTAAAAAGGTTATCCATTTTTACGCTGAACTGCATTCACTTTATAAGAAATGTTTGTAAAATATAAATAAAATGATATACAGGGCCACGCAAAGAATTGAATACATGGACGCCTATGAATGATAATTTCTGAGAATGTGATTTTAGTCATTTTAAGAATGTTTTAGTTTAAAATAAATTTTTAACTTAATACTGACGCATCATAAATTTACAAGGTAAGCTACAGGATTGAAGAAAATGATTCAAGTATGTTTCCATCGATTAGTATAAATTAGTATAAATTAGTATAAATTTCTGAAAGAAAAATTTCAACCTGCAAGACATTTTCTTACTAAACTAAATTTTCTCATTATATAGTATATAGTATATCAACCCATAGATCAAATACAGGGCTGTTCATCAGTATTGAAATACATATTTAGCTAAATACTATAGTTGATATACAGGGCTACACAAAAGAGGTCGCAAACGTTACTGAATACGAATTTAAATTACTCAAAAGTGGTTTTTAAAAAGGTTATGCATTTTTACGCTGAACTGCATTCACTTTATAAGAAATGTTTGTAAAATATAAATAAAATGATATACAGGGCCACGCAAAGAATTGAATACATGGACGCCTATGAATGATAATTTCTGAGAATGTGATTTTAGTCATTTTAAGAATGTTTTAGTTTAAAATAAATTTTTAACTTAATACTGACGCATCATAAATTTACAAGGTAAGCTACAGGATTGAAGAAAATGATTCAAGTATGCTTCCATCGATTAGTATAAATTAGTATAAATTTCTGAAAGAAAAATTTCAACCTGCAAGACATTTTCTTACTAAACTAAATTTTCTCATTATATAGTATATAGTATATCAACCCATAGATCAAATACAGGGCTGTTCATCAGTATTGAAATACATATTTAGCTAAATACTATAGTTGATATACAGGGCTACACAAAAGAGGTCGCAAACGTTACTGAATACGAATTTAAATTACTCAAAAGTGGTTTTTAAAAAGGTTATGCATTTTTACGCTGAACTGCATTCACTTTATAAGAAATGTTTGTAAAATATAAATAAAATGATATACAGGGCCACGCAAAGAATTGAATACATGGACGCCTATGAATGATAATTTCTGAGAATGTGATTTTAGTCATTTTAAGAATGTTTTAGTTTAAAATAAATTTTTAACTTAATACTGACGCATCATAAATTTACAAGGTAAGCTACAGGATTGAAGAAAATGATTCAAGTATGTTTCCATCGATTAGTATAAATTAGTATAAATTAGTATAAATTTCTGAAAGAAAAATTTCAACCTGCAAGACATTTTCTTACTAAACTAAATTTTCTCATTATATAGTATATAGTATATCAACCCATAGATCAAATACAGGGCTGTTCATCAGTATTGAAATACATATTTAGCTAAATACTATAGTTGATATACAGGGCTACACAAAAGAGGTCGCAAACGTTACTGAATACGAATTTAAATTACTCAAAAGTGGTTTTTAAAAAGGTTATGCATTTTTACGCTGAACTGCATTCACTTTATAAGAAATGTTTGTAAAATATAAATAAAATGATATACAGGGCCACGCAAAGAATTGAATACATGGACGCCTATGAATGATAATTTCTGAGAATGTGATTTTAGTCATTTTAAGAATGTTTTAGTTTAAAATAAATTTTTAACTTAATACTGACGCATCATAAATTTACAAGGTAAGCTACAGGATTGAAGAAAATGATTCAAGTATGTTTCCATCGATTAGTATAAATTAGTATAAATTAGTATAAATTTCTGAAAGAAAAATTTCAATCTGCAAGACATTTTCTTACTAAACTAAATTTTCTCATTATATAGTACATAGTATATCAACCCATAGATCAAATACAGGGCTGTTCATCAGTATTGAAATACATATTTAGCTATATACAGTAACCTTCTTGCTCTAAATGGCGAAGTTTTGTTAAGAAATTCATGAAGTGTTGGAAAATGCTTCAGAATCTATGCATAAAGCATGTATTTCTTACTTGTTCAATTTGTTGACGGTCCCTATGGGTTTCGGCGGAGGGGGGGGGGGGGACCCTTGCAAAAATATATGATCTGCACTATTCTGTTTACATACCTGGAGTTTCAGGATGATTCCTCATGCATTTATTAATGTATTTAAGAAAACGTCTAAAATCGCAATTGGTCGGTCACCTTTGGTCATATTTGTACGGTAAATTTACAGTAACGATGTACATAATTTATCAATTTAGACACAAATACATAATCATAATGAAAATTTTGCTTTATTTAATTACAGAGTTTGAGCAAATAAATAATTTAAAAGCTTGTCTTTTAAAAAAAGTGATGTCAAAAAATTAGAAAAGGTGTATCTGGCACTGATTGATTAACAGTTAATTTTACTGTTATTGGATGTGTTACATATTATTCTCGTTAGAGGGCAGCACCAAAAAACTCACATCAAGCGTTAGTGCGTGAATTTTCTATAGCCTCTTCAAATAAAGTAATATATATGAAAAAAGAAAAGAAAGCGTTACTCACTTTCTAAATAAAAAAAGGCCTTTTTTTAAAAATGTGTAAAAAGTCTATTTGCAAAAACGATGTCGAAAATTTAGAAAAAGTGTATTTCACATTGGTCGATAATGTTACTTTTTCGATCGTGTTACATTTCTTTTTCATTAGGTGGCAGCACCAAATCATTTTCATAAAAAAAAATGCTCTGTATTTCTTAGAGCCGGCTCTTAGATTTTGTGCGGCTGATAGATAATAAATATATATATATATATATAAACAAACATAAAAAGAAACAAGTTGGAAATTGCACGTGAAGCGTAGCAAATGAGGTGCGTTCGTACGATAACTAAGTTTTAAAAATATCACCCTCATATACCAATCTCATAAAATTGTAAATAATTACAATTACAATTAAAATGCGCACCAAACAATGTTCTCCCTATACCATTATGCAATGGAATACTTTTGTGTGGTTTTGTAAATCAATAACAAATATTCTTTACACCACAGATTATTCAAAATGTATATTATAGTATGTATTTTATAGATGCATATCAATTTTATTACGTTCGAATGAGTGTAACACCATTAAAATGCATTTGAAACATTTTTTCCCATTAACCATAATGTAACGGAACACTTTTGATTGTCCCTGTAGTTGAATTATGCATCCAATTTTTATAAAATTTGAAATAACTCGACAAAATTATGTAATAATTGTGTATTTAAAATTTCAAACGATTAAAATGCATTTGAAACTTTTTTCCCCATTGACCGTAATGTAACGTAATTTTTTTTATTGTCCCTGTAATTGATCTATGCATCCGATTTTCATAAAATTTGAAATGACTCGACAAAATTATGTAATAATTATGTATTTTAAATGTCAAACGATTCAGTTGGGTAGTTTTTGCGTTGTTATATGCGGACAGACAGACAGACAGAGAGACGGACAGACGGACGGACTGAACGACAACAATAGGTGCTACGTATTTACATAATTACGAACGCACCTAAAAAGAAATTTTGGCTCCTTTTTTAAACAGAAAAAAAATCTGATGATATTAAAAGAACGATTTCATAAAAAAGTCTCTCCAGTCTGCTGCGTATATATTACACTGTCAATCAATTTATATCTCTCTTCATGTCTCAGCTCTCAACTACTTATTCAGTGTTTAATTCAAGTGGGTGGGATCATTCACCTCCCAAGGAAAGAGATTTCAACCCTGTACTCACTGCAAGCCAAAACGATAATTTTTTAAATATCTTATAAAACCGTTGCATTGTTTAGAATCACTTACAGGGAAATTACCGTCAGCTTTTTTTCAGCCAGGGTTGGTATAATGCGAGCTGGTGGGGACATCTCTCCCCCACTAGATCAGTAAAATGATCCGAAACTTATATTTTTCCGAGCTTCGAAATGTTGCGTTAAGAAACTGTAATAAAATAAATAAATAAACACCTTTAAAGTGTTCAGTAATTTTCAAAAAGAATATTTAATATAGTAGAATAAAAATTCCTGTGAATTACAATGGTTCGTTGAAAAAAAAATATTCTTGGTAAAGTATGCTCCATATACTTATTGTTATGATTGATCAAAAAAGTGCTTTTTATTTTTACATATATTTTTTTTGAATCTGCAGTATTTTAATTAGCTTATAAATTATTGCAAAATTTTCCAATTTTTTGGTAATAAAAATTTTTTCGTTGCTATGGGAGCGATATGCACATTGGAATAAGTCACTGACTAAATTCTATAATTCTGATGTATTATTGGCAGATAACTTTAAATAAATATGAAAATCACGACATTTTAATGCATTTAGAGTATAAATATCATATTTTATGTATAGAATAATACATATTCTAGTAAACTTCGGAATGTAATTTATGCAATTTAAATTAGAATTATTAGTTTTTTGTATTACTATTTTTGTGCATGTTACACTGAACTATATTCAACTGAACTGAAAATTCATTGTCGATACGTTCTTTTTTTCGGAATTATAAAATAACAAGGAAGAACCCGTCGAATTTCGACGAAAGAAAATATTTATGAAGGAACTGTTACATTGACTTATACTAAATCTACGAAATTAGTTACAATAAAAAATGCATCTAATTTTGGTTTGTCTAACCCTCATACACATATTATTTTAACCCTAAAGTTTTGATGCATGAAACACACTTGCAGGGATTTTAAAAATACATATCAGAATTTTAAGTAAAGCATTTAAAAAAAGAAAATGCCAGTAACAGATAACCTTTAAAAGGCCGCCAAAAAAGCATTCGAAGCAAAGACCACATGTTAATTTTGCTGATTGGAATAAAATTTCGAAAAGAGTTATGTATCTAGAATTTAGACAGGATATCTAATATACAAATATACATTACTGGCCAAAAAAATAGTAATTTTTTTAAAAATAGAAATGGCGGTTTTCGAAGACAATTAAAAAAAAAAAAAAAATCTATCTACGAACTTTTAAAATTAGACAGCAGTACATTATAAATGATTTCTTTGACAAGTTTCATATCATAAAAAAAAAAAAAAAAAAAACTTTAAAAAAGTATTTCTATCAAAATTTAAAGAACTTTACACACGCTAAAAATGTAATTTAATAATTTACAATAAACTTTTCTACCAAAAATTGAACCGACTTCAAAAGCTACTGCAAAGTTAAAAATAATTTTTTTACAGAATAGTATTAAGAAATTAAATTATGAGCGTAGTATTTATCATGCGTATTATTATATTTATGTAGATTAATTTGATTTTTTGAAGTCGGTGCCAGCCAAGCCAAGTTACATGTTACATTATTTAATATTTAGTTTAAAATTTAACTTTATTCTTTTACGATTTGCATTGGATAATTAATTTTAATTTTGAACTTGGCTTGGCTGGCACCGATTTCAAAAAATCAAATTAATCTACATAAATATAATAATACGCATGATAAATACTACGCTCTTAATTTAATTTCTTAATACTATTCTGTAAAAAAATTATTTTTCACTTTGCAGTAGCTTTTGAAGTCGGTTCAATTTTTGGTAGAAAAGTTTATTTTTCTCTTTTTAGTTAAAAGTTAACGATTTTTTGAAGTCAGTTAATAAAAATTATAATACGGGAAAAATCACTGTAAACCATACACGTATGTCAGGAGTGGGGTTCGAACCCACGATCTCTTTCAAGAACCAGAAATCAAATCTGCTGTCTTACACCGCTCAGCCACCTGACAGCACTTGCAGTCGGCGAGCTTAGTCATAGTCCATGTTACTTTTAGTTTGCGAGAAACCACTAATTTTATTAATTTTACTTAATTACTAAAAATGTTCTGAACCAATTTCAATGAAATAGAAGAAGTACCAATGGAAGAGTAGCCTCTTTCATTTAACACAAAAAACAAGTTAATCGGTTGGGTAATTTCGGAGTAATCGGTGAACATACATAGAAAAAAATATATATTCGCGCCGAATTGATAACATCCTCTCCTTTTTTGAAGTCACTTAAAATATATATATATAACACGGAAAATTTTTTTGTATACTATACACATATGTCAGGAGTGAGATTATAACCGACACTCTCTTTCAAAATCGGAGATTAAATCTGATGCCTTAGACCTCTCGGCTGTCCGGTTGATTGATTGATTGATTTTTGTCGTCCGATTATCTACGCTAATGGGATATAGGACCAGGGGGGGTGCCCTCCGTGGGGGTCTTTCTAAGGGAACCTAACCCGTATTTACGCAAGGTTCGAAGAAAACCACGGAAAACTCCGAACGGTTAGGCCGACAGCCGCGATTGGGTTCGAACCCAGCACCTGCTGTCTACCAGTTGAGAGGTCCGAACCTCTCGGCCACTGGTGGGGCCTTCGGCTGTCCGGACTTTTTGCTCTTCAGAGAACTTATTCAATGTCATGTTACTTTTCGCAAGTCTATTCTCTTTTTGAGTACTCTTTCACTCTGTAGTAACGGTTAAATACAAAAAATTCCTCATAGCATAATTAGTATTTAATTTGTTAAATATATATTTAAAAATTGTAATACGGAAAAGATTATTGTATACAGGGTGGGGTTCGTCAGGAGTGGGGTTCGAACTCACGCTGCCTTTCGAAAACCAGATCTTAAATCAAGCGCCTTAGACCGCTCGGCCATCCTTTCATCGGAAAATTTATTCGACATCCATATTATTACTGATTTGCGAGAAATCACTAATTTTATTAGTTTTTGCCTAATTACTAAAAAAGTACTGAACCAATTTCTATGAAACGGAAGTGGTACCAATTCGAGAGCAAGCTCTCTCATTTAACACCAAAATCAAGTTAATTGGTTGGATAGTTTCGGAGTAATCGGTGAACATACATAAAAAAAAAAAATACATACGCGGTGAATTGATAACCTCCTCTCCTTTTTGGAAGTCGGTTAACAACTATTTGGAAAGTGATATTTTCAAAGAAATTCTATATTTAAATTAATAATAATAAACATCATTTTTAGGATAATTATAACAGGTCATATATTACGCACGCCTGCATTTAACATTAATATTCCTAAACCAATGATGAAAAAAACAGTAATTTATACAGCTCATATTCAAAATATTAGAATAATTGAGAAAAAGTAATAAGAAAAAATTATTTGTCATTTATTTATTTTTTATACTAAGTAAATGCAATTAAATTTCTTATAAATTAAATCTGGAATGTTTAGATAAGATTTTAACATTTATAAAATATAAAATACAGCACAATAAATTAGGTATACAGCTTCCTTAAACACACCAGAATATTAGAATAAAATTTAGATTGGTTCAAAATATTAGAATATTTTATTTTACGCAACAATATTACCTTATGAATATGAAGTAAATGGTAGTTAATATTTTGTAGCATCCCTTTTAGCTTTCATAACAGCGTACAATCGATCTTGCATACTATATACAAGGTGTTTACAAACTTTTCTATCAATATTAGCCCAAATACACTTTATACGTGCCACTAACTCAGTTTTACTTGAAGGAGGATTTTCTTGAAGTTTTTTCTTCATTATACACCATAAGTTTTCGATGGGATTAAGATCTGGTGAATTTGGTGACCAAGGAAGTACCTTAATGTTGCGTTGGCGGAACCAATTCTTAGTTGACACCGAGGTATGCGGGGACGCTAAATCTTGTTGAAAGATGAAATCATCTTCAAATAAATCTTCTGATGATGGAATCATGTAATATTCTAAAATTTCTTGATATATCAGAGAGTTAACCTTTTCGTAGACGATGCATAACTTTCCAGGTCCTTCTGCACTCATACAACCCCAAACCATGACACTAGCAGCAAATTTTACGGAACGTTTAAGGCATTCTTTATCAAATGCTTCTTGCTTCATTCTCCAAACTCGAATACCTTGATTACCATATGAAACACAAAGCATACTTTCATCACTAAATAATATATTTTCCAATCTTCATTGCTCCATAAACGTTTTGATTTACACCAATTCAATCTTATACGCTTTTGTCTTGCAGTCATGAGAGGTTTTGTTTTCGGTACACGAGATTCAAATTTAAATTTATGGAGACGTCTTAATGTTGTCGATGTAGAAACTTCAACTCCTTCTTCTTTCCATTTTCGGTGCAAGAATCGCACACTTTTAAAACGGTTTTTCTTAACTATAGGCTTCAGTTTCCTGTCATCTCTAGCAGATGTTTTTGGTTTTCGGCCACCATTTCGGCGATTATTTTGAAATTTTCCAATTTTTGAATATTGTGTTAGTATTTTACTAACGCTCGATTGCGAACAATGTAAATAATTCGCTATAAAACATTGATTTTTACCGTGCCGATACAAATCAACCATACGAGTTTAGTAGATTCAGGAATATCACTCACACGGCCCATTTTAAGACGAAAAAGAAACAAACTGCAAAAAAAAAAAATACTGATTTTAAATAAAATAGTCTGAATTTAATCAATGATGCCACCAGTTAAGAATTGGTAATAATTAAAGGAGAATTAATGTGAAATATTCTAATATTTTGAACCACTTGAATAAATATTCTAATATTTTGACTTTTCAAAATAATTTTTTTTGCAATTAATCTTTTCAAAAATGATATTAAATTTAAGATAACAAGTAAGTTTAATCAACAATAAGTTCTTAATAAAAATTTCGTTTGCATATTTTCATTAAAAGACATTAAATTACCAAACGATATTTTCAATTTCTAAAAAAAAGGTAATTATTCTAATATTTTGAATATGAGCTGTAGATAGACAACTTTAACTGCTTAAAATGTGCATTTTTATTTGATGGAGTTAATCAGACTGACTTCTGAACGCCTCATATTATCTATGACATGGATTAAACATTAATATTCCTGGATCCATCACAAACAAATTTTAAATGAAATTTGAGTTTTACAATTTTCGGAACTGCAAATTTTTCAACTTCTTAGCATCTCACATTCAAAATTTTTTCACTTTCAAATGAAATACACTAAAACCCCGATAATTCGGATTAATTGGGACCGGACCCAATCTGGATTATCGAAATCCGGATTATTCGGAGAATTAGGAAAAAAATGAAATAAAATAAAACATACTTACAGAAAATCCCTTTTATGTTAAACTTGTTGAATATTTACAGACAGTAAAAGTGTTTACTTTGCTTAATTCTTCCGAAAAGATATTAGAAAAAGTTTTTTTTTTATTATTATTCAGAATACGACGATGAAACAAGTTAATGTTATAGAAATTATCCAATCGATTCTCAAACTTGGAAAAAAAAAATGATCAAACCGATCCGGATTAACGGGGTCCGAATTAGCGGGGTTCTACTGTATGTTTGAAATCTCTATCAAAATTTGTTTTCAAATTATTAATTTTTTTTTTTTTTTTAGTTTTTATTACTCTTTTTGTCATTGTGGCAACAGAAGTACTTTGTTTTTGGACATTAAACTTGGACCAATCAGAAAACGAATAAAATAAACCAACTTTATCGCGGAATTAAACCAATAAAAAGATTCAGATATACTTTAGACTTCTCAATTCTCTAACGTAAACAACAACTATTTTTTCCAAATAGTTAAAAAAAACTTCTTTGGCAGCTACCATATTTGTGTCGGTGCTCGTCAGCCAGTCGTCAGCAACACACAACTTTTTAGGTGCGTCTGTAATTATGTAAATACGTAGCACCTATTTATGTCGTTCAGTGCGTCCGTCTGTCCGTCTGTCTGTCTGTCTGTCTGTCTGTCTGTCCGCATATAACAACGCAAAAACTATCCAACCGAATCTTTGCGAAATTTAAAATATATAATTATTACATAATTTTGTCAAGTCATTTCAAATTTTATGAGAATCGGATGGATAGATCAATTACAGGGACGATCAAAAGTATTCCGTTACATTACGGTCAATAGGGAAAAATGTTTCAAATGCATTTTAATCGTTTGAAATTTAAATTACATACTTATTACATAATTTTGTCAATTTCTTTCTTTTTTTTTTTAAATAGGATGCATAGATCAAATACAGGGAAAATCAAAAGTACTCCGTTACATTACAGTCAATGGAAAAAAAAAGTTTCAAATGCATTTTAGTAATATTACAGTCATTCGAACATAATAATACTGATATGCATCATAAAGTACATATTATAATATAGATTTTGCATAATCTGTTGTGGAAAGAAAATTCGTTATTGATTTACAAGGCCACACAAAAGTATTCCATTACATAATGAGTATAGAGAGAACATTGTTTGGTGCGCATTTTGATTGTAATTAACTATTTACAATTTTATGAGATTGATATATGAGAGTGATATTTTTAAAACTTCATTATCGTACGAACTCACCTCATTTGCTACTCTTCACGTGCAATTTCCAACTTCTTATTGAACAAAACGTGTCAAAAAGTGCTGAATGCCCGAGTTATGCTAAATTAAAAACCAATCCAAAACTACAAAAACATCACATTGATGCAAGTCTAAAATCTCTATCTTCCAATGTCTTAAAATTCAATATATGGCGAAAATTGGCATCTACTAATCAACCACTATTGAACTTTGATGGCATAGATGATTTAAGATATTACTGGTATGACTTAAAAAGTGAGTCACATCCCTTTTCAAAATGTGTACAAGCCGGGTTCTCGCTGGCTTTTGACCAACATTAGGGATTTGGCGAATATGAGATAAAAAACAGTGGCCAAATGAAAAGGAATGTTAGCAAAATAGATTCGGCGGAAACACTGAAAAATGTATCTTTATTGTATCTTTTTTTTTTTTTTTTTTTTTTTTTTTTTCAAAATGTTCTTTTTTTTCTTACATAATAGAAATTTGACTAAGTACATTCTAACTCTCTCCTCAGTGTTTAAATGTTTTCGATATTTAGCAATCTAAATAAAAATTAAAAACAGCTATTATTGATTTATCATTGTGAAAATTTTTCAGATTTAGATTCTTAACTGATAGATTTTTTTTTTTAAATTTGACCAACCATTGATTATTTTGCATTCAACCAATAAATGATACATAGATATAGTGATTAATTGGCAACGTATAAATTTATATCGCATAGTCATTTCTGTTTTGGGCCCTTGCTAAACTGAATTGATGTTAAATCAGCATCGCTGTAAATAGAACTATGTAAAAGGCATGGTGTGAATGAACATGTAAAGTAACATCCAGTTTTGGAGCAACGCAGATAAGAATCTCCACTGTATTGGCACACACATAGACCGTGGGCCCGTAACCATTATCGTTCAACTTCGTTTCAACATTTTGGGGGCAACTTAATTCATGCATGACTATTCTAATGATCTTTAAAACTTCAGAAAACATGAAAGTTCTGGATCCGAAAGTTGCACATTAATTAAAAGTTAAAATCAAAACATGGAACTCTTTTTTTCTTTAATAGGTTTTGTATAGCTATCCGCGATTGGCGCGTTTTTACACCAAGAGCCAATAAAAACAGCTTTTACAGATGTTTCTCATCGCCGTTGTCAAATCAGAATGTAAACAAACTATCTACTGAGGAACACAGGCATGTACTTAAATTATATTTAACTAAATATGATTAGATTATCTGAAATATTAGACATTGATAGATGTCAAAATATGCACTTCTTCGAAAATAAATATGTCGAAGTTGTCAGGATTTGTTTTTCCCCTTTTTAAATTTAATTTTCTAATATTGTCGACACAATCTTTTTTTTTTTTTTTTTTTTGGCGCCATTTAGTGAGGTATCAAAAGTGATAAAGAATTATGGAATTAATCGAATTACCTAAGAAATGAAGATTTATTTTTATTAAATATTTTATTTTATTTTATTTTGTATACAAAGGTGAGTCACATCTTTAAACTCAAATAAATTATTTTATGGCAGTAAATTTTATTTATTACACACCAATTCTAGAATATATATATATATATATATATATATATATATATATATATATTTGATTCATTTATGAGTGTACATTATACATATGTAATGAAATCGTTTCAAAATTAACAATCCTAAATAAATATGTAGGTACATAAATACAAAAACAGAAATTATGAAAATAAATTATATACTTCATAAGTGAACCAATGATATTTTTTTATGAATTTTCTTTGAAGAAAAATTTTACTTCTAAAGTGATTTTTCATAAACTAAAACACACACGCTCATATGTATATGGATAAATAATTACGATGCAAATTAAGAAGTACTGCATGTATTGTAAGTCACTTAAGTATATTTTGTTTTTTTTCTTTCATTTATTTGACACATATCTGAAAACGAAAAAATTAGTATGAAAGAAAAATTTCCTTCTTCAATTTACTTTTACAATCATGTTTTTATCCTTTGAAAATAAATCAGTTTAAACTTTAAAACATGATATAAGAAATGTGCTTATTATATATATTTACAAAACTATTTTTATTCATCCATTATTTTACCAAATATTATAATTTCTATAACAAAACAAAACAAAACAAAAATTAATGAATGAAAGTAATAAGTTTTTATATAAGAATACATTTTTTCTACAATATTATGAGCTATGTGCTTAACAGATCACATGTCCGATTAACAAAACACAATCAGGGCCGTAACTATAAACTTGGGGGCCCCGGGGCAAAACCTCCGGGGGGGCCCCCAGGGAGGGCAAACTGGGACTTTGCCCCGGGATAGTTTCTTTTCTCGCACACCGTTGTTTAAATGTACATAGTACGACAAGCCCAAAAATGACTAAAAAATGTAGAATTGGACAACTCTACTCGGCAGGCACTTGGCGGCGACGCCAATTTTGCCGATCCCACTGAAGTTAGCATAGGGAAGAAAATACGGACTTCTGATTGGTTGAATACTTTAAACAGCATTTTATTTAGCTTCATTTTTTAATATATGTAACTTAATCATGCTTTTCTGTTTAAAAACGTTTTGAAAGATGGATTGTGATAATTTTTTTTTTTTCGATTTTATGTATTTATTATAGACTAGTTGACCCATCCGGCATTGCCCGGGACACGTTATGATAACCTTAAGCAAACAATTAACACTTTAGATCTACAATTTGTCAAAATTAAGCATAGGATATGAATTATTCATTAAATAATATTTTAAAGAAATGCATAAAAAAATGAGGAAAAACTTTTAAAAAGGCCTTTGGACCTCAATAAAAACATCAGGGTGTACGTTCTGAAATAAGAGTCCAAAATTCAACTTTAAATTTATGCATTGAGAAGGTTTGATAATAAGTGGGTGAAATATGCATGGAGAACAAAAATTTCAAGGTGCCTGAGCCGAGACCATATTAGGGTCTCAGGCTTTTAAATGGAATATAAGAACATGGGAATAACTAAGTGAAAAAATAGTTTCAAAAATGAAGATTGGATTAAGAGAGGGCAGTTTAATAGCAATTTATGGTACAAAATCTTCAAGGAGCCAGGAACTTATTTCGCATGTAGTTGGGTATAAAATATTTTTTGTAGCTATTAAAGTAATGGGAGGAAGCTAAAGCAATGTGAAAGAAAATTGCAAGCAATCCGGATCATTTTTAAAGAAATTGCACCAACGGCCCCAAGAACGCGATTAATATTCAAAATTGGTGGTAGCTAGACTATGGCGGTTTCTTAGTAGCTGATGGATTTAAGAAGTTGTTTAAAAAAAGAGTTAATTGAACCATTTTAAAGGGATTTATAATAAGGGCCCAAAAAAGACAACTGACAGTTAAAAAGAGGGCCCTAACAGGAAAACATGTTAAAATATCTTAGTACTTAGCTCTTTAGATCTACAATTAGTCAAAATTAATCATAGGGTATGAATTATTCATTTTAATAATATTTTATCGAAATGCACAAATTGATTCGGAAAATGTTTTAAAAAAGGGTCCTAGCCGCGGATGAAAATATGAGAATCCTGTCCCTGAAAGAAGAGTCCAAGACTCAAATTTAAAATTTTTGCACTGAGAAGGGGATAAATTTAAAGAGTGAACTATGTTTGCCTCACAAAATGTTCAGGGGCCCTAGACTGAGCCCTACGATTCCACAGGAGGCCAAAGTGTCTTATATGGAATGTCAAAACATTAAAATATCTAAATGAATAAAGAATCCTAAAAATGAAGATCGGATTAAAAGCAAACAATTTATTAACAATTTATTATTACAAAAACTTCAATGGGCCCCAAGGGGCCAGAAATTTATTTTGCATGTAGTTGGGTATAAAAATATTTTTGTAGTTATTAAAATGATGGAAAGACGCTATAACTATGTTAAATAAAATTGAAAGCAATTTGGTTCATGTTTAAAGAAGCTGCATCAAGGACCTCAAGAAAGCAATCGACAAACAAAATTAATGGTAGCTGAAGTCTGAGAAATTCTTTTGTCGTTCATGTAATAGGTAGAGAGAGGACATAAAAAATTGATAGAAGAAAAAAAGCTAGTGATTTGGACCATTTTTAAGGGAGCTATAATATGGGGCCCTGTAGGGACCAACTGACAGTTAAAACCAGGGCCCTAATATGAAACCATGTTAAAATATTTTATTTAGTACATACCCCACAAACACTCTAGTTAAGGCCTTAAGCTGGTTTCGTCACGGCCAAAAGGAGTTAAGGCCATTTGTACAAAAACAATGCTGTACCGCAAGTGAGCTGCCGCTAATTGCGGCAGTCATCGCCGAGCCGTTAAAGGCTCGGCGATGACAGAACTGTTGCATTTACTTTGCCGGTAAACTCTTAATGGTCGGTTTCGGGCAAAAAAGTAATGGCCCTCCAACATCTAGAAAGCAGAGGGCTAATATAAACTGACCAGTATTTTTATTTTATGAGAGAAAATGTATATATTTTTGGTCTTTATTTCTTTCAAAAATTACTTTAAATCTGAGTTTTAATAAGGAGAGATTTATATACGAGATATAATTTACGAGATTTATATTTAAAACAATAAAATAAATGACATATTTTATTTAGTTTGAAAATATTTATATAAAAAATAAAAATTGTGCTCAAAATGTATGCAGAATTCCAAGTTTTTTCTTCACCGGCACACTGTTACATTCATTATTTATAAAAAAAAAGTTGGAAAAAAATGAATAAATATTTAAAATATAGTAAAATAATTTAAAATAAATATTAAAACAGAAAAACGCTTTTAGATTGTCCCTAAAGCAGTCCATGTCCACCCCCCCCCCTCCTCCCAATTACTCAGTCATGCAAAACTTTAGCATACATGCATAAAATAATTTTTAATCGTACATGCATAATATATTTCTAAAATTGTCGATTTCTGTATTTCTAAAGTTGGCTTAGAAATACAATTAGTTTCACATTTTTTTTTTCTAGGAAAGATCATTCTAAAATTTGAAAAATGGTGTTATTAGAAAAAAAAGAAAGAATGTATTTTGATTTATTTGCATCTGCAAGCGCGGATAACTTTACATGGATATATTTCAGTGGTCATACTGGAAATAATGAATATATTATTCAATTTATATTGATTTTAATAGCCAAAATAAACAGAACACAAATTTTTAAGAAATTGGAACAATACAAAGATTTAAATACAGTAAGATGCATTCATTGGAAATGCATATTATACAAAATATTTACAAGATATTTACTGATAAATGTGAATTTTTTTAGTATATATTTTTCAATTCTATAAAAAAGGTATTTGTTGCAAACAAAATGGATGAAATGGCATTCAAATTGTTTCAACAAGAATTTTTTGCTGAATGCGAGTCAGTAAAGAAAAAAGAAAAAAAAGGGGGGAGCATATAAACTGTTTCTAAAACGTAAATTTTTAATATGATTTCAAATATATATGCATTTTAAATAAAATTCCGGGGGGGGGGATTTAAAATCCTGATTCAAAGGAAGAAAGAAAATTCCCTTTATCTGTTAAATTCCTAACATTTATATGTATTTATTTGCTTTATTATATTTTTACTAATAAAAAATACAGATAAAGCCATCTATTGTTTTTCATATGTCGGATAACCGTCCCTTTCAAACAAAACTCATTAAAGATCAAAACACCATGTCGCCACAATAAACGACCCGACGAGTGGTGAGAAAAGTGGTCAGATCTGTTTGGGCCTTAGGAGAATACATGCTCTCCTTCAAGGTCAACAAGTACAGGGGGGAATTTTCCAAGAATTTTGGACGGTGTGCTGATAAGCAGATCATTTCAGTTAGACCGTCACATAAGGGAGAGAAAGCATGTTTAACGAATGCTACCTTCAGTTTGGATATTTTACCACAATATAGGTATGTTTTATTATGCTTATTCATTGAAGAATTATTAATTTATAATTCATTATAACCTCTTGAGTTTTTTTTGCATCGACCTTACGATTGTTTGATTTCGGAAACCTAATAGAAAGATAGGAAACATATTCATTTTTAAGACATACGTTTTTAAAAATGCAGTTGTATTTTAACAAATATAAAATAATATTTACTTTATACTCCGCTATTCATCGCTTATTCGTTATTTTAAAGTTTTGTATAAATTAGGAAAAGCAGCTAATTTAAAATTATATACTTTTAAGAATTTTTTAAAAGTTTGAAAGTTAATCATATTTTCATATAACAATTGTTGTTTTCTACTGTGCATGTCATTAAAAATATTGCAAAAAATAAAATAGTTTAATTTAAATAAAGTTTACACTGATTCTTAAAGGTAAAATTTATTTTTCTTTTCATATATTAGAAGTGAGAAAGAGCGATTTCATGTGTCTTGTATAAAATTGTGCAAAATACCATTTAATAGATGTTTCTTTAACTTAAAAAAATTCTTTTTTGTAGAGGTTTGTTGAATTATTTTAGATAAAATAGCTATCGGTTTCATTTTAGATTCTTAAAATAGCTTCTTTAACGTTGTAAGTAACATGACTGTGAATGATGGTTTTTTCTTTTTTTTATTTTGAGCGAAAAAAATTAACAATTTTTCATCGAAAATATTTCATTCATTAAACAATTAAATAAAATTGTCAGATCATTCAAAATTTTTATACATTTTCAATTACTGTAAATAATTCTCAGCTAATATGAAAAAATTAAAATAATATATTTTTTAAATAGCAAATATTATTGTTATGTATGTATATATATATATATATTTGTAATGTTTGATTATTAAATTATTCGAATAAAATCTAAATGAAAATTCTTTTGTATATTAAAATGATGCAAAAAATATTCGACAGGTTTCATAATAATTCTTTAATGAATAAATATAATATATTGGTGACAGCCATTAACAGGCTACTTCAGTCAAGCAAAACGATTCGTTCGGTAATATTAATCCTATAGAAGAAATCAATAAAGATATCTCTGTTACATTTTAATATTTTGAAACGATATTTTTCCTATCAGATAGCTGAAATTAATCTGTACAAAGACCGTTTTTTACTTTTTCAATTTTGTTTGCAGATATTTTTAATGAGAATGTTTTTACTTTCGGAACCGGTTACGAAAGTGAAAGCATCCTCAGAAAAAATCTACAATAAAAATCGAAAAAATAAAAAAATTGTCTACGAATCGATCTCAGCAATCTAATGCAATAGATAATAAACAAAATAAAATAAAATAAATAAGTAATTTAAAAGTATTGGAATGCAACCGAGATATCTTTATAAATTCCTTCTGTAGGATCGGCATTATTTATTGGGTCTTTTCGCTTGGCTGAAGTAGCCTCTTAAGTCTAAAAACCAATGAAAATAAAAGAAAAAAACATAAAGCATTTAACTTAATACAAGCATCACTAGCATAAATTCAAAATTTGTTCCATAAAAAATGTTTGTTGTTGGAAAATTGTTTAAATTATAAAGTGTTTTTGCATAAAAAAAAACAATATATTATTAATCATTAGGTACACTTTTCAAAAAAGTTATAAATTTACTTATCTTCAGATTTTTCAAAAATTTCCAAAACTTATAAGTTGAAAATGAATTTATTTGTTTATTATTTAATTATATGCTTTAAAAATTATTTTTAATTGCATTACATGTAAATTTTTAAAGCATATAATTAAATAATAAACAAATAAATTCATTTTCAACTTATATGCTTTGGAAATTTTTTAAAATTTTGAAGATAAGTAAATTTATAACTTTTTTGAAAAGTGTACATAAAGATTATTAGTATATTAGTTTTACATGCAAAGACAGTTTATCATTTAAATAATCTTCCAGCAAATATTTTTTATAGAACAAATTTTGAATTCATGTTTAAATATTAATTCTTACAAACACAAATGTCTGGGTGAGGGGGATCTCCTGGCCAGCCTTTATTTTTAATGGCCTTTAAAAGAATAATTGTGGCCAGTTTGTGGCTGTCTGATATTTTTAATAAAAACGTTAATGGCACATTTGTGGGCAACTTCTTGTATTCATGGCCATGATCTTGCGGCCGCGTTCTGGCCGGCGTGACAGTTTTTTGACGGAGCCGTTACGGCCAAAGATGGCGGGCCGTTATCAAACACTTTGGGCCACCGCTAACGATGCCTCTAGTGGCCCACCAGTTATGTGTTTGTTGGGTAGAGCTTTAGATCTTTAATTAGTCAAAATTAAGCATATAGTAGGAACTATTCTTTGGAATGATATAATTTTTTAAATGCACCAATTGATTGGGCAAATGTTTAAAAAGAGGTCCTAGGGGAATAAAAACATCAGGTTTCCTGGATTGGTCCTGAGAGAAGAGTCCCAGGCAACTTTAAAATTTTGCACTAAAAATATCAGAAATGTAGGAAGTGAAATATGTTTATTTCACAAAATGTTGAAGGGCCCTGGGCTGGACCCTATGATTCCACAGGGGAACACAGTGTCTTGTATAGAATGTCAAAACATTAAAATATCTAAATGAATAAAGAATCCTAAAAATGAAGATCAGATTAAAAGGAAGCAATTTATTGACAATTTATTATTACAAAAACTTCAAGGGGGGCCTGTACCGGGCCCCAAAAGGGCCGGGAAATTATTTCGCATGTAGTTTGGTATAAAAATATTTGTGTAGCTATTAAAATAATGGGAAGACGCTAAAACTATGTTGAATAAAATTGAAAGCAATTTGGATCATTTTTAAAGAAGCTGCGCCAAGGGCTCCAAGAAAGCGATTAATATTCATAAATAGTGGTAGCTGAAGTCTAAAAAAATTTTTTTGTTGTTCATGTCGTAGTTGGAGGACCTAGAAAGTTGTTAAAAAAAGCTAGTGAATCCGACCATTTTTAAGGGAGCTATGATAGAGGGCCCCATAGGGGCCAACTGACAAATACAATCAGGGCCCTAACATGAAAACATGTTAAAATGTTTTAGTACATAATGCTTTAGACCTTTAATTAGTCAAAATTAAGCATAGAGTATGAATTATTTGCAAGAATAATATTTTTAAAAAATGCACCAATTGTTTGGGTAAGCTTTAAAAAAAGGGCCCCAGAGCCCGAATAAAAATATCAGGGTGTTGGTCCTGACATAAGAGTCCAAGATTCAGCTTTAAAAATTTGCACTAAGAAGGTGAGAAATTTAGGGAGTGAAAAATGTTTAGCGCACAAAAATATCAAGGGGCCGTCGGCCCTATGATTATCTAGGGGGCCCCAGTATGTTATATGGAATGTAAAAATTTGAAAATATCTAAATGGAACAGGTATCCCAAAAGTGAAGATCGAAATTAATGGAAGCAATTTATTAACAATTTACTATCACAAAGACTAAAAGGGCCCCCAAAAGTCCAAGGTCATAACTGAAGTGTAAAAAGGCGAAAATATCTAAAAGGAGAAAGATACCTCAAAACGGAAAAGATTAGATAAAAAGGAGTCAAGCTATTAACAATTTGGCGCATAAAAATTGTAAGGGGCCCCAGGGCCCTGACCATTAAGATATTAAAAGTCTGAGCCTCAGGTGCACCAGGACCTGTCTTGGACTATCTTCACCTAAAATTTCAGACTTCCGTGTGCGGTAGATTTTACTAACCATCGCAGTCACACACACACATACGCAGACATACACAAACAGAGCGTTTTGTTAACTTATTAGTATAGATAAGAAGAAAGATTTTCTAGAATTTTTTGACGCTTTTTATATTATTCAGTCGATTAGAAGTCCATATTTTTCTTCCTTATACAAGCTTCGGTGGGATCAGCAAACATGCTAGCGCGACATGACACATTCGACTCGACATTTTGCTGTCTGCTGTAGAACTCCTTTTGCATGCGAAGCGTAAGGAGTGTATTGATAGACAAGCAAAAACATCTATTCTAGCACTCTGATTTTTTTTTATTTATTACTAACTTTTAGGTATGTGCTGGGCATTTTGTAAGAACTTAGACTAGAAACTAAAATCAATAGTTTTTTTTAAACATCAGTTTGGGGCCCCTCAGGCTTGGGGGCCCCGGGGCAGTGCCCCGGCTGCCCCGGCGGTAGTTACGGCCCTGAACACAATATCTGGTTGTTTTAATCAACGTTAGTATTTAAAGAAGTCACAAGAAATAAAACTAAGATGGAAATCTAGAGTAAAATGGTAATAAAATCATCCTTGTAATATTTTAAAAGTTGCAAATATGCAATAGCAAAATATCACAAAATAATTTAAATAAAATATTTCATTTTGGAGAATTATAATTTTGTTTTTAAGCAGAAAAGTTAAACTTTCACTAGTTTTTCTATGCTATATAGGTGAATTCATATACGTATGGCGCCGATTGGCTAATATACGAGAGAAGGGAGAGATTGAGCCAATCGGATGCTAGATAACGTGAGAAAATAGTGGAATACGTTTTTCCCGATTTCTAATTAATGTGCAACTTTTTCATTCAGAACTTTGACAATTTCAGTATTTAAGACCCTTTTACAACTTAAAAGTTCAAAATAAAATTGCCCCTCGAAAGTTGAAACGAAAGTCTATTTCTGAGCTTCTTTTCCAACATCGGCCCACGGCCTAACACGCAAAAAAGAGCAGAAATTGATTCCTTCCAATTTGACGAATGTGATTTTTCTTTTACTCGCCAATTGGAACATTTTGTCGAAATTTGGCGCATTGGCGAGCGGCAGCGAGAACTCGGTGTACAAGGTGATGGCTCAATCGAGATTTGGGAGGGTTTTCATGCGAAAGAAACAATAAACTTGGTTTTAACTCAGACAAAGATGAACTCTTTTGACTATTAAAATATTATTGGTAAGGTTTTTGTAACAGTTAATGGAACACAGTACGTTGAAATTGTCCAGATTATCAATTTCTTTTTTTTTTTCTTTTTTTTTATATGAATTGAAAGCTTTTTTAACTGTGAATTTTTTAACATTTAATTTTTACCTATACGACAATTATATCGCGAGGTATTGTAAATTTTGTTAATAGAACCAGCGTAATGACCATACAAATAAAAAAATTTAACTCATTTTTTTTAACACAGTACGTTAAAATTGTACAGAATATAAATTTCTTAAAAAAAAAAAAAAAATATGAATTGAAAGCTTCTTTAATTGTGAATATTTTAACACTTAGTTTTTACCTATACGACAATTATATCGCGAGATATTGGAAATTTTGTTAATAGAACCAGCGTAATGACCATACAAATGAAAAAATTTAACTCATTTTTTTAACACAGTACGTTAAAATTGTCCAGAATATCAATTTCTTTTTTTTTTTTTAAATATGAATTGAAAGCTTCTTTAACTGTGAATATTTTAACACTTAATTTTTACCTATACGACAATTATATCGCGAGATATTGTAAATTTTGTTAATAGAACCAGAGTAATGACCATACAAATGAAAAAATTTAACTCATTTTTTTTAACACAGTACGTTAAAATTGTCCAGAATATAAATTTCTTTAAAAAAAAAAAAATATGAATTG
Organism: Maratus speculifer; assembly: GCA_964019185.1. Lineage (NCBI taxonomy): Eukaryota > Metazoa > Arthropoda > Arachnida > Araneae > Salticidae > Maratus > Maratus speculifer. Next base: position 364,143,832 of record OZ025291.1, read on the forward strand.
AAAGCTTCTTTAATTGTGAATATTTTAACACTTAGTTTTTACCTATACGACAATTATATCGCGAGATATTGGAAATTTTGTTAATAGAATCAGCGTAATGACCATACAAATGAAAAAATTTAACTCATTTTTTTAACACAGTACGTTGAAATTGTCCAGAATATCAATTTCTTTTTTCTTCTTTTTTATATGAATTGAAAGCTTCTTTAATTGTGAATATTTTAACACTTAATTTTTACCTATACGACAGTTATATCGCGAGATATTGTAAATTTTGTTAATAGAACCAGCGTAATGACCATACAATTGAAAAAATTTAACTCATTTTTATCCCTGTTCATATTTTTATAAATTGCTTGCTTGATAAATACTAAGGATTTTTTGCATATTTAGATAGAAGTTTGCAATATTTTTTAAATTGTTCTCCATGGTGTATTTAGAATTTTTGTGCATGGATTTAACATTCAAGTTTGTAGTTACAAAAAAAAAAAAAAAAAAAAAAAAAAAAGAGTTTGTTGAATTTTTTTCATTTTTTAATGTACACGGGAGGGAAAAAATCATGTTAAATATAAAATAACATGCATCTAAAAGTCCATGCACAGTTTTTTTATGTATATTCTAATGAATATGAAAAAAATCGATGTAAAAATATTCATGTTTATAAAAGTAGTAGAAATTTTTAAAAAGTTTTTTTTATTTAAATTTTAGTAAAATAAGCTGTTCTACAAGATTATTTTAAACCTTTGTTTAATTTTCAGCATTCAGTATTGTGCCACCATATATGGGTCATTTCACGTAAAATGAGTAAAAATTAAAAAAAAAAAGTCCTGGCCCCATGGTAACCGATTTTAATAAAATCTGATACACAGGTTTAATTTACATTTAAAAAGAGCTCTGCAAAATATCTTGACAAAAAATAAATTATTTTAGTAGTTTTGGACGCTTAAAAAACTTGTGATATACAATGGCAAGTGTGCAATTGTCCAAAGTTGCAAGTTTGAAGTTTTATATCTTGAAAATTATTAATCAGAAATAAATTTTGCTTATAATATTATAACCTCTGAAAAATTATTTTCATATTTATTTAATAATAATAATCTGGTAATTCCCCGATTATTTTAAATTAGTCAAAATAATTAGAAATGTGTGAATATTGAGAAAATTTGAAACGTTATAAAAGTTAAACGCATTAAAAAACGTGTGAAATTAATGCCTTATGTGGTATTGCATATAAAGTTTGATTTCCCCAAGTTTGAAAGTTACCATTTATTTCCTTCAATTTCAATAAAACTTAAAAACTTTAAAAAAAATGCAAAATCATAATTTTTCCTCTTGTGTACGCACAAAAAATAAATAAAGGAACGATCCGACATTAGCGATATTGCACAGACATAAAGATTAATATTTCCATATAATATACTAGAAAATTTTCAATATTGCCTTTTGATATCTAAAATTTTTTTAAAATGGGTTCAAAAAAGTAATTTTATTACATTCCACGCAAAATTTCTCTTTAAATTTGCGCTTTTTTCTTAAAATATTGCACGAACTATTTCAATTGAAAAATAGTGCTGCCATCTACAAGAATTTAATATTAATAGATAACCAATTATTTAAATCTCATCACTTTTAATATAAGCTTGAAGAAAAAAAAAAGGGCTAGAAGTAGCGTTTGAATATCTATAATAGACGCATTTATCTATATCTATAATATTATATAATTTGAGAAGATATAAAAGATTTCCTTCTTGTGTAAAAAAAAAACAAAAAAAAAAAAAAAACAATAGATATATTGCCTTTTCACGTCAATTTTATCTTTTCATTTTTTTTTTTTTTTTCTTTTAGCATTAAGGATTTAAAAAGGCATACATGAAAATTTATGCTTTTAAAATATGTGCTTTTATCTACAACGTCAAATAATTTTACACTTATAACAGTTATCCTTAATATTGAAATAAGTAATAGAAAAATCTAACTTTATCCTTGAATTTTTTTCTTTTTTTTTTTAATTTTTTATTAAGGAATAAAAAATCGAATTCTAAATTATGCCAATCTCTTACTTATTATCCATTCTTACCCAAAAATAATTTATCACACAGTCTTTTCATGCCTAAGGCTAATAATCAAGATTGAAATTTCAAGCATGTAGACAAAAACTCGATTTTGTATCAACTTTTAACGTGAGTTTACATACTTAAATAAACTGTTCTGAAATCTATTATTCTGCATTTAGTCATAAATAAACATTTTGCACTTATATGCCAATTTTCATCAAAATCTGAACATGGCAGCAACAGCTCTTTTTGTATGGAATGACCGATATGTTACAGTATTATTAAAAATTGAAAAAAAAAGTTTCAAAGGTGCCGTGTCCACTTAAAGATTTATTGCATATAGCTAAAAGGAACTAGTCGACAGAAAAAGGAAAATTTTTTGTCTCTCTCCTTTAATCATTTCATTTGTCTATTTGACGTTAAGGGGACAAGGGATCTTTAAAATAATTTTTTTATATTTTTAAAATTGCGCTTTAAATATTATTCAAGTGTACATTATATTTATTATAGCTTATATTTATAACAAAAAAATTATTTTCTTTTCTTTAAATAGGGAAATTTTTGTAATATTTTAGATTTAACGAGAACTTCTCAAAATGCCCCATGCGCATTACATATCAATGAAAATCTCCAATATTATTTATACAAGTTTTATTTACATTTATAAATAAAACTGTGCATTGAATTTTATATATCTGAATATAAAGGTTAAAAAAAAAATATTTCTAATTTTTTCTGAAATTTTGAGAATTTTTGAACTTATTTTTACAATTAACTACCTATAACTTTTACAATTATTTTTATTTTCAAAAAACTATGCACAGTTTTATGACATATATTATGATAAATAACTATAAGAAATTTCAAAGCATTTAGAGAAAAACAATGCGCATGGAGCATTTTGAAAAGTTCTCATTAAGTCTAAAATATTACAAAATTTTCCCAATTCTTCTCAGAAAAAAAAATAACATTTTTTATTATAAATATATGTTATAATGCAATTAATGTATCCTTCAATAATATTTAAAGTGCAATTTTAAAAATATAAAAAAAAGGATTTTAAAGGTCCCTTGTCCCCTTACATGAAGTTAAAATTAGAAATGTAAAAAAATATTTTAGTGTGTCTTTTAGAGTTCATCAATGTTAAGGGGAAAAAAGCATAGTATTGAAAGTTAATGTACAAATAATTTACGTCGTTGTAAAAAAAGAAAAAAAAAGAATCTGTAAAGTTACTAAACTTTTTCTAGGAAACTGGGATTCCTAGAAAATTTCCTGTAAGGGCAACAGCAAAAATGCATGTAACCGATTTTCTGTTTCATGATTTTTTGCTGTTACCGTTACATAAGGTGTTACATCCGAGTTTCCAAAATAATAATAATGATAACAATAATTTTACAGTTTTTTTTAAAAATTATCTTTCTCCCTTAAGGCTCCTGTCCCTGCCCGCGAAGACACTCGCGAGCTAATGCTATTCCTATGAGGAGGCATTTTTCTAATAACTCATTAGCATTTTGACATTTTTAAATATTTTTTTTTTTTTTTTTTTTTTTTTTTGCATTGGATAGCTGAGGTCCGTCTCTATAGCGCACCTTTTTTATTTTGTTGATTTTGGGCGCAGATATTTTCTATAAAGTTACTTTCACTTTCTGAACCGGTTTTGAAAGTGAAACTAACTTTATATAAAATATCTGCCACCATAATCGACAAAATAAAAAAGGTGCGCTATAGAGACAGACCTCAGCTATCCAATGCAAAAAAAAAAAAAAAAAAAAAAAAAAAAAAAAAAAAAATTAGAAATGTCAAAATGCGAAAGAGTTATTAGAAAAATGCTTCCCCATAGGAATAGCATTAGCTCGTGAGTGTCTACACGAGCAAGGACATGGGCATTAACAGTGATGTGTAATTTAGATTTTAAATATACTGACCCTAAACACTTTTTCCCACCACACTGTATTATTTAGAAGTTATTTTTTGCTTGTTTTTTTTTAATATATTATTATTATTTAAACCAAATAACGAAATAACTTATAACTTGTAATAAATAACAAATAACGTATAACTTGTATATAATTTTGCGATGATATTGTATTTTTATTATAGTAAGAGCTTTATAGTTTTTGTCGTTGGTCCATAACTTTCTTCCAGCTCACGCAAAAAAAAAAAAAAAAAAAAAAAAATTAGTAATAGCTGAACGAGAATAGAAATTATATAATATTACCGGTGTTTATTTTTACATATTACTAGCTTTGGATACTGGCTTTTAAAATCAGAGTTTAATTCACCCAATTAATTAAATAATAATCAATATCTAAAGTTATAACCGAGATACAGTGAGGAAATTTACATATCTGAAATCAGCAAAGAATTCTACATCTGAATGTAAAAAAATTAAAAGATAAATTTAATATTTTAACATTTTTATGTTCGTCTGAAAATGCCCACCAATGAAAAGCGTCACTTTGTTTACAATCACCTGTGTCCACGGCAGAAATTTTAAATCTTTTTTGCAAGGAAACTAGTCAATGGGGGGACGGGGGGGGGGCAACGTAATACTTACCTATCAGAAATATGTATACTATGAAATCTGAAAATAAAACATGTGAAAACTATTTATAAAGTGCATCACAATTCCAAAATAAAATTTAAGCGTTTATTTAAATATTTTTAATTCATAATACATAATAATGCTCAATTACAAAATTGCGGGTACTGCTTAATTTTTGGCGATTTTTTTTTTTTTTTTTTTTTATTTTTTTTATTTGCGAAATAATCAAGTAATACGGAATTGCGTAGAAGAAGCATCCTTATAACTCCAAAAATGATAATTATATTAATTAACAATTTACTGCGTTGGAATAAGCATCTCATTTTCAATTAAAATATATCTTTGAATTGAAATTTGAATGAAATACAGGATCATGAAAAATCGAAGAATATGGAAAATATGATTATAAATACCCCGGCAATAACTATCCGATCGATTGCATTATTTATGCAAAATGTATCATTTTTTATTGTTTTTTACATTCTTTTCTTAAAATAATAATAATTTTTAAAAAATGGAAATTTTTTATATATCTTTCATCAGAACGAATATTTCGAGAGTCCAAAACAAATAGTTCCTGATAATCGAGATTACTGATATTAAATAGGCTTATTTTCATTCTTACATACTATGTAGACACCGAATTTCAAGTCTCTATCTCAATTTGTTCGTTTACATACACACACACAAGCATACAGGCAGACAGACACACAGACAGATGGACGCAATTTTTTTTCTAAAATATATTTTTCGGAATCTCCAGTATCTGAAACGTGTAAATCTGTCAGAATTTTTTTTTTCCGATTTTCAAAACGATTGCAATATTTAACCTACATATAATGGGTAAGTTTATAAATATATATAAATCGAATTTTTGTGGAATTTTTTACTTCCTGAAATCGCAGTAAAATAACTTTTCGAATTTCAGAAAGGGAAAATGTTTTCGGCTTCTAGCCGTGTAATTTTAGGGTTTTAAGCCCCGTAGATTTTAAGATACACCCTTTTATTTAAAAAAAGTTTGATGAGTTTTAATTAATTTCTAAACTAGTTATTAGAATTTTAAAATTCTGAGGGTCAGGTACATTAGGAGAAGCCTTGAACTATCTTCATAAGAAATTTAAGCCTCATACGTGTCATAGTTTTCGCTAGTCATCATCACATCCATGCATACAGATAGACAAAGCGATTTGTTCTTTTATTAGTGTAGATCAAGCTTGTCCAACCTTTCAGTAACCACGGGCGCACACTGTAAAACATTTGTGTAACGTTACTCCATAAACTTGGTATAAAAATGGTGGCAAATGCTGCCTCCAATTTCATGGCGAAATGTTTTTCACATATGCAATGGTGTAATTTAAACATATATTACTGGTGTAACATTACAATGTTACACCGGTGTTAACAATTAAAATACTCCATAAAATTGGAGGCAGCAATGCTGCCACCAGTTTTACGGAGTAACGTTTCCACAAATGTTTTACAGTGCATCTTGGCTCTTGGTACTCAATGAAGAGCGCCATTATTTACGTGACTGAAAACATGTGGCAATATTATTGCATAGTATTAATATACACGCACATGTTAACACAATGCAAAAGAATCGTACAGCGATAAACAAAAGACCTGTACACTTCTGGAATTACACGTAATTAAATTTCAAATTATACATTTTTTTATGAGAAGTCTATGTCAAAAAAGTTTTTAAGGTAATGGGCCAGAAATTTTAATCGCGTCTATAATAACACTAATAATAAATGAATAAATATGAAAATAAGAGGTATTGCTAGGTTTCTTTTAGGATGTGAAAATCCGGTTTGATTCATTTTCAAGGCGTGGATTAGTTTTATGAAAAGAACAAAAATGGACAAGCATGATAGTGACCAAACCTTGTGGTCGGTTTCAGAGGGATAGTCTGGAAGCTCTTTCATAAATGAAAATCATTCTACACTGTTTATTATTTTTTTAAAAATTTATGCTGAGCAAAATTATATATAAAAAAAGAAAAAATAACCCTCTGACATTTCAAAAGTCAAGAAAGAAAAATTAAACCTTTTTATCCATCATATAAAACAGCCAATCGGCCAGTGTGATAATAGTAAAAAGAAAAGAGCTGAGCTTTCATGCACATATATCTTCAAAGGGGAGGAGGCAGGTGAAAACGTTTATTTTTCTCTTCTAAGTATTAAAAAGAACTACTTCCAACTATTAAGAAATTTAGCTATCATAATTACACTACATAAACAATAACTTAAAGTTGCAAAAATATGCATGACTAAATTTTTAAAGTATGTTTCTGGTTTTTAATGTGCAACTGCAAGCCAACAGCATGCCAAACACAGATTTGAAAAATATCTCTGATAAAATATTAATGATTTTAAAGAAAACGTTCTTTATAATGGAATGTTACTTCTAAAATGTTTAATAACAGGAAATCCGCAAAAAGACGCCAAGAAAACCTTCAAACGACGCCGTGTTGGACGGCCCTGAATAGATAAAGTCTGAAATATGGCTAAAATATTTTACAGTGATTTATGTAATTTAGAAGCGTATTTAAAAATTCATTAGAACCCAAAATAAAAGCACTTTTTATTGGCGGCCTTCCTGTCAGAGCTCCTTTAAATTCCTTAAATGATAAAAATTAATATTGAAATAATAATTGTAAAACATCGTTAACAATTTTACACTGAATTTTTATATTTTCAGAATGGTGTTCGGAAGGGCTCAGATTCTGATTCGTCAAAAACGATAAAAAAAATCTAATGTGTATGCTGATTTATTTGACACACATTTTTATTATCACTTATAATGACACTTAAATGACATGGTAATGCATGCTGGACAAAAATTAATTTTTTTATTTATTTTAGATTTAAATGATCTAAAGCAAGTTTCATTTCTCATGATTACGAAATATTAGAAAATTAAAGAGTCGCTGTATGAATTCCGAATAAATTTTATTGAAAACGGGCAAAATTTACTATATTAAGCTAAAAGTTTGAAACCGGATTATTTTTATTAATGAAGAAAAGTAGCCTCTAAAAGTTACAAAAAAAGAGCTAAAACTGCACAAAAAATTTAATAAGTAAATCTAATCCAAAATCGAGCTTCAGGGTGCGCGACTACATACTTAATCTTTTCTCTTCCAGTGAGTCCAAATGGCATCCTGACATTCCTGACTCCCATTTTTTTTCTATAATTATTTCGGATATTCCAAATTCATTCAATAAAATTAAAATAGAAATACATGTTATAATAGTTTGTTTTATTTAATAATAGACATTTCATATTTAAATAAAGCGAAATTTATCATTGAGATTTTCTGGTATAATTTCAGATTCTCTGAATTACGGAATTTCTAGAATGTATTTTACCATGCGAATAAAAAGGTTAAAGGTATCTTCCGGCAAAATTTTGTAGATCTACATGCAGCGGTTTCTGTAAAACACAGTGGACACAGACACACACACAGAAAAAAAAATTCTTTCCTTATTATTATAGATTTCGTAACAGTAGAAAATCTCATGCCTTAATTTGATGTTCACATTCGAAAATATATTCGAGACCTTGTAAAATTTTCGGACAGTTATAAATCCCTAACAAAGACTGAAAATTAAAGGATTCTTGGTTTGACATTTTAAATGTTCCTGGAAAGGCTCTTTTGAGTAGGTAATTATTCAAATTTTCCTTAAACAATATAGATAAAATCTTTTGCTTTCAGAAAGCGTAAGTTATTATTTAAAAACTTTCATGATTTTGATTCTTTTGCTAAAAATATATTTTAAAGATGATAATTAAAGTAGTAAAATTATATTTACTTTTTAAAATTTCAGAGAAAAGTGTCTATTCAAAACATAATGCTACTTTGACTTTTCCTCATAAAGCGTGATTGACATGCTTTATCTAGTGTTACATCAGTATTACACAATGCCCTCTGAAAGGAAATTGTTTTACCACTACGCAATTTGTTCGTTAGTATTGAATAAGTTGGAAATTACACGTCAAATGCAGCCAATGAGGCGCGTTTGTAATATAACAAAATTTTAAAAATATTCGGATCTTAGTGTAATCGTACACTGTAAAAAAAAAAAAAAAAAAACTCCCTTACTTTACACCAAAAATGGTGGCAACTAAGTTGCCAACCCAAGTGATGTAATGAAATTCCACTTGTAAATTGGTGTAATGAGCCACCAACTATCAAATGGTATAAATAAACACCATTTTTAATGGCAACTTAGTTGCCACCATTTTGGGTGTAAAGTAAGTAATATGTTTAAAATGTACGTTATAAAAATTGTCTCAATTAAAGGGAAGTTTAGCACACTCTTTGCGTGAAGCTATTTTTTCTTTAAATTATGGCTGTATTAAATTTGAAATGTAATTTTTTAATTATTTTTTATTTTGCTACCATTTATTAAAGTACACTAAATAAATAGCTGGTAAAAAAGGAAAATTTCTAATATTTACATTATTTTAACAGCAAAATAAAGAATAATTTAAAGATTACATTTTAAATTTAACACAACCATAAATTAAAATAATTAGTTTCACGCAAAAAGGCTGCTAAACTCCCTTTTAATTGAGGTAATTTATTATAACATGTATTTTAAACATAATACTCAGTTATTTAACAATATGTAATTTCCTATATTTACATACTTAAAAACATCGTTATATGGGTCACATAGTGTGTTTGGGGGTTGTTGGGGGAAAGGGGAGGGGGCAGAATGTATCTGCAGCACCTCTAAATTTCAGTATAGTTTCATTACTGTTTGTCACAGGTGTCACAAAATTGAAAAGTGTAAAAGCACAAATAAATTCTATTAAAAACATGTTTTTCGTTTATTTTGAAACTTTAAAAAATTTAATATTACAACTAAATACTATAAAAGAACATTGCGCTTATATTTTGGCAAAAGTGATCTGGAAAACATATGTGAAAAAATGTATCTAACAGTATTGTATGACCACTTTTGGATTTCAAGAATGAAGTAACATGCTATTTTGAAAATGTATGTTTTTTTCACACAAAAAATCCCAATATGTTTATATATATATATATATTTTTTTACAAAAAAAGCGAAGAAACAAAAGACGATAATAACATAAATTTGGCGCCCCCTCAGTTTCCGCGCCCGGGGCGATCGCCCCCTTCGCCCCTCCGTTTCACACAGCTCTGAATGAACATGCCGGCAGCCCCCCCCCCCCTTTCATTGAAGTTCTAAGATTTTCCATTAAATGTATTCAAATTCAAATAGGCATTAATTATGATTTTAATTATGTTTTACTAATTTAATAAATAGAAAAATAAAACCATGACAATCTCTTTAACTTTTTCAGTATCAACATATATAAAAAAAAGAAAAAAAACGAAATAAAAATAATGAAATTTTTGCTTCTAATAATCTAAAAACACATCAAAATACAGATATAAATTGAAAAAATGAATGTTTAAAACAAGATATAACACTATGTTTATTTAATTTCGTGTTAGTTCAAGTTATGCGGAATTTAAAGCAGTAAAACACTATAAAACCAAAACTAAATATTTCAAAGTTCTGTACGAAAGTGACAATTTTACGACTTCTTTTATTATTAATTTTCATTTTTAAAATATCAAAATAGCTAGACTGCAAAATCACATTTTGCAAGTATCATGCATTTACTTATATATATATATATATACGTACAACAAATATAACACAAATACAAGCTTTTACAGAGAATTAAGAGTTATTGTATACAAAACAGAAAGAAAATAAACGTCACTTACTTATTTGAAAAAAATCCAAAACTTTGCAACAACACTCTGTTGCAATTGTTTATGTTACGGCAATCGACTCTAATTCATCATATAATAGTACGGATTTCTTAAATTGTCGAAACTAATTGAAATAATCACAGCTTTAAGTCGATAAAAGTTCTTAATATGAACTATGTCAGCAATTTTTTAATCATTCATTATTACTGCGAAATATAATCGAAATTCACAGAACATTTTTCACGGAACACAACAGAAAGTTTCAACGGCGCCATTTTGCATATCCAATAATCCCACCCCCCCGCTGGATTACATAATCACCGACTTGCTGTCGCTGGATTAAAAAAACACCTACCGTTGTGTTGATGAATTCAATAAAGTCTGTCAAAGAGCGAATTATAACGATTTTCAGGGATTCAGAACGCCTTTTTTTTTTTTTTTTTTTTTTTTTTTTTTTTAAGAGGTGTGATATTTTATTCAAAGTGTAACGTAACATTTATTTTGGTATTGGCACTCAAAAAATAATATATTTACACCTTATTTCACATCTCATACAACCGAAATAAAGGTGATGAAATTCTTTATTTTTTACAGTGTATACAGTATAGTGGCCGAAATCTTTTGTGTGTTCCTGTAAATAGCATCTGCTTTCTATTATACAGGAAGTCACTTATAGTAAATCTCAGCAACGAATATCAATTTCATAACATGTGAAATAGTTTAATTGTATTGAAACGCGCTCCAAATAGTGTTTCCTCCTATACGATTGCGTAATAGAATACTTTTGTGTGGCCCTGTATATTAATAACAAGTATACTTTGAAGCACAGATTGTACAGAATGTACTTTTTAGTATTTACTTCATAGATGCATATCAATTCTATTATGTTCGAAAGAGTATTACATAATTAAAATACATTTGAAAGTATTTTGATTTAATGCTTTTGATTGCCCCTGTAATTAAACTATACATCTGATTTTCATAAAACTTTAGATGACTGCATAAAATTATGCATCAATTATATATTTTAAATTTCAAACGGTTCGGTCAGATAGTTTTTGCTGTGTTATATGCGGATAGACAGACAGACGGACAAACAGACGGACTGGAGGACGATTATAGGCACTACGTATTTATATAATTACAAACACACCTAATTAACTTTTTGTTAAATGATGTTCAACGGCGCCAACTTTTGAAAAATATTTGGTAGGTTCAAAACTTTTTTGTGGTAAAATAACACTATCATTTTGCTTTCGTTGAAAGTTTGGGAAAAGGAAATATTTCAAGTTAGTTAGAATTTTTTAGAGTAGAATATAAAGCTGCGATAGTATTATATTACCATGGTTGGTCTTCATTCTAATACTTATAATAGTGGCATGAATTTGATTACAAATTAAAACACAAAGGGCTAAAAGTATTAAAATTAGCCCAGTTAAATAGGGATTCAACAACGGAATGAAAGATAGTAAGATGAAAATTTGAAAGAAGCTTTTTTTTAAACATTCCAAAAATTTGCTGAAAAGTCTCATAAAATCTCATGTATGCATTACCAGATATTCAAGGTCAAAGATCACAAAAATCAGTTTTCTGCTTATTTGGCGAAAACCGTGCATTTTATTGAAGAAAAAAAAAACTCAGTTACGAAATAAAAGCAGATAAAATTTTCTAGAAAATGCATCCATTAACAGTAATTTTCTGACAAATAGTTTTATCGCTAGAGCGTGCTGAAGAAAGGCAACATTTTTGACCCTCTAGCCAAAACGAGAAAAAAATAAACTTCGCTCACCCTTGATTTCTCAAAAACTGTACGTTTTATCAAAAAAAAAAAAAAAAAAAAAAAAAAAAAAAAAGGTTGCAACATTTAAGTCGACTGTTTTCCAGAAATGTCATTAAAAAATTTTTAATTTTCTGACGAAAGTTTGCTAGATCTTGCTGAAAAAAAGGCAATTTTTTTTTTTTATTCGCAAGAAAAAACGAGAGAAAAGCTCTTTTCCACCTTCGTTTTTTCGAAAGCTATGCGTTTTAATACAAAAAATATAATAACAAATTTCAACTAGATTATTTTCTAAAAAATTCATAAAAAATTGTATTTTTTCATCAAAACATTTAGACGGTAGATCACATTGAAGAAAAGTAAAAGCGAATTTTTTAAAAATCCTTTTTTTTTTTTTTTTTAATCCAAAACTAAAGCAAAGCCCTTTTCTATCCTCGGTTTTTTTTTTTTTTTTTTTTTTTTAACTATGCGTTTTATCGAGGAATCTGAGTTACAGAATTAAAGAGGATAAACATATCTGAAAAATTCGCAATTTAATTAGTTTTTGCCCCTCTCGCGGAAAGAGAGACCAGTCAACTTAAGATTGCCAACTCCAATAACTTTTAGGCCTCAATAGTTTTTGAAAGGTTCTACATCCGAAACTGGTAAATGGCAGGGGCTGGGTTCGAGTCCAATCGTGGTTTTCCATGGTTTTCTTTGAACCTTGGATTTCCTTGCATAAATGCCGGTTAGGTTCAATTAGAATGACCCCCAATGATGATACTCCTCCTTTAGGATTCATTACAAACAATAACATTTAGAACTTTAATTATTTGCTAAAAACATTATAATCATTAACATAATTACATTATATTCTTAATTATAAATATTATTCACAAATAAATCATCGATTATGAATATTTAGTTTAATTGCATAAATAATGAGATATTGAATTGAAATATTTTAATTACATTTTTATTTATCATAAGTTTAACGTGAATATATTACAATTTATTCAAGTTAAAATGAATGACATTTTTTTTTTTAAATCTCTGATTATCAATAACAGGCATAGAGCGTACTATTCATCTTGGCTATGCATTTATTGCAAATGCATTTAATTGTTTACATTATTAGTAGTTTTTACTTAAATTATATTGGGCGATTCAAAACAGCTGCAATTTCTATTACCGTTGATAATCTAAAACTAGCAAAAGCCATGCTTTGTTTGGATTCGCGAAGCATTATTTTATAAAGCATATACTTGAAAGTAACAATATTTTTTTAATATAATTTTTGCATCTTTATTAAACAAAAACGTTATTTTATGTTTTGGCGCATTTTAATTCTACAAATGTAAGTTCAGCCAAATAACTATCAATTTCCTAGGAATTTTTTATTTATGATGTAAGACTGGCATTAAAAAATATTTTCGAAGCAAACTTTTACAAAATATTTTTAAATTTTCAACTAAAAATTCTTTTAAAGATTTTTTTTACAATTTCTAGTAGCCACTGGTGTTTTTTAAAGTTGTTTGAAATAGGCATGTTTCCAACCTTTGTAATTAACATCAAATAATCTTTGATAGCTATTTTAGAATAATATATTTGAAGAGAGCTTGAAGAAAGTTACTTCTTCAAATTCCTATTTTCTGGAAAAACATTTGAAATCTGCTCTCGTCGATACTATGAATTTTTAACTATAAAACTTTTTATTCTAATTTCTTCGTTTTTATACATGTTAGTGCATGAGAATTTTTGATATGTAGAATTTTTCGTAAGGAAAATTTCTATTGAATGCTTAATTTTGAAGTTTTTTCACTCTTGACAACGTTACGTACGTTTTTAAGCCAACTGGTGCCTGTATATCCTCAATATCTACAACTGCTTCATCTATTGTTAAACCTTGGGATTTATGAATTGTAACAGCAAAAGCTAACTGCAGAAGAAACTCTTTCCTTGAGTAATTTATGCTTCCATTTTTCCAGAATTCAATTATTGGGGGAATTGGTACGCACCAATTCTTATAAGTTAAATTACTGTAGTATTCAAATTTATCCATGATTATTCGCGATATCTGGTCTGGTGGCTTGTGATTTTCTTTAATACGTGCAACAAAGTCTAAAGTCGCGTTCACTAAACATTTCTCGGTCCACAAATAAGAACGTAACATTACTTTCGATACAAATGATAAAGTAAGAAATGGTTGAAGTCCATTTGTCATTTCTGAATCGGGTAACTTTTCCTTTAGTACATTTATAAAGAGCTTGAATCGAGGCAACACGTTCACGCAATTCTTTTAATTTTTCATTTATATAACAAATTTAACAATTAATTTTATTTGTTTACAATTCCTTTGTTGCCACTTTACAAAAAAAAAAAAAATCCATAGTACAATACTTTTAAAATTTTAAGTGTCATCTGTGCAAACGATTTTGCTGAATAATGAAAACATATTTTATTTATTAAATTAATCACGATTCTATCTATAATTACTTACTCAATGATTTATAATTTTTTTTTCTGAAAATATACGCGTTTCATTTTTTATTTATTTGCTAAAATGCGTCCGTATTGGAAATGCATGTAAAATAAATTAATTAAAAAAATATTTTTTTAATGTTTTACTGTAAAAAAAATTATATTCTGCAAATCTACAGATCATATTTTATTTTTGTGTTTAATTTGAAGCCAAAATATTGAATAGTTTTTTTGTAAAGTGTACGACAAATTGTAATTTGAGTGGCCTAGTAGAGGATTCGCTTCGCTCATCCTAATTATATTTTACCTACAAAAAAGTTTACAAATCAAGTACATTTTTCAAATAATAATAATAATAATGAATTAAAATTATTGCCATATTAAGAATTTAATTTTATGAATATTCTTTATTTACCCATGAACCTAAAAATATAAGGTATAGGTTATAATCACAAATACGCATACATATTTATATATATATATACAGTGTTCTCGCTGACATTTGACCAACGTTGGTAATTTGGCTAATTAAAAACAAAAAGACATTCGCCAAAATAAAAAGGTATTAGCAAAATAGATTCGCCGTGTAGCACTAAAAAAATTATCTTTGAAGTTTTTATAACTACGACAACGATTGCTATTAATCTAATTTCAACTATACGCTACAAATATATTAAAAATACGTATATACGCATATGTATGAAAAACGAAAAGGAAAAGAAAGAAAAAAAATGAGCACTAGCAATTTGGCGAATCTAATCACTTGTTTACTCGCCAAATGAATAATTTAGTCGCAATCTGGCGCAATGGCGAGCTACATTGAGAACGCTGTATATGTATAACCAATAATTGTAAAACAATATGTAAATCATTGAATTTAATATAAAATTACCGCATTGAGACATGAAAAAAAAATGAATATAATCGAAATTCGTAGAACCAAAGCAGAATCAACGGGCCCACAAATACTACAGCTAAAGTGTGTGGTTTCATCTTTGTATTAGCCAAGAAAAAGCAAAATAATACGAATGTGGGGCTACCATCACACATAAAAACTAAATAAAAAGGAGAAAACATTAAAAATAAATCATAATAACATTATTAAAATGGATAGAAAAGTAAAAAAATACCAGACACTATAGTTACCCCTACACACTCAAAAATGAATACTCAGATTTCACGAAATTTTCCTCGTTTTTGACGAAACCGTTTCCTGGGAAGTGCTCCGAACAAATATTTCGTCAAAGTGATGAAATTACTTTCCTCACTCGTTTGACGGTACCAAATCGTCAAAAAATGGCCAGTGCGGCCATCTATCGAATTTTTTAGCAGCTCCTGTATTCATTGACATGAAGCAAAGAATACATATCATAGGTGAGGTTCGAACTCACAACGTTCAGTGTGGCAGTCCGGCGCACTGCCTTCACGCCACAGGTTATTCAGACACATGTGATTATAAAGACATATAGTGTATTATAGTGTGTGTTTAAATTTTTATACCGTGATAGTAATTTTATCGATTTTCTTATAAATCTTGCAAGTTTTAAATAATAAGGCGAATTTATTATTATGATTTTCTAATGGTTAATGAATAATCATAATATGGCTTAATTAAATAATATCTAGGGGAAATTTATTTGCTTAAGGAATGATTAAAATATGGACTGGTTATTTTGTTGCTCAAAAATAACGAATGTTGAAGTGCTTATTGGGAGAGATTTGTGGATAAGATTTTAACAATTTACTGTTTATAGAGGGGAGAGAGAAAAATTATGTATATTTTTAATTTGAGTGAAAAAGAATACATTGGATATAAAATAGATTTAGTAATTTTGAAATTTTATTGACCAAATTTACTTTTTGAACGGTTTTGTAAAACGAAGTAATTTTTTTTTTCGAATTAAATCATAACGAAATACAACTTACAAATAAATAAATAAAAATAGTAATAAACATCCCTAAAAACTTTAACAAAAAAAAAAGAAAGAAAAGAAAAAAAAACTAATGCAAAGAATAATTGCTTATATTTCATTATTTTCTGGAAAACGCTAAAAAGTACTGTTTTAAACAAGAATTATATCCTTGCTAAAATCGCAAGATTTGAGGAGGTATAATAGTGGGTCCTTCTATAAACAGTTACCGCGACAGTTTCCTTAAAATTCATCACGTTTGGCCATGATTAAGGAAGCACTTTCGTCTAATATTTGAGAGTTCACGTTTCGTTAAAATCACGTGATTTTGATAATAAATGATCGTCAAAAACAACGAAATAAGGCTCAAGGGTTTCTGAATCGTCAAAAATGAGAGTTTAGTTTCTGCGAGTGTAAAACGATGTAGCAAAAAATAATTTATTCTGAAAATACTAACTTGAACTCAATATCTTAATATAAGATAAAAGAAGGAATAAAACAGATAATTAATGTATGCATTTTATGCACTTAAAAATAAAGTTTTAGGTATTGTCCAAATTGCTAAAATTTACGTTCAAATAATTTTTTTTACTTCAAGTTATTAATTAATTTTTTTTTTTTTTTTACAAGTAAATCTTTAACATTTATATGATGCCCAATTCCCTTAAGAGCCTATACCAGTCACTGAAAAAAGACCCGAATGATAATGTTAAGTCTATGATATCATTTTTTTTTCAAATAACTCGCTCAAATTTTAATATTTTTACAATTTTTTTTCATAGAATAGCTGAGGTAGTTTACCGTAGCTAACCGTGCTAGTTTTTAGCTCACAGGCCATCATAGCCTGAGAGCTTATGTGCCGTCCGTTCTGTATATACGTTCGTACGTTCGTGCGTAACGCGATAACTCATGATAAAAATATCCGATGCACTTGAAATTTTGTATGTAGGTATATCCTGACAAGGCGCTTCCCTGATTAGTTTTTGGAGTTCATTCGATATGTATAAGAGGGGGAACTCCCCTTAGTTGATATAAATGGGATTTTCATGCAGAATTAAGTTTTCGTTCAAAATTTAGATTAGGATCATTCTGATGAGGCGATTCCGTGACTGTTATTAGGTGTTCATTGAAAGTATAAATAGGGGGAACAAGGGTTCTAATGCCCCCCCCCCTTAATTTATATAAATGGGTTTTTCAAGCAGAATTTTTAGATTTCGTTCAAATCTCTGAATAGTTTTGGAGGTTTAATGGTTAAGTATAAAAGAGGGGGATAACTCCTTTTAAATTATATAAATGCTAAATGGGTTTTTTATTAAGAATTATCTCATTTACTCTGAATTTTGGATATAGATTTTTTATATGATAAAGCATGTCTTTGATAGTATAGGAGGTTCAATGATTAAGTATAAAAAAAGAGGAAAGGGGAGAGCTGTTTCCCCTTCTTAATTTTTTTTCGAACGGAATTAACCCTTGAAAATATAAGGCTTTAATGTACAATTAGTATTTGTAGCCTGTGAGCTCAATGCTACCAGTTTAACTGGGCAGTATTCTTTATTATTACTTTTTTGATTTAGGTTTCAGTTTAAAAAAAAATTACTTTAACTTTCGGTACCGGTTGGAACTGGTTATGAGACTGAAACTATCCTAATATAATAAATATATAACCAAAATCGAAAAATTAAAAATTAGTCCAGTTATAGATCGTCCTCAGCTAACCTATTGGCAAAAAAAAAAAAAAAAAAAAAAAAAAAAAAAAAAACTTGTAAAAATATAAAAATTTAAGCTAAATATTTGAAAAAAAAATGCCCTTATAGATTTAACATTATCATCCGGGTCTTTTTGAATGTCTATTGCAGCCTATTAACTCTGTTTAGAAAGGGCTAAAAAAGAGTCACATAACATACAACTGACAGTCACTATAATGATCTTATTATTATTACTATGATCTTAAATGCGAAATTACTATTCCGAATTCAGTGACTTCACCTGGAGATGCGAAAATCGACGAAACCATTTTACTTTAAACAGGTAAATCACATGCGAGTGCACACGATACTAGGGTTAGTAGCGTACACCTGAAAAAGTAATTACAGTAGGAATTAATTACCAAAACAAGTTTGGATGCTCTTGAAGCCTACTGCTTACTTACTCTATAAACAGAAATTTATGAAAAATAATAAGTAATTGTTTTATTAAATATTCATAATATGTAAAATTTAATATGGATGAATCAATGTAACGATTATAATAATTAACTGCACCATACTATAAAATATCAATGATTAAATCAATTTTATATCACATAGTAATTACTTAATAAGTAAATAATATGATGATAATTAATTATTAACTAATATCATAATGTTTTGATTTTTAAAACATAAAAAGGGCAAGGGTCATAGTAAAAACAAAAATTGAAATTAATGTCATTTAATGTGACACCATTAATCTAAAATCAATATAGAAATATAAAATAAAAGAATGAATAAAATAGATAATTAATATATGCATTCTATACACTTAGAAATAATATTTTAGGTGTTGACCAAATAATTAAAATTTAGGTTCAAGTTAATCATTAACATTTATAGATTTATATTAATATAACTATGCAATTATTCATAAATATGCGCCAAAATTTTTTCATTTATTTATTTATTTTATACTGAGTTCCCTTAACAATGTAAGAAAGGGCTAAAAAGAATCACATAACTTTCAATTTCAAGTCATCATAGCGAGTATATTGTTATCATTATGATATTAAATACGAAATTAATATTCATAATTTAAATGACTTCACCAAGAGATGTGAAATCTAACAAAACCATTTTATTTTAAAAGGGTAAATCACGTGCCAGTGCACACGATACTAGGGTTAGTAGCGCAGTAGTGTGAAGAAGTAATTAGAGTAGGAATTAATTATCAAAACAAGTTTGGGTGCTCTTGAAGTCTACTCCTAACTTAATCTATAAACAGAAGTTTATAAAAAAAATAATAAACAATTGTTTTATTAAATATTCAAAATATGATATTGATGAATCATTATAATGATTACTGTAATTAATTGCGCCATATTATAAAATATCAATGATTAAATCATTCTTATATCATATAGTAATTACTTAATAAGTAAATAATATAAAGATAATTAATTGTTAACTAATATCTTAATGTTTCGATATTTAAACTGTAAAAAGGGGCGGGGGTAATAAAATTAAAAAATTAAATTAATGTCATTTAATGTGACAATATTAACCTAAACTCAATATAGTAGTAAATTCAAGTCAATCAGTAACATTAATTATTTAATTATATTAATAGATTTAATTACTATAACTATGTAATTATTCATACATATATGTCAAAATTTATTCATTAATTTAATTATTTATTTATATAATACCAAGTTCCCTTAACAATGTTAGAAAGGGTTAAAAAGAGTCACATAACTTTCAATTTCAAATCACCATGATGAATACATTGTTATTATTATGATATTAAATATGAAATTACTATTCATAATTATCATTATTATAATTATTATTCATAATTACTATTCATAATTATGAATTAACCGGGAGATGAAAGAACTATTTTACTTTAAACAGGTAAATCCCGCGCCAGTGCACACGATACTTGGTTTAGTAGCGTAGTAGCGTGAAGAACTAATTAGAGTAGGAATTAATTATCAAAACAAGTTTGGATAACCTTGAAGTCTACTCCTAACTTACTCTATAAACAGAAATTTATATAAAAATATTAAGTAATTGTTTTAATAAATATTCAAAATATATAAAATTTAATAGGTATGAATCATTATAATTATTCCAATAATTAATTTCACTATATTATAAAATATCAATGATTAAATCATTCTTATATCCTACAGTAATTACTTAATAAGTAAATAATGTAAGAATAATTATTTGTTAACTGATATCATAATGTTTAGATATTTAAAATGTAAAAAGTGTGGGGGGAGGATAATAAAAATAAAATATAATGTCATTTAATGTGACAATGTTAACCTAAACTCAATATAGTAGTACAAGATAAAAGAAGGAATAAAATAGATAATTAATATGTGCATTTTATACACTTAGAAATAATATTTTAGATTGTGTCCAAAATGTTAAAAGTTAGGTTCAGGTTAATCATTAACATTAATATTTTAATTATATTAATATATTTAATTATAATAATTATACATCTATTCATACATAGGTGTCAATATTTATTTATTTATTTATTTATTTATTTATTTATTTTTTTTATACCGAGGTCCCTTAACAATGTTACAAAATGTTAAAACGAGTCAAATAACTTTCAATTTCAAGTAACCATAACGAATATATTATTATTATTATGCTACTAAATGCGAAATTACTATTCCGAATTTAATGACTTTACCGGGAGATGCGAAAGTCAAGAAAACCATTTTACTTTAAATAAGTAAATCACGTGCCAGTGCACACAATAATGGGGTTTAGTAGCGCAGTAGCGTGAAGAAGTAATTAGAGTAGGAATTAATTATCAAAACAAGTTTGGATGCTCTTGAAGTCTACTCCTAACTTACTCTATCAACAGAAATTTATAAATACAAAAAAAGAAATCACTTTCGGCCAGGGTCGCGACATTGAGATCTGACACATGGAAGGAAAGAAAAAGTGATCCTTGCATTACTAAATGTACCTGGGTCAAAAAGGAACCGGTTCTTATTCCCTCTGACATACAATAAGGGATATCTTTGCCCATTGATGATCTTATCGGATCGCCCCTCACATAGATTGTATTGTATTGTTTTGCGGAAATTTTCCCAGTTATGATATGAGTGTACTTTGAGAGATCTGTGTAAATGAGAAAATCTTCCGACTCGCTTCGCTGTATAGAAAATTATTGTATTAAACAGTGATTAGAGGAAGTAGATTGTTCGCTTTAACATAGCAGTTTAATTTTGGTAAATAATTATTTTCGGTAAAGAATTGGATATTTAACTTCTAATAGTTAAAAGTGAGTATTTTTTTTCCTTGTTGTTATTCATAATTGATTAATTATATAATTATTGTTTTTATTATTGTATTTTTTTTTTCTCAAAATTTGGACTAGTTGTTTTTAATCTTTTTAAGACCTAGAAATTTTTGATAGATATGAAAAATTTTGGTGGTTTACTGCAATTAATAAGATTATATTGTTCAATATATATATATGTATGTATATGCCCGATATCAGGTTTCCAATCTTATTAAAATTTTTAAATTTTTAAACGAAATTTTAAAATGATTCTCGTGTTTTAATTTTTGAGATTTTTCTTGCTTTTGCCTTTTTATCACAAAAAACCATTAGAAACTAATTTGTGTAGGATTTTTTTTGAAATCTCTTGAATAGTTAATATTTTACAGATATTTTTTCTAAATTCCATATCAATTTTCATCAAAATTTTGCCTTTTAATAAATAAAAAAAAAAAAAAAAAAAAAAAAAAAAATTAAATCTGATTATTTTAATGAAGACGAATTTTAAAAAGTCTACACAATTTCTGTCTAAACAATATCAGGATACTTCCTTATCAATTCCATAAATATTGATAAAAAAATACGTCGCAAGGAGCATTTCAAAAATCTAAAAAGCTGAAAATAAGTTTTGAGAAAAACAGGTTTAAAGATTATAAATAAACTTACCTTTGTTATTTACCTGTAACATCACCTTCATAAATGATATTTTAATAGGAAAAAATTGTTTTAGTACTATTATACCACAGAAATAGACATTTTTTGCGATGATTTTCCTCAAATAAAGGTGTTATTTACCACCTTTGTTATTTATCTGTAAAATCACCTTCATAAATGATATTTTAATAGGAAAAAAATTGTTTTAGTACTATTATACCACAGAAATAGACATTTTTTGCGATGATTTTCCTCAAATAAAAGTGCACTGTCCCCTTAATGATAAAAACTTATTAAATATATATTTATTTTTTGCTTTTAATTGCTTTCGCGATGCAAAATAATAATAATAATATTAATAATAAATAAATAAATTAAAATTAAAAATAAGAAATCCAAACAATTTGTTAAAAAACGTACTTATTGAGTCGCCGTGTATCATCAATTATTTTTTACAATTTTTCCCCTCTTCAATCTTTCCTAGTCATCAGTTTGTTAATATAAATTCATATTTGAAGTTAAAAGTAAAATAAATAAATAATTAAATAAATCCTTGGGTCTGAAGAGGTTATACTTTCGATGTTTGTTGATAGGTAGGAATGTGATCGCAGATGTGAAAAAAATTAACTAAATTTATATTAAGAATACCTTTGAAAATTTTATTTTATCCCTTGAATATTTGGCCATGAAAACCTCACATTAATTTAATCTATTTCAACCCTGTCCCTGTATTACAGAAGATAATGTTAAATGTATCAATTTCATTTCCAATTTAGATTGTGGCTATCGACTCTGATCTTCTAAAAACGGATATCGATTTTCAGTTAAAAAAAAAAAAAAAAAAAAAAAAAAAAAAGAAATGTGTTTTCAATAGATTTGATCAAATTCGTAACCCTAAACTCTGCAAACGCCTAAAATACGCTCATTATTACAGGTGTATACAATGAAACTTTTAGTTCAAATGCAGGGAAAAATTACAAAATATTCTAGTGTTATATCATTCCGTACATATTTTGATATGTAGTTCTCAATTATATGACCGAACTCCGACAAATCAAATGATTGATTCTTCATGAGGGAAAAATAAATGTATTTGTGGAAATAAATAAATAAATAAATAAATAAAAATAAATAAATAAATAAATAAAAATAAATAAATAAATAAAATAAAATAAAGATGTTGCTGATAACACTGCTAATCAAAACGTTTTTACCAAAAATATTTGGGTATAAAATAAACCTCTTTGGTTACTAAGACCGTCTAAAGTGGAAATAAAACTTACTTTCTGATTTTGATGTGAATTAATAAGTTGCCTTTATGAGGTAAAATTACATTGAATAATTCAAGTAAAATGTATCTTTATTATCTCATCTTTATAATTCATTTTTAATTATACTTTCATTACTTATTAATCTTTATCTTTAATATGTTAATTATTTTTAAAATTATCTTGCTTTTTATGACTTTAATATATTACTTTAACTAATTATTTTAATATTTTACTGTATTGAAAGCATTCGTTGTGATTTTGATTGCATCAATAGTCTCAGACTTACATTAATTATTTATTGACCTTTATCTTTAATATGTTAATTATTTTTTAAATTATCTTGCTTTTTATAACTTTAATATATTACTTTAACTAATTATTTTAATATTTTACTGTATTGAAAGCATTCGTTGTGATTTTGATTGCACCAATAGTCTCAGACTTACATTAATTATTTATTGACCTTTATCTTTAATATGTTAATTATTTTTAAAATTATTTTGCTTTTTATAACTTTAATATATTACTTTAATTAATTATTTTAATATTTTACTGTATTGAAAGCATTCGTTGTGATTTTGATTACATCAATAGTCTCAGACTACGTTTCTAAAAATTAAACAAAGCAATGACCACGGACACGAAAAATCCTAAAATCCACACTAACTCTAGTAAAAGCTGTGCGGATTAGAAAGAGTCTACACTATATATTTATAGTTTGGCAAAAACTGTTTATTTATTTATTTATAATTTTACATTATTAACCTTGTTGCTCAGTTCTACTGATACTAAGACGTCTGACTAGTCCGTGTTGATACCTTCCCTATGATTCAAGTCCCACTTCAATATAAGCAATATTTAAAGTAATACAATTCTGTATATTTAATGGAATTTTAATACACTGATCAATTAATAGTAACCCCCCAATGATTACATTCATATTTGTAATTAAGTTTTTTTAATGTAATGTTGAAAGAAAATATTTTTTTTTAGTATTTTAAACAAAATGTAGAATAAACAACATTAAAATTTTGCCCTTTTGCAAGAATTTCAAAGGGTTAATCATTTTTTAGAAAGCATCCGTAAAAAAATAAAATAAAAATGAAAACATGTGGCAAATCAATAACACAATAGTTTGGAAATAATGATTACTATTATTATTGTTTTCTAGTTAAAACCTACATTTAATACAACATATCTTGTCCATTGATGATCTTATCGGATCTTATCGCACACATTGTATTGTTTCACGGGGAGAGAAATTCATTCAATTTTTCCCAGTACGATACGAATGTGCTTTGAGAAATCTGTGTTAAGGAGAAAATCTCTCCAAACGCGTTGCAAAAAAAGAAAAAAGAAAAATATATCGCAAGGAGCAGAATATTTTAAATCCTAGTTAGAGGAAGTTAGATGGTTGGATTTAATACAGCAGTTTATTTTGGCTAAAAATATTGGATATTTATATTCTGAAAATTCCAAAGTAAGTATGCCTAATTTTTTTCTTAGCAGATTAGTTAATCATTATTGTATTATTTTATTATTGTATTTATTATAGCATTTTTACAAAATCTAGACAGGATGATTTTTAATAATTTCAAATAGTTTCAAATTTTCAATCTTGAAATTAAAAGATATGAAAGACAAAAATGCGCAAACAAATAAATAAAATTAAAATGACGCAGCTTAATTTCACAAAGAGAAATTATTATTTTTCAAAAAGAAATGGACATTTAATTTCTAAAATTTAAAATGCAAGTAAGTCTTTTTTCCATAAATGACTAATTATGTGATTTATTGTATTCATAGATTACCGCATTCTTTTTTTAAATCTGGAATTTCAAATACTTACAAATTTTCAATCTTGAATTTTAAAAATAAAAAAATATTCAAGACATAAAATAAACAAACGAAAAAATAAAATAGAATAAAGTAAAAGATAAAGTAAATAAAAGAATATTGTTTAATTTTCTATATATTTGCTGGTGGATTAGAATGTGACCGCAGATATGAAACATTTCAGCTATATTAAGACTGGTCACCCACCTTCCGAATTTCTCTGGGCAATGTTAAGTCTATAGGTATTTGAAGCATTCTTATATTTAAAATATATCCTCGAGAAATTAATATTTGTAAGATTTTTTTTTTCAGTATTCTCTTCTGAAAAGATGCAAGTTTTTTTTTTTTTTTTTTTTTTATTAGTTGTCAAAATATTTCTAAAATTTATGCTTAATTTAATATTTTTGATTTAAAAACTGATGAACAAGGAATAAAATTTTAACAGTTCATATAAAATTAAGCATTGATTTTGAAAGCTAAGAAAAAAGAGACATTCTTTAAAAAGAGAACACAAAAAAATTAAATTAAAAATATTAACTTCCTGAGGAGATATTTAAAATATAAAAATGCCTTTCGGAAGTTGAGAGACTAGCAGCCTTAAGCTTTTTGTTGTGGGAAGGTATAAAACTTTATTTCATTCCATGAATATATCGCCATAGAAACCTGTCGGACGTTCCCCTCAGTCCACACAACTTTGAAGAATGTCCGTGGTAGATATAGCTGCCACCACCGATATTACTAGGTGATATCGGTCACCCACTGTGAGATTGGTGTAAATGAAGACTTACGCTAGTAACTGAATTATCAGTTTATTAAGAATATATGTACACACAAAATACGCTATTTACAAATATATACAACTACAACTCGGATATAGGTGATCCGGTTCAACATTAAATTAGATACAGTAAAGATTGGCTGTGTACTATTCCAATTACACTTTCCACCTCACACTCAATACACGTTAAATTCACTTTATCGGAGCTCAACCTTGAGTCTCCCAACACAAGTATACTGGGCCTGCACTTGTTAGCCCAGAGCACTAAACACCAGGACGTCTGTGTCCTTTGCGCACCAGAAAACGCACACTTTACGCTCTTCCACACAGAGCAACCCCTAGGTCCGAAACCTTGGTACCGAATGAATCCTCTGAGACAAACTCGCCCTCTCAACTCATGGGGTCACACAAATGCCAACCCCCTCTGGAGCTTCCTCATTGGGCACCTTCCCTCACTCCTTTCTTGCCTAGTGACATGCTGCTAATCTGCTCATCATCCGCATACTTCACTGACAGATGGACATGCCTCTCAGCTATCTCCTTTCTCTAACACACCACCTGTAAAGGATTATCTGGCAGTTCCCCTTTCCACAAAGAAGGAATGTCACCTTGGAAATTCTGTACACAACCATACACTACAAAATATTCAAATAGAGAAATAGTAGAAATTCCATTCTTTAGCACAGGTGCTATCAGATCCTGAAAAAACCCATATTAGTTTCAATGATTTCATCTTCGTATTGAAGAAGTTATTCAATCAATAGTACCTGCTAATATTGAACTTATAACCGTAGAATGTGTTGATTTATTTAAAATATTTCCTTTAAAAATCATTTCATATTTATTTATTTATTTATTTATTTTTGTTTTAGAGAATGTCACTTTTTCTTTTCTTAGTTGTCAAAATATTATTTAAATCCATACTTAGTTTAGTATTTTGTGTGTTAAAAGCTGACGAGCTTTCAGTAAAAGTTTAATACTTTACATAAATTACATGCACATTTTAGAAATATTTTGACAACTAAGAAAAAAGAGACATTCTTTAAAAAAAGCAAACAGAAAAAAAGAAAGTTAAAAATATTAATTTCCTTGGGAAATATTTTATATATACGAATATATTCCACGTCTATAAGTTTAACTTTAGTGAGGAGTTATTCGGGAATAGACTGATCAATAACTTTAGTGATAAATACATTGTTTTGTTTATTTATTTATTTCAATTTAGATTGTGTCAATTGTTTCTAATGTACCTCAAATTAAAACTGTTAAAAATTTCCATTTTGAAAAAAATAAAAAAATAAATAAATAATGTAAAATAAAATAAAATAAAATAAATAAAAATAAACAAAAAATAGCAATTTATTTATTTTTAATTTTACATTATTATTCCACTTGCACAGATCATTGCTGGTACTGAGATGTTTTTAATTAATGGGTGCCTTCTCGTTTATATAAATACGCAATACCTGTACTCATCGTCTGGTCTGTTCGACTGTCTCTATGTAATAAAGAAAAAAAAAATATCCGACCGAATGTTTTGAAATTTAATATATAGAAGCGCTGTTTCAAATTTATGAAAGTGGAATTAAGACTCAAAAAGATATTAATAAAAGTTTTCTTCATTCTATTAAATCTTATCATATGTAATGAAATCGATAATATCGCAGGATAGATCATGATTCTTGGTTGCCATGTTGAATACGTGCTATTTAAGATGGAGTCTTATTACTTCTGTATTACCGAATGTTTTAATGTATCTAATCGTAAAAGATTTTGTATACATTCTTTTTGCGTGAAAATGAGCCTCTTGAACTTTTATGAAAACACACAAAAAAAACACAATTAAATAGTTTTAAAACTATAAATAGATAATAAGTCTATAATAATTAATGAATAATAATTATATATTAGTAATATTTTATATTAATATTATATTAATAATATAATAGAAATATTTTTATTAATAATATATTAATAATATAATAATGTATTAATAATAGTAAATAACAATTATAAAATTTGAAATTATAAATAATTCTTTTTTAATATTCATATAAATTTTAATTTTTGAATAAAATAATAAAAGACATAAAAAGAAAAATAGAAAAATAAACAAAAAACATAAATAAATAAATAAAATAAAGTAAATAAATAAATAAATAAATAAACAAAATAAATAAATAAATAAATAATGTATAATGTTAAAATTTTCGATATTTGTTGATGGATAAGAATGGGGTCGCACAGATATGAATCATTTTAGCTACTTTTAATCTTTACTAGTAAGAACATCTTTGAAAAGTTATTTGACGTTATTATTAACTTTTTCTGGTGAAAATCATCACATAAGCATATCTTGTCCATTGCTTATCTTATCTGTCCCCCTCCCCCCCTTTCTGATTGTTTTCATCCACGGAAACAATATACTGCACGGACAGGTACTAAATTTCACTGATATGATTCTAAATGCGCGAGAAGACGTTGGAAAAATTTGTCATTGAAGAAAATGACGTCATCATGAGGTCTTCTCAGTGACATTGTGGTAAAATATATAGAAAAGAGTATTCAAGTCGTAAAGGGAAGAAATATTTGATCGTAAATTGGAATAAATTGTATTGTTACTTTTTACCAGCGTAATTTTGTTATTAACAGAATTGGAGTCTGATCTTGTAAAATTTCAAAAGTAAGTAAGTTTATCGTTATTTTTTATTTGTAACGGACTAAATTGTGATTATTGAGTTTTAAATTTGCATTCTTTAAAAATCTTGAAGTGACCCCGGTTAGATTTTTAATTTCAAATGATAAACAGTAGTTTTAATCACGAATTTCAAGTACAGCTATAAAAGAAAAAAAAATTAAGGAAGAAAAGACTAACAAAATTATATTCAATAGAAAATTTGTATCAAATCTGAAATTCTACGTCAAACATTGAAAATGAGGTGCTTTCGTACTATAACTAGTTTTATAAATATTCAGATCTTGGTGCAATAGGCTGTTGCACTGTTATGCAAAACCACATTAATACAAAATTAAATTTTATTAAAATTAAATACATCGAATTTAGTAACATGGAAATAATAGAACTTCGTCTTAAATAAAACGTAGTCACCATGGATACCTAGAATCATTACCTATCATAGGATATCATTGAATTAGTGAGTATGATTTTATAGAATAATTTTTTTTTATAAAGATCTTTTTAAATTATAGTTTCATTTTCATGAAATTTGAAATAACTCGATAAATTTTTGCAACAATCAAATGTATTAAATTTCATTTTATTCGGTTGGGTAATTTTTGTGATAATATATTTGGACAAAGCGGCAGAGAGACGGGAAGACCAGCGACTATTACAGGTTATACGTATTTATATAATTCAAACGAATTTAAAAGTGATTTTGAAGATATTTAGAAAATAAGGATATTTTTAACAATTTTTAATTTTACTTAATAAAATCTTGGTAAAATTATATATAATCTATCGAGGCTTTTAAATTGCAGTTAGTTCTTGATTAGGAAATGTTTGCAGGTATGAAATAGCTTACATAATTTTTGCGTTTTTCGGAAAAAGCGTCTTTCAAAAAATTTTCTTAATGATACATTTTTTTTTTTCTAATTTAGATTGTATAGTTTCTGATCTAGTATTTTAAATGAATATTAGTTTCCAAAAACTTATGTATTTACTTTTTATATTTAAATTTTTTATTCATTTAATTGCTGTTATTAATTATTTTTTTAACTATTGGGGCTTTTAGAAAAAAATTATACATATGCATTGAAATATCGCGATAACAGCACGATGCTGCAAAATTTTGTTTGCGTCGTGTTTTCTAATTTTTGATAATTGATTCTTATGTGTTTTGTAGTGTTGAATCTGAAAATTATCTTCATTTTTAACCATGACGTCAGACCATTTCTCAAATCGTAAGTTTTAAATTTAAAAAAGTAAAAAAATTGCAAAAATCTGATACTATAAAATAGTTGTTATGTTTGTGTTTTTAGTATTTGATAATTTATTCTTATGTATTTTTTAGTGTTGATCTGAAAATTATTTTCTTTTAAAAGCATCACGCTAGAATTATACTCGAATATAGCATTTTTTTTTTTTTTTTTTTTTTTTACAATGTTGAAATATTGTGAAAATCTGATGCCATAAAATAGATGCAAAACTTTTCCCCTAACAATTTATTCTTCTTTTGGTTTAAACTATACTTTTTTACAGCTGAAGGTGTACTTACAAGGCTGTAGTTACAATTTTATTTCAAGCGTGGAAATTTTTTTGAACTGCTTATGGTCTGTTTTACGCTTTTCCTTTTTCAATCTCAATGAAGTTCATCTCAGCGTCTTTTTTATTTTTATTTTGACATATGATAAAGCTGAATTTTTGTCACAGATGTATTTTAAATATTTATTTGCTATAGGTAAGGTTTTGACAAATTGCTTTGGCAGACTTTCGCTATTTTTGGACTTTTTAACTTTAAAATTTACGATTTGCGAAAAATATTGATGCGATGGTTAAATAAAAGTTTATTTTTGAATCAAGCATAAAAATACATAAAACTAATTTACCAAAAGTTAAATAGCACAACAAATGCATCGATAATATAGTATCAGATTTCAACTATTTTTTTCATTTTTTATATTTGAATTTTACGATTTCCGAAAAATCCTGAAGTGATGATTACAAAAGAAAGTTCATTTTTGGATTCAGAGTTAAAACAAAATACATAAAAATCAAGCATCAAAAGTTAAAAAACAAAACTATCGGATTTATTTCATTGTATCAGATTTTCGTTTTTTTAATTAATTAATTAATTAATTAATTAATTTTTGAAATGTACGATTTCCAATAAATCTGGGGTAACGGTTAAAAAAAAGGTCATTTTTAGATTAAATGTAAACTAATCGTTCGGGGCCACCGTAATATTTATCCATCATGGATATGCATAATATAATATATGGATATGCATAATATAATATATGAAAATAAAACATGTGTAAACAATTTATAAAATGCTTTGCAATTCCAAGACAAAATTTAAATACTCATTTAAATATTTTTAATATACGTAGTAATGCTCTATTAATGAATTACTGATGAACCAATTTCGACAGATTATATAAAGCGCCAAAATACTCAAGTATTATCGAATTGCGTAAAAGAAACATCCTCATAACTCCAAAAGAATTAATCATAAAAACTAACAATTTACTGCGTCAGATTAAGCGTCTCATTTCCAATTAAAAGATATCTTTGAATTGAAATTCGAGTGAAATACAGAGTTATGAAAAATTGAAGAATATAAAAAACATGATTACAAATATCTCGGCAACGAATAATCCGATCGACTTCGATTTTTATGCAAAATTTGTATTATTTTATTGTCTTTTTTTCCCATCCCTTGAAAAAAAAAAAAAAAAAAAAAAAAAAAAAAAAAAAAAAAAAAAAAAAAAAATCAAAACGAATTTTTTGACAGTCCGAAAAAAATAGTTCCGGATAGTCGAGGTTACTGATATTAAAGAGGTTTCGTTCCATTCTTATATACTAAGTACATGCAAAATTTCAAGTCTCCATCTCAAACTGTTCGGGAGATAGAGCGTTTACAGACACACAGACGGACGGACCCATACTAGGTATGATGGGTGAATAAAGAATAAAGAATCAAGTATTAAAACTTTAAAAAGATAAGAATCGCATTTATTTCATAGTACATGATTTCCGCTATTTTTCAACATTTTATCTTTGAAATGTACGATTTCCAAAAATTCTGGCGCGACGTTTAAAATAAAAAGGTCATTTTCAGATCAAGCGATAAAAAATCAAATATAAAGGCAACAGTGGACATTAAAAATCACGAAATTTTACAGAGAAGTAATTTTTTTTTTCTTTTGGAGAATTATAAAATTAGATGTATAAATTCATCAGGGGCAAAAATAATTTTTAATTTCTGACACTTCTTCGGAGAGGTATAAGCTTATGAATTTGTAAAAACTGTCTATATTTAAGCAGTTTCTTTTACTTAAAATGCTGTTTTCACAAAATTGAAAATTTTGCACTTTTCTAACATTTGAAATGTTCCATGCGCATTCCTAATTATCAGATTCTTTTAAAATTTATACTTTATATTCTTTGTGCAATAATAAATAAAAGTTAGCAGAAAAAGTTACATTTCAATTATATTTTAATGTTGAAATTTAAGGGAGTATGAAAAAATATAGCTACTTATTTTGGAAAAAAGAAGCATAATTGTCAATGTTTTTTTTTTTTTTTTTTTTTTTACTTATATATTCAGCAAACTTTTATAATTCATGCCAACTCCCATTGTCATATATAAAAAATATCTTATGATTAAATATTGTCGTATTTTTTGCAAAAGAAATACGCATGGAACATTTTAAAAATACGATAATTATTCACTATTTTAAAAATTAAAAAATTGAATAATATAAAAACTTTTAATTATTTTATCACCAAATTTTGAACATAGTTATTTGAGTTTACCATTAACACTTCGGCCAATTATCGAATGAATCCATTGGAGATAGAGGAATTTTGTTTTAAATGTCCACTGTCACCTTAAAAGTTAAAAAAAAAACACAATCATCGCATTTATTTCGTAGTACCGGATTTCCGCTATTTTTCAACATTTTTCTTTTAAAAATGCACGTTTTGCAAAAATTTATGCTGTGATAATTGAAAATGAAGGTCATTTTCGAAATCGCGTTAAAAAATACATAGAAATCAATTATTAAAAGTTAAAAAGTTAAAAATCATTAAAATCATAGCTTTGTGTAATTGAAATAATAAAGGTAATTTCATTTAACCCTTTCGAGTCTGTTGTACTATTAATAGTACATGTCTTTTAATGGAGTTTTATTTTGTTTTAAGAAATATTTTTCTGCTATTTACATATAGAAATGTCAGTATATGTCTACGGATTTACTATATGATTTCATTTACTTTTAGGCATTTAGTAATAATAATAATTATTATTATTTTCTTAATTCTCTTTTCACCGTTTATTATTATCTCCTTAATGCATTATTTTTTTTTATTTTGTCGAAGAATTTCTACTATAACACTTTAAATTCTTGTCTTTGAAGTAATGGATTTTGAAATGTTTACTGATTTGTTTACCCTTGGTAGGAAGCGGTAAAAAGTAAAATTAATACCTAAAAAACGTATAGATTTGATCTGTGTTTTTTTCTGATAAAGGCATCCAAAGAAAAAAACACTTTATTTAAATTAACTTTGATGGATTTCTATAGGGATTTCACAACGTATGATTGTGCGTAAAAGTATGTATATACCGCACTCTTTTTTTTATTTAACCCTTTTGTGTCTGGTGTACTACTCAGAGTACATGCCATTTAATTCAGTACTACTTTGTTTTAAGAATTACTTTTCGTACTATTTATATATAGTAATGTTAGTATATGTATATACATTCTCTTTATGACTTCAGTTGTATAGGCATTTAGTAATAATAATAATTATTATAACTTTCTTAATCCTTTTTGTGCTGCTTCTGATTCTTTTGTTTTAAACTTATATTTCGCTCATTAAATTTAAAATAAAGTTACTTTCCTAAAAGAATGATCTGTGATAAAGCGCGAAACATATTAGAGAGTTGCAATAAAAGTTAAATCTTATTGTAATGCAATGTTTTCTAAACATCTCCAAAAATTCTTCTTTAGTCCTTTGTCATATGAATATGAATTGGATAGTACACAAAACAACATTCTTTATCTTTCACACCAATATGCGTTAAACACTAGTTAATCTATTTGGATAGTTAGCGTTAATGTAAAAGTAATTTTTTCTAATATCTGAAAAACAATTTGTACCTGAAAGATTTATAATAGAGTATCACGTAACATATGATCCAATCACATCA
The DNA here is from genome assembly GCA_964019185.1 of Maratus speculifer. Taxonomy (NCBI): domain Eukaryota; kingdom Metazoa; phylum Arthropoda; class Arachnida; order Araneae; family Salticidae; genus Maratus; species Maratus speculifer. The sequence continues at coordinate 364,177,783 of OZ025291.1, forward strand.
ATTACCGGTCACGCATTGTATTGTTTCACAGAAACAGGAATCTACCCAATTGATGCTAAGCTTCCTTAGTATGATTCCATCGAGCAAGATAGATGTTGTTGCTTTAATTTTTTATATATTTTCAATCTTGAATTCGGAAAATAAAACATGCAAAAGAAAAAAAATATCAGTAGCTTGTGAATAAATAAATTTATTGTGACAGAATACTTTGAGGAAATTCGAGTGTTTTCATTAATAATTAAATCTTTTAAAAGAGAATTCCGAACTTCTAAAACTTCGAATGTAAAAACGATCCTTTTTTTTTTTTTTTTTTTTTTTTTTTTTTCAACTAAATAAATGTGGGATAAATGAGAGGGTTCACACAATAGTAGACCAAGTCCATCTTGAAAAAAAAAATATGCATATAGTCCATTTCAAATATACATAAAATCGATTTCATTCACTCCTACAGTCTGTTTTTACATATTTTCTCATAGATGCCATCTGTTTACAAATTTGGTTTAAGGGTGTTCTTAAATCAAAAAGGGCAACTTTGTGACACATGCTTTAATTTATTTTTGTTCAGTAATGCATGAAACTAGCAGGTGTTATTATTCAGAAACTGTCTAATTGCACTCAATTTTCTATTTTTTTTTTAAAAAAACACAATAGATTTTTTATAGGAAGCCTTCAAAGTTGACACTTTTGAGCACATTTCCCGACGAAAGCAGGAAAACCAGTCGAAAAGCAGGAGGAAAACGTGTAATGAAGTGATCGAAATAGCTTAGAACTGGATATAGGTAATTTAATTATCATGAAATGGAAAAATAGTTCAATTCGAAATCGCTTTCATAGTCAGACATTCCAATTTTATGTATTTCTGTTAAAAAATGAATTTGTAAATGTGTCAAAACGTTTTTCGCTTAAGGGGACACACTAACTTTGAAAGCATCTCTTCAATTTTGAATAATACTGTAGTAATATGTGGTTGTAAAATACTTAATACTAAAAATTAGATTAAATAAAACCCTGTAGAACAGCCTATTTTCGTAAACTTAAATAAAAAAATAACTACATTCATAAATATGATTATTTTTGCTTCAATTTCATTTTTAGCATTCATAAGAATATACTGCATAAAACTGTGCATGGAATTTTAGATGTATGGGATTTTACATTTAATAAGATTATTTTTTCTCTCGCATGCATTAACAAGTAAGAAAAATCATGCGTTAAACATAGATTATGAAACACTTTCCAACATTTCTGAAATCTTTAACAAAACTTTGTTATTTAGGGGAAAAATATGCTACTGATACCCTTATTACATGCCAGTATTTTGTTAAAAATTAGTTCAAAGAAAAACACTCTTAAAACTGTTTATATCACATTTCCAGAAATTATCATTTATGTGTGACCATGTAGCTAATTTTTTTCGTGACTTTGTATATTATTTTATCTATTTTCTACAAACATTTCTTAGTAAATTGAAAGCAGTTCAACATAAAAATGCATAACTTATTTAAAAACTACCTTTAAGTTAAATACCATCACATTCAGTAACCTTTATGAGTTCTTTTGTGTAACCCTGTATATCAACTATAACATTTATACACACCATATAATTTGCAGACATTTAATAAAACTTAAAAACGCATATCATATTTGAAAATGTATTTCATTCATCCATTAGATATCATCGATAATATACAGTACTTCGGTAAGATTCAGTAAGATTTGAAATATTTTGTGTGTCCCTGTAAATGCTATGCACTTCATATTATGCGTTAAATATTAAGTCTCAGTGGCGTATATCAATTTTATGATACTTGAAATCGTTTAACATAATTAAAACATGACGCAAACAATTGATCCCTTTATTATTGTGTAATTGAATACTTTTGAGTGGCCCTGTAAATGAATAGTAACTATTATTTTTACTGCATACTTTACAAAATGCATATTTTAGTGCACTTTGTGAATTCAAGCAAATTTGAATATGTTTGACTGGGTGTAACACCTTTAAAATTCATTTGAAACGATTTTTTCCCATAGGCCGTAATGTATCGGGAAAATTTTGATTATCCCTGTAAATAAACTAATCATAGTAGAATCTTCATTTTCAGTCGGGTTCTTGCTAGGGTAAACATCAATAACATATAAAAATGTCATGACAATCCGAGTATATTTACGGGAGTTAGAGCGCGGACAGACGGCCAGACAAACCGAATGCATAAACACTTTTCAACTTTGTCGGAAAGTGTTAATAATAATAAACAAGTAAGAAAAATCATGCGTTAAGTATAGATTATGAAGCACTTTCCAACACTTAATGAAATCTTTAACAAAACTTTGTTATTTAGGGAAATAATAGTGCATAGCCAAATATACCCAAATATGTATTCCAGTACATTAGAACAGCCCTGTATTTCATATGTCAGTTCATATAATGGGAAAATTTAGCTTAGCAAAAAAATACCCTGTAGCTTCAAATTTCTTTTTCAGCAATTCATACTATTAGATGGAAACATACTTGAATACTTTTGTTCAGCCCTGTAGTTTACATTGTACCTATATTACACGTCAGCATTAGGCCAAAATTTATTGTAAACTAAAACACTTTTAAAACAACTGAAATCACATTCTCATAAATCATCATTCATAGGCGTCCATGTACCAAGTTCTTTGCGTGGCCCTGTATATCCCTTTATCTATACTCTGCAAACATTTCTCAGTAAATTGAATCCAGCTCAACGTAAAATGCATAGCTTATTTAAGAACCACGTTTAAATAGTTTATGCTCATATTCAGTAACATTGGTGAGCTCTTTTGGGTAGCTCTGTATATCAGCTAGAGCAATTCCATCTCAGCTCAGGCAGGGCATGTCAATTCACCATCACAGATTTTTTTTCAAAAAAATTCAGTAGTTAGAACTAAGTGATTTATGAAATTTCCTAAAAGGATTTTTCCCTAAAAAATTTATTTCTCTGATTACAGCACTTTAAAGTTCATGATAAAATTGACAGTTTTCAGAAAAACTGAAAAACGTTTCATTTTGAAATGAACACAATACCAAACATATTCAACATATTAAGTCAATTTATTTTTTATAAACAGTTATTAAACTGAATTTTCCTTTAGTGTAGTTTTAAAAAATATAGTGACATTTTTACTTAATTAAAAAAATTAGATTTTAAGTACAAAAAATATAATTATTAGTGAATTCAAGATTTTTTTTCAGAATGAAAAAAAAAATATTTTAAACCTAAACATTGATGCCAATCCAAAGACCTTTAATAAGAGTTTTACAGCAAATTTTATTTTAACTCTAAGGTGCTTACAACTTTTGTAATTCAATTTTAAATTATGCAAAATTTTGTAAAATCACTACTTTTGAAATGCAATTTCTCAAAAACACCATTTTTAAAAAATCTGATAATATGCTCAATTGATACCTCATTAGTCTCTAATAAATACCTTACAAGCAAATCGTGTGTTTTTGCTTAGAAAAATTTATATGATTTTTTGAAAATAACATGTTGTGTGTATTTTTTCAACAGACCACAAAGTCAAGCTCTTCCTTATTTAACCGAACTTGTAATGTAATTAATATTCCAAACTAAAAAATACATCACTAGTACATAATTATTACTGTTAAATTATAGCTAATCATTTGCTTAAATTTAAAATTGCGTAAAATACAGCCAATAATAAAATTAGTATTGATCATATGTCATTTCATTCCATACTCATAAATGTGTTAAATTCATCTACAGTGTGTTAAATATTTTGTTATATAGTATGGATATAATGTATTAATATGCAAATACATACATTACAGCTGAATTAGATTTTTTTTCAAGTTTAGGGGTTTTCCAATTAGTTTTTTTTTCTTCCAGAAAACCAGAAGATCAAGCCTTTTCTTATTTATCTGAATTTATAATATTATTTTTTAATGAAAAAATAATAATATGCACATTATTGTGGCAGATAAATATAAGCTAATCTTCGAAAATTCCTATTCATAAAATTAAATAAGCCAAATCCCTTAAAAAAAATCTGCGCTTGTGATGCATTTTGACTTTGCTGAAAATTAGTCACTAATACTGCCAAACGAAGTACAAAGCTACCACTGGCAGAATACTCAGATATCGTTATTTACCTGCACAGCATATTTTATAGAAGAAATAAAGAGTTTTATCATAGTTTCTGATGATTAACTCGTGATACAGATCATGCTGTTTGTGACATAGAAAAAAAAAAAAAAAAGAATTATTTAATTTGTACCAATTACAAACACTGGAATCACCTGTGTATATATCAGATTGAGCTGGAGCACATTTTAAAAACAAGTATCAGTTTTATGAACTGCACAAAAATAAAATTGAACTGAAGTAGTGGATATATAAAAGTGCATGTGATGCTATTGGGGAGTGAGACAAGCACTATGCAACAAAATTTAATCTCCAAAAGGAGACAATAAAAGCTATCCAAGATTCTGTCTCATTTGTTGCTGAACTATCTTCTCTGCTAAAAAATATCATTCTAGTCCATCCAGACAGAAATATTATTCAATCCTATAGAACTAATAATTAGAAAGAATATGCTAATGCAAAATCTATTGTTGGTATTAGATCTAAACATTATAGGGTGATTGTAAATAATGAAGGTTATATGGAACGAGCAAGTAAAAATGAATTGACTAAAGTTGAAACCTTCAGCCAAATGAAAAGACAATATTCAATACATAGTTTCCAAATCGGTGATTTCATTGGATGCATTTATGAAAATAATTGGTGGATAGGACAAATCAATGGTATATCAATCACAAAAGCTAAATGACATTAAAGTATCATTCATGTATCCAACATGGTCTATAGCTAAAGCATTCCAGTGGGCAAAAGAATCTGGAAAGAAAGAATATGAATGTGCATTACCATTGGAAAATGTGCTTCTAGAAACAGAAAAACCAGTTACAATAGGACAATCTGAGCGACTTCATACCTTCAACGATAAGGAGTTGAAGTTAATTTAAGAAACCTTCACTACCTAATTCTTCTATTATGTATGTATTTGCATATTAATATATTATATCCATACTATATAACAAAATATTTTACATACTGTAGATGAATTTAACACATTTATGAGTATGGAATGAAATGACATATGGTCAATACTACTTTTATTATTGGCTGTATTTTACGCAATTTTAAACTTAAGCAAATGATTAGTTATAATTTAACAGTAATAATTATGTACTAGTGATGTATTTTTTAGTTTGAAATATTAATTACATTACAAGTTCGGTTAAATAAGGAAGAGCTTGACTTTGTGGTCTGTTGAAAAATACACACAACATGTTACTTTAAAAAAATCATATAAAATTTTCTAAGCAAAAACACACGATTTTCTTGTAAGGTATTTATTAGAGACTAATAAGATATCTATTGAGCATATTATCAGATTTTTAAAAAATGGTGTTTTTGAGAAATTGCATTTCAAAAGTAGTGATTTTACAAAATTTTGCATAATTTAAAATTGAATTACAAAAGTTGTAAGCACCTTAGAGTTAAAATAAAATTTGCTGTAAAATTTCCATTAATGGTCTTTGGATTGCCATCAATGTTTAGCTTTAAAATATTTTTTTTCATTCTGAAAAAAAATCTTAATTTCACTAATAATTATATTTTTTTACTTAAAAACTAATTTTTTTAGTTAAGTAAAAATGTCACTATATTTTTTAAAACTACACTAAAGTAAGATTCAGCTTAATAACTGTTTATAAAAAATAAATTGACTGAATATGTTGAATATGTTTGGTATTGTGTTCATTTCAAAATGAAGCGTTTTTCAGTTTTTCTGAAAACTGTCAATTTTATCATGAACTTTAAAGTGCTGTAATCAGAGAAATAAATTTTTTAGGGAAAAATCCTCTTAGGAAATTTTATATATCACTTAGTTCTAACTACTGAATTTAAAAAAAAAAAAAACCGTGATGGTGAATTGACGCATATCAGTACTGTCTGCCTGAATTGAGATGGAATAGCTCTATAACATTTATACACACCATATAATGTGCATATATTTAGCAAAATATAAACGCGAATATCATAATTAAAATGCATTTCATCCCTCCATCAGCCATCATCGGACACATATACGGTACTTCGGAAAGAATATACTATTTGAAATCTTTTGTATGGCCCTGTAAAAGCTATGTACTTCATAATATGCCAGACAGTAACGTATAATTTGTATTAAGCTTGAGTGACATATATCAATTTTATTATACATGAAAAAGCTTAATATATTTAAAATATGTCACACACAATTCCCCCTTTTACCATTATCTAATGGAATTCTTTTGTGTGGCCCTCTAAATGAATAATAGCTACATTTTCACCTTATATTTTATAGAATGCATATTTTAATATGTTTGACAGGGTATAACATCTTTAAAATTCCTTTGAAACGATTTTTCCCCATAGGCCGTAATGTAATAGGAAACTTTTGATTCGCCCTGTAGATAAATTAATCATTGTAGAAACTTCATTTTCGATAGGACTTGTGCTAGGGTAAACGTCAATAACGTCCTAAAATTTCATGGCAATCCGAGTATTTTAACGATTTTTCCCCATGGGCCGTAATGTAAAGGAAAACTTTTGATTCGTCCTGTAGATAAACTAATCATAATAGAAACTTCATTTTCAATAGGGTTCGTGCTAGGGTAAACGTCAATAACGTCCTAAAATTTCATAGCAATCCGAGTATATTAACGATTTTTCCCCATAGGCCGTAATGTAATGGGAAACTTTTGATTCTCCCTGTAGATAAACTAATCATAGTAGATACTTCATTTTCAATAGGGTTCGTGCTAGGGTAAACTTCAATAACGTATAAAAATTTCATAGCAATCCGAGTATATGTACGGGAGTTAGAGCGCGGACAGACGGACAGACAAACCGAATGCATAAGCACTTTTCAACTTTGTTGGAAAGTGCTAAAATTGAAGGAAATTCAACAAAATTTCAATTTAAGTATTTTTTTTAAATGATCTACATACTTAAATGTATACTATAAACTTCAATGTTAAATTCATGCACAAAATTACTAAATGCAGAATGGGGGGCAGGTAAAAAAAAATTCAAACCTTTCTCTAAATTAGCAAGAAAGTATCAGTATCTATCGAACAAGCAAATTGTAAAAAAATGAATATCGTGAAGACTTAGCTTAAAGTTTTCATCTGTATGAATTATTGCGCAGGATCTGTTAACAAAATTTACGCTATCTCGCAATATAATTATCGTATAGGTAAAAATGTGGCGTCAAAATATTCGCAATTAAAACAACTTTCAGTGAATGTTAAAAGAAGAAAATCGATATTTTGACCACAGTTCTTAAGAAATTCGAAGTTATAAACATTTTTAACTATGAATGAAAGTGTTTTAGAAATGTACATTTATAAGTAAAATTCTGGAAAATGTTCCTTCTGGAACGTTACTGAAATCACGTCAGAGGAACGTCAGAAATGAACAGTTCACAAATGAACAGTTCTTAAGACCTCTTTTACTAGATTGGTCTTGATTATGTCAATTATTTCCGATTTTTTATCCTTATCAAAATATTATCTTCTGCACTGTAAAAAAAAATCTGCAAAGGTACTAAACCTTTTCTAGGAAACTGGGATTCCAAGAACTTTTCCTGTAACGGTAACAACAAAAATTCAAGTTTCAGAATCGATTACATGAATTTTTCCTGTTATCGTTACATGAAAAGTTCTTGGAATCCCAGTTTCCTAGAAAATGTTTAGTAAGTTCACAGATTTTTTTTTACAGTGTGTACAATTTTTGTGATTTTTTAACTCGCTTGCATAATTATATTTTAATACACAGTCATTCCACTTATTTTGTAACCACACTGTAATACTTTATAAATAAAGTTAGAAACTTTGCTTTTAAAATTCATAACAATTATACTATTTCTTGTTCAAGCGATCTAGTCAAAACTTATATAACACATATGGTACAATACACTGTAAGAAAATCTGTAATCCTACAGATGAAAAGTTGCCAAAATCTGTGTGCTTGCTAACATTTTACCTGTGTACCTTTCAAGGAAAGATGTAAATCTGCAGAATTAATTTTTGTAAAGCTACAGAAATCTCTAACTTTACAAACGAATCTACTAAAATTACAGCAACCTTACTTAAATTTTATCTGTAACATGGATTGTAGTTACATAAAAAATTCTTGGAATCCCAGTTTCCTAAATAATTCTTAGTAACTTTGCAGAATTTTTGATTTTCAGTACAAACCTGTATCTGTTACATGCAATTTTCCTGTTGCCGTTACATAAAAAGTTCTAGAAATCCCAGTTTCCTAGAAAACTTTTAGTAACTTTGCAGATTTTTTTTTCAGTGTACCTTATCCATTGAATTAATCTGATCAATCCTCGAAGAATGTAGATTGTTGTTCTTTGTTATAATAAAATATCACTTTTCGCATTTATTATTCGACCACTTTTTCATATTCATATATTCGTGTACACTGTAAAAAAATATCTGTAAAAGTACTATACTTTATATAGGAAACTGGGATTCCAAGAACTTTTCCTGTAACGGTAACAACAAAAATTCAAGTTTCAGAATCGATTACATGAATTTTTCCTGTTATCGTTACATGAAAAGTTCTTGGAATCCCAGTTTCCTAGAAAATGTTTAGTAAGTTCACAGATTTTTTTTTACAGTGTGTACAATTTTTGTGATTTTTTAACTCGCTTGCATAATTATATTTTAATACACAGTCATTCCACTTATTTTGTAACCACACTGTAATACTTTACAAATAAAGTTAGAAACTTTGCTTTTAAAATTCATAACAATTATACTATTTCTTGTTCAAGCGATCTAGTCAAAACTTATATAACACATATGGTACAATACACTGTAAGAAAATCTGTAATCCTACAGATGAAAAGTTGCCAAAATCTGTGTGCTTGCTAACATTTTACCTGTGTACCTTTCAAGGAAAGATGTAAATCTGCAGAATTAATTTTTGTAAAGCTACAGAAATCTCTAACTTTACAAACGAATCTACTAAAATTACAGCAACCTTACTTAAATTTTATCTGTAACATGGATTGTAGTTACATAAAAAATTCTTGGAATCCCAGTTTCCTAAATAATTCTTAGTAACTTTGCAGAATTTTTGATTTTCAGTACAAACCTGTATCTGTTACATGCAATTTTCCTGTTGCCGTTACATAAAAAGTTCTAGAAATCCCAGTTTCCTAGAAAACTTTTAGTAACTTTGCAGATTTTTTTTTTCAGTGTACCTTATCCATTGAATTAATCTGATCAATCCTCGAAGAATGTAGATTGTTGTTCTTTGTTATAATAAAATATCACTTTTCGCATTTATTATTCGACCACTTTTTCATATTCATATATTCGTGTACACTGTAAAAAAATATCTGTAAAAGTACTATACTTTATATAGGAAACTGGGATTCCAAGAACTTTTCCTGTAACGGTAACAACAAAAACTCAAGTTTTAGAATCGGTTACATGGATTTTTCCTGTTATCGTTACATGAAAAGTTCTTGGAATCCCAGTTTCCTAGAAAATGTTTAGTACCTTTACAGATTTTTTTTTTACAGTGTAGTCTAAGGTATTGAAGAAATTATGTATTGTGACAATATTGGAAAAATAGTGGTAAATGAATATCAGGTCTCGGATCCCTCTTTTGTTTGATTGGCCTTGTTTGTATCGGTTGTTTTCGATTTGTTTTCGATCTCGTGTCCCGATCAAAAAAATTTTTCTATGCATTATTTTTTAACTTTCTTTCGTAACTTTATACTAATGCACAGACTTTGCAATTATTTGGGAAGTACGCTTTAATGCTTTATGAATAAAGTTAAAAAAATGTGCCTGAAAAAAAAAATCACAAAAACACGAACGTAATAAATGTTCTTTCTATTCAAAATATCTTACTTAAACTTGTATATAATAATGCGTATCTTACGACATCTTACCCATTCATGATATTATCTGTCCACACATTGTAGATCATTGCTTTTTGCACAAAAGAAAGAGTTGGTGAGCAGGTATAAGTGGCTGTGCATATATCTGTGGCTTCCGGTAATAACCAAGTGAGGCACATTTTTGAAAAAAAAAAAAAAAAAAAGAGATAATTTGGGAAAATGTAACTAAAAAATGAAAATCGAATACTTCCCGTCATAGGCCGACTATAAATTTTTATTTAAAGATTAAAAATTTTTTAATTGGTTCTCAATTAATAAAAGCCATTTTTATAACTATTTTGGCAAAAAAAAAAAAAAAAAAAAAAAAAAAGAGATTCTTATAATCTAATTGAATGTAGTGAAAATTATTAAGTTCTAATCTATTTTATAAAAGTAATGATAAAAAGAAATTTGAAAACTTTAAACGTTAATTACTCAAAATATTAAAAATGGGCGTTACTTGGCTATTACCGGAAGCCACAGCCATAACGTTATCAATTTTTTGGAAAATTTGGAACCGCTACCGCCTTTTACGTCAAAATACGTTATAATTCCTCAACTCCTATCCCAAATGATATTGTTATCAGTGCCTGAAGGTGCTTTTGTAATAAATTTTTTTCTTTCTTTTTATTTTTATAGTTTGCATTGATACACATTCATTATTCGCATATTTTACACATTTAAATGAAGACACGTCAATAAGTTATTATTATTATTCATGAAATAATTGTATAGCAAATAATACTTTAAGGAGGTATTTGCTATTTAAAAATATAGCTTTTAATTACGAAATACATTCAACAATAATATTGTCTTCTAGCACTTCCCGTATACGAAGATTGGATAAGCAGAACCTCTTATCAACATAACATGTGGTCAATTTTCTTCCAGATTTTGTTACTAGTAAACATAACAAGTGTTACTTCGAGCCTGATTTCTCTCACAACACATTATATATTCTCATTTTGCATAAAAATGAAAATACCGAACGTTGGTAAAATCCATATTTTGGAATGGCAGGATTTTATAATTAATTAAGTGTTTTAATACCCCCTTTTTTAAAAAACAAAATCGATAACATATTAAGAAAATAGTTCATTGACTTTTTTCATGTAAAAAAAAGAGGTTGGGAAATAAATGAAAAGTTTTGTTTGATCAAAAATGATTACGATATCAAAAAACAATCCACCCAAAGATATCGTATGACATCAAGTGTCATTCTCCTCTCTCTAAAGTGATAACAGTATACAGTGTCTCACAAAAGTGATGGGACACTTGTGCTTTATAAAAAGAAACTGCAATAAAATAAATTAACAAACATGTGCAAAAAATTTTTGGGTGTGTTTCATATTTAAAGTTAGTAACAATTATAACATAACATACATTTTGTCAAAACATTAGAATATTATTTTAGTAAAAATACAATTGTTCAGAACGGAGCAAAAAATGGCTCACATAAGTGATGGGACACTTATTTTTCCATCAAATATTTATCCAAAAATTTTACTTTTTAAAAGGTTTTAATATTTTGTTGGATTTCCTTTTACTTTTAAAACATGATTTAATCTTTTTGGGATGGATTCGACTAAATTTTTTGAGATTTCTGGCGTGAATTTACCCCATTCTTCTTGAATCACCGATTTTAGTTGTTGTTTTGAAGAAATGGAGTGTTTGCGAATTCTTGATTCCAATTCTTGCCAAATATTCTCTATGGGATTTAAGTCTGGAGATTGTGGTAGTGTTTTTATTATTTCAGGAGTCCAATAATATAGCAGCCAGAGTCTAACGTTCAGAGCAGTGTGCTTGGGGTCATTGTCTTGGTAGAATTTAAAATCGTTAAGAAGGTTCAATTTTCGTGCTGAAGATTTCAAATTTTGCTTTAAAATATCAATATACTTGTACTGATCCATTATACTGTCAATAAAAACAAGATTACCAACTCCAGCGGACGACATACACCCCCATACCCTAACTCCTCCTCCGCCATGTTTTACTGTTGGTACCAAGTTCTGTTTGCGAAATTCTTCCCTAGGTTTTCTCCACACCAAGATTCTACCGTCAGAACCAAATATATTAAATTTACTCTCATCAGCAAATATAACTTTATTCCAGTAATCAGAATTCTTATTTATGTTGGATTTTGCGAAAGCTAGTCTGAGTTTTCTATTCTTTTCACTTACGAAGAATTTTTTCTTGGCTACTCTACCGTGATTTCCAGCAGATCGAATTACCCTTCTAATAGTCTCAGGATTAACAATTATTCCATATAATGCTTGTAAATCAGCAGCAACTTTTGAAGCACTATTTCTTGGATTTTTTTTAATATTTCGAACGATAATTCGCTTTATTCCATTGGATAGCTTTGATGGTCGGCCAGGTCTTTTTTTAGCCAGAATCATGTGATTCTTTTTATATCGTTTAATGATATTGAAAACTGTTGAACGACTCAAGTTAACTGTTTCAGCAGTTTTTCTAATAGATTTTCCACGTTCAATATGCAAATTAATAACTAATTTTCGAATTTCAGGCGAAGTTTCTTTTCGTTTAGCATTCATGGCTACACAGAGCTGAAAAACACAAAAATTCCGAAACAAACTGGAGAGAAATACTGCAGATGATTTTATAAATTTTTGCCAATTGCTTTTAAGTAAAAATAAAACTCTAAAAAATATTTTTATTGCTTATTTCAGACGATTTTTGTTGCATATATAATGATGTCCCATCACTTATGTGAGCTATTTTTTGCTCCGTTCTAACTTCCGTTTTTATTAAATTAATATTTTAATATTTTGACAAAATGTATGTTATGTAATAATCTTTACTAAATTTAAGTATGAAACACACCCACAAAAAAAATGTGTACATGTTTTTTTTAATTTATTTGATTAGTTTCCTTTTGTAAAGCACAAGTGTCCCATCACTTATGTGAGACACTGTATAATTTTCGAACCACAAATATGTATATTTAAAAAAATCCCTTTGAAAAAATAAAAAATAGCAACAAACTATTTATTTATGTATTTATTCTCGTGAAATCTTAATTTTAATCTTTATAACTTTTTAAAAAGTCTAAGATCATAAATTTCTAAGTTCACTCTTTCTCAACTTTTTTTTTTCTATATAGTAGTTTTTTTAATTATAACTAGCTGTTTAACTCGATCTACAGTGTCTCACATAAGTGATGGGACACTTGTGCTTTACAACAGGAAACTAATCAAATAAATTAAAAAAAACATGTACACATTTTTTCGTGGGTGTGTTTCATACTTAAATTTAGTAAAGATTATTACATAACATACATTTTGTCAAAGTATTAAAATATTAATTTAATAAAAATACAAATGTTTAGAACGGAGCAAAAAATAGCTCACATAGGTGATGGGACACCATTATATATGCAACAAAAATCGTCTGAAATAAGCAATAAAAATATTTTTTGGGGTTTTATTTTTACTTAAAAGCAATTGGAAATAATTTATAAAATCGTCTGCAGTATTTCTCTCCAGTTTGTTTTGGAATTTTTGTGTTTTTTAGCTCTGTGTAGCCATGAATGCTAAACGAAAAGAAACTTCGCCTGAAATTCGAAAAGTAGTTATTAATTTGCATATTGAACGTGGAAAATCTATTAGAAAAACTGCTGAAACAGTTAACTTGAGTCGTTCAACAGTTTTCAATATCATTAAACGATATAAAAAGAATCATATGATTCTGGCTAAAAAAAGACCTGGCCGACCATCAAAGCTATCCAATGGAATAAAGCGAATTATCGTTCGAAATATTAAAAAAAATCCAAGAAATAGTGCTTCAAAAGTTGCTGCTGATATACAAGCATTATATGAAATAATTGTTAATCCTGAGACTATTAGAAGGGTAATTCGATCTGCTGGATATTACGGTAGAGTAGCCAGGAAAAAATATTTCGTAAGTGAAAAGAATAGAAAACTCAGACTAGCTTTCGCAAAATCCAACATAAGTAAGAATTCTGATTACTGGAATAAAGTTATATTTGCTGATGAGAGTAAATTTAATATATTTGGTTCTGACGGTAGAATCTTGGTGTGGAGAAAACCCAGGGAAGAATTTCGCAAACAGAACTTGGTACCAACAGTAAAACATGGTGGAGGAAGAGTTGTGGTATGGGGGTGTATGTCGTCCGCTAGAGTTGGTAATCTTGTTTTTATTGACAGTATAATGGGTCAGTACAAGTATATTGATATTGTAAAGCAAAATTTGAAATCTTCAGCACAAAAATTGAACCTTCATAACGATTTTAAATTCTACCAGGACAATGACCCCAAGCATACTGCTCTGAACGTTAGACTCTGGTTGCTATATAACTGTCCTGAAATAATAAAAACACCACCACAATCTCCAGACTTAAATCCCATAGAGAATATTTGGCAAGAATTGGAATCAAGAATTCGCAAACACACCATTTCTTTAAAACAACAACTAAAATCGGTGATTCAAGAAGAATGGGGTAAAATCACTCCAGAAATCTCAAAAAATTTAGTCGAATCCATCCCAATAAGATTAAATCATGTTTTAAAAGTAAAAGAAAATCCAACAAAATATTAAAAGCTTTTAAAAAGTAAAATTTTTGGAAAAATATTTGATGGAAAAGTAAGTGTCCCATCACTTATGTGAGCTATTTTTTTCTCCGTTCTGAACAATTGTATTTTTATTAAATTAATATTTAAATATTTTGACAAAATGTATGTTATGTAATAATTGTTACTAATTTTAAATATGAAACACACCCAAAAAATTTTTGCACATGTTTGTTTATTTATTTTATTGCAGTTTCTTTTTATAAAGCACAAGTGTCCCATCACTTTTGTGAGACACTGTATGTACGGGAGAATCGATTTGAAAAAATATTTTTCTACTTTTCTCTCTCTCTCGCTCCCTTTTTTTTTTTTTTTTTTTTTTTTTTTTTTTAATGATATGTTGCTATGTCAGTAAACAATAAGACGTTATCTTTGGAATAAGAGAATAAACAGAGCAAAAAGTTTTGTTGATGTTTGTAATAAAATGTTTCTCTTTTTTTTTTTTTTTTTTTTTTTTTTCTGAGAAAAAAATAGTTAAGTGCAATTAAATTATCTTTAAGTACTGGCATGCGAGGTAAAAGAATTATAGTAACACATCACCACATCTTTGCATTATTACAGCGTGGCGTACGTAATAAGTATATGTATCGCATCGCACTAAATATAAAAATGGGTTAGAATTCGTGCGATTGCAGGTTGAACATAAAAATGTCAAAAATTCGCCAAAAACAAACAAACAAAAACAACAACAACAAAAATATTTAAATTTTTTAATTTTTTTTGCTTTAAAAGTTTATGGGCCCTCTACCAGCACACCATTTGCTAAATTTCCTACCCCTGTGCCTTGTGTTTTTTAGGTTTTTAAAGTTACATAGATATGCGCACAGATTTTAAGATATAGATTTTAATCGAAAATGACGTTTTGAAAACATAGCGTTACCTTAAAAAAATGAAAAATGACTCTAAAAAATAGAATTTCCATCTATCGATATGCTTTTTTTACTTACCCATCATACGTAGTATAGGGTAAGTCTGGCAATCGTTTTGAAAATTGAAATTTTTTTTTGACGGATTTACACGTTTTCGACACTGGATATTTCGAAAAACATATTTTTCGAAAAAGAAATTTGCCGTCCGTCTGTCTGTCTGTCTGTAAACGCTTTATCTCCCGAAAAAAATTGAGATAGAGACTTGAAATTTTGTATGTACTTAGAATGGGACGAAGCCTATTTAATATCAGTAACCTCGATTATCCGGAACTATTTTTTTCGGACTCTCGAAAAATTCGTTCTGGTGAAAGGTATATAAAAATTTTCGAATTTTTTTATTTTAAGGAGTGATCGTAAAAGGCAATAAAATAACACAAATTTTGCATAAAGAACGAAGTTGATCGAATTATTAGTTGCCGCGATATCTGTAATCCTGTTTTCCACATTCTTCGATTTTTCATGACCCTGTATTTCATTCAAATTTCAATTCAAAGATATATTTTAATTGAAAATGAGACGCTTAATCCGACGCAATAAACTGTTAGTTAATAAGATTATTATTTTTGGAGTTATAAGGATGCTTCTTTTTCGCAATTCAGTACTATTTGAGTAATTATAGGCGTGTTGTATTATTTATTGAAAGAGATTCATCAGCAACTCATTAATACAGCATTACTATACACAATAAAAACATAAATACACGTTTAAATTTTGTTTTGGAATTGCAATCCATTTTAAAAATAGTTTTCAAATGTATTATTTTCATATATTATATATGCATATACTATATGATGGGTAAGTATTACGGTGGCCCCCAACGACTAGTTTTCATTTTAACTACTTCATTTGCGAAGGTATTTTTATTAATAGATGGATGAAGCAGACAGTTTAACTGAGAAAATAACAAACACAACAGATTTTTTTTTTCTAATTAAACAAAACCAGTAAAAATAAATATTTTATGCCGGAACTATGAGAGCCCGAAATTCTTGAGATAGAAATAGCTTATAACTGAAGTTATAAAACATTTTTCTAATAATGAACAATGCATTTGATTTTAGATTAATTCGTTAGTGTTATCTACAAATTATACTTTTTAATACATAAAAGAGACTCCTTAAATGTTTCAAAATATTTTAGCGCATTGTTAGACGGATAAAAGTATTTTTGAGAATAGTCTGAAATATTCCCCGGAACCTGAATATTTATCAAAAGATATTAAAATAACAGCTGCAGGTACGCTGTTGGTGAATGATATTATCAGTGACGTCATTTTACTTTATCTCAGTGAAAGCAATTTTTATCTTAATCGATGGAAATAGACTTTTATTTGTGTATTTGACGGTTCTGAAGACCTCTGTATTCTATTGTATATTTTCAGCTTGTAAGTAAATAACATGTTTTTTTTTTTTAACTTTTTTTTTGTTTTCATTTATGCAAGATGTCTTTAAACTAATTGAACAAATTTTCAAAATCGGTAATACGCTTTAAGACAATGTTTGTAGAGAAAAACCAGGATCAAAATTTACCGATTTAGTTAAAAATACAGGGTATTACCTATTACTTTGATCAATTTTTTGTTCATAGCTTTAGCAATAATGACGACAATTTAGTGAAATTTAGATCATGGTTAACTTTTTCTATTCCATGCGATGGCAATATTGAGAATTTCAACCAGGCAAAACATTCTTTTGTCATTTGAGAGATCGTTAGAGAAACATCTGAAGCAATGTAAAGTAGAATATAAAGTAAAATAAAAATAAATAAATAGATTTAGATAAGTAGATATATCTGAAGTAATGCACTAAATGATTGCATCTGTTTGAAGTGATCAGAATTGGCCTCATGTTTTATTATTACTTCCAATCCTCATCATCTGCCAAAAAAATAAGAATAACTTGTCACTCTCTAATCTATAATGATTATATATATACATATACATACATATATATATATATATATATATATATATATATATATATACACTATATGGCCATTGATTATTGGACACTTGCGATTTTAGACATTTTACTAAATATCTAGAAAAATACATGAGGAATCATCTCGAAACTCTTAGTGTATAAATATAATAGTATACGTCATACATCTCCGTGAAGATTTTTTACCGAAACTCCATAGGGGACCGTCAACAAATTAAAAAAAATGAATATCTTTTGAAAAACCCTGTCAAAACTAATGTAGCAAAAGCGCTCAAACTCTAGATTATGATTGAATGCCTTATTGTAATACACTGTGTTCATTTTTATGTAAATAGCATGCATACTCGCAGAGTAATTAAGGTTTTTATAAAAATGGTCCCAAATTTTTCCAAGTTTTTCCCTTATAATTTTCAGAGTTCTTAATATAAAATAATATTTTTTTCAGAAATATGACAAACAACATTGCACACAGTACCCTGTAATCAGAATTAAAAAAAAATAATAATTGTATGAAAAATGAGTAGGTTTACTAAATAACTTTTTACTGCGCATGCGTCAAAGATATCGAAATTCCATTTGCATATTATGTTAGCTAAATTTATAGAGCAACTTTTGTAAAAATCTCAAAATCATAACTTGAAAATTCTGAAAGTAATCGTCTATAGAAAAAGGACAAAATCCGTTGTTTCCAAAATGAAGCAAAAAAATGAGGGATTTTATCCAAATGTAGTAGTACATCCCTTATTGTGTATTCTACACTGGTGTCCAAAATTTAAGCATAATTGGTAATTAAGTAATTATTTTTAAGTAATGAAAGAAATATGTATCGGAATGTGCTGAAACTCCAGGTGTGTAAACAAAATAGTACGCGTCACATATTTTCGCGAAGAGTTTTCCCCTAAATCGAACAGGGGACCGTCAACAAATTGAAAAAGAACGAAGATCTTTTGGATAACCCTGTCAAAACTAATGTAGCAAAAGCGTTCAAACTGCACATTATGATTAATTGGCTTATTGTAATGTACTGTGTTAATTTTTACAAGGATAGCATGTATACTCGTAGAGAAATTAAGGTTTTTATAAAAACAGTCCTAAGTTTTTTGCTTATAATTTGCAGAGTTCTTAATATAAAATAGTGTTCTTTTTTGAAAAAATGACAAACATCATTGTACACAATACCCTGTCATCAGAATTAAAAAATAATAAAAATTGTATGACAAATGAGCAGGTTTACTAAATAATTTTTTACTGCGCATGCTTGAACGCTATTAAAATTTCATTTGCATATTATGTTAGTTAAATGTATAGAGCAACTTTTGTGAAAGTCTCAAAAACATAGCTTAAAAATTCTGAAAATTATCGTTGATAGAATGAGATCAAAATCCTTTATTCCCTAAATGAAGCAAAAAGATGAGGGGCTGTATCCATATTCCATTGTTTAGTGCCTACACAATATTGCACGTACAACTATATTTAGGTAAAACCCCTGATTTTTTTGCTTCCTTTAGGAATAACGGATTTTGAGTTGATTCTATAGGCTCCCATTTTCAGAATTTTCAAGCTGTGTTTTTGAAACTTTTACAGAAGTTGCTCTATACATTTAGCTAACACAATATGCAAATGACATTTTGATATCGTTGACGCATGCGCAATGAAAAATTATTTACTAAATATACTCATTTTTCATACAATTTTTATTATTTTTAAATTCTGATGACAGGGTATTGTGTACAATGATGTTTGTCATATTTTCAGAAAAGAACATTATTTTATAATAAGAACTCTGCATTTTATAAGCAAAAAACTTGGAAAAATTTAGGACTGTTTTTATAAAAACCTTAATTTCTCTACGAGTATACATGCTATCCTTGTAAAAATTAACACAGTACATTACAATAAGCCAATTAATCATAATGTGCAGTTTGAACGCTTTTGCTACATTAGTTTTGACAGGGTTATCCAAAAGATCTTCGTTCTTTTTCAATTTGTTGACGGTCCCCTGTTCGAATTCGGGGAAAACTCTTCGCGAAAATATGTGACGCGTACTATTTTGTTTACACATCTGGAGTTTCAGCACATTCCGATTCATATTTCTTTCATTACTTAAAAATAATTACTTAATTACCAATTATGCTTAAATTTTGGACACCAGTGTATATTGACACTAATCAATGAATATATGGATACAACCCCTCTTGTTTTTGCTTCATTTTGAGAATAACGGATTTTCAAGCTATGGTTTTGAGACTTTTACAAAAGTTGCTTTATACATTTAGCTAACATAATATGCAAATGAAATTTTGATATCTTTGACGCATGCGCAGTAAAAAATTATTTAGTAAACCAACTAATTTTGTATACAATTCTCATTATTTTTTAATTCTGATTACAGGGTACTGTGTGCAATGTTGTTTGTCATATTTTCTGAAAAAAATATTATTCTATATTAAGATCTCTGAAAATTATAAGGAAAAAACTTGGAAAAATTTGGAAACAATTTTAAAAAAACCTTAATTACTCTGAAAGTATGCGTGCTATTTGCATAAAAATGAACAAGGCGTATTACAATAAGGCATTCAATCATAATCTAGAGTTTGAGCGCTTTTGCTACATTAGTTTTGACAGGGTTATTCAAAAGATATTCATTCTTTTTTAATTTGCTGACGGTCCCCTATGGAGTTTCGAGAAAAAATCTTCACGGAGATGTATGACTTATACTATTATATTTATACACTAAGAGTTTCGAGATGATTCCTCATGTATTTTTCTAGATATTTAACAAAATGTCTAAAATCGCAAGTGTCCAATAATCAATGGCCATATAGTGTATATATAACCATTAATTGTATTAGAATATATGAACCAGTGAATTTAATAGAAAATTACCTAATTGAAACATGGGGGAAAAAAGATATAAACTAATGAATATTGAATTTAACATTTAAAATATTTATTACAATATTAAACTCTAATATTATTCATAAATAGTATATAAAATCCCAACATATATGTACGATTAGATGATATATTGCTACTGTTAATGGAATATCCTGTTAAGTGGTATCAGAAAACTACTTAGTAGAAATCAAGTTGACAACACACTAAGGTTATGCGACACGCAGCAATTACCTTAGCGCATAATATTTATAATATTGCTAAAAAATGATTTTTTAGCTACTGATGTTATACATTAAAAAATATATGTAAGATACCAATAGGAAAAAGAATATATAAAATATACTCGTGTTTTTATTAACTGAGTAATAGCACTGACAAGGAAGGTCTCCATATGGGCATACTCCGAAAAATCTGAAAAAAATTACAGAATTTTCTTATCATAAGGATATATACGTTTATAAAAAAATTTTCGGCGGAAACTCCGTACTCTGTCCATAAAAAAATAATGAAAATATCTTATTTCTCGACTTATCGTTGGTTGGCAATAAAAAGCGATTTCAAAAAATGTTTTTTTTTCTATATTAAATGCATTTTAAAGAAAAACAGCTTCATGTTCAACGCCTTTAGATAAATTAAATATCCTTGGTTTTGTCGGTTTTAGTTTGTTTTAAGTATAATTTCTTTATATTGATTTTTATATATGTTTATATTCAAATTTAACCATCAAACTTTGAGATTTAAAACGAAATCAAATTTAAATTAATTAAAACTATTTCAAGGTCAAAGTCCAGTTGAGCATTCTCAATTCGATTTTGTTGCTATGGAAACATCTGGCTTTTATTTTTAAATATGCTTAAATGGATGAAAATAATTTTACTAAATAAGAATTTTTTACACATGAAAATATTTTATCCAGAGGTAAATTAAATAACTACAGATTTATATATGCAATTAATATATATATATATATATATATATATATTAAACTCTCTTATTGTTTAGGTTTAAATTCATTGAATAGCCTTTACATGGATTCTAAAAATCCAAAATTTTTCACTTGCATTAAAATCGTTTGCTTTTGGCGGGGAAAAGTGCTACTTACCAAATCGTGTGACACTTTTGTCTTTTCACGCCAAATATACGAAAGTATTTTATTTTTTTACATGTTTTCTACAGCAATTGCGCCGTTAATTTTCACTGATCATTTATTACATACAAGAACAGTTTAATTAGTATCTTTTTAAAAAAAATCTGAGTATGCCTAGTATGGAGACCTTCCTTCTGAGTAAAGTAGCTGAGTAATAATAGCACACAGCATCAGAATAATTTTTGATAGGCATGATCAGAATAGGCTTTTGAGGGCATAAGCAGAATAGACTTCAGTGGGCATAAGCAGAATAGGCTTCTGTGGGTATAAACAGAATAGCCTTCGTGAAATTATTATTCTATCAAGAATCCTCCTACCAAAACTTAGTAGTAACTTATCAACCTACAATCCATGCGCGATTAAAGAAAAAAAAAGTATTCACACATAATCCGAAAATTGTAATTCAAATATATAGTCTTAATTAGCTACTAAAATAATGTTACTTAACAGCTGATAGTTTCAAAGCCGGTTAAGGAGAAGTTGACAATGAACTGCTAATTCATGTTGATTACTTGAAAGACCATTAGATTACGATTGTATTTCTGAACTAGATTTATTTGCATTTAAAAATCAAGGTTTCCAAACACCTCGGGGACTGGTACGAAGAATTAATTATACTACTTTTTTTTCTGAAAGTTATTCTTGTTGTCTCATCCGTTGAGCTGAATATTAATTAAATTACAACAGTGTTTAATAATGCGCAGACATTTTGAATAACAGGAATCAAAAGTGTTAATTCCTGTCACTTCATCATCCATTAATAATATGTGTTCTGTTTTTGTCATGGACAAACATAATGATGCAGCTTCTTAATATTGAATTCTTGTATTCGCTCTGGAAAGGTAAGAAGAATTTTTTAGCCTATTCTTAAAATTAGAGGAACTTAAGAATCTGTGGCGAAGCCAAAGACATAACTTTTTATTATTCGATCGTTTTCATCCGCAGGCGATAATTTAGAAAGAATTGAAACGACTCGACTCCTCTCCTTCGTTTTTATAGGCGCGTTTTCTGCTTTGTGAGTAATTCATTTAAAAATTTTAATTAAAGTATATTATAACTTTATTATACCGCCCAGCGTTTATTTCTGCTTCAAACGTAATCTCTTGTACTAGAATCGAAGTCAATTCAGCCTTTCTGGGATTATGAATATGTTTCCTTAATTTTTTTAACTCTTTTAAAAAACGTAATAGAAAAGTTTTTTACGAATTCGGTTTGTCTGCCTATCCGCGCTCTAAATCTCGTAAATATAGTCGCATTGCCATGCAATTGATATATGAGGACCCCAGAAGCCAAGGGGTATAAGTGACAAAATTGAAAAAAATAAACTAAGTACACAGACGATCTAAAAATATGCTTTTTTCACTTCAGGTGAAGAAATATAAGTGATTTTCTTATTATTTGCTGAGTTATAGAAGCAAACCACTTTTTTCGAAAAACAAAAAATATTGATTAATTATACATTTAAAGAAAATTGTACTTTATTTTTTTTAACAGTTATTGAAATAAGAGTTCAAATACCAAAATGCAACAAACAGAAATTTCCTATTTCAATTCACTCAATTGTTATTGATGTTCCAATTTAACATTAATTATCTTTAAACTCAATTTACTCCAAATCGAAATTTTGTCACTTGTACCCCTTGGCTTCTGGGGTCCTCATATGTTATTGAGGTTTATTGACGCATGTTCGGTATAGGAAAGAAAATATTTAGAACTTAATGTTCATTTACATTTTAAGAATGTCGCACCCTCAAAATAATTTCTTTACGTTACAGTCTATTGGGGGTTAGCTTGCGATGAATTTTAATGATGTTTAACTATTTCAAACATATTGAAATCGATATAAATTACTGCTGTGCACTAAAAGAGACGTATTATACAATATAGTGCGCATACTATTTATTATTCATTTATAAAGGCACATAATAGTATTCGGTTAGAGTACAGTCTATTAAAAAATAATTGTTTTAAGGGCGTTTTCAATTAAGGTATGTTTTTCCAAAATTTATTGACTTTTTTATTTTTAAGATTACATGGAATGTATAAATTTTATGATATATCATATAACGGACGCGCATTCACTTATGCGCAGTGAAACATTATTGATTAAATCTGCTCATTTTTCATAAATTTTTACTACTTTTTTTTCAATTCTGATTATAGGGTGTTGTGTACAGTGTTGTTTATCATATTTTCTGAAATAAACATTTTTTTTTTATATAAAGAACTCTGCAAATTATAAGCAAAGGACTTGTCAAAATTAGCAACTGTTTCTACGAAAACTTTGATTTTTCTTCGGGTATGTCACAAGATAATATCGGGTCACAAGATAATGGGAAAAATTTATTTTAATCTTATCTTTGAGAAAAACCCCCCTAAAAGTTGCCAATTACTTAAAAAATGAGATTGGTAAAGTTTCAGCTCAATTAAATAACATTAATCCGTGCCTCACCAAGGTTGAATTCTTGTAAATTTGGAATTTTTGGCAAAAAAATTTAGTTTTTCTTTCACTAGGTGGAAATTATTCGTCTTTGAAGCCTGGTTCTTCTTTCATTTTATAGAAAATGTTATTCGGGGGGGGGGGGGGGGCTTGTATTTTTACGCTTACCAAAACCTATACATAATGACATTTAGTGTTTTTCAGGTCATCTCCTGAACCATATTCTGAAACTTTGCGTTTTTAAAAATAAATGAAAAATGACAAATGAATAATTTTTATTACTCTTAATATGCATATTTTTTGTATTATTTACATTAAATGTCAAAAGATATTGAACCATTTTTGCAATTTAAAAAATATTTTATGAGATATATAGTTAAATATTAGCTCTCTAGTTCTGTGCCTGGAAAGAACGAGCTCCTCGATTTGTATTGCAGTAGAAAAACATTTAAAGCAAACAACTTTCTCTTTTTATTTACCGTATTCGCCCCCCCCCCCCCATTAGCCAGCATGCCGCAAAATTCGAGGGAGACCCGATTTTTAAAAATATTAGTTCCCGGAAAAAGCGGGGAATTTTGAAAACAGAAAGGAATGTGGTGTATTAGCTTTATTTAGTAGAAGCGACTTCTGTTGGGGTGGAGGAGTGCAATATAGACTTTATCCCCACTTTTAAATTATTTAATTTGTCCTTTTTTACATAAAAGAATAATATAGTATCTCATACGATTTCACACAAAGCTCTCCCCGCATCCGAGATTTACGATGTAGAATTAGATCATTCCATAAATTAGTACATGGAAAGAAATATTATTACTATAAATATAAGATAAAAATGTATTCTAGTTATTTACTTATACAAACAGCAAAATATGTGTTTACCTTATATCAAAAAAGTAATTTTATATGATAATTTAATTAATTTAATGGAGTCATCCAGGAGCAGAAGCGTCATTCATGAAAATTTTGCATAATAAAAAGATAAATAAAATCGAATAATCACTTAAATATAAATTAATATATATATATAGAGAGAGAGATAGTGAAAATAAGGTAAATAAGTATTGATTTTTTTCCCCTTAAAAAAAAAAAAAAAAAAAAAAAAAAAAAATCAGTCATTTGTGTTCCAGTAGCGAAACTTATATTTTTCGGCAAGCCGGCTAATGCGGGGGATAATGGTACTAAGATATTTTTGTTACCTCCTAACATTAACTATTTATAAAATTGATGAAACATTCCGACACCCCCCCCCCCCCTAGAATTTAAATTGTCTAGCGTTACATATTTTATTTTATAATAATCGCCACGTGAGAATGAACACGAGAAGCTGCTAGAATTCCAGTACACTTACCCTTTAACCACAGACTTTAATTTTAAGTAGAAGTGTAATACGCAAACAACTATTTCAGAACAAAGAACTGAGATGATCAGAAACAGATTTAAAAATTCTGATTTAGAACTTTTATTAGCTGGAATAGTAAACTGCTTCCCCATTTTTTCAATCAAAAAGTTGGAAATTGCACGTGAAGCGTAGCAAATGAGGTGCGTTCGTACGATAACAAAGTTTTAAATATATTCAGATCTTGCTGTTATAATAGATAGTATTTTGAATAGAGTATAGTGGTCGAAATTTTTTTTGCGTTACTGTAAATATACAGGAAGTAACTTTTATTATACCTCAGCAACGTATATCATATGCTATACTATATGCTTTCTTTTATACAGGAAATAATTTATAGTATTCCTCAGCAACGTATATCAATCTCATAAAATGTTAAATAGTTAATTACAATTAAAACGCGCAACAAAAAATGTTCTCCCTATACCTTTATGTAATGGAATTCTTCTGTGTGACCTTGTAAATCAATAACAAAAGTTTTTTGCACCACAGATTGTGCAAAATGTATATTATAACATGTACTTCACAGATGCATAACAATTTTATTGTGTTCGAATAAGTGTAACACCATTAAAATGCATTTGAAACTCTTTTCCTCATTGGTCGTAATGCAACGGAATACTTTTGATTGTCCCTGTAATTGATCTATTCATCCGATTTTCATAAAATTTGAAATGACTTGACAAAAGTATGTAATAATCATATATTTTAAATTTCAAACGATAAAAATGCATTTGAAACTTTTTTTCCCCATTGACCGTAATGTAACGGAATACTTTTGATTGTCCTTGTAATAGATCTATTCATCCGATTTTCATAAAATTTGAAATGACTCGACAAAATTATATAATAATAATATAATTTAAATTTCAAACTATTCGATTGCGTAATTTTTGCGTTGTTATATGCGGACAGACGGACGGACAGACTGACGGACAGACGGACGGACTGAGTGACAACAATAGGTGCTACGTATTTACGTAATTACGAACGCACCTAAAAAGGTAGATAGGATAGCAGTTTTAATTATTTGTGAAAATGCAGAACAGTTAATAAGAGTTCCTCAAATTGAAAATAGTATCGGAATAATTCAGGCAAAAGCTGTATTTTCAGTAGTTGAAGTGTGGCTGGAAATTGGTTAAATACAGGCAATGTGTTTTGATACTACTGCTGTAAACTCTGGTTGCCTCAGAAGAACCTGCATTTTGTTACATCAATTATTAAAGAAAAAATTTTCTGTATTTGCCATATCGCCACGATTATTTAGAAACTATCTGTTTTTATCGTAAACTGCGCACAACTACTAGCCCTCAGCCAGATTTTTTTTAAAAAATTTTCAGATTCGGTGGTCTAATTAAGGATTAGATTAAAGTTTAAAAGTGCTACTGAAATGAAATATTAGCTATAAAATATTTAAGCCAGAAAAAATACCAAGTTTTTTTTCTTTTACATAACATTTAAAAACTGAACAGCCCAGTGATAATTATAACGAACTCATTGAACTTTATGTAATTTTCATAAGACCTCTTTCTCCAAATGACATTTTTTTTTTCAGAGCCCTTGGTGCTATTCATGATAACAGATGGATGACACAGATCATTTATTCTCCCAAAATATATTTTTTTCAGGGATCAGCTCTCATTACCAAATTTATAAAAAGTAGATATTAGAGGCATTTGCTTATTTATAATGAATACTTATGGTTAAAGCATAGTTTAATGCCCCCATTAAAACATGGGCTCCGTTCAAGATCTGCAGTGATTAAAATGACTTTTTGATAATAGAATAAACTTTTCTACCAAAAATTGAACCGACTTCAAAAACAACTGCAAAGTGAAAAATATTTTTTTTAGATAATAGAATAAGAAATTAAATTAAGAGCGTAGTATTTACCATGCGTATTATTATATTTATGTACACTAATTTGATTTTTTGGAGTCGGTGCCAGACAAGTCAAGTTATATATAATTTTCAATAGCCACTCATCCAAGTATCTACGAGTTTTTTTTTACAATTTAATATTTAGTTAAAAAATTAACCTTATTCTTTTACGATTTGCATTGGATACTTAATTTTAACTTTGAAACTGATTTGGCTGGCACCGACTCCAAAAAATCAAATTAGTGTACATAAATATAATAATACGCGTGGTAAATACTACGCTCTTAATTTAATTTCTTATTACTATTATCTAAAAAAATTATTTTTCACTTTGCAGTTGTTTTTGAAGTCGGTTCAATTTTTGGTAGAAAAGTTTATTTTTCTCTTTTTAGTTAAAAGTTAATGATTTTTTGAAGTCGGTTAGTAAAAATTATAATACGGAAAAAAATATTTTAAATTATACACGTATGTCAGGAGGGGATTCGAACCGACGCTCTCTTTCGAAAACCAGAGTTTAAATCTTGCGCCTTAGACCACACGGCCATCTGACTGCATGTATACCTTCCTGACTGCACCCCACTCGGCGAGCTTAGTCAACGTCCATGTTACTTTTAATTTGCAAGAAATTCTTAATTTTATTCGTTTTTGCTTTATTACTAGAAAAATACTGAACAAATTTCGATGAAATGGAAGTAGTTCCAATTCGAGTAACCTCTTTAATTCAACGCAAACACCAAATTAATCGGTTGGATAATTTCGGAGTAATCAGTGAACATACATAAATATATATATATATATATACATACGCGTCGAATTGATAACCACCTCCTTATTTTTTGAAGTTAATTAATAAAAATTATAATACGGAAAAAAAATATTGTACATAGATGTAAATTATATCAGTAATGGGGTTCGAACCCACGCCCCCTTTTGAGATCCAAAGCTTACATCTGGCACTTTAGTTTTTTTGTATATATGTCAAACAATTATCTACACTGTGGGATATAGGCCCTAAAGGGTGGGATGCCCTCCGTGGGGGTCTTTCTAAGGAAACCTAACCCGTAGTTACGCAAGATTCGAAGAAAACCACGGAAAACCCCGAACGGTTAGGCCGACGGTCGCGATTGGGTTCGAACCCAGCACCTACCGTCTATCAGTTTGGAGGTCAGAACCTCGCGGCCACTGGTGGGGCCTGCGACTCCAAACCGCTCGGCCTTCCTGACTGTACTCCACTCGGCGAGCTTATTCAACGCCTGTGTTACTTTTAATTTGTGAGAAATCACTAATTTTATTAGTTTTTGTCTAATTACTAAAACATTACTGTGCCAATTTCAATGAAATGGAAGTAGTACAAATTCGAGAGTAACTTCTTTCATTTAACATAAAAACCAAATTAATCGGTTGGTTAGTTTCGCAGTAATCGGTGAACATACATAGAAAAAAATACATACCCGTCGAATTGATAACCTCCTCCTCCTTTTTTGAAGTCGGTTTAAAATTATAACACGGAAAAGATTTTTGTGCACACGTATGTCAGGGGTGGGGTTCGAACCCACGATTTCATTTGAGAACCAGAGTGTAAATCAAGCGCCTTAGACCTCTCGGCCTTTCTTACTGCATTCCGGTCTATGAACCTATTCAACGTCCATGTTACTTTTCATTTGCGAGAAATCACTTATTTTATTCGTTTTTGCCTAATTACTAAAAAAGTACTTAACCAATTTCGATGAAATGGAAGTGGTACCAATTCGAGAGTAACCTCTTCCATTTAACACTAATACTACTTTAATCGGTTGGATAGTTTCGGTGTAATCGGTGAACAAGCATAACGAAAAATAAATACGCGTCGAATTGATCATAGTCTTCTCTCCTTTTTTTATAATAAAAAAAAAAAAATTATAATACGAAAAAAAAAAAAAAACACAGTATGTCAGGAGTGGGGTTTGAACCCACGCTCTCTTCTGAGAACCAAAGCTTAAATCATCCGCCTTAGACCGCTAGGCTATCCGGACTGAAATCTATTCGGCCAGCTTATTCAAGGTCATGTTACTTTTCGCAAGTCTATTATTTTAGTACTCTTTCACTCATAAAGTATTGGGTTGATAAAAATTCTCTGATACTCTGTGCTAACGGTTAAATACAAAATATTCTTAATAGCAAAATTAATATTTAATTTATAAAATATATATGTAAAAATTATAACACGGAAAAGGTATCGTACACATGTCTGTCAGGAGTGGGGTTCGAACCCGCTCTCTCTCTTTCATGAGCCCGAGCTTAAATCTGGAGCCTTAGACCACGCGGCCATTTTGTCGACACTGTAGTCAGAAAACTTATTCAACACTTTTATTTAGCGAAAAACCACTAATTATATTAGTTTTTGCCTAATTACTAAAAAAGTACTGAAGCAATTTCTGTGAAACGAAAGTGGTACCAATTCGAGAGCAAGCTCTTTCATTTAACACCAAAATCAAATTAATCGGATGCATAGTTTCGGAGTAATCGGTGAACACACATAAAAAAAAAAATACATACGCGTCGAATTGATAACCTCCTCTCCTTTTTGGAAGTCGGTTAAAAATTGTTAAATAGGTTGGAGACAAAGCACTCACTAAAAAGATAAACTTCCTTTGATGTATTAACTCGAAGCAAGTAGCATTTTTATTTTTAGATGATACTTTTAAAAGAAAAGTGAAAATAAACATGGCTGTAAAATTAGTGTCTTTTAAAGAAGAAAATGATAATGATGATAGGAATGTAAGAACAACAATAGATTTCAACGAAGTGAATTATTTACAAAGTCATCAATGTCATTACTTTGTCTCAAACTGCAATTCTTTTAAATATATCTTTATCAATTAGGAATTTTTTAATTTTTACTCCAGTGTTTTTTGTGAAAATAAACCATTTTGACAATAAACAATTTTTGAATTAAACAACACATCTTAAAGGGGAATAAAACTAATTCAAAATTTCAAATCCAATTTAAAAAAGACGAAAAAGAAAATCAGTATTTGTTTTAAAAATTATATGTGTAGATAAACTTTTCAAGACTCTTAAAAAGCCACCTTATATAAGCCACAATCTTACTGTAAAAAACATAAGGAATAATGTATTTTTTCTTGATAATGCTCCCTTTCTTGTAAGATAATTTTAATAATAAAATGCCTTTGAACAGTATTTATTCTATTTTTTAAACTTTCTTTGCCCTTTTTTTCCTTTTAATTCTTTCAGTTTAAATTTCAATTTTTTTTTTTCCATTTACTTAGAATTTTTTTTAAATTAAACCCTTTATTATGTGAAAAAAAAAAACCAAAAGATGAAAAGAATATGAAATATTACAATTTTTTTTTTGTATTTTCACAAAAAGTGAATTTTGGATTCACATCTAGTCTGATACTGAAAAATGCACATATGCTTAAATCTATAAATTTTACAAAAAAAAAAAAAAAAAAAAAAAAAAAAAAAAAAAAAAAATAGCATGTGATTCTTTAACGAAAAAAAAATTTTTTATGGAATGAGACTAGAAATATTTTTCTATCTTCAGCTTTATTCATTTCATAAAGAAAAAACGGCATTTTTTTGCGAAAAATCGCGTTTTTTTTAAAAAAAACTTTGACCTGTATGAGGCACGGGTTAACATTATCCGAAAGAGCTGAAAAATTGTCAATCTGATTTTCTAGCCAAATGGCAACTTTTTGGCAGCCCCTCTTAAAAAATTTAAAAATTGATTTCTTGTGACCACCCAAGTATACATGCTATCCTCATAAAAATCATAAAATTAATTACAACAAATCACTTAATCATAATCTACAATTTGAACGCTTGTGCTACATTAGTTTTGACATGTTTATCCAAAAGATATTCGTTCTTTTTCAATTTGTTGATGGTCCCTTATGGGTTTTCAGGGGAAAAAAAAACTTGGCGGAAATATATGACCTGTGCTATTTTGTTTACCTGGAGTTTCAGAATAATTCCCCATGTATTTTTCTAGATATTTAACAAAACGTCTGAAATTGAAAGTGACCGGTCACCATTGGCCATATATTGTAAAAAATTGGTGTTGTATTCATATATATCGCTAAAGTCTTTGATAGAGCTCTAATTTATGCATTCTTTGTCATGAGGTTCTTGTCTAAAATTAAATATGCTTAAAACTCCACCTCAACATAGTATCACATTCTGAAAATGCCTTAAAGTCAGATCCCCTTTTCTCAGAGTAAACAATCATATTTCTTCTTTTTGTAACTTTGAGCTCGGCGTTTCCCAAAACGGCGTTTTTCTTTTAATTTTATTTATTTATTCTCTATTAATTTTTATTTCTTTATTTCTTTTATAAAGTTCTTATATCATTTCTTTCCTGTTAACTTTTTTCTTTCATTTTGGCAACACTTTCCTCAGCTGCATGTGCCCTTCTGTGATTGGTGTTTTATTTTTCGGGTAGCGCTGACTAGTGCATACATAGTAAGTTCTTCTCCTTGTCCTATTCATTCGGGATCTTGTTTCCTTGCAGATTCGTGTTTATATTGCCTGATGACGGGTTGTTGAAATTTATTGCACGAAACGTGTGCTATATGTGTCTTTGTTTTGTAATCATTAATACTATATTTTATTATTTAATTGTGAGTTATCGCCAGTTTGTAGCTGCTGTTTTATCTGCATTTCACTAATTCATTCTTTACCGATATATTTGTTCACGTAATTCTCTAACACAATCTTAATGTGTTAAAATTAATATTGAGTTGTTTAATTGTAAAATATAGTAAAGCTAGAAAATTTCAGAAAAAAAATGAATATCATAAATCTTCAAATAAAATATTTCCAAGAGCACCATTCTGGTATTAAATTTTGAAGATCTAATAAAGAGAACCTCACCAAGATAATTTACTAAGGAAGATCCAATAGATGGAGAAGTCATAAATGACGTCAATTGATGTCATTGCTGCCTGCCATATTTAGCCGTATCTTGGACTGGAGATTGCTGATTACACTGCTATCTATCAAAGTCTCATATAGCGAACGTAGGACAGGAAAAATAGTTCGTTTTCCAACATTACGATGTCCGCAGAACGTCTAATGTTACGTCTAGTCTTTCATATTCATAGCTTTATGGGACCCTTTTGTTATAGTGTATAGAAAATATAGTGTGAAAATCAGCCAACCGCAAGATGATTAAATATTGTATACCATAAATATTGAACGATGCAGAATGATAAATGGCGATCTCGACGACATCTGTTAGTTCAAATGTAAACATTGTACAAGGATTCAATTGAGAAAGTTTGTAGGCAAGTGAAGAACTAGCAGATGTCGCTGCGATCGATATTTGTCTTTCATCATCGTTTAGCACTTATGTTATGGTAGACAATTTCTAGCACTTTTTAAAGCATTATTGTAATAGTCGGTTTCAACTCTGTATCTCCAAGGCGCTATACTTTAATTGTCTATGTTGTTGTCAGAATTTCATTTCATGCACTGCGAAGTATTTGTGTGTGGTGCAAACAGTGTATAGAATTACATTTCCGATAAAATAATGGTTGAAACATAATGTTAATATGTATTCGTTATTCATATCAAATTCAATCCCTGGTTGTTAATGACCATAAGTCGTTCTTTTTTAGGTGTAAATCGCTACTAGATAATGCTTATACTTTCTAAACTTTTATTACGCGAATGAATGTGGCGAATACCCCGTCAGTCACCAGTGAATGACACAGAACTTTCCGTTTAGGTTGTGAGTCACTGGTGACTGACTGTATAAAATACGATAAAAATTTTAGAAAGTTATATTCAAAACAAATTGTAAGTAGTTTCAGGGTTATTATTCTTAGTAGATATATAAATACAATGTAAATTATTTATTTAATGAAAAACATTATGAAATAAGTAACTCATTTATTAAATATAAAAAACATGTAATATTTAATATGGAAGAATCATTGTAATGATTTCTATAATTAATAATACCATATTATAAAATCTCGATGATTAAATCAGTTTTATATTATACTGTAATTATTCAGCAAGAAAATAATATAATGAATATTAATTGTTAACTAATATCACAATGTTTACGTCTATAAAAAGAAGGGAAAAATAATAAAAATGGAAATAGAAATTAATTTCATTTAATTTGATAGTACTAACATAAACTCAATATCGTAATATAAGATAAAAGAAGGAATAAAATAGATAATTAATATATGCATATATATATATATATATATATATATACTAGCAGCCTTCGCCCGCTACGCTGGTCAGTTTCCCTAAAATAATCTTTAGTCAAACGAAGTATATTTAAATAAAAAATCTTAATATCTAATCAAATACCCACAATTTTTATCTGATTTCTATAATCCAATTTTCAAGATGTTTGGTTCGGTAGATTTTTTTTGTGCTGTGATTAATACGAAATCAATAACACAATAACAACAAAAGCCGATTTTTAAGGAATTTTTTTAAAGGATCTATTCACAAATCACCCAGCAACAGCGAACTTTGTAGTGCTGAGTAAGCACCTTGAGGCTCGTGATGAGATCCTAGCATCGCGATTAACGGTAAATTGTGATGATGTAAGTAGTTTTTTAGGAAAGAGAGGGCAGATGCTAGCAGGAGTTCGGCTGCAGAAGGTGTGTCCAAAACCACCCTCATCTCAGAAGAATAGGGTCGGACGGACCTGCAATAGACGTTTTCGGTAGATGTACCGGACTGAAAGATTGTTGAGGGGCAGACAGCCTTTCATTGTATAATTTTAAGCACCTGTACTATATCAATGTATATATATTCATGTTAGCCAAGAAAAGTTATGCATTAAAGATTTCTCGTCAAAGAAGTCACCTGTGTTTGTTCTTGACTCCTAGAGAAACAACCAAGCCACTGAAACCCCTTTTACTACATATATAGATAAGGATTGATGGTTGGTTGATTAGGGTTTACTGGCGCAAAGTCACACTAGGGACATGCTGCGCCAAGATAAGGATTGAAAATTTCAGCTTTTTGCGCCGAATACATCGCCAAATTAGGAAAATGTGAAATATCTCACGAACTACTGAATTTAAAAGAATTTGCTTAGTACCATTCGATTCAGCATGAAAAAATACACTAAAATATGTTATCAGTTGAGAAAAAACTACAAAACCCAGTTTTTAAGGATTTTTTTAAAAGTTCGTTCTTTTTTTTAACCCCCCTTATGGGTAGGGTAAAATTCGGGTAAAAAGTGTATTTTTTCATGCTGAATCGAATGGTACTAAGCAAATTCTTTTAAATCCAGCAGTTCGTGAGATACTTCACATTTTCCTATTTTGGCGATGTCTTTGGTGCAAAAACCTGAAATTTTCAATCCTTATCTATATATATAAAAGAAAGTCTGGATTTCGTCTACGATATTTCAGGTTTTTGAGCCAAAGACATCGCCAAAATAGGAAAATGTGAAGTATATCACGAACTTCTGGATTTAAAAGAAATTGCTTAGCACCATTCCATTCAGCATGAAAAAATACACTAAAATATGTTATCGTTTGAAAAATAACTACAAAAGCCGATTTTTAAGGAATTTTTTAAAAGTTCGTTTGCTTTTTTTACCCCACTTAGGGGTGGAATTTTCGAAAATCCCTTCTTAGCGGCACTCGATGTTATAAGAAGTATTTTTACCCCAATTTTCAAGATTTTTGGTTCGGTAGATTTTTTTGTGCTGTGATTAATACGAATTCCAGACTTTCTTATATATATATATATATATAGAGAGAGAGAGAGAGAGAGAGAGGGAGAGAGAGATTTTGTAGCTGGAATCTTATTTCACAGCCCAAATTTAAAAACAGATAAAATAGACTTGGCACTTAACGTGTTAACCAAGTCCAAACTAATGAAAAACTATTAAATGTCTTCTGATATGAGATTAACTATTACTTGATGACAGCAACTACGTGTAAACTTGGTGATATCTTAAACAATGGAGTAGAAATCTTTATCTGTAAAAGTTATGGAGGAAAAAATAAAAACCATCGCAATTACAAGCAAAGTACCATTTCTTACGTCAATGAAAAGGAAAAGAAAATTACACAATCAATTTGTGTCATTATATATGGAACATCTCAGTCACTTTAAGTTTAAAAAATGCACGTTTCAATCACGTGCTAAAACTTCCTGTAAAAAATTAGTATTATTTTTCTAACAAGTTATTTAAAGTACTATAAAAGTTAGCATAATTTTAATAATTTTCACGATAATGTTTTCCCGAACGTGACCTAAAAACTCATACTTTCCAAGATTTTATCAGTATTTTGCAAGAAGCAGTATTGCGAAATACCCAAGGAAAAAAAATTATAAATAAAAATGTAGTTAATGACAACATTGTACTTGATGCCTCTATACCGCATTATTTGATATGTCCAGAATGTATTCGTGTTATATGTGAAGTGGTGTTCTATTATTGTTCTAAATGTGAAGTTTGATTGTTTTTATTTTCTTTTCAGTAAAAAACAATCATGACTTTAGTTGAGGCATTGAACTGTGATGAGCAAGAAGCGATTGAAGAGGTAAGTCAATAATTCATGATAAAAGAGGATTTGTATATCTGAGATTATGTTTAAAGGTAGTTTTCGAATTGTTTACTATATAATTTTTGTAAATTTTCAATTTTAGCTGATTTTTAGTATTTTTTTCATGTTTCGCAGCGATTGTTTTTATATTAGTAAGATAAATAAATCCATTTTCAATCTTTTAGCTTATATAACAAATTCTGTTGGTTTCGAATCAGTTTTATGCAGAATGCGTATTGCAATTTTTAAGTGCGTTCTTAAATATATACGTAGCACCTATAATCGTCGTATGGTCTTTTCTTCTGTAAGCATATAATTTGAAAATTAATAACAAATGACTGAACTGAAATAGGAAATTGCCGCTTATTTTATTATAGTCATTGAACACTTATTTCAATAACTGTAAAAGTAGAGTAAATTTTTTTTTAATTTATAATTAATCAATATTGATTATTATTCGGCAAAAGTGGTGTATTATTAAAACTCACCACATAATTAGAAAATCATTTATACAGGGTGTATCTAAACTACTGGGCAAAACTTTAAGGGGTGATAGTACACATCAAGACAAATAATATTAAATGGGAAACTAAGGGTCCCAAACGTCTTCTGAAGGAGATAGGCGCCATCAAAGTTTAGGGTCCAAAATTTGAAATGATTATAAAAAAAGGAAAAATTGGTCGATTCGTTTGCGGTTTTCACGAAAACTATTCTTTATGTCAGTATTGTCTTGAAAATAAATTATAAAGATAAATTTCAAAAAATGCCTATAGAGGGCACTTCAGACTTTGGAGTAACGAACAACTATTTTTTACCGTTATTTTTTGCATCTCATTAAATTTTTTTAGAAGTTTAGACATAAACTTAAATTTTGAGCTCAAAATCTGTGGTTTAGTAGCGCAAACTGAACCGTGTTCAATGGGAGTGGGTAGGTTCAAATTTCAAATGATTATAAAAAACAGAAAAATTGGTCAATTGATTTGAAATTTTCACTAAAATTATTCTTTATGTTAGTATTGTCTTTAAAATAAATTACACAGATAAATTTCAAAAAATGTCGATAGAGGGCGCTTTAGGCTGCGGAGTTACGTACAACTATTATTTACCGTTATTTTTTGCATCTCATTAAATTTTTTTGAAGCTCAGACATAAACTTAAATTTTGTGCTGAAAATCTGAATCGTTGAGAGTGATTAAGTAGCGCTAACTTAACTGTGTTCAATGGGGGTGGGAAGGTTCAAATTTCAAATGATTATACAAAATGAAAAAATTGGTCGATTCGTTTGCGGTTTTCTCTAAAACCATTCTTTATGTCAGTATTTCCTTGAAAATAAATTTAAAAAATAATTTTCAAAAAATTCCGTTAGAGGGCGCCTTAAACTTTTGAGTAACTAACAACAATTTTTAACTGTTATTTTTTGCATCTAATTAAATGCTTGCAAAAGTTTAGACTTAAATTTTGAGCTCAAATTCTGAATCGTTGGGAGGGGTTAAGAAGCGCAAACTGAACTGTGTTCAGGAGTCGAAATGTTACCGTGCCCACCCTACGAGCACAGTTCAATTTTTCGCTACTTAATTACTCACAACGATTCATATCTTGAGCTAAAAATTCAGTCTGAGCTTTTAAAACATTTATTTTGATAAAAAAATAACGATTAAAAATAGTTGTTGATTATTCTAAAGTTTAAGGCGCCTTCTAACGGATTTTTTTTAACATTTATTTTTAAAATTTATTTTCAAGGAAATCTGACTTCAAGAATGGTTTTAGAGAAAACCGCAAACGAATCGACCAATTTTTCCGTTTTTTATAATCATTTGAAATTTGAACCTCCCCACCCCCATTGAACAAAGTTCAGTTTGCGCTACTTAACCACTCTCAACGATTCAGATATTCAGCTCAAAATTTAAGTTTATGTCTAAGCTTCTAAAAATTTTTAATGAGATGCAAAAAATAACGGTAAAAAATAGTTGTACATTACTCCAAAGTCTAAAGCGCCCTCTATCGACATTTTTTAAAATTTATCTGTATAATTTGTTTTCAAGACAATACTGACATAAAGAATAATTTTAGTGAAAACCGCAAATCATTTGACCAATTTTTCTGTTTTTTATAATGATTTGAAATTTGAACCTATTCACTCCCATTGAACACAGTTCAGTTTGCGCTACTTAACCACAGATTTTGAGCTCAAAATTTAAGTTTATGTCTAAACTTCAAAAAAATTTAATGAGATGCAAAAAATAACGGTAAAAAGTAGTTGTTCGTTACTCCAAAGTCTAAAGCGCCCTCTATTGGCATTTTTTGAAATTAATTTTTATAATTTATTTTCAAGACAATACTGACATCTAGAATAGTTTTCGTGAAAACGACAAACGAATCGACCAATTTTTCCGTTTTTTATAATCATTTCAAATTTTGGACCCTAAACTTTAATGGCGCATATCTCCTTCGGAAGACGTTTGCTACCCTTAGTTTCCCATTTAATATTATATTTCTTGATGTGTACTATCATCCCTTAAAATTTTGCCCAGCAGTTTAGATACACCCTGTATATATATATATATATATATATATATATATATAATTCCTTCCAAATTAAACATTAAATCTATCATAAAACAATTTACCTATGATATAGATATATTTATTTATAAAATTGCAATTTATTATAATAAACCCATTGAATATTTCAATCAATGGAAACTATTAGTTATCGATAAATTAACCTGGTCCTTAAAATATAATATTTCACGCCTAGAATATGTAAATTCACAGCATCTGATTAAGCAAATCAATAAATTACAACACTTTGTAATAACTTTAGTTGATAAATCTCCTTATAATTATGCAATTATTTGTAAATCTTATTATCATCAACTGCTTGCATCTAGTATATCTAATAATAACACATTCCAAAAAATTAACGATAACTTACTTGCCAATAATCGTAAAATTAAAGGATTCTATAAATTATTAGACATTAACCCTACAAACTTTAAATATCCTTATCTAGTTCTTATACCCAAATTTCATAAGCATCCTGTTAAATTCAGAACTGTTACAATTGGTTGCAATACATATAATAATGCTGCTAACAAACTTCTATTAGTAATTCTTAATCAAATATATAACATTACAAAAAAATGTGATAATACACATTGCATAAAAAATAGTTATGAACTGGTCCATATTATGAAACATCTTAAATGTATAAAAAATATCTCTACTTATGATTTTAAAGATTTATTTAATAATATTGATTTATCGGATTTACATAATATCATTAATGAGCTTTTTAAAAAATATCAACACGAGTTGGATATATCACATAATATTGATTCTGATTATTTTCATACTTTAACCAATTTCATTATCTATAATAATTTTACTATGCATGATAATAATATATATATTCAAAATGTTGGTATACCACAAGGTGGTAGTACATCTAGTGTATTATCTGACTTATACTTATATTACTATGAACGTCACTATTTAAATAATAAAATACATTTATATAGATATATAGATGATGTAATATTAATTGATACTGATAACACCTGTATATCTCAATTCCCCGTTGATTATCCTTCTAATCTAGAACTTTCAAAATACCTAGTTTTTAATAATACAATCAATTTCTTAGATATTAAAATTATATTAAAAGAGAACAAATTTATCACTGATATTTATGACAAAAGGAAAGAATTTAATTTTAAAGTCAATACCTTTACTAATTTTAAATCTTGTCTTCATAATTCTGTATATCGTAATATAATACTTAACCATTTATATAGAATAAAATGTCTATGTTCTTCCCATTTAATTAATACTAATATTAAAAAGCTTGTTTATGATGCTATAAATAATGGTTATCCTAAAAAATTCATATATTCTTTAATTTATGATTACTGATTACATGATCTTATAATTAGCTATTACATGATCTTATAATTAATTCTTTGCGTAAAAAATGTATAAAAAATTATAAAACATAAAAATAATAATAATAAAATTAAAAAATGTTATAAAAGTAATAAAAAAATATATAAATAGGTCGGTTGGGCGGGTAGATGTTAGAGTACGGAGGAGGGTGGTGGTGTCTGGATAAAAACACAAAGGTTAATAAAAAAAAAAGAGAGAGTGGGTTATTTATTTTTACATTATTTTTACATTATTTTAACATAATTTTAAATAATTTTAAATAGTTTAATTTACACCAATATATGGATATTTGTCTATTTTTATTTATAGTTAAATAGTTATATTTTAATTATCAAATTAATTTTAATGTTATTGATATAATTTTTGGTATTATTATTATTAATATTATTACTATTATTTTTATTTATTTATTTATTTATTTATTTTTATTTCTTTAATAATTATTTATTTTTTATATTTTATCTTTTTTTATATATATTTTTTTAATTTTTTTTAATTTTTATTAATTAATTAATTTATTTATTTATATATATATACATATATTTTTATTTTATTTTATTATTTTTTTAATTTTTATTATCCTATATTAAGATAATGAGTTTATACTATGTAAAGTCACAATAAATGTTACTGATTAAAGTAACAAAATGGTATTTTAAGTTATAAGTTAATATGAATGTTATAACCTAATTCTAATTAAATTATTTTATTAATTTAATTTTATGTAAATATCGATCATTAATTATTTTCTCCGGTTCAATTATATTTCCATTCAGCTTTATCTTTTTTGTTCGTTATGGATAAATCATAGCAAATTTTTTTCTTCTTTTTCAAATTATTTTTTTCGCCATTTCGCGCATGACATTCTATTAAAAAAAGAGCAACCCTGCTGTTCCTGCTACGATCCGATGCTTGAATTTCTAACAAACTGGTTTTTCTACGTGATACTGTTTTAGCTCGTATAGTAAACTATTGCTTCTTGCTTTTATAATTTATTAATAATTCTATTGCGCTGTCCTCTACATTAATGGTGATAACCAGATAAGTTTCTTTTTTTTTCTCAATATCTTGTTTTCATATTTTTTATCGAAATTATATATGCAAGTAATGTTTATCATTTCCACGTGCATAAATAGGATTAATTTGTACTCTTGTTACTGACACTATTTGCTGCACGCTATTGTTTCAATATATGTATATTTTCATTTTTTCAACTATTTATTTCTATGTTCCTTGTTTAATAATATGGTTTTTATGTGCTGATAGCCCCAATTACGTATTATTTTGCTATTTCATGGCTAATACGTGGATGAAACCGCACACTTCATTTGTAGTTCCAGAGCATTTGGGGCCTGACGATTCTGTTCTGTGGACTACAATTTTCCTTTGCATTCATTTTATTTATTTATTTATTTATTCATATATACTCGTTTCACTATTTTTTTTTTTTTTTTTTTTTTTTTTTTTTATAATTCAATTCTATTCAAATCCTTCGTTTTGGTTTATTGTTTTATTGATAAAATTTATTGGTGAATTTTGTCTACTTTTAATGGTATTATATATATATATATATATATATATATATATATATATATATATATATATATATATATATACATATAAGATTGTTTGTGCATTTAGTTCACTTTTTTCAATTTTGTCACTTATGCGCCTTGGCTTCTGGGGGGTCCTCATATATTACGATTCCAAATTTTGTTGAGTCATTTCAAATTTTATGAAAATCGCGTGAAAGTCATTGAACACTTATTTCAATAACTGTAAAAGTAGAGTAATTTTTTTTTAAAATTTATAATTAATCAATATTGATTATTATTCGGCAAAAGTGGTGTATTATTAAAACTCACCACATAATTAGAAAATCATTTATATATATATATATATATATATATATATAAACATACATTACCTGAAAAGAAAACAGGCATATTTCCAGATTGTTTGTGCATTTAGTTCACTTTTTTCAATTTTGTCCCTTATGCGGCTTGGTTTCTGGGGGTCCTCATATATTACGATTCCAAATTTTGTCGAGTCATTTCAAATTTTATGAAAATCGTGTGAAAGATTAAAATATGTTAATAAAATTTGACTCCATTCTATTAAATTCTATCTATCATGCGTAATTAATTCTGTGATATCCCATAACAGGTAATGAATCTTGATTGCCAAGGTGATTACATCTTATTTAAGATGGAGTCCTATTATTTCCGAAGAACTGAATTTTATATAATCGTAATAAATTTTCTATTCATTCCGCTTTGAAAAAGTGTGCAACAGTAGTTGCACTAAGACCTGAATATTTGTAAAACTAGTTTGCAAGAACTCACCTCATTTGCAACGTTGACGTACAATTTCCGTTGTGAATTTTGCGGGAGTTGAGTTTAGAAGTTCCCTGCTCATCTTAAATCCACAGATAACAATGTGGATTTAAGATAAAAAACTATGTTCAAAATTTTACTTATATAATCTTACGTATATAAATATGTTATGTTCGAATATATATATTATATCATTAACTATATGGCAGAAACATCTGCTAATCTCTAAACAAAATAAAAAAAAACATGAAAAGCATTTTTGTATCCAAATTTTTACAGAAGATAATATCAAGGGATTGTTTCAGAAACTAAATCGATGATTTCAAACCATTATAGCACATAACCTTCTTTTCCATTTTTTAAAAATATTTTTAATTTTTTTTAAAATATTTTTCTTTTTTTTTCATTAATCTTTGATATACTTTTAGCTTAAAAGCCCTCATTTTAAACACTCGGTAAACCTATTCAAATACAGACCATAAAATCAATAAGAAGATTCGGGATACTCCGATATTTTAACAACTTCCGTGATTTTATCGTTATTTGTTCAGACTGTTTATCATCATGTAACTCTTGGTCGTTGCCCTGATGCTACCTAAGAAGTGTTTTCTTTTCACTTTCATAAGTTGTAAGCAAATAAATACCGTCGCTATTTTTAAATTTATCACATGACTTTATTTTTCCAGAATTGATTTCGTTTGTTGACAATCAACTTCGGATAAAACATTTTTTCTTTCCATATTAGGATTTTATTTAAGGGGGGTCCGGGGAGCATTTTAAAATAATTTTTATTTATTGAGTTAAAATTTTGAATTTTTTTGTAATGGTTAACCATATTATGTGTAAACAAAATCACATCAATAAAAATTCTCATAATTCTTTAAAAAAATTTAATTTAAATTT
The DNA here is from genome assembly GCA_964019185.1 of Maratus speculifer. Classification (NCBI taxonomy): domain Eukaryota; kingdom Metazoa; phylum Arthropoda; class Arachnida; order Araneae; family Salticidae; genus Maratus; species Maratus speculifer. The sequence continues at coordinate 364,220,750 of OZ025291.1, forward strand.
ATTTAAAAAAGTGTGGTATTTTAAAATCGTTATAACTCAAAAGATTATTTGTTGAATTTATGTTTTTTACTTTTAAAGAAACAGAATTATTTACATTTTAACTTTAATTCAGCATTTAAAAAATTTTAATTAAAAAAATTAAAAATTTGAAAAAAAAGTAACTTTTATTTAAAAAAACGTATTTTTAAAGGTAAATATTTCTCTTTTCAAAATTGTTGAATCAAAGTTAAAGAAAAACAATCGAAAAAGACATGTGTGACGTTTGAACCATTTACCTTTAATGGTTCTTGAGTTATAACAATTTAAATCCGAGAAATTGTGAAAAACCCATCCTGGAGAAAAATGGATTTTCAAAAGAAGTCATTTTACGACAACCATTGATTAAAAGTTAGATTTAAAAAAAAAAACATAACGACAATGAAAAAAAAAATTTTTACTTCTAATTCTCTCTATAAACTTCATTTTAAGCAAAGAAACAAAAAACAAAACAAAAAAAAAAAAAAAAAAAAAAAAAAAAACCAAAAAAAAAAAAACCAAAAAAAAAAAAAAAAAAAAAAACCAGAAATTTCTGATGCAATATTTATTTATTTATTTATTTATTTTGAAAAATTGAAGATTTTTGTGTCCATACGACTGAGTAAAAATATTGTCAAAAGAGAAATGTCTTAAAGCTTCACATTAATAAAAATACATCATTACTAATAGCAAATAATATGATTATTTATTTAATATTTGAATTTGTTAGGGGCGTTTAATTTTTATATAAATTTGTAGTGCCTATGGTCGTCGTCTGGTTTGCCTGTCTATCCGCCATTAACAGTACAAATACAACTCAACCGAAAAGTTTGAAATTTAATATACATAATCGTTGCATAATTTTGACGAATTTTAAATATTCGAAATTTTACAATCTCAAATTCTATGAAAATCGAATTTAAACTTAAAAATATATTAACAAAATTTTATTTACTCTACCCTTTAAGCGCCCTGCAGATTGTTTTCATTCATGTTTAATGATTCATGAAGTAATAACAGTGAAAAATATTGGTATGAAGATTCGTATTTGATAACTTTACATGTTTTTTTGATGCTATACAATTCATAAAATTAACATTAATTTCAATATTGTGTTCGATCAACCTTTGAATTAAAATATTACTTGACGGAAAAACACAGTTACTACGCTTTAACCCCTTGCGGCGCAGTGGTTTCATAGATATACCACTTAATTTTAATTCCCAAACGCCACATTGACTTCGAAATTTTGCTTAAAAAAATTACGCTTTATTGAATGAGCGAAATATAGCTTTTTCTTATTTACAAATAAAGTTGTTTTCAAATTCCGGTGTCAGTCATTAATTTCAACACTTAAGCAAAGAATTTGTTCTGCGCCGCAAAGTATTAAGGGTAAAGTCATATTGCACGTAATTAATTCAATGATATCCCACAATAGGCAAAGATTCTGGGTATCCATGGTTGCAATAGCTTATTTTTCACTTAAATTCATGTATCCTACATTGCTATTTATAAATTAATAGATTTGATGTATTTCTTGAATATCTCATTCTTTATCCTTCATGTTTTAGCTTCGAGTGAGGGTGAAGAATATTTTGCCTAAAGAGCTGAGCGATGACCATCTTCTTTTCTACAGATTTCTCAAAGGTAAATATTTAAATTTAAATAGTAGATTACGTTTTCTGTACAATGCATATAATTAACCTCTTCAGTCCCTGAGTACCCAAATGGGTACATCAGTTTTGTCCCATTTTATTAATGATTCTCAAATATAAATGAAATTTTGATAAAAGAATAATATGTTTCGAATTCTAAGATTCGAGCTAATGAAAATAAAACAAAAATCTCGCTCTGAAGTCAAACGAGAGAAGAAATAATTCAGTAATAATTAAAAATACTGTAATAATCGCCAGTAGCGAAGAGTTTAAAGGAGAAACCTCTCACTTATAAGGGATGTTATTTTTGTACCAATTTCTCAGTAATAATATTTCTATTAAACAAGGCAAAAATTTGTTATCAGAAATAATGGTGCTAAAGAATTTCCATACATTGTGTACGAGTACTCTAAAAGCAACATTAAAAAAGAGAAAAAAAAAACCCAGAAAATACTCAAATCTGAGTAGGGGAGACTGAGGCACAAGTGAACAGTTCACATAAACATAGCTTTTTTTCTCTCTCATAGCTGGGTTAATGTCTATAAACAAAAACTACTCAAAAACTACTTTTTTTTATATATGGAATTTTTTTTTTTTTTTTTTTTTTTTTTTTTTTTACACCAGCTTTATAGTTCTTCTTACTTTTTTCAATAGTTTTACAAATTCAAAAAGTTGTTCACATGTGCCCCAATAGTAAGGTAGTTGTGAACACATCTGTTGCACATGTGAACACAAAGGAAAAATACCATTTGACATTTTTTTATTATATTATTTATATATTACCATAATCATTAGTTATACTGTCTGTTGAATTCATCATAAAGAAAAAAATATATGTATATTTCTCTAATTTCTGGGTGATAAGTAATAAGCAAAACATTATAATATGAAACTAAGTAGATTGGAGGGGGGCTTAGATGATTCATAAAATAATGCTGCAACAAAATAAAAAAAAGAATCAAACTTGAAAAAAAGATTAAAGAATTAAAATTTTGCTTTGTAATTTTTGTTTAAGGGAGATTTTATGGAGGATGATAAGATAATGTTTATCTCAAATGTGCCGAAAAGCAAGAGATTATCTTCCCTATATTTGCCTTATTTACCTCTAAATTAAGGATAAAAAATGTTTTCCCATTACAATCTCCTTCCAAATTTAATTTATTTTCCTTTTGACAGAGGGCAAGGGGGAACTTACAAATCGAGATTTTACGGTAATTATCAGTTTAAAAATTTTACTTTCCTAAAATATTATATCTATATTCGAAGCATCAAATAACGTAGCTCTTTTAGAAATGTAAATAAACTAGTACTGCAAGTTTGGAACAAATGACATAGAAAAATTTGCAGAGTTGCTTAACGTAATACTTTTTGTATTAACGATGTATAAAAAAAGTATTGAAAACCGTTAAATAAAATAATACACAAGATTTATTGCATTTTGGAAACCATTAAATTTATTTAAATTACCACTGAACGTAAGCGAGCTTGTTGCTTTTTATGTATTTTCTGACAGATGTGTTTGAAGAAGTTTCAATAAAAAAATTAACTTTGTGTGACGGAAATGTCTTCTGTTTCAAGAAAATTACAGATAATGAAGCTGACATTATTTCTCACGAAGTTGACTGAAAAGTACAGAATCATATAGAATGATTATTGGTCAACTTATGAACTGTTCATGTCCGCCCCAACTAGACTGTTCACAAGTGCCCCACATTCCTATGATAGTTAAAATAACAAGTCATTAACTTTTCTCAATTTTAAAAGAATTTTCTTTAATCAAAAATATTTATTAGTATCCATAGTGCATGTTAAAACATTAAAATGAAAAAAAATGTATACAGGAGACTGGAGCACATGTAAACATCGCATTGTTTCACTAGTTATTATATGATTTTTTTAATTGAAAAAAAAATACCAACGATGACAGCTTCTGTATACATATGGTAAAATTTTTTTGAAGCTCTTTAATATTTAGCTTGTCTTTGATAGCCAAAATACTCTTTATAGATCTCAAAGGTAAAACCTCAGTTCGAACATGCTAAGCGAATAGCTTTATTTATTTAAAAGATTTTACTTTTATTTGAATTTTAGTGTTTTAACATATTCTATGAAAACTAATAATTATTTTTTATGCAAAAAAATTCTAAAATTGGAAATGTTAATTATTTGTCATTTTAAAGTGGCCATGTGGGGCACTTGTGAACAGACAAGTTGAGGCAATTATAAACAGCTCATAAGTGTCCCGATAATCATTTTATGATTCTGTTACTTTCATTAACTTCATGAGAAATAATATCAGCTTCAATATGTATAATTTTTCTGCAATAGAAGACTTTTTGCCATAGAACATTTGATTTTGTATTGAAACTTCCACAAAAACATCTGTCAACAAGTATATAAATGTATATAAAGAGAAACAATCTCGTTTATGTTCAATTGTTATTTAAATAAATTTAATGTTTTCTAAAATGCAATAATGTTATGAAATATTTTGCTAAACGTGTTTCTACAATATTTTTTATACATTGTTAACACGAAAAGCATTGTGTTAAACAAGTTTTCAAATTTTTCTATTTAATTTTTTCCAAACTTGGAATGATGGCTTACTTTCTTAGAATTTATTTAGAATTATAGCCCTAAAATAGCTATGTATATGATGCTTTGTAGTGTAACAACACAGAAGGTAGAGTTTACGAAGAAATTCAGAAGTCGACACTAAGGAATAACTCATTCTTCTCTTTTTAAAATTTATTTCACACGTAAACACTCACGTAGACGAGTACGACACAAAATAACAAAAAATTGAATAGCATTTTTATATCACATATTCCATAACAAAACAGAAACAACGCTACACCATCTCACAACACAAAAAACTCCCAGCTGACACACTCCACTAAAAAAAATTCTTTTTTTTTTTAAAGTTCTTTTTCATTCTCTTAGGACGAGTAGCGCCATCTACTGTAGGCTTAGGAATTAAGTTTTTTGGAATTAAGTTCTTTACAGTAGAAATCTAGTAAAATCTTAAGAAAATAACATTCTTAAAATAATAACTATCATAAAATCCCGATTGTAAGCAGCCCCCCCCCCCCGCCCTCCGTTTTACGAAAGCAAAAGAAGTTAAATTTGGGGGAGGGTTATAATCAAGATTTTTTTTTTTTTAAGACAGTCATTAAAAACCCTTTTTTACCATTAATTTAGAAGTAACTGAAATAAACAAAGGGGTGAAAATCTTTAGTAGATCGGCAGATTTCCGATAAACATTATCTAAACGCCCCCTACCTAACATCTCCCCGAAACTAAACCCCCTAAGCAAAATTTAAAAGCTTTATTTTTCTCTTCAAATTTTCTTTTTTCTTTTTTTTTATTTCCTCGTAACACTAAATCAGTCATATAATCCTTCCTCCCCCCTCCCAATCTACTTATTTTCATTTTAAAATCTTGTGTTTAAACATATTACCCAGAAACTAAAGAAATTTATGCATATTTTTTTTCTTATGGTGAATTTAACACATAATAAAATTAATGATTATAACGAAAAATGAATAACAGAATAAAAAGTATGCTAAATGATATTTTTTCCTTTTCCTTGTGTTCACATGTGCCCCACGTGTGTTCATAACTGCCCCACTAGCGGGGCACATTTGAACAGTTTTTTGAATTTATAAAACTATTTAAAAAAAATATGAAGATGATTTTCAAAAAATTACCACATGTAAAAAAAATTCTGTTTACTATATTCAGTAGTTTTTGTTTATAGAAATTAACCCGTTTACGGGAAAAAGCTATATTTATGTGAACTGTGTTCACATCTGCCCCCCTTCCAGTCTCCCCTAAATGAATAAAGTTATTCTCTATTTATTATATTTTATTAATTTCATAATATAATTATATTATTATATTATATTATTTTTATATATTTTATTAATTTTCTCTATTAGTTGATCTACTATTTATTGAATTTCGACAATTTTTCCAACACAGTTTATCAAAAAGATCACACTTGAAAGAAAAAAATATCGATCAAGTGGTAGTATTATTCGCACTTAGAGGATTCCGTACAATAAGTATAAGAATTATTAACTGTATTATATTATTGAAAGGAATTTTTATTAAAAAAATAACAAGACTTTGTAAAAATTATGCAACGTAGGCTTGTGTCTTGCTGTACATACTAGAAAAATATGAATGTATACTATATAATAAAATTTCAAAGAGATATGAAGCCTAAATAATATCAGATATAGAATATCAATTTTGTACTGCTACTGGGCATTGTATTACAGAAATATATCATTAAAAGTTGTTATCTGGGCTTTGAAAATCGATGGTAGATAATGAGTACGTCGCCCTTGTCATGTGTTCAAACCGTCAATATGTTTAAGTATTAATATTTCACTTAATTTCCGACGATTGTTCTCGAAAATCATTATCATAAATGCACCTCCAATACTGTCTCTTTTGATAATGTTGGAGGGGTGATTTCATGTTCCCGACTTTCTTCATATGTCGATACTTCCAGAATTGTTCGTCCGACTATTTGTCCCCACTCTTGTTGTGTCCAGTTCTTATGTTCCTGGCGCTACAGAAACTCGCATCTCCGATGAGCAGGCGTTAACGGTACACTTGTGTACCGTTAACGCCAAAAGTTAGTACGACCAGTGCCGTACTGGTCGTTGTGCATATAGGTATACTTTGTCCACCCTCCTGCTATGATAAGATTTGATATTCGACGTCCAGTAGTTTGCTACATGTGCCTTGGAATTTTTCCATCTGTCTGCGGCCTTTTACTTTTCACCTGTAGAAAAATATAGCAATTATCTACGGTTGTTGATGCTCGTGAGTGATTATTTCTGAACACTCAGACAGCTATTTCAAATGCTCGCCACACTTGTGAAACGATGTTGGGAGCATTCCAGAATTCTTATCCCACAATTTCGTTTCTCGACCTTTTACCAACCTACAACGATAAGACCTCGGTTAAAGTCATCCAGATGACATCTTCTGAATTGCTTGTTGGCCATAATTACACAGTAGTAACCACAAACTACCGTTAAAATCATTGTATACCGTGCAATGGATTTCACCGAATTGCTGATCATCCACTGCCTTTGTGCCTTATACTCTCTTGATCACCTCCTATTATGTCATATACCATATATCATACCCTACCATATGACATACTGCACCACTCCCAGGTCTATATGTTGATTGGCTTTTCATTCCGTCCTGTTGCCTTGTTCTACTTTTATGCTAATTTATCTGTTTTGTCTTTAATTTTTTCGTATCAGTGTATATATTTATACATATACATAAGAATAAACTATCTCAATAATACTTTTTATTTCAGAATATATGTAAAGTGTGGGATAATAACTCAAGATTAAGGTTCTACCAATATTAACGGCTTAGTTTTAGATTTTTCTTTTTCAAACAAACATTAATTTTTGTACACTAACTTATTGACTATGTATACAGTAAGAACATTTTAGAAGGTATGTATTTATAAAATGTAATGGCGTGATTTCTTGACCAATATTTTTTGGCATTATTACCAACATATCTGGGTAGTATCGCCATGCAAATAAAACTATAAAATAAGATAGAGTAATGGTATGTACATTTTCTAATTCTAAAGGTAGAAACTCTATAACCCTAAAAATCTGACAAAATTCTCTTATTTAACATTAATTGTGATATTATGATGAAGTAGTAATCACTTGATATATTACTTTTCTGACATGAAAAAAATTAACAGCACTTAAAACTACAAATGTCTCTTTATCCTTTTTGGTTTTCAACAATAATGGTCTCTTGTGCTTAAAATAAAAAAAAAACTCTCTTCGAATGTAATTCTATTATTGAAAAAAATCTAAACGCCAGTGGATGGAGTTATTTCTGTGCTGTACATATTGTGCAGTATATTTTATTCTAAAAACTACCTCGTGAACCCATCTAAAATCTGCCCCAAAATTTCGAAAGTACATTAAATATACTATAAATTTGTGTAATAAATAAATAATTCCTAAGAAATATATGGTCTTCAGATAACATAAATTATTTCTCAAATTTTAAATTTGTCGTTGACTTTTACGGGATTCTTCCAGTGATAAGATCTACAAAGAGAACAAATTAACTTTAGCGGTTGTTTGTCACAAATCTTACCTCGCAAATATTAGATCTGGTGTTGACTCTTGTGTTTCTTCTAGCAATAAAGTTTATAAATAAAGCAAGTTAACTTTTAGCGGTTGTTTGTGATTCAGATGACTCGGAACCCTTCTAGGCAGATTTAGTAGATGCCATCATAATTAAGCCTAATATTAGCACTTGACGTTATTATCGCCATGGCGTAATTACCGCATGGCACCTAATATATACAATGAATTCCAACGTAAAATTAAATATTGTTATTATAATTATCATTAAGTTTTTAAAGAATGTTGTAAGAGTAAATTTAACTTTTTTAACATGGGGCTTTGAAAAATACAAAAAGAAACACCAAACAATTTTCATATTTGAAATCTCATGAAAAAAATATTCTTATGAATATGAAAGTAACCTTTTGTTTTTACAATTTAAACCGAATGATTTCTTTACTAATCGCTGTCTTGCCGATCAAATAGAATTTTTTAGTTTATGTTAAAAAAATCTTTCTAAATCCTTCGGTAGAAATAACATTTCAGGCGGTAGCACAAACAATCTCCTCATCGAGTTTACGGAGGAAAATATAGGATTAGTCAAATCTCGATTTGCTTATTAAAATGCAATCGGTCTGTCAAGTCATATATTGGTGGAAAACACCTAAAAAGCCGATTTTAGCGGTTGACTCGTAGGTTTATTATTGTACCCAAAAGTATAAAAACATGGAATATTGGGAGTAGGAAAACATAATGGTAAACCTAACAACGATAAATTCGGAGTTTTTATGTGTATTCTAACAAGATAAGATTTGGCAGACCAATTGCATTTTAATATGCGAATCGAGATTTAACTAATCCTAGATTTTTATCTTTGAACTCTAAGAGCTGATTGACTGTGCTGCCGCCTCCCAGTCTAATAATGATTAAAGAGCAATCTCATTATCTGTATTATAAAAACCAAACGTATTTGTGCATAACGCATACGTCATTTTGCGAATGGCAACACTTTGAAATTCGAAATGAAATCTCGGTTTTAAAATTTCAGCTATTGCAAATTTTAAAATTACTAAACATATAACATTTTCCTTTTTTGCATTGTCGTATAGGTAAAAAAATGTATTTCTTAATGCAATTTGTTTGAAAGCTGTATCTTTGATTTGTTTATAATTTATTAATTTTTTTGTAGTTTTTAATACATTTTTTGTCATCGTGGCAACAGAAATATTCATTTTCTGTTGAAAATTAAGAGAAATAGTAAATTAGTAAATCTTTTTGCGGTCAAAAATATCATTTTTTTTTTAAAGAATTATAGACTTAAAAATTTTTAGTGTAACTAATTTTGCAGATTTATTATGAAAACATTTTCTTTCGTCGAAATTCGGTAGATTCTTCCTAGTTATATTAATAGCAGAAAATAGTTAACCCAGCAAAAATTAAAAAAAAAAAAAAGTTGTCAAAAGAATATTTGATTCTCTCCTGTTTCTGGACAAGTTGTATCTGTTTTTTTTTTTTTTTTTTTTTTTTTTTTTTTTTTTTTTTTTTTTTTTGTTGTTTTTTTTATCTTTTTCGAGTTTGCCTGATTTTAAATGTTTTATGTTCAGATGGGTTCGAGATTTGTTTTGATGCTTACGGATCGGACTCAGAAAACCTGATTTTATTTAAAGAAACTACTGTATATGTTTCAAATGGAAAACAATATGTATTTCAATATTAATGAGGGTACTACTCTGTTATCCCGTCGACCAATTTCGCCAAATTATACAAATCGCCAAACTAATAGCCAAATTATACATATTGACATAATTTTTATTTTAAATAACGAAAAAATAAATATTTAGTATAATATTAATAAAAATATTAATAAAAAGTCGAAATAAAAATTACTTCAACAAGTTTTATACACGTGAATCGTATTTAATGTCATTGAACAAGATATTCACGATCATCCATTATTGGCGTTTAATCTTACAGTTTGGCAATAATTTTTTGGTCGCCGGGATAACCTAGTAGTACCTTAATGAGTACATATGTGTAATATTAGAGATACAATACAATTAGAGAAATTATTTATTTTATTGATAACTATGGGGTCATTTGAGATGAGATGCCGTGTTGCGTGTTGCGCCCCTAACTTGGCCCTATCTTTAATCTCTGGTCACGGGCAACACAGTTGGATGTATGGTGACGCACGATGTGACACGCCATCACAAGTAGATTTATCACGTAGTTTTCATATGCGCAAGCGCTATAGGGAATTTCTGTACTGCTCATTTGTAAGCAAAAGGGTTCCTTATTGATACTTTAATTTCCATGTGCTTTATTTTTACATTTTTTTTTATTGTTTTCTTTATTGTTATTTCGTCTAAACATTTCAGGTAAGTGCGCAAAACCTTTTACGTGACTTCATTATTTGCCTATATAAAGGGATGGGCGTTATTTAACATATTAGGATAAAAAACAAAGTTACTGTGCTGAAACCCAATATTGCATTAATATGTTACAGAAAAGTACTTATTAATTAAATAACTTGTGGTTTTAAATGGCAGCGTCTTCATTCATTTGTCTTTATAAAGAAATCAATTTCATGGCTCTAAAATTGAACAATATTCACTAAAAATGCCCCCAATCGTTTCTTTATAGACGTGCACCCCTAATTTGGCCAACTTTCAAATTTCCATTTGATTAAATTTTATCAACTTCTTAAAAATCTTAAAATTTATGAAAGCAAGTATATATATTCATTACGTATACTTTCAGATGATGAAAACGATTTATTAGGTAATGAATTATGGCGCTTCAAAAAATTTCCTGTAGGGTAACATGTGGTTCAACGATCGTGGAATTTGACTGCAGCGACCCCTTAACCTCCTCAGTCCTGATGGCCTACAGGAGACACTGAAAAACAAACACCCTTTAAGTTAATTTAAGGGTGTATTTCGGTCCAAACTGCTTATTTTACGATTTATTTTTAAATTCATTTTGGCTCCCATAAGCATCAAACTGGCAAATTGTCTTATTTAGAAAGTACACAAGGTGCCGTGATTGTCGAGTCTTTGATAATTGCAGAAAATATTGAAAAAAAAGCAATCAAAAACGGCAGTTTGAACCGATTTTTCTGAAGCGGGAGATCTGTGAACAAAAAAAGGGTCATACGGAGAAGAAAATTGCTTATAAATCAAATTCTAATAAATGGAGCGTAAAATGACATCACACGGCACCTTATAAATGTCTTCAAAAATCACCTCAGCAAGTTTCATGTTTCTACTTTTAAAAATGAGTCTGAAATTGTATCTGAAAATTTTGAGCTGTTGAAGATAGAAAGCATTTTTTCGAATACACCCTTAAATGTTTCTATAACTGTTAAAATAGCTTCTGGACACTTTTAATGCTTACCATAAGCATTGGTATATAGACTGATACATTTGTGAAGATGTTTTAGAGTAATTTTAAGCTGATTTCTGTAATCCCTCGTAATATTTGTCTCAGGATTGAAGAAGTTAAATTTGTGCAGTTATATACCAAGCGGATAAAGAATGCATGTTATCACTGCTACTTGCAGGGCGATTTATGCAAAATCTAATGGACAACAAATTCTACAAATCTACATCTTTCTAAAAATGAAATTTTATTGAATTCTATACATCAATTTAGAATTATAGCAACCACAATCTTTGAGTAACACACAGATGAATAATAATGCAAAAAATAATCAAATTGTGCATAGGGCATCCCATAACCTGCAAGTCCATTAGAAATCTGAAGTTTGACATTTTCATGAACCATTGTTTTCTAGTAAAAATGTAAAGAAGAAATATGTGCAAAATTCTGCTTTCAACATAGCTAAAATAAGTTGTCGTTAAATGAAATATATTCATGTTTAAAAAATAATTAAGTGTGCACGCTACACTATTAATTCTAAATATTTTTTTCTTTGTACATTTATATTACAAATGCATTTTAAATTTAAAGAGTTTTACTTTTATTAATATTTATTTATTTATTTATTCATTATCTAGGATATGTGAAACTTCAATTTTGCAATATACTATTTGCCGTTTGTGTTACATAAATGTAGAAAGCATCGATTTCTAATCCCCTCCCCCACACTCAAGAAAAAGCAGCAAAACTCGTATTCAGAATCATTAAATTTTTATAAAGTACCTTTTTGCAACATTTAAGCAAAATGCATTTATTTATAATTTTATGCATTAAAAATTAAAATTCTTGATTTTAGATAAAAAAAAATCCATTAAAAAAATTCGAAACTTTTTTTTACTACATTCAAATAAAATGTACGAATTCAAAGTCTTTCAATTGATTACAGCGTTTAAAACGTGTAGATTAGAACTTCAGATTGATTTCAATTGAAAACAGCAATTGAAAACCATCCACATGTAATTCTTTAATATTCCTTGATTCATTCTGATATATACTTTCATTACGCTGCAATACAGCTGCGGTAAATCCAATTTTTTAACATATACAATGATCATTTATCATTTGGTTATCTTTGAATAAATACAGATAATGGAACATCTTTGCAATTATTTATCTGAAAATATTTTCTGCGGTCAATGTAACATTCGGTACAACAGCATTTTAAATTGAAAAATATGCTAAAAGTAAATTTAACTGAATTGATAATTATGTCCGAGTGAATGAACTTTCATTAAAAGTGTTTACTTTTCATAGTTTTGGGGAGAAATGAATGAGATAATACGAGATGATTTCAAACAGAGAAAGATTCTGTGTTGATATTGCAAGGGTTCAATGAAGGATACTAAGGTACTAAAGATACTAAAGAATATTTAAAAAGTTTATTACTAAGTACACATGAAGTTTTTTTAGGGTGGAGGGAGGGAGATTTATTTGTTTTTTAACCAAGTATTTTTATTATTTTTGTCTTATACTTCCGTTTAAAAACATTTAATTTGAGTTATTTTATTTCGCTAAGAAAAAAGAAAGAAAACAACCTCTTATAATTTGTGAAATAAATTAATTTTATTACAGTTGTAATGAATCTTGAAAGCATATTTGTACGAAAGAAATTTATTTGGCTGAATTGTGTTTGTTTAAAAGTATATAAACAATATTTTTGTGTTTTTTGCAAAGTTAGCTTTGAATATGCGTTGATAGATATTCTGTTATTAAGTCGAGCATCAAGTTTCTATATTTTAATACTGTCCAATGTTGTTGAAAAGTGTATACGAATTCAGTTTGTCTGTCCATCTGTCTATCCTCTAACTCTTATAAATAGAGTCCAATTGCCATTAAAGGGATATATGTTATTGGGGTTTACCATGGCATGTTTATTATTAGGAAGGATGTGTGCAGCATTTTTGATTCATTTACAGGGCAACTCTGAAGAATTCCATTACATTACGGTATATGTTGACAAAAGCTCGCCGTGCATATTAATGATATTACAATATTTAAAGCATATTGAAATTGGTATCCATCACTAAGGTGTCGTACAAGATTTTTACTATATAATATGGTCTACATAGATCTTAATCGTTTATTTATAAGAACACACAAAAGTATTTGGATATAGAAGAAAATGAGCAATAATTGAATTACTGAAACCTAAGAACAATAACTGCTGCTAAGTGTGTTTTCAATTGTAGTATGCGTGTTAAAATTTAACAATTTTTTAAATGTTACTTTGTTTATATAAATTCTAGAATATAGGGAGAAACATTGTTTGAGGCGCGTTTTAATTACATTAAACTATTTCACTTTTTACGAAATTGATATACGTTGTTACTTCCTCTATTATAGAAAACAGATAGTATTTACAGGAACATACAAAAGATTTCAACTGTTATACTGTGCTAGTAATACTGTATACTAATACACCAAGCTTTGGATATTTTAAAAAGTTCGTGATGCGGAGTAACAAATACGGAGCGTAACAAATGCAGGAATGCATTTGTTATGCTTGCTGTGGAGCTTCCGACATGTTTACCTATTCGACGGTATTAAAGTATAAAATGGGAGATATTTAGAAGTTTGAAAACTTTGCATTAAAAACTAAGTTTAATCTATTAGTGTTACGACTGTTAAAATGACTCCAACGTTATGAATGGGCACGCTTTTCTTCTGTAATATAGACCACAGATATAAATGTAGACCACTTTTCCATAATTGAAATTAAAACATAGATTCTTTTTCTATCACTTCATTTTTTGGGTTTGAATATATTGCGGTTTCGGGTTGACGAAATTTTTCGTCAGATTCGGATTCACTCCAAACAGAATTTTCGGATTCGGGTCGGGTAGAATTCGACCCGCGTAAAATTCGACTAGAAGGTCAAAAAGGGAAGTTAAAACGTAAAAAAATTCAAATAAGTAACAAAATAATAAAATGTCGATTTGACGGACAGTGAGTCGTTGTTATATGTTGTTCTTTAGAAAATAGTAATCTTAAGTACATGAAGTACATGAAGTATTCATAAGTACATTATCACAAGAAAAATATGCATATAAATCATGACTTACATAAATAAAACTATACATAAATAAATATGCAGATAAATGACTTATTATTGTGAACTTTTCCATAATTTCTAGCTTCCTTTTCATATGCAAATGTATGTTGGCATCCATTTTGAAATTTATGATTCTCATAGTAAAAATACAAGTAATTTATTGGAATACCTTCATTTTTTTCAGCCAGAGACTTTGACATCGACAAAGCAGAGGCTATGCTCAGAAAAGTAAGTATTTGAATTTATTATGAAGTACTTTTTATCTATATATTCATTTAAATTGCTCACTGTAAAAACTTACGCAACGTTACTCCGTAAAATTAGTGGCAAAATACTGCCTCTAAATTTAGGGACAAATCTATATTATATAAAGGTGTAATTTAAACTGATATAACTGGTGTAAAAAAATAATGTAACTTAACATATGAGTTACATCGATTAAATTATTCAATAAAATAGAAGCTAAAAGGCTGCCACAAATTTTATGGAATAATATTCGATAAATATTTTACAGTGAACACTTAAAATACTTCATGCACAAATTGTTGACGAATTGGAATGAAATTTCTTATTACATTATACTGAAAAAAAGGAAACTGCTTGTAATGAAACCTGCCTTAGATGAAAAAAGAAGGTCATGTTCCTACACGAAAGGAATACCCATTGAAAAGCTTTATATTTACAGAATTTATGCTTATATTTTATTTTTATATGGAGTTTTAGACCTTTTCAGAGAAAGGTATGAGCCGTGCATGCTTTCATGTCTTTATTTTAATGAAATTTCATAAATATATTTCTTTTATCGATAAAAGAAAAATTTTAAGTTTCATTAACAAGTGTATATGGATTTTAATTCATTTTTATGGATATATTTATCAAAAATAATTTGCACAAAATAAATCTGAAATATTTACTTACTCAAGTAATTGGTAATATGTAATTATTACAGATGTATTGTAATAGATACGTGAGTATATATTAATAATATTAATAGATACAGGGTGTCCAGTAAATAATTGACCCATTTTGAAATTAAATAACTAAAGAACGGTTTGAGATAAAAATGCGCAGTTTGCTGCATTGTTATTAGAAAATCAATAAATTTTTAGATATTCACTTTCTTAAAATAGTTCAAAATTTGACCAAAAGATGGCACTGACAGCGGCAAGAGGCTGTCGAAATTCAGACATTATTCTAGGTTTCATATGCATGAGTTTTTCGGCTGATTTCGCAAAATCGAATCTTAGTCGACATGTTCAATTGACGCTCCACTCACCTGCAGAAATAGAGTTTGTTGGATGGAAAGAGATTAAAAATAATATTTATGCTTGAATAATGTCTATTTACTTAATAAAACCCAAAAAATAATCATCGACCTTTCACACATTTACCATAAGTAAATTGCATTCAAAAAATGTTTTTGTAACCGGTTAACTATTTCTCTTTTTACGTACAATAAATTGAAAATATGGGATGATCACCTCTTTTTTAAATTAAAAAAATCTTAATATTTAATCTAAACATTTCTTCGATTAAATAGTATGAAATTGTATTTAAAAAAATTAGAGATGTCAAAAAGCTTCAAGAGATGGATCAAGCAAAAAAACGGAGAAAGTAACATACAAAACTACCTGCGAAGACGGAAACCTGTCTAAAACGATATATTTTATATTTTACCGCAAATCGAATTGATCCCTACGTTATATTCATATTTTGACATTTGACATATCTGAAAATTTTATTACGAAAGCCACGACAGATTTTAAGATGCTTTTTACACACAATCCATCCCTCTTTTTCCCCTGATTGCAAACGCATCTACTTTGAAATGGGAGAACGCTTAAAAAGAGAAAAGAGGCTTAAAGTGAGATTTTAAGATGACTTTTACACACACGTCTCCCTCCCTCAAACTGAAAACATAATATACGCTAAAATGGAAGAATGTTAAAAAAAAAAAAAAAGCTGTTTTTATATCCTGCAAGTCATCCCTTTTCAAAATTTCATCACACAAGGCATAATAGATCCTGAAGCATCATAGAATCATCATAGGTCTGCATATTTTAGTTCAATTTTATAAGCATTAATATTACCAAATTATTGGAACATTAGTGTTTTTCATATATAATTTTAAAAAAGTTTTTAGAATCATTTTTTTTTAAATAACGGTCTTTATTTCAAATCAAATGCAAGAGAAATATTTAGAATTATTCTTTCCTTTCTTTTGCTCGTGAAGAATAATTAAGGAAAGGGAAAGGGACAAAAAATATGTTTCAGGATCTATGATGCTCTTTGTAATGAAATCTTCAAAAGGGTAACTCGCAGGACATAAAACAGATACAATGCTTTTTTTTTTTTTTTTTTTTTTTTTAAACATCCTTCCATTTCAGCGTAGATTATGTTTTTGGCTGGGGGGAGGAAGATGTCTGTGTAAAAGTCATCTTAAAATCTCTCGTGGCTTTCGTAATAAAATTTTCAGATGTGTTAAATGTCAGAATATGAATAAAATGTAAGGATGAATTCAGTTTTCGGAAAAATGAACAATATATCGTTTTAGGCAGGTTTACGTCCTTGCATCTGGTTTTGCATATTTGTCCGTCGAAATCAATATTTTTTTTACGTTTAAAACTGGATTTGTTATAAACGGATTCATTCATTTTAAGGTTTATTATATTTTTATGTGCCAATTTATAAGTCGCTGTCCCGCTTTTTTTAGACAGGGAACTTGCCAACACTATTTCCGTAACACTGTTTCAACTACTTAACTGATTTCACTGCACGACGTAGGCAAGAAGAGTTTGCTTGATCCACAAATTAAAGCTATTTATCACTTTCTAATTTTTTAAATACAATTTCATTCTATTTAATGGAAGAAATGTTTAGATTAAATATTAAGATTTTTTTTAACTAAAAAAGCAGTGTTTATCTCATATTTTCAATTTACTGTACGTAAAAAGAGAATCAGTTAACCGGTTACAAAAACATTTTTTGAATATAATTTACTTATGGCAAATGTGTGAAAAGTCAATAATTATTTTGTTGTTTTTTATTAAGTGTAATAGACATTATTCAAGCATAAATATTGTTTTAAATATCTTTCCATCCAATAAACTCTATTTCTGCAGGTGAGTGGAGTGCCAATTTAACATGTCGACTGAAATTCGACTCTGCGAAAGGAGCCGAAAAACTCATGCATATGAAAACTAGAGTAATGTCTAAATTTCGACAGCCTGTTGTCGTCGTCAGCGCCATCTGTTGGTCGAATTTCGAACTATTTTAAGAAAGTGTATGTCTAAAAATTTATTGATTTTCTAATAATAATGCAGCAAACCGCGCATTTTTATCTCAAACCGTTCTTTAGTTATTTAATTTCAAAATGGGTCAGTTATTTACTGGATACCCTGCACGTGCGTATATATTAATAATATTAATACATACGTGCGTATACATTAATTATTGTAATAGATAGACGTAATAGATAAATTGTAATGAATACGTTGTAATAGATGCATTGTAATAAATAGTTGCGCATATATTACAGAATGCATGTATGTATCGGTAATATATGCGTATACATGTATCTGTATTCATGCAGTATCAAATGATATAGTAAAGTAAACAAACGTGCTAGCTCTTGGTTTTAAACCACGTGATTTGAAATGTGATATCACATGGATACGTCCATTTTGTTACAATTGAACCAGCTAAGATAGAAAACTGTCTAAGGTTGAATATCACAAAGTGTGAGATTTTCGTCATCTAGGATATTAAAATTACCATTTAAAACAAATCAAAATTTCAAGAAATAAATTTATTTTCTATTGGAAAATAAAATATTTTCTATGTAAAATTGCTAATTTTTAAAAACTTAAATAGTAAGCTAATTTTTATGTGATTTTATGCCATGTTTTGGCATATATATGCCGGGGTCATGATAATTTCACACTAAAACATTTTTTTAAATTCTTCTTCTTCTTCTTAAGGTCTAATATTTTAACTTTGTTTCAAGGAACATGTTTTCAATATAGTAGCTCAAATTACATGTAATGTTCAGTTTTATTTGTTAATTTATGGAAACCAGGAAAATGGCATAACAATAGTCTACACAATATTTACAAAGACTTTCATCGCATTATTTTTAAAGAAATATTTAAAATATCTTGCTGATATCTGTGATTTTACTAATTATTTGAATGTCAAAAATAAGAGGAATTATTCTACAAAGTCCTATTTATACCTGATAAAGGACTAAAGTGTAGGCCAGGAAAATCGCATTCATTTTCAGTGACAATCATATTTTAATTATGAAAAATTATTTGTAAAATACAAAATTTATTATCTTCTTTATATATTTGTTCTATAGATTATAAATATTAATAAGAAATAGAAAAAACTGGAAAAAGTATTTATACTTTATTGCAATATGAAATGCCCGAAAAATGACAATCTGAAATTTTAACTCTGCTAATTGCTTTATTTGTGTTATTAGAATTATAATAAGTTTTGAAAATATATTTATAAGGGTACTTTTTATTACAATGTAGGACAGAGAAGAATAGGATTTCGTCAGATGAACGAAACACCAAAAAACAAAATAAATTTATCACGTTATCAAAAAATTATATTTCTTAAAAACTGCTATGTTAAATAAATAATTATGAAAAAAGTAAATGTGCTATACAAAATAAAGAAGTAATTACTTTAAAATAGTGATAAATGACAACTTCGCCTTTTTTATTCGTATTAACTGCATTCTTAATTACATAAATATGCACATATACTCGTCGTCTGGTTCATTCGTACGTCTGTCCGTCTGTCCGCCGATAACTTCTCAAAAACAACACAAATCAATGATTTGAAAGTTAATGTATGTAATCTTTGCACAATTTTTCGATTCTTTTCAAATTTTATAAAATTTGAATTAAAACTTGAAAAGATATTAATAAAACCTTTCTTCTTCCTATAAAATCTTATCATACTTAATTACATCAATGATATCGTATTATAGATAATGACTCTAGGTTGCCAGGCTGTTTAGATCATATTTGACATGGAATCTTATTATTTCGATATTACTGAATTTAATATAGATAAGTGTAAAATTTTTTGCATTCATACATATTTGCATAAGAGTGCAACAGTTATTGTGTCAAGATGTAAACTGATTTGTTGATATATGAATGATATTTTATAAACATTTTGTAATGCTAATTATATTAAGCAACATTAAATCAAACGATTCCTTATATAAAAGTATCAAAATAGTAATTTTTTTAATTAAGAAAGTACGCAGTTACATATCTTTTAAAAACATGTTTATTACCGACTACTTGTTTATTTCCCCTGTTTCCCCTTTTAATTTCTGATTTTATTTTGTTATGCTTATTTACATAAATATAATTATGATCACATTTCCCAGATAAAAGAGAAAAAAAACTGTGATAACATTGATTGACAGATGAAATCATAAATTACACACATAAAAATACATAAACAATATTACAAGTAATTAACAAACATTTTTTTCTATTAATGTAAAATGTCAATGTCTCCGATTTAATGTAGAAACTAGCCAACTTGTTGACCTATCATCAAATTATTTTGCAGAAAAGCAAAAGAGTCAATGAAGAAACCAATGTTGACAACCTTGCCCTGGACGTTTTTATATGCAGACCTATTTCATTCGTTTTTTGAATGCGAGGTCATCGGAATTTTAGAAAATAATCTGCGCTTTCATAGCATTGTAAATTATTATTAACCAACTTCAAAGAGGAGGTTATGATTTCGGCCTGTATGTATTTGTTGTTCACTCATAACTTCTTTAAATATGGACCGATTTTTATAATTCTTTTTTTGTTTAAAAGTGTAAGATGCCCGTGTGGTGCCATTTCAATTTCATCAAATTCTGGTGATTAGAACTTTAAAAAAAATAAAAACATTAAAATTCCAATTCTTTTTGAAGCAGTCATCCAATTATAAGCATTCATTTTTCAGGTATTCGCATGTTTCCATGTGGAGCACACAAGTCAGATGTGTGTGTACAATAAATAAATTTCAGGCTATCATTCTTACATGGATACGAGATATTTTTTTCTACAAAGTGAGAAATCTTGACTGACAACGGCGAGATCTACATAAAACTAGTCATAAATTAGTTTTAAGTGTTTAGTTAAATTTTAAATAAGTTGAAATTGTACGTGAAACATGTCACATAAGTTGTAGCCGTACTATAACTAGTCACTTATCCATCATACGTAGTATAAGGTAAGTCTTGTAATCGCTTCTAAAAAAAAACCTTTGACGGATTTATACGTTTCAGACACTGGCGATTCCGAAAAACATATTTTTAGGAGAAAAGGTACTACTCTGATATCCCGTTTACCGATTTCGCCAAATTAGACAAATCGCCAAACTAATAGCGAAATCATACATATCGACGTAATTTTTATTTAAAAAAAAAAAAAAAAAAAAAAAAAAAAAAAAAAAAAAAACCAAATAATTAGTAGAATATAAATAAAAATACAAATAAAAAGTGGGAATAAAAATCACTTAATGACGTTTTAAACACGTGTATCGTATTTAATGTCATTGAATTGATATTCATGATCATCCATTATTGGCATTTAATCTTATAATTTGGTGATAATATTTTGGTCGACGGGATAACAGAGTAGTACCGAAGAAAAATTGACCTTTATCTGCCTGTAAATGCTTTATCTCCCGAACAAAAAGAGATAGAAATTTGAAATTTGGTGTATATTTAGTATGTAATAATGGGAAGAAGTCTGTTGAATATCAGTAACTTGGATTATCCGAAACTATTTTTTAGGGCTCTCGAATTATTTGTTCTGATGAAAAGTACGTAAAAATGTTCTTTTTTTTTTCTTTTTGAGGAGTGAATGTGAAAATCAATAAAAAAGCATAAATTTTGCATAAAGAATAAAATCAATAGGATAATTAGTTGCCGAGATATTTGTAATCATATTTTTTCCACTCTTCAATTTTTTGTGACCCTATATTTCATTCAAATTTCAATTCAAAGTTATATTTTAACTGGAAATGAGACGCTTAAGCCGACACAATAAACTGTTGATTAATATGGTTCTAATTTCCTAAGTTATATGGATGTTTCTTTTACGCAATTTGGTAATACTTCATTGTCCCATCGAACAATAAACTATCGCCAAACTGTAAGATTCAATGCCTATAATGGTTTACCGCAAATGTCACATTCACTTGACATTAAATGCAATACACGTGTTTGTTACGCCATTCGTTTTTAATTCGACATTTTATTTGTACTTTTATTAATTTTCTACTAATTTATTTGCTCTTTAGTTATTTAAAATAAAAATTATGCCAATTTGTATAATTTACGAGTAGCTTGGTGATTTATACAATTTGTCAAAATTCATCGATGAGATAATCAAGTAGTACCCGGAATTTTGTAATAGAGCATTTCTATGTATTAAAAATACTTTAATATACCGTATTTACTTGTGTATAAGGCGCACTTTTTTTCCAAAAAATTTGAGGAAAACTCCTATGTGCGCCTTATACACGGAATATTTTTTTTACTGTTGGATGCAGTCGAACTATATACATATGAAACAAGAAACTATTCAAAGAAGATATTAAAAATCGCAAAATGTTACTTAATTGAAGTATTACTGCATATTTATTTCATTCCTTGCAGTTTTTTATACAACAGAGCTAATGACATTATCTAAACACTAATTAGCAATTCTCTTTACCGTCAATCATTCCTATTTCCCGTCATTATCTTACAACCCGAAGTCTAAAAATGCATTTTCGTCTTGTTTTCTGGTCTGGTGTAATGTTTGTTTCGACTTTCTTTTTACTGAAATTCATTTGGTCATTCTTCATTAGCCTATCAAATTTATGGTACGCCTTATATACGAGATTTTAAGAAATCGCCATTTTTACTTGTAAAGTAGGGGTGCACCTTACACACGCGTGCGCCTTATACACGAGTAAATACGTACTTTTAAATTTTGTTTAGGAATTGCAATGTATTTTATAAATATTTCACACATTTTTATTTTCATATTTTATACTATGCATATGAATGATGGGTAAGAATTACCGTGACTAGTTTTATAAATGACTAGTTTTATAAATGTTCACATCTTGGCACAATAACTGTTGCACTCTTGTGCAAATATGTATAAATGCAATTTTTTTTTTAATTATCTATATTAAATTCAATAACATCGAAATAATAGGATTCCATATTCAATATGATTTAATCATCCTGGCAACCTAGAGTCATTATCTATAATGGGATATCATTGATGTAATTAACTGTGATAAGATTTAATAGGAAGACGAAAAGGTTTTATTCGTACTATAACTAAGATTATATGGTAGATTAAAGCAAGTAAATGAAAATTTTACTTTTTTTTCTCTTCAGAGCCCGGCTTTTTAATAGACTGGTTTAATGTTAAAAGTTGTTAAGATATGCAAATTATTTTCGATAATTTTCAGCGAAGTTGAACTTTTTTCATAATGCGTTCGAATATTTTGCAATAATTTATTTAAATGTAATTCCATATTTAAATTGCTTAGAATAAATTATTTAACATGGCAGTTTCAAACATTAAAATCAAATATTGCATTTGGATATAGGGTTTTATTATTATTATTATTATTATTATTATTATTATTATTATTATTATTATTATTATTATTATTATTATTATTAGTAGTAGTAGTAGTAGTAGTAGTAGTAGTAGTAGTAGTAGTTGTAGTAGTAGTAGTAGTAGTAGTAGTAATATTAGTATTATTATTTTCTTTACTTTATATAGGATAGCACACTTTTATTTGTAAAGATGATATATGTCTATAAATGGAAAAGTTTCAGAAAGAACGCGAAAAAAATCTTAAATCCGAAAACATATATTTTTATGCATATAAAGTCTGGATTAATTTTTTAAAGCATGTTCAACATCAAACTTATTTTATCAACAATTTATTACTTGAGCATGAGTGTATAGTAGTTGGAGTGTATAGTGGTTTATAATATCAGATGGGAGAAATGATAAAGTCAAGCTGAATTCTTTGTCTTAAAAGCCATTTAAATGTGATTTCAACAAAATATTAGGAAGTACTTTTTGCTATTTAGTTGTATTCATATCTCAAATAAACCGTGAGTGTGATCTCAGATCGCACAGAGGGTTTCGTTTAATCCAAATTATTAATTAATTATTATTAAACTCTTACATCGATGGTGGCACCGATAAGCTTAATTTTAAATAATTATAGGAGAAAGTTATTTAACTTAATTCAAGTTAAGAATTTCAAATAAAATTATTTAAATAAAATGCAAAATTCCAAATTTTTTTGAAAATCCGAAATTAAAAAAGTTTAGCGAAGATATAAATAAAATTTAAAAAAATGTATAAACGAAATTTAAAATGCTGAATCATTAATAAATTGCAAGAGTTTTTTTTATATAGATAGATAATTGAATTAAAAAAAATATATTATGAATGTTAGTGATTATTTATAATAGCATAATAAATCCTTAAATTAGTAAAAAATATGAAATTTTATTTTATTTGATTCCATCAAAATCTGAAAGTTTCATCTTCCAGAACCGGGGTTCGAACTAAAAATCTCCTGTTTATTAACGAGATGCTTTATTTCTAAGTTGCTACGATGTATACACGAAAGACGTTGAAATTAAGGTTCTGTTCTAAAATTTAAGGTATCTGACTACGTTAAAAATGCAATTATCGACCAAAATTGTCAAAACTTTTTTATTTTATTTTAATAAAGACCAACTTTTTACCTTTCCAAAACTGTATTGGTTTTTATTGTAGGATAAATAGATCCGGAATTATAGCAGTTTTTAAACTACTCATTAGCTGTCACTCAAACCAGAAGTGCTGTTAAAAGGGCCGTATGTTTGGAGAATTTTCGTGGTTTTGATACTTTTTTTATAATTATAAGAAATGAAAATAATATGCTCCATGGATAATATTTATCTTTTGGGTTCGAGGCTAATTTGTTTATTATTGGTGTACATTACTGTAAATTCTTGCAAAACTTAAATCGACACTTTAATTGCATTTTTTGGAAGATGCCATTATCGGTAAAAATTCCATACGCAAAACACGATTTCTCAAAAAGTTATTGGAATATCACCATGAAATTTGAAATATATGTTGTTTGCACTATTGTAAAGGGATTGAACTAAAGATTTAAATTTAGAGTAAATATTTTTTGTTTTATGGATGTTTTTGTGGAATGACATCGATGAATTTTATGAAAATTTAATATGTAAACAGGTAGGATACGCTACAAGTTTTGAAATACTTAAAGCAGCTCCTAGATTTTAGTTCATTCCCTTCGAAAATGTCATAAATATGAAGTGTAAAAAGGAAATTAAGATACATACAGTTGAATTTTCTCTAGAGCGTTTTGCGTTTTGGGCCAAATTTCTTTAAATTTTGCAATAAATTCCTCCATTTATCAAAATTTTATCAATGAATAAAATATTTTTTACTTTTTTTCACATTTTCTAGTCATAATCTTAGTAAAAACAAGTTTAAAAAGTAATTAAATCGCTTTTATGGAAAAAATTGCTCCGAACGTAGTCAGGTACCTTAAATCACAATTATAAACGAATTACACTGATAAAATTTAATTAAAATTATAGACTTTTTTAAAATTTTATGATTTGTCGTGTGACACTAGGTCTTCAACTGTATATACACAGAATGTAAAGTTTTGACTTATAGAGTTTTTGTTTACGGACTCTGAGAGAGACAAACAAACAGAGGAAGAGACGAATAAGTTTTTGTTAAATGAACAAAACCTTAAAAACTGCTTTATTGAAATTTGTACGAATAGATCCAAAAGATTTGAGAACCTACATACATATTCAAAAGAATTCTAACTTATGTATTTTCAAGACAAAAAATATAAATTTGAGTAAATTATTCTTAAAAGATATATGTAAGAATGAATTGATAAATATAGAAAAAAAAATATAACAAGAAGTCTATTATGTATCTAATAAATCATATATAAATAGATAAACATATGTATACAAAATTTAATTTTTGAAATGCTATTTCAGAATCTAATATGGAGGAAAGCATTTCAAGTCGACACAATTTTGGAAACATTTAAACCAATGGAGGTAAGTTTAAATAGCATATTATCCTTGTAAAAATGCAATGTGTGATGCTATAAAATAGCATTAATCTAAAGGATGGACAAAAAGTACATTTAAAAATGAATGTAAGGCTAAGCAATTGACATAAGAGTGTTCATTAACAACGGAAATGTATTAATAAAAATGTGAATACAGTCATATTATGTCAGAAAAGTTATATTCATCAAACGCATCTAACTTTTGAGATTGAAGGCTCGAAAATGACTCAAATAACTTCATGTAGATATAGTGAACAGTGTATACATAAACATGGGCATGTGCGCGGTCGTGCACTATAATACATGAAGCTGCATTTTATACATAGCTAGTAAGCCAAACAAACAAAAAAAATTATAGAAAATCCCCTCCCTTTTTGGGGGGAGGGTCAGGATAATTCATATTTAATAACAACTTTCCATAAAATATTTCTGTATGTAACATAATTTTACTTGAAAAGCACGAAGAACGAAACCCTTGTATTAGGGGTGTTTTATTATTCGTAAATGTAATAACAAAAAATTCAGAAGACTGTGTCGCTTAGAAATAAAATTATTTTTTCAAGTAACTTCCAGAAAAATCAACAGAAAAAAATGAATCAGTTAATTTTAAGGATTATAGCTTCCAAAAATGAATTGATATTTTTCCCAATATGGTACAATTCAGTAATGGTACAATGTTTAAAGTGGTACAATTCAAACAATAAAACTTTCCTTTTTGAAACTGAGTTAAATATCTAGTTTCCAGCAATATAAAATTTTAAACCCTTATGCGTCCTAACCGTGGTTTTCCATCACATAAACTTGGAATTGGAAGAGTGATTTAGCACAAAATTGATATTAATGTTATTTTTTTTGCAGCGAATAAGACATATAAATAAGTACGGTAATTATAAACAAATTCTTTTACAAATACTTTTCACAGCTATTATTTTATGAATCATTAAAATATATCGCTCACCTTCAAGAAAAGTGACACATCTCGACAAAAGTATTTCACAGAAGAGGCATAATAAAATTTGCATAGTTTTACTCGAACTTGAAATTCCAGCACATAGTTCTTCATGCAGGAGTGGAAACGTGCATATAAGTGTAAAACCCTTAAGGCAACAGTGGACTTTCAAATTCGCAAAAAATTATCAAATTGTCGAATTTTCATTTTTAGCATAATAACATTATATGAACTCCCTGCTATTGAACACAAAAAGAATTTTTCAATTTCGACTATTTTTACTGGAGTTAGAAGCATTTTTGTCAAATCAGCTGATTGTACACGCCCCTTTGTTTACTTTTTTGCCGATTCACATCCGTAAAATTTAGCCTGGTTTTTAGTTTTACCATACAAAATGTTATTTTGCACTGAAATTATTAATTTTGTGATTTCGCAAAACAATACTTTAACTGTAACTTTTAACTGTTTCTTTAAGCGTTTGTTTATAATGTATTTAGAGGAATTGCTTTTTGTCCCCAATCTTTTTAGCGTAAATTGAAAAATATTAATATACTTAAAATATTAAAAATATTTAATATATTTAACAAAAATTTATACAATAAGAGGTATTTATACCATGAATATTTCTAGTAAAATTTGAAAAAAATTTCATTAGAAAATACAAAATGTTACTTTTGAGAAGATTTTTTAAAATTCAGATACTTCATGTCCTTTGCATGAATTACTGTCGAAGCCACATATTTTATGTGAATTTACCATGAAAACATAAATCACTTACATATAAGCTAGAAATGCTATTATATCCCTTAATAGCTGAAACTGTGTCAGTAAGAAAATATTAAGCAATTATAACCACTGTAGTTACTAAAACCTGTTTTTCTCAGAATGAATATTTTCGTCGTTTTCATGATTTCAAAATGTTCCATGCGAAATTCTTTATGCTCAGTTTTTCTGATTTTTTGTTTAAAATGCTCTTTATGTATGTATTAACAAATGTTACTAGAAATAATTTTTTTTAGTCGCATGTAAATTTTTTAAATTTCAGTTATATGAAATTTTAAATGATTTTTTAACGGAAAATACAAAAGAATTAAGTTAAAATCATTTTTTTTAATGTTTTACAAGTAATATGTTAAAAATGCTTAGTAACATTTATTAACACATACATAGAGAGCATTTTAAACAAAAAATCAGAAAAATTGGGCATAAAGAATTTCGCAGGGAGCATTTTGAAACATTGCCATTTTTTGTTAATTTAAAAAAAGAAAAATCTGTATCTCAAAAACTATTAAATATATATTTTTTTTAAATTGTGAAATAAGAGATATATATATATTATGATTATTTCCAGAAATTAAAAAAAAAATTCATTGAAAATTAAAAAAAAAATTAGTTTTGAGAGTCCATTGTAGACTTAAGAACGAATACATATGATATGGTTTGGAGGGTTGGATAAATTTATCTCCTCATTCAAGCCACTCCTCTTCTGTGCTCACGAATGGACATACAGCGTAATAAAGTAATTTCCCGTATAAATACACCAATGAAACTTTTCGTGTAGCAAGACATACCTATGATAGACCTATTAGTGGAATAAAACGTAAAATGAATTTTTACGAGATGTGTTACTTTTCTTCTGGGTGAGCGACAGATTAAAAATGTTTCAGGACGCTTAAAAGCTTAATAGAAATAAGCTGTCCAAAAGGTAAAATCTTCAACAAAATATGTATTGTATTTTGTGAGCAATAATTTTTGTTAATTTATATCTTGTTTATTTCTTGTTATTCAGTTTGTTATATCTTGTCATAATTGTCATTATTTACAAGTGATCATTATTTTGATAACTCAGTAATTTCTAAGTTTGTGTTATACTCCTGAAAGATAATTCACACAGATTGATATCATACAGGAAGCCAATTTGTTGTTTAGCAAATTTGTCTTTTCTTTTGTACTAACCTGAGTGAGATGAGATAAAGAAATGTTTGCGTTTTGTCTCCTTGATACTTATTTTGTAAACAATAAGAAAGTATTTTTTAATACAATATATGGCAAATAGGATTCGGAGTATCGCATTGTTTAGGCATAATAGTTTCTCAGAAATTCGTGTTTGTTCAATGAAAAATAAATAAATTATCCTTTATATATGTAAAATTCCCATGTGGGTGAAAATAGTCCGGGCCAGGATTCGAACTAAGAATGTATTGCTGAAGCCGCCAATGCTTTTCCAACTGAGCCATCCCGGATGCATTTTTAGAAAGAATCACGTTTTGAGCACCACCCTTGGCGAGTTGGCGAAAGCGAGAACGTTCAGCTAGCTGCATCGCCAAACACAAAATAAACTAAGTTCAAATGTGTCATAAAACATATTATTAATAGAATTATATTTATTACAAGAGAATCTTTACTACTGTTTTTAAATAACTTCTCAATTTCTTCGAACACAGCAAATTAAGGAAATAATATTTTTAAATTGAGGGGGGGGGGGGGGGGAAACTATATTTAGATGTTCTGTGAAAATTAAAACATTTTAATCTGAAAAGGCTCTTTGTTTTAAGTCTATGTTTTAATCGTAAACAACGGTGAATAACCTTTCCTCATATTATAGTCTTTGCTTGATAACATTTACGGAAAAAACAAATGAAAAATAAGCGCGATCTCTTTGCAGAAGGAAGGGTTGCTATTCGCTAAGCGTTTGACGTCACAAACAAGAAAGGGTGTGTAACATTGACTTCATTTCCGCGCCAATCGTTATTCTGGCGATAAGGTGCTCAAAACCTGATTCTTTTTGAAAATGCATCCCGGATGCGAAATTTTAAAATGGAGGGCCAAAATCACAGTCACGTGTGGTCCAGCGACCTCACTGGTCGTGTGGTATAGGTGAAAATCACGAACGTGTTTCTTCATTTGAAAAAGAGTGAGGGGTAAAGTAATTTTGAAGCAATTGTTACCGTCTGTTCTTATTTACGATAAACCATCGAAATTAACTCAATTAAGATATTTCGATGACATTATATAAAATGAGAGTGAAAAATAGATTATAAATGAAAGCAGATAAGATTTACATCAAAGTTGACGCTACGATTTTTTTTTCGAAAAAAAGGAGTAAGGCGACATTTTGCCTACCGTTAAGAGATTGTTCTCTGAAAAGGACGCGTCTCAATGACCAATGGGGTGTTTGGATTTCACCGGACTGTGATTTTGGCCCTCCATTTTAAAGTTTCGCATCCCGGATATGAACACTTGAGGACCATTTCACCCAAATAACCTTAACGATCACATTATCTGGTCTGATACTATGGATCAGCTCAACAGAATAAATCGAAACATATGGAAATACAGTAGAACCCCGCTAATTCGGACCCCGATAATCCGGATTTCCGGATAATTCGGATCGGTTTGGTCATTTTGTTTTTCAAGTTTGAGAAGCGATTGGCTAATTTCCATAATATTAACTTGTTTCATCGTCGAAATTAAAAATATATAAGTCGTTGAAATTAAAAATATATAAATATTACACAATTTTGTCGAGTCATTTCAAATTTTATGAAAATCGGATGATTTCATCAATTACAGGGACAATCAAGAGGATTCCGTTACATTACGGTCAATGGGGGAAAATTTTTCAAATGCATTTTAATCGTTTGAAATTTAAAACATATAATTATTACATAATTTTGTGGAGTCATTTCAAATTTTATGAAAATCGGATTCATATATCAATTACAGGGACAATCAAAAGTATTCCGTTACATAACAGTCAATGAGAAAAAAAGCTTCAAATGCATATGTATGGCGTTACACTCATTCGAGCATAATAAAATTGACATGAACCTATGAAATATATATATACTAAAATATACATTCTGTACAATCTGTGATGCAAAGAATACTTATTATTAAATTACAGGGCCACACAAAAGTATTCCGCTACATAATGCTATCGTACGAACGCACCTCATTTGCTACGCTTCACGTGCAATTTCCAACTTGTTTGGTATGTGTCAGATGTGGTACACGGTGCATTAAAAGTCTAAGAAAACAGCAAAGTTGTGGGTGATTTTATTCCACTAAAAATAAATAAGTAAATAGATAATTTATTTGTATGTTTATGTCACATTTTTATGCCATTTTTAATAATAACTAGAAGTTTTGAACTCAAATTTTACAAAAATTCACAAAACTTGTTCCGAAAGCATTGAGATAGCTCAACCCTTAGCAAAAAAAGGCATAGAATTACCATAAAAAAAAACACCATAAGTGCAATCATATGGATTTTTGCCTATGGTAAAAGTGATTCTATGGAAAACCATATAATCGTTAAGTGTATGGTAATTCTTATGAAAAACCATATAAACGTTAAGTGTATGGTAATTCTTTATGGTACTATATATTAAAAAATAATAACAATATCAACTTTGGTGGCGCCATCTTTTAGGAAT
This sequence comes from Maratus speculifer, assembly GCA_964019185.1. Taxonomy (NCBI): domain Eukaryota; kingdom Metazoa; phylum Arthropoda; class Arachnida; order Araneae; family Salticidae; genus Maratus; species Maratus speculifer. The sequence continues at coordinate 364,251,619 of OZ025291.1, forward strand.
ACTGGGAACTAAGCTTACTAATGCACTTCGACCTTGGGAAGCAGTGGGATTTGATCCACGGACGGTAGGGATGGAAGACGAGCGTCCTAACCATTCGGCCATGCGGTGTGATGAGCTGTGCTTATAAAACGTTATATGAATAAAGCGTTTCGGTAAATCATCATTATTTGTCGTTCTAAGTTAATGGTTGACAAAAGAAGGTAGTTTTAAGGGTTTTTTTTATATAAATTGTTTTATAGACATGTATTTATAAGTTAATTTATTATTTTAATGAATGGAGTAAATATCTTAGCAAATATTATTTAGTTATAAAATCCAATTAATTAAAGGAAAAACTACTTTCTGTTTATTAAAATTAATTTAAAAAAAATAGAAAGTCGATAAGAAATAATATTTAATAAGAATAAGAAATCATTTGATAACTTAGTATATAATATATTTTTAATAATTATATTAATGTATTATATTAATTCCTTACTTACGAGCATTTTTTAATTTTAAAGTAAAAATATATATATATATTACTATTTTTTAGATAATTTTTACGGAAATTTTGAATCTTTCTTTTAAATTTTAATACCAAAAAGATTAATAGATATATTCAATATTTTTGTACATTGTAAAATGATTTTTAATCTTTTCAATAATTATTAACGTTTAAATAAAATAAAATAAAAACTTTGTTGTTGCATATAAAATGAATATAAATGAATATAAAAACCAAAACTAAAAAATACTACGATTGTCTGACTATTGTCTCTTCGAATTATAATAGAAAACATGATTTAAACATCATTATAAGCATAAGAAAAAATAAAGAAATTTTTAATGCAGTTTTAAGAATGTGTTTGTATTTACAGAAGTTTGTAATTTTGAAGTTTGTATTTACAAACTTCTTTAATCGCTGTTAGAATTTTATAGGAAATATGTCATCAAATATATATTTTTGTTAAATCATTTTATTTCTTCCATAGGATTTTTATTTATAACGCATAGACTCTGCTTACATATATGAAATACATAAGAACAATATAATAACACTATTATTTAATATATTATCATAATTTGAGGTCGATAAAAATATCGGTAATTTTTTTATATTTTTATAGATCGTAAAATAATTTTTAATCTTTAGATAATTTTTAACTTTTAAATAAAATAAAAATCCTTGTTGTTCCATATAAAATGACTTTAAAATTATCAAATAACGTAAATCAATTATAAACCGTCTTTTTTTTTTTTTTTTTTTTTTTTTTTTTTTTTTTTTTTTTTTAATATTAAGTTGTTTATTAACATTAAATTAGCATATTATAACATATTATATTAATATATATGCATTAATAATTTGTTTTTAATATTTTTAAAAGATATTTCAAAAATTCTTTTGGTGATTCAAATATTTGTAGGTCCTTTTTAAAATAAATTCAAAAAGATTTTCTTTAAATAATTATAGGCTATTTTTGACAATTTGTTTATTTTGAGGAGGTCCGGAACACATTAAAAAATCTTTTATTGAATTAAAATTTCGCAATTTTTTGTGATATTAAAAATACCATTTTAAAACAAAATCACATGATAAAACTTCTCTATATTTTTTTTAATTTAAAATTTATTAAAAAAAGTGGAGGGAGATTAAAAATTACTGTAACTCAATGTAATAATTGTAGAATTTTAGTTTTTTAGCAATTAAATAAAGAGAAACACCTACATTTTAATTTTGATTCAGCCTTTTTAAAAATATTAATAAAAAATTTATTTAAAGTAAAAGTTTGAAAAAAAAATAATACTTTCAAAAATAAATATTTTTTTCAAATTTGCTGAATCAAAATTAAAGTAAAGCAATTAAAAAAAGGCATGTTCTAATTTTAAAGCATTTATGTTTAACGGTTCTTGAGTCATTACAATTTAAATGTGAGAAATTGTGAAAACCCATCATGAAGAAAAACGCATACAAGAAGTCTTATCCATGACAATCAATGCTTAAAAGCTAGATGCTGAAAAAAAAAAAAAAAAAAAAAAAAAAAAAAAAAAAAAAACCACATATTTCCTTTTCTAAATATGATTTTTAAAAAATGTCATTATAAGCATAAAAAATCAGATAAATTTTTAATGCAGTATTTTTTATGTGTGTCCCTGACTCCTTTAATCGCTGTTAGAATTTTATAGGAAATATGTCAATTATATATTTTTATTGAATAATTTATTTTTCTCAAGATTTTTTTTTCAACGCATTTACACACTTATATATATATGAATTATATAAGAATAAAATAATACGTTATTTTATGTTATATTAATTTGAGATCAAGGGACTCAAATTATTTCAATTTCATTAGACTGGTTATAAGTTAACATAAGTTGTTCCTAAATAGATTTTGGTTTAAACTATCTAACCAGTGCACTGTCAGAAAAATTCGTCAATATACACTAAGTTATCGTTATTTTTTCACAAATAATTTCTGTTCTCCCAGAAAACGTATTTGTTCTGTGAGTTCATTCCGAGCGTCGAAAAATGAGGAAAAGTTTCCGTTTATATCCAGCACGCATGTGCATTGGGTCTGTTAGTAATAAGTTCGAATTTATTTTTAAAATGAAAAACAAAAATATTCTATTGATTAAAATGTCTAATTTAGTTTTAAAAGACAAAAATGTTTTCGAATTTAAAAATAAATAACAATTACTTTCTTTATTCGTTCAAAAATTCTCACAAATAGAACATCCATGTTTTTTCTCTAACATTCTACGTAATATATTTAAAATTCACATTTTTATACTATATTAATACTAAACGTAAAAAAAAACCCAGCCACAGTTTCATTAAAGATGAAATCTTTCCGAGATTAACTGCATAATTAAAAGCTTTTTAACGAAATACACCAACCCACACCATATGAAATGAACGGTTCTATTTTAACGCACAATCATCATGAGCAGCCGTAGCGCCGTGGATTAGCGTTGGTCTGGTAATCCTGGGGTTCTTGGTTCGATCCCCGCCTCTTCCGCATTGATTTTTTTCAAGTGACGGATATTTTTCCTCTTTTGACAGAGAAAAAAATAAACAGAAAATCGTCAATATACAGACAATTTCTGGCAGCAGTGCTGCCAGTGCATTTTCTGTGAAAAGACGGAAGTTTTTTTGAGAGTGTGACGTTGCTATGATTCTATTTTTTAGAAGTGCATAAGACATACATAAAGATACAAAGTTTTGAGATGACCGCAACCGGTAATTTTACATTATAGTAACACAAAATCTAATATATTATAAACTTTCAAAAGGCATTAAGATTTTACCATGCACCATGCTTTGAAATACTATACAATTTATGGTGCAAACAATTATGTATTATTTTACTATACATCACGCTATGGAACACCATTGAATGTATGGTAAATTTCATTTCCCTATAGTTTTACCATACACCTGATTATGGAATACCATATCATGTATGGTGTATATCATTATCCTATAACTTTACCATACACATTTCTCTGGATACCATAAAATGTATGGTATATATCATTATCCTATAACTTTACCATAGACATTGCTCTGCAATACCATAGAGCGATGAATGTTTACCATATGAATACAATATGTTTACATATAATGACATAATTTTTTTATGATTTTCCATATAAAACCATGTGTTTCCATAAAAAATCCTATGCCACTTTTTGCTAAGGGAAGATAATTTATTTTGCTGAATCTACCCCCGTAGTTCGTCGTGAAGTTTTTGAAAGGAAGTCTGGTGGGATTCGACAAGGAAGGTGGTCTTGTAAGGTATTCACCGGTGGGGAAAATAGATATAAAAGGTAAGTTGATTTTAATTATTAATTTTAATTTTAAAAAAGCATATAATTTAAATAGAATGATTATAATTATGGTTGTGGTTTTCAAGCCTTACATTTATTCTTGTATTTTGTTTGCTTGTTTTCCATAGAAGTTCAGCATATATCCCTTTTTGGCAACACATATGATTTTGCTTTGGCAAAATGAAGTGTTATGGAAATCGAGGACAAACTTGAATATAACACTTTTCCAGAACGGCAGTTTAGATGTACATACGCATCTGTTATTATCATCAATTTCTGTCAGCTTCTAGTCTAAAGAAAGTTTCTGAATAATAAAAACTGACTGATTTTTTTAAAAAGAAGATGCACCAGTTACTACAGTTTTGTATTTTATGCTGTAAAAGAGATTTGCATTTGTAGATTTTTTTTTTTTTTTTTTCAATTTCTTATTCGCAATAGTATGTAGGCTAAGTCAGTGAAACAATTTGTCGGATTCGAAATCCTTTCGTATACTTATTTAGCGCTTTAGACCAACGCGTTCTCAGGTTTACAATATTTTAATGCACCATAAACAAATTTTACACAAAGTTACTTTTTTTCAAACATGGGCAGATCAGAACGCAGAAAAGTGTTAAGCCAATCTTGTTTTTTTTTTTTTTTTTTTTTTAATTAAAATTGAGATAATTAATTATAATGTGTAACACCTTCTGTAAAAAATAAATATTTTTAAAAACACACCAAAGTGAAAAAAAAAAAAAAAAAAAAAAAAAAAAGGGCGGCAGGGTTAGAAATGGACATTTTTTTTTTTTCAAATCGCTTCCACTTAGTTGATTTTCAACGTTTTTATTTTAAACTGGTTGAAGCTTTACACAATATTATTATTTTAGTTTTGCATTTTTAAGCTAAATTAAATGTTTGTATACCCTTCGGTGCGCATGAATTCTATAAATCCTATGCAGGACTACACAAAAGAATTCGAGTACATCCTCGCTTATTAACCAAAATTTTTAAAGGGTAACTTCCTGCTGTACTTGCGTTTAAACAAAATTTTAACATATTAACCAGGATATATGTATATTCATACATAAATCCTATATATTCCATACATATATCGCATGATATATGTATATCAATACATATATCCATTATCTATTGATGCATATGCAGAGCTGCACATGACAATTTGAGTACGATTTCGTTTATTGATGGAAATTTCTAAAGTGGAATTTTCAAGTGTGTTATACGTTTCCTAGCTGAACAAAATATTTGTATAGTGCGTATAGAAATCTATGGGTTATACACAGGGATGCACAAAACCGTTCAAGTACACTTTCGGTTATTGAGAGAAATTTTTAAAGGAGGATTTTCGACTATGTTATACGTTTCCTGACTGAACAAAATATTTGTATAGTGCGTATACAAATCTATGGGTTATACACAGGGATGCACAAAACCCTTCAAAGTACACTTTCGGTTATTGAGAGAAATTTTTAAAGGAGGATTTTCAACTATGTTATACGTTTCCTGACTGAACAAAATATTCGCATAGTGCGTGTAGAAATCTATGGGTTATACACAGGGATGCACAAAACCGTTCAAGTACACTTTCGGTTATTGAGAGAAATTTTTAAAGGAGGAATTTCAACTGTGTTATACGTTTCCTGATGGAACGAAATATTTGCATAGTACATATAGAAATTTATTGATCATGTGAATGGCTGCACAAAACAATTTTAGTACACTTTAGCTTATCGATAGAAATTTCTAAAGGGGTATTTTCAACTGTGTTGTGCGCAAATTTTTTTTTTCCAAGCACCTTCGTCGTTCCAAGCCCAAGCTCGCACTCTGATTGGTTGTTGCTCTCGGCACTGTTTTCACGTAACTTGGCGATAACCATATTTGGCGAAAAATACTTCGCTCGTAAGTGAACGAGTAACCTAAAACCTAACCTACTCATTCTTATTCTTCCTTCATTCTTATCCTCGTGGTCTTGTGCTCTTGTGTGTAAAAATTTTTAAAGAGTACAGCTTTCAGTAAGACACGTTCCATCCAATCCAGTGCTGCAAGAGAAAAGTTACTTTGTACTCGGTTCGGAAGGAAATCAAACTCGACGGAAGCATCTATCGCTACGCCAAGTATGATTATCGCCAAGTTACATGAAAACAGTGCCGAGAGCAACAACCAATCAGAGTGCGAGCTTGGCTTTGGAACGATGAAGGTGCTTGGAAAAAAAATTACGCGTGTTATGCATTGCCTGATGGAACAATTTTTTCGCATACTACATACTATTGATTATATACAGGGCTGTACAACAGAATTCGCACAATTTTCTAATTACAGATCGTATAATTTCTAAAACAGTATTTTCAAATTTGTTTTGCGTTTTTCATTTTGATTGCTTGAACACCATCTTAAGATTTTTTATTAAACATTTTTTTTAACAATACCCTGAGTGTATTGGAATGTATTTCCTAATTTAATCTTGACAATGTTTATTTCTTGTTTTTAGTTTTCTTTATTTTTACTTTAACTCATTTTGATCATTATAACGAGATTTGTAGTTTGAAATCAAGTTTATAACTTTGACATTATTTTATGGAATTAATGTATGCTGTTCAAATATTTTCATTTTTGTATAATTTTTATATTTATGTTATTCTTTCCAGATGTTGTAAAATCAGTCAAAATGAATGACTATATGAAACATTGTATATGGTTTGCGGAAAATGATATGATATTGCTAAGGCAAGAAAACGAAAAGGTATATATCATGCATTTTTTATGTATCCATAAATGGGTTATTCTCAAAATAGGGGACAATTTATGTATTTCAGCATACAAAAAAAATTGAGAGGTTTTCTGTCATGTTTTTATACTTAGATATGTTTGTCTTAATATTATTGTTATTTGCACTCAAGAATTACTCACTTTTTAGTTAAAAATACCTTAAAATAACAGAATAAATGTTCAAAATGTCATTAGCATGGATGTCCACAGCAGCTGTGCCTTGTATATACTAGCTTTTTCAAGAGTTAATATCATGTTTATAAAATAAAACAAATGTTATTCTTTCTTTAAATTAATCAAGGAGAGGATTTATCCAATAAATTTCTTTTTAAAAATAAAATTATAGTATATAAAAAAAGATTTAAAGTTTGTCCTCCATATTCTATTTTCAAAACAAGGTCATACTATAACAGCTGTTTATTAATCAAAATTTCATTTTCACATATGACAATACTTTGAAAATATAAAGTTTCTCCATGGCAACAAGTAGCCATTTTATTGCAGCCTGAAAATAGAAGCATGTATTGTATTTTAAGAATAGAAGTTGAATATTAGGCGAGTACATCAATTGTATGTCATTAGAATGGATAATAATTTTCATGTTTATTTTATAGCCAAAATTTTTATTTTACTTATTTGCATAGAACTTTTGTGTTTTAAAAAGCCCCAAAAAGGACTATTGCATTGTGATTATATTATGGCTCATAATCTTATTTAAATTAAAATTTGTCATTGGCATGGACAAATATCAGTGTCATTAGCATGGTTTTTCTGTCCATGCTAAAGACTCCTATGTGAATAAATGTAACTAGTACTTATATTGTATCCTTTTTAAAATTTAATTTTACATATAAATTTAGGTATTACATTTATTATCCCTAAAATATGCATTAAATCTGTCAGAAAATCACTAAGACAGCTTCTTACACTGTTAGTGTCAGAATGTTGTTCACTTAAACAAAGTTTGCTCTTTGGTAATGTTTTTATTCTCCTTATATGTATATATATAAAAATGGAGACTATTTGTTGGAAAGGAAGGCTAATAAACGTAGAAAAAAAATATTTAAACAGGAAGAAAATAAAAATTCTTAATATATTTATTCCATTCAATTTGTTTTGTCATTAGCATGGCTCAAAAAATACTAATTATTTTTTTTAAAGTTAATTTTTAAATATTTAGCTCAGCTGACTACATGTAAAGTATACCTAATACTATATTAATAACACATATTATTTTAAGAAATTTTGCTAACAGTAATTTTTTTAAGATTTCATTTTTGAAATTGTCCCCTATTTTGAGAATCACCCAAATATGTAACTTTTTATTGCAATATGTTTTCATATAACTCAACGATTTTATATAAAACTCTTGAAAAGTTTTAAAGTTAATAAGCTATTTAAGCTGAAGTTAATAAGAGAAAGTATCATAAAAAGTATCAAGCAGGACGGTTTTTCTGCTAAGCCAAGCTAGAAAAAAAAAGGATGACCGCCAAACGAAAAATCGCCATGAACGACCGTTTAACTGCTTAGTATACTCGAGATAACTTCTACATGTTAAATCGACCAAACATGGCATTTTAAAATTTCAGATATAGATTATTTATTAGTAAAATTGTTGATAGAGTTATTGTAACATGTTCTTCGACCCCTCTTTCATGAAATGCAAAAAATAACAGCAATTGAAAGTGGAAGTATATCAATAGGTTATGTTCCAACTACACTGGTGGACAAAATTAAGAGATGGATGGCATTTTACAAATATCTAGAGAAATACTGGATAAAAATAAATGAAAATTGGTATGGATATAACTTATAGTGTGACAATAATATGTGCAAAGCAAAAATTAAACTGCCATTCATTGGCAAGAGTTATTACCAACAGTCCAATGTGGACTGAAATTCATGATGAAAGATAGCAATCAAAGTGAGACTTGAATGGTTTGTGGTCACCTCTAGTATGGTGTGTGGTCATCTCTGAAAGATAGACAGCATGTACAACGAGTATGCATGCTGTTAATAAGAGAGTTAAGGATTGCTTGTGGAAGACTCTCCCACCCTTCCACCAGAGAAATTTTTAACTCCGGAATGGATCTGGGTGGGGGGTTGGCGTCTCGCAATAGTCCTTCCAAGAGCATCCCAAGCATGTTCAATGGGATTAAGGTCAGGAGATTTGGCTGACCAATCCATTCGATGAATATCCTTGCTTTCCAGAGAGTCCTCAGCCAAGCGCCAGAGGACGTCGACAACGATACAACTGTCTAGGGACCTTGCTGCTGCCACACGAACATTAGTTTCGAGGAAGACTGTTGCCAGGAGGCTCGGTGAAAGAGGGTTTTATGCAGGAAGCCCGCCATTTGCATCCCACTCACTCCCTCCCACAAAAGAGAGCGTGCAAAATGGTTCAAACAGCACCAACACTGGACACAGCTCCAATGGGCCAATGTTCTGTTCACAGATGAGTCCAGATTAAGTCTTCAACCTGATTCTCTGAGAATATTCATATGGAGGGAACCTGGGACCCGATACCGTCCCAGTAACATCATGGAAACGGATCATTATGCTGGTGGAGGACTGATGGTTTGGGCAGGGATCGTGCAAGATACCCGCACACCGCTCCATGTGTTTGACACTGGTTCCGCGAATGCCCAGAGGTACAGGCAGGAGATCCCACAACCTTACGTGCCTCTTTTCAGGGATGCTGTTGTACCAGAATTCGTTTTTCTGGACGGCAATGCCCGACCACATAGGGTTAGCCTGGTTGAGGAGTATCTGGAAAGAGAGGATATTCATCGAATGGATTTGCCGGTGACTGGCGCAGCCTAACTTGAAAATTCAGTGTCAGTCACCTTGACGCTCAACATTTTATTTTTCAACGAATTCGTTTTTAGGTGATTGGAAAGAGCATAAAAAGTTATCACATATTCAGCAGCGAACTTATGGAGTGTGATGCGTAGACTAGCCTCAACGAATGCGTTCAATTTCTCATTTCATAGTAGAAAGTTAACCCATTAATACCTGAATTATTTTCTTCGTTAAAATTCAAATTTTGCCTTTTCCCACCACTTTTAAAGAAAGAATAACTTTTATCTTAATTTATCGAGGAATTTGTCTCGAGAAAAAAAGTATTTATCCTCCTTTTTACTGGTGTGAAAAGCGCTTACTTGAATTATTTTAAACTGTCCCAAAAATAGGACGCTAGGCACTAATGGGTTAACCTGGGCACTACTCATGCTCAATATTCTGATTTCAAAATATAATTTCTAAAATCAACGTTCAACTGTCCTATCGCTAGTCATTTCAGCACAAGGGAAAAAAAGTTTCTAATTCTAATGAAATAATTTCTAATAAAAGCTGTAAATCGAAAAAATTTACAAATCCAATACATTTTTTTTTTTTTTTTGTAAAAATAGAAAAAAGTACAAATTTTGTGCTTCAAAAAGCAAGGAATAATTTTTGAAATCATTGAAAACTCGGAAAATATTCTTATACTAGCGAGCTGCGCCCGCTAGCTGGGCCACTTTTTCCAAACGAACTTCGATATTAAGCAGTATATAATAAGCAAAAAAATTCATTTAATAAGCACGTCTTGGTGTTCGAATCCTCAAGCACAAAAAAAGTAAATTAATGGTTGTTATGCGCCCATTATCCCGTTAAAAATATGTGATTTCGCACGGTGGGCGCTACGCGCACTTGAAAAAAAGATTGTGGATCGGAGCCATGGTCGCTTCGCGCCCATCGTCCCGTTAAAAATATTTGGTTTTGCACGGTTGGCGGTACGCGCCCATAAGACATTTTTTCGTATTTTTTGGTTCATCAGAAGCAGACTTTTACGCAGATTCTGAATATGTAATCAGTTTTTTCTACTTTAAAAACTGTCTGCATGATGGTTTAAGAAAAAACGCGCAAAAAAAAGTTTCGGTACATTTCGGCCTGTTTTATTTCTAAGTTCAATATTTTAGCGAAAATACGGTAAATAATCGACGGCAAGTCAAAAAAATTGATGCGGTACAAAGCGCACTTTGTGCTATTCGCCCAAGGTGGCGCAGTGTAAGGCGAGAGAGCTCCTTTTGGGAAATGAGACGTTTTGCGTTCCATTTCCCGGACGGTTTTTATTTCATAACTTTTTTAATTTTGGTCCCACGGTCTCGAAAATGTTCGAAATGACTTTCCCGGAATTTATCGAATCGAAAGACACCTCTCGCAAATTCCAACTCGCCCGCGTTGCGAACTGTAATCGGCTTCAAGCAGACAGAGGCGCACGGATTTTATTAGCATAGACTAGCGAGCTACGCCCGCTAGCTGGGCCACTTTTTCCGAACGAACCTCGATATTAAGCAGTATATAATAAGCAAAAAAATTCATTTAATAAGCAAGTCTTGGTGCTCGAATCCTCAAGCACAAAAAAAGTAAATTAAAGAGCTATGGTTGTTATGCGCCCATTATCCCGTTAAAAATATGTGATTTCGCACAGTGGGCGCTACGCGCCATGGTCGCCATCGTCTCGTTAAAAATATTTGGTTTTGCACGGTTGGCGCTGCGCGCCCATAAGACATTTTCTCGTATTTTTTGGTTCATCAGAAGCAGACTTTTACGCAGATTCTGAATATGTAATCAGTTTTTTTCTACTTAAAAAACTGTGTGCATGATGGTTTAAGAAAAAACGTGCAAAAAAGAAGTTTCGATAGTCCTGTTTTATTTCAAAGTTCAATATTTTAGCGAAAACTACGGTAAATGTTCTACGGCAAGTCAAAAAAAAATGATGCGAAAAAAACGCAATTAGCACCGGTAGAAAAAGAGGTTTTGGGCTGTTTCTTCTTTTAGCCAAAGGGGAAAAATTCATGTCCTTCACCGTAAGGTGGCGCAGTGTTCTGCTTCGGAGCTCCGTTTGGAAATTGACATTTTTCGTTCCGATTCCCAAGGGGTTTTTAATTCATAACTTTTTTTAATTTTGGTCCCACGGTCTCGAAAATGCCCCAAATGACTTCCCCGGAATTTTTCCAATCGAAAGACACCTTTCGCGACTTCCAACTCGCCCGCGTTGCGAAATGTAATCGGCTTCAAACAGACAGACAGACAGAGGTGCACGGATTTTATTAGTATAGATATTTTCATTCCTGGCCCTTTGATATTTTTTTAGATTAAGAAATATTTACATTTCAAGTGTGGGTCAAATACTTGGTTGATAACGAAAGCGATATCCGGTACTTTTCATTCAATTTCTAATTTGAACAAAATTTTGTCTGAACTTGGTTCTTTTCAGTTTTTTCATCAAAATTCTTAAATTTACATGTTCTAATGAACATATACATGTATATATATATATATATATATATATATATATATATATATATATAGATAGATACATATATTTTGAAATTTTACGTAACGAAAACTTACAGAATGAATGTCTGAATTTCGAAACAAAGTAAAAAAAAAACATTCAATTAGAATCAGTAGTATGGATGTTCGTTTTAAAAAAGCTTGTAAAATCATTATTAGTCTGGAAATCAGAGTATCGCAATATATTGTGGCACATACAGACTGTAGCAAAACTCGGCCGAGAAATTTAGAGGGTCGATAGTGAAATTGGGTAGCATCAAAAGGGTGAAAAATTGTTATAGATCATTGGACTGCGAAAGACAATTAAAACAATTTCTGTAAAATCACAGAAAAAAAGGGAGACTCTGTTAATTTGCAGTTACTGGTTCTTGGTTTAATGGATTCGATTGAGTTTTTTGGTGATCATTTTATACATTCCCCTTATATTTTATCTAATACCTTCTAAGTATTTTCATGTCTTTATTTAAATATATTTTTATCTTTGTTAGATTTTGTAATTGAAAATACGCACTATTATAATTGTTTTGCAATTTTATTAGAAATATTTAAAAAAAATTAGTTTGGTTTTTTTTTCTTTTTTAATTTAAAATAATTTAGAAATGGAAAAATCATCTCATTGGAATTAATGAGGATTTTTGCCATCATAAAAGATATACTTCGTATTCAATAGTCATTGCTCCTATATCTCTGTCAGTTAAGTGTTTTTCCACGGTCAAGAGGTTTCGGGTTCAAACTCCAGGACGGCTAGAAACAAGTTCTGTTAAGCTTAATGATATAGCAATTTAAATTTTCTCGGATACTTCAAATTCTTTGAAACTCTCTGTAGATTGAATGATTCATTAATTTTAAAAACTAAATTAAATTATTATCAGTAAAAGCAGCGTTCTCGCTGTCGCTCGCCATTGCACCAAATTGCGACTAAATTCCTCATTTGGCGAGTAAACAAACGATTAGATTCGCCAAATTGCTAGTGCTCGATTTTTACTTTTTCTTTCTTTTCATTTTTGTTTTTCATAGATATGCATATATACATAATTTTAATATATGCATATTTTTAAAATATTTGTAGCGGATAGTTGAAATTAGATTAATAACAATCGTTGTTGCAGTTATTAAAACTTAGGATATTTTAGAACATATTGAAAAGAAGGGGTACTTTAAAAGATTAAAGATTATATATATATATATATATATACACGGCGAATCTATTTTGCTAATACTTTTTTCATTTTGGCGAATGTTTTTTCGTTTTTAATTAGCCAAATTACTAACGTTGGTCAAATGTCAGCGAGAACATAGAGTAAAAGTAAATTTACAGAGTGTTGTATGTTTTAACGATGTTAATTTACAAAGTCTATTTTAAATTTGACGAATAATTTTTCTGTTATTTAACAGAATTTTAGTTTTTCTATTCTTGGTTCTAATTTTACATAAGACTTAAGATTGTTCTGTAAACAATCAAAACTTATTTGGGTTCAAAAATCTTCTAAATATTCTTGAATTTTCTTTTTAAAAATTTTATTACATACTTAGAATTATAGAATAAAGAAATATTGAATTCAAATTATTTACATACTATGTACAAAATGTATAATATGTACAAAATATAAATGCTTTTACCTTGATAATTTTTGATCATCATACTAAAAACTGGAAAGATGATCCTTTATGCATTTCTGCGTGCCTTTTCATAAAATTAACATAATTCTTCAATAAAACTTAAGACACGCACGACAAACAAAAAATATAAACATTCTCTCTAAAAAAATTCTTTTACATTCCATCAAAAATTGATGCCAACTTTTTTATCTAAACTTTTAACTCATCTCGTAAGATAAAAAATATAAAAAGCAAAGCAGACGAAAAAACAGCTTCGCTTCCATAGCAACGAGTCGCGTCTTATAAATAAATTAAATATCACAATTGCAAATATGCAAACGATTTTCTGTGAATAAACTGGGATAACTTAATTTATCAATTCCTAACATACTCCCACCTTTAATTTAGGCGGAAGCCAAATTAAACTTAAGATCACTTTTGATCAAATTAAGCCCTAATTCAAAATAAAAAATATGCAAATAAATAAAGATAATAACTAAACAATAATAAAATAATAATGAAACATTTAGAGTTCTAGAAAAGTCAATTCAGGGTTTTAGAAAAGTCATTTCAGAGTTCTAGAAAAAGTCATTTCAGAAGTCTCTGTACTACTCTACCACTTCTAGTTTTACTGTTACTCACAGTCTGGATTACAGGGTCATCAGGACTTGATATCTCTAATGAGTACAGCTTACGAAGTGGACGCACCAAGGTCCCTGAACTTGTTTTAACTTCAGCCACTCTAGCTGCTCCATCTCGACTTGGGAAAATCTTTACAATTTTTCCTATAGGCCAATAAAGTCTCTTTTGGTTTAGTTCTATCAAGACTACTTCACCTAGTCTGACAGCTTGTCCTTTCTGTTTTGATTTTTGGACCAATTCAGCTAAATATTCTTTTCTAAATCTATTTCTAAGTTGTTGCCGAATATTTTGACAGTGTTTATATCTAGATTGAAGTTTCTTTGAATCTATTGCATCTAAATCAGGAACACCTATTTCTTCAATGTCTTGCAAAAATGATGATGGAGTCAAAGGTATAAATTTATCTGTTTCTTCAAAAATATAGGTTAGAGGCCTTTTGCATCTGTAACACTTAGACAATTGACTTCTAATGATGCGTCTAGAAGAAATTATCCAATATTTTTCTCTCAAAATGGATCCAACTGTTTGAAGTCCAGCATGACAATTCTTTAAATGACATTCTTGAATCAGACAATTCACTACATGATGTTTCGATGGTAATAAAATTGGATATCTGAAAGAAAACTCGTCATCTCGCTCTAATATCTTTGTTTTTACTCTTAACAAACCTTCTTGATCTTTCATAACCTTTAATCCTTTTATTGCATCAGTAGTATTACCAAAACTTTCAGATTGTATTATTGACCAGAGCGACCTTTCCGCATCTTCTTTTTCTTCAATTGACAATTCTGATGGAAAACATATATTTCTGTTTCTGCACTTCATTATGAATCTCTTCACCCAACATACGACATTAATAAATCTACCAAATTTTGAAATTCTACTATATATCATAAATTCATGTGAATTAGAACATAAAAGAGTAGGTACTGAAGTTTTCTTCTTTTCCATCATTACTAATTCTTCGTTGGGGCTTGTTTCTGAATGTGGCCAATTTTCTTCTGATAACTTCAACCATTCTGGTCCCTCCCACCATCTCATCTTCAGCAGCTGTTTAGGACTACATCCGCGAGAAGGTAGATCAGCAGGGTTGAGATGACCAGGTACGAAGTTCCATTGTTGAGATTCGGAAAATTTACAAATTTCTCTAACTCTATTGCCTACAAACGTTCCCCATTGATCATTTCTTCGAATCCAAGCGAGAACAGTCGAAGAGTCGGTCCAATACTTTACTGGTATGGAAATACAATTAAAGGCTTTCAAAACAAATTTAGTCAACCTTATTCCTAAAATACAAGCAAGAAGCTCTAAACGTGGTATGGTTACATTTTTCTTTGGTGCAAGACGAGACTTAGCTCCTAAAAGTTGTACAAAGACTGCGTCTTTATCTTCACAACGTAAGAAAACTGCTGTTGCATAAGCTCTGGTACTTGCATCACAAAATGTATGAATAGACCATTTTTCTTTACAACCATAGCCTACACGTCTATTTATCTTCACGTCATTTAAATACTTGAGTTCGCTATACCATTTTTGAAAATTATTCCGGATTTCTTCTGGAAGTGGAGCATCCCAATCTAATTTCGTCGACCAGGCGTCTTGAATTATCAGTTTGGCTGGCAACAATGCTGGGGCTAAAAATCCTATTGGATCGAAGATCCCTTGGGTTACAGCTAATATCTTTCTTTTCGACAGATATTCTATCTCATCACTAAATTTATAAGCGATCTTCAAACTATCTTCCATTGTGTCCCACTTCAACCCTAAAACCGGAACTATCGTTGTTACATTTTTGCTGAGCACCTTCTTTTCGTTAAGGAAACTGCTGTCTTCACTTTTAATTGGTCCGAATTCCCACATTCTTAATTCCATTTTCGCATCAGCCATGATTTCTGTAGATTTTGAAATAAAATTTTCTAGTTCAGGCACATTGTCGACTGAAGTAACGCAGTTATCTATATAGTATGATTTCATAAGCTTCTCAGCTATCTGTTTATTTTCTTCATCAATATTACTCAAATGATATCTTATAACTGCACCTAGCAAAAATGGGCTACAAGTTGCTCCAAAAACTACTCTATTGTGTTGATAAACTTGAAATTCGCCAGGACTCTTCCACCATAAAAATCGCAAGAAATGCCGATCTGATTCTTTGACTTCAATTTGAAGAAATGCTCTTCTTATATCGGCTACTACCCCAATAGCTTTCTCACGAAATCTTATTAACACTGCAGGAATTTGTTCGATGAGGTTTGGTCCTTTAAAGAGACAACCATTTAAAGAAGGAGACCTCCCTACCTTACACGATGCATCAAAAACTGGTCGAACACTTGTAGTAAGACTATCTGGTTTGATGACGGGATGATGAGGTAAAAAATGTCCTGGAATCTTGAGTGCTTCATCTGGTACTTTACTTATAACGCCTTCTTCTTCCCATTCATAGAAAACTTTAGCATATTCTTCAAACATTTTCATTGATTTTAATTTCTTTGTTGAATTTATCAATCTTCGTTCAGCTATGTGCCTATTTGAGGGAATCTCACGTTTGCCGTTAATCCAAGGAAGACCTACAATATAGCGACCTTCTATATTTCTATCAACTTCTTTTATAAAATTATCATGAGCGAGTTCTTCTTCTTCTGCTTTAGACAAAGTTTGACAGGGATCTGTTATACCGATTGTCTCTAACTTCCATAATTCTGGAATCTTCATATCTTTTAAAGCTAGGTTCGTGATAAACATATTTCCATAATTTAGACAAGACTGTGACGTACTTTCTAAACGACCACAAAGTGTCCATCCAAACTTTGTCTCTATTGCTGTAAGACCGCTCCTTAACTGTTTTACTCGACCTGTAAGAAGTTGTCCGTAGTAATCGCTTCCAATCAAAATTTCAATTTTTGGACTTCCTGTTCCTAAATCTGTAATCCACAGTTTATTTTGTTTAAGCTCTTTAATTACTGATTCTTTCGGTATCCGAGGAATATTATTACAAATTATATCTTGATCCAAAAGTTCTAAGACTTCTTTCGTTTGTTTCTGTCTATCAGAAGAACTTAACTCAACTTGGAATTTATTGTGAGATTTAGCTTCTGTTTGCGTACCACCAAACAAAGTGTGTACAATAGCTTCAGAAGAAATGGGATGTAAACCTAACTCTTCAGCTGTACCTTTTAAAATATAGCTCTTTTGCGACCCACAATCAAGTAACGCTCGTACTTTCTTTGTTATTCGACCTTTAATAACTATTTCTAAAGTCATAAGGGCTACTTCAGCAGAACACTGCTTACTTGCTATGGTGCTTTGAATAACTTCTGGGGTCTTAACTGTATTTTCTGGTTCTTTACACATTGAAATTTCAGGGCATAATAACTCGGTATGGGGTTTAGAACAAACGTGGCAACGAATAAAAACTTTGCAAACTTTAGCGTGGTGACCAAAACGAAGACATTTTAAACAGCAATTTTTATTCTTAATTTTGGCCTTCCGTTCATTAAAGGAAAGAGATCTAGCCCTAACACAGTCCTTGCTTTCATGAGATTTACTGCAAAATAAACAAAGGCGTTCTTTTGCGCTAAATAGCCCTGCCGCAGTAGGTATTTTACTTTCTGCTTTTCTTAACTTTTCTTTAGGTTTGTCTTTAAAGCCCAGCTCTATAAAACTCGATTTGGCTAATTTGAATCTTTCCTCGTTTGCAACTTCTTGTTTCAGAAATTCCATCAAACTTACTATATTTGCTTTTGTTGACAATGCATTATTATTACTAACAGTGTTTGATGTGATTGAAATATTATATCGCTGCCATGCTTTTAATACATCTTCCGATAAGCTAGATTCTATCATGGGATAGAGCCACGCCGAATTGCTTTCTAAACTTAAACCCATTGATTCTAACGATCTTAAATATGCCTCGACTTTCGTGAATAAATCTGATAAGGGAAGTTTATCTTTGCCGTGCGCCTGTACATTAGCTACAATCAATTTTAGGAATTCTCTAACGTACACTTCTATTAGTAAATCTTTATTTCCAAAACGCTCTTGAAATGCCTCGACAGCTTTGGAGTAATTAACTGCGGTCATTGGATAGCTCTCTAACAAACGCCTGGCACTGGTTCCAGGTTCTACCGATTGGATAAGATACTGAAATTTGTCACTATTATCCAAATCTATGTCTTCATGAATTTTCTGAAACTGGGACCAAAATGAAAGATAATTTATTAACTGCGAATCGAATGGCTTAATATTCAATTTAGGTAATTTATAATGCTTTGATTTGGAATAACCGTGATCTGTGCTTTTTTCACTATCATCTTGATTACGTTTATTTGTACCCAATGCTTCGCTAACTTTACGCTTAATGGTAATAAATTGATCTGAATAATTTTCATTTTCCACTACTTCATTTTCAATAGCCTCTTCATCGCATTTATCATCATCTAACATGAGTTCAATTATAGCTTCATCAATAGCTTTAATTTCATGAATCAAATTTTCTAATTTACTAAAACCGTCTAAAATTTTGTCCTTATCTAATGACTCGCTGTTAATTTCTTCATTCAAAACATTTAAAGTTCTGGTAAATGACGAACGTAGTGGTGTACGCTTTTTCTTTAGCTTATTCATCTTAGAAAAATTAAGTAGTAATGCACAGCTTATGAAAACACTATACGCTATAAAAACAATTCAATATCTCAACAGTATTATTCAAATGTCCCTGTTCGGGCGCCAGTTTTGTTCTGTAAACAATCAAAACTTATTTGGGTTCAAAAATCTTCTAAATATTCTTGAATTTTCTTTTTAAAAATTTTATTACATACTTAGAATTATAGAATAAAGAAATATTGAATTCAAATTATTTACATACTATGTACAAAATGTATAATATGTACAAAATATAAATGCTTTTACCTTGATAATTTTTGATCATCATACTAAAAACTGGAAAGATGATCCTTTATGCATTTCTGCGTGCCTTTTCATAAAATTAACATAATTCTTCAATAAAACTTAAGACACGCACGACAAACAAAAAATATAAACATTCTCTCTAAAAAAATTCTTTTACATTCCATCAAAAATTGATGCCAACTTTTTTATCTAAACTTTTAACTCATCTCGTAAGATAAAAAATATAAAAAGCAAAGCAGACGAAAAAACAGCTTCGCTTCCATAGCAACGAGTCGCGTCTTATAAATAAATTAAATATCACAATTGCAAATATGCAAACGATTTTCTGTGAATAAACTGGGATAACTTAATTTATCAATTCCTAACAAAGATAATGGATTGCCCAGATACTTTGTAATTTCACAGAAATGTTTTTTTTAACAGTGCATCAGTTGAGTCACAAATACAGGATATTTCTCTCATCTGAACTCTAATAAAAAATAAAAACACTGCAATGAAAATGCAATGATCTTCTTTTGTAGAAAACATAATAACATCACGAAAATATCTGCAAAAACATGTTGTTCAACCATTTATATTACCGTATGAACTGATAATTAGAGTCCAAAATGTGTGGCGTCAAGTATGCATAGAGCTGGCGTGTATAATGCAAACTTTACAATATTATTTTTCCGTTTAAAACAAAGGTGAGAATGTCTATTAAATGTTTCGTTATAATATACTTCAGTTTTCTGAAAAAAATTACCTCAATCCAAATTGAATTAGGGTGAAACACCTTGTATTTTTTATCATTAAAGTGACTTGCGATCCCATGTTCTATGGTAATTTCCATCCTCTTAATGCTCCCTATCACCCCTCTGAATTTGCTGATCGAATTTTGGAAGATCGTGTATAATACTAATAAATAAGTAAAAATCTGATTTAAAAAAAAAATCCAACATTGTAATTACCCCTCTGAATTTGCTGATCGAATTTTGGAAGATCGTGTATAATACTAATAAATAAGTAAAAACCTGATTAAAAAAAAATCCAACATTGTAATTACCCCTCTGAATTTGCTGATTAAAGTTTGGAAGATCGTGTATAATTACTAATAAATAAATAAATATCTGATAAAAAAAATCAAACATTGTAATTACCCTTCTGAATTTGCTGATCGAAGTTTGGAAGATCGTGTGAAATTACTAATAAATAAATATCTAATTTTTAAAAAAATCCAACATTGTATAACTTCAGAGAAAAACTAGTTGGATGTGGCAATCCCAAATTTTTCTTCTCATAGTCAGGCATTTTGTAAAAACATAAATTTTGGTATTCCTGACCCCTAAGCCGTGTAAATCCCTACGAAAAGCAGAATTAAAAAAATTGCACTAGTCCAGTACTTTTTTCTTGTAAAGATAGAAGAAAGTAAAAACATCAAACAAATTCTGGTTGAATTGTTCTGAAACAAAAAAAGTAATTTTCTTTACATACACTAAAAATGCAAAAACAGACAAACTGCAATTATGAATTCCATTTGGTTATTGCATACAAGTTAATATCTATAAAAGAAACTTTTGATGAATGATGCGGTTTAAAAAAAAACACTTTCACCTGAAAATGAACTTCTAGAACTAACTGACTATTCAATGACATGCAATAATGTTGTCATGAAGTCTTCTATATTTATCAATAACTTACCGGCAACTCACAAAATGGTGGAACTTTCTTGAATGAGGTGAAGGTTACGGACATGACGGGAATGACTGATCATGATAAGGAAGCGAACGAGGAATCCATCAGAGATGAACTTATTAAGCAAGAAGCTTCTAGATCGGTCGGAACAAGCCTTTGTCCTTCTGTAAAAGAATAATTGTACTTTTCTCCAGTTTGTTTTGTTTGGAGCGTATAAGGAAATTGATAATCTCGGTAGATGGTAAACGGAATCTGATATGCAATACAGATTTGGTTTGCCATTGTCTCAGTACCTGAATTAAATCGCCATAAAATATTTTAGCGCAAAACTCAAACAAACTCAAACAAATTAAGTTTTCGATATATGTATAGAGTGTGTCCACTCTCAACGCTGGGCAATTTCTTAACCGTTAGTCATAGACATACAGTTCCAATTGCAAAAATTCTTAAAAAATGGCAAATAATTGTTTTTTTTTAAGCAATTTAGGCAAAAAAATCTGTTTATTGAAAAATTACGAAAGTTAAATTTTTATATGGTCTCCCGGTCCTATAAGTGATATTTTGTAAAAAAAATTCCATCACTCTAACAAGCAATACAAAAAAGGTCCCATTCATCTAACATTGAAATTGACGGAGTTTGGAAGATTTAAATTTCATGACTTAAACCACTTTCTGTGCTGAAACCGGGTGAATTGGACTAAGCTTTAAGAGAACGTACACTAAGCGCTTAAAGTATCATAAAGAGCGTCCATTTGCAACGCTGTCCAGTGGTTTATTACTAAACAAATTTGTCACAGACATATAGTTCCAATTACAAAAATGTTTTAAATGAGGTAAAGAAATATTTTTAAAGCGATTAAAGTGAAGGTGATGCCACCGTATAAGTTTTACGGTTCAGATAATTTTTATTTATTAACTTCTAGATTGGTTAAAATAATAATGATAAGGAAGCAACCGAGGAGCACATCTGAGGTGAACTTATTAAGCAAGAAGCATCTAGATCGGTCGAAGCAAGCCTTTATCCTTCTGTATAAAGAATAATTTTACTTTCACCAGCTTGTTTAGTTTATTTAGATATAGTGTATAAGGAAATTGATAATCTCGATAGATGGTAAACTGAATTTGATATGCAACACAGACTTGGCTTTTCATTTTCTCATTACCTGAATTAAATCGCCTTAAAATATTTTAGATCAAAACTCAAATCGATATAAATATATAATAAACACTAAAGAAATTGCTAGAAGCCTATTCTTTAAAAAAAAAGTATGAAAAAGAAAGAAAACCATAAACATAAACTCTATTGAAAATATTATTGAAAAAAATCTGGTTGAAATGTTCAAGAACAAAAATGTTTTGAACATTTCAACCAAATTTTTTTTCAATTATTTTTTTTCAATAAAATTCTGCGTTCATGGGATTTTTTTTTTTTTTTTTTTTTCAGATTAGATTTTTATTTATTTAATATTTATTATATATTTATTACGAAAACTATATTCCCATGTTTCGTTAAAATTTTTGATTAAAAACTCAAATTATTTTAGAATTTTAAATGCTTTATTGTTTTTAACTGAAACATACTGGTTGGAAAAGATATAAAAAGAATTGTTATTTTTCAAACTGAATGAAAATAGCTTAGGCCGGGAGTCGAGCCCCAGACTTTTCGCTTTGAACTCGCTGCTTATTGAGATACCTGGACCGACATAACCAACCGATTAAATTCCTTCCGATAGTCATATTGGCAATAACAGTTCATTCCATTTAGACAACCGACAAAATATACCGCAGGTAATGCATAATCTAATAAACAAGGGACACTTAAAAACAGCTTTTCACTCAACTGGAAATTATCAACTTGTATTATGTTTTTACCAATCAGTATAATTGACTTAAGGCCTCTGTCCTCGCTCGAGGAAACGCTCACGAGCTAATGCTCTTCCTATGGGGAAGCATTTTTCTAATAACTCTTTCGCATTTTGACATTTTTGAACAATTTGTTTTCATTGGATAGCTGAGGTGCATGCCGACAGCGTACCTTTTTTACTTTTTCGAGTTTGGTTGCAGATATTTTTTTATAAAGTAAGTTTCACTTTCAAAACCGAATTCGAAACTAAAAGTGCTTTTTTAAAAAATATATCTGCAAGCAAAATCGAAAAAGTAAAAAAGGTGCGTTGTCGGCATGCACCTCAGCTATCCAATGCAAAAAAAAAAAAAAAAAAAAAAAAAAAAAGTCAAAATGCGAAAGAGTTATTAAAAAAATGCTTCCCCATAGGAATAGCATTAGCTCGCGAGCGTTTCCTCGTGCGAGGACAGGGGCCTTAAAAGTAATAATATGCTTTTTACGTACCCATTGTGCTACCTCTTGGGACGAGCGTGCCGTTTGCATAAGATGCTCAGAATCTTTGATTATTCTTACCAATTTTTACTTTTTCAATTGTAAATTTTGCCTTATTTAATCAGGGCATTTTCCCGATTGAATTACACAAAAATTTCTCTTCTGAAAAACCGGTGATAAAAGTTTAAAAATTCGGTAAAAGATGCTAATCTCAAAATGTGTTAATGGGAAAAAAATCTTTAAATTTTTTTTTTTTTTTTTTTTTTTTTTTTTTTTTTTTTTTTAATTTCGGAATGTTATTGCTTTCTGAGGTTTCCAAAGATAAAGGAACGCTTTTCGAAATTGTGGTTAACTTGAAAAGGTTTTATTATGCTTTGTTTGAGACATTCTGCTGTGTTGGTTGAACAAAAGATAAAACTGGATTAGGTATATCAACTCGTAAATGATGAAAGTTTCTGAAATATGAGGATAAGACACATGGTATGAAGAGTTGAATGTATCATGAAAGGTAACAGGATATCATAATAATAGAATCCTATTATTAAAGGATCAACCTTAAATAAAATACATTTTTAGCTCTTTTTTGAGAAAAAAAATACTTTACTACTATTCTTTTCTTTCTTTGTTTGTTTCTTTTTTTCAATCTAAGAATTATATTGACATTTGTAAAGCAAATGAACACAATGTTACAGTGCATATTTATTTTTGGTCATCTTTTTTCACATGAATCATATTTTTTACCTTTAAATATAAGACCTTTAAAACTCCAGTACCAATACATAAGTATGGAAAATAGTAAAATCACAAATATTTGGATGTAGAATTTATATTTTTCAACTTTTGCATGAGAGAATTAATATTTTTAAATACTTTTTTCCCGGTTAACTTCTTAAAGGATATCTCTTATTGGTTAATTTTTTAGGTACTTACATGTTAACGCCACCGCAGTTATCTTTTGGATTCCTTGTTGTTTTGTTTTTTGCTGATTTCTGACGCCATTTTTTAGTGTTTTAGTGCTTTTTTAGTGCTTTCTTTTACTTATTTTTTGACGCTATTATTTTTGTGCACGTGCGATAACAACAAGATTGCTCCAATATCGCATTAACGTCCTTGGAATTAAGCAATCCTTGTTGCTTTGTTGTTTGTTATTTTGACTCCATTTTTTAATGCTTTACTGTTTTTTTAGTACTTTACTGTTTTTATAATGTTTTTTTCTCATTTTTGACACCATTTTTTTGTGCGCGTACGAGCAACAAGATTGCTCTTTATTGGCGCATTAGCGCAACTTCTGCTGCGGTGGCGTTAATAACGTAAGTACTATTTTTTTAAATTTATCAGATATATGCTTAGTTTATTTTATATACTTAAATCTTTGAGATTCTAACAAGCGTCAAAAGTGATTTTAACACTTTAAATCATATTTGGTTCACTTCTAACAAATTAGTAAGTAACGTTCTAAGAAAACTAACTCTAAAAAAAATGTTTCTCTATTTGCGAAAATTTAATATAAACACGTTCAAAAATATGCAATAAAATTAACCGAGTTTAGAAATGTGTCATTTATCTTTGAAAATATACTAAAATTCAATATTTTCGAAATTTAAAGACGCAATTAAAAAAAAAAGTTTCAAATTTCAGAAACTTTTCCAAGCATTTTTTACAGCATAATATCCAATTTCTTAACATGTACATAGTTTATAACACCACCCAACGTAGGTGAAAAATGTTTATGAATTCGTTATGTCTGTCCCTTTGTCTACCTTCTGTCCACGCTCCAACTCGTGTATATACAAGCAAATTTTCATGCAAGTGATGAATGTTAAAGTTGTTTATCAAAGAAAATTTCATTTTGAATTTGAAGAGTGTAGTATTATTAGTTCATTTATAAGGGGAGAAAAAACACTACATTATGGACAATGGGGAAAAGTTATTTGCATTTTAATGAAATTGCGCTATCAAAATTGCGCTATATCAAATATGTTGAGATTGATATAAATTAACGATTTTCACTATAAGATGATTATAAAAAACAGGACATTCATTACATTGATCATTACAGGGACACGCAAAAGAAATCGTTTACAGTATTTTCTTTGAGAAGTAAATGGAACTACTCGTAAAGGTTTTCGATAATCAGTAAAGGCAAAAGAGAGTTTGTGTCTATAAATATTTCTTTATAACTCGAAAGTACACTCTAAGGCAGAGCAAGTCAGAAATTGCACATCAAGAGTAGCAACTGAGGTGCGTTTGTAATGTAACGAAGTTCTAAAAATATTCAGATCTCTGTGTAATAGTATACAGTACAGTAGCCGAAATATTTTGTGTGTCACTGTAAATACTGTTTGCTTTCTATTATACAGGAAATAATTTGTAGTAAAAATCAGCAACATTCAATCATCAATTTCATAAAATTTGAAATAGTTTAATATAATTAAAACACGCCCTAAACAATATTTCCCTGTATACCATTATGTGGAATACTTTTGAGTGGCCCAGTAAATTAATAATAAATATTCTTTGCACCCCAGATTGTACAGAATGTTTATTTTAATAATTACTTCATAGATGCATATAAATTTTATTATGTTCGAAAGTCTATAACGTCATTAAAATGCACTTAACCCATTAACGCCCGAATTATTTTCTTCGCTAAAATTTAAATTTTGTATTTCCCACCACTTTTAAAAGCAAATTAACTTTTATCTAAATCTATCGAGGATTCTATCTCGCGAAATAAGGTATATATTTATCTTCATTTTTACTGGTGGGAATACCGCTTTCTTGCTTTTTTTGTAACTGTCCTCAAAAGAGGACGCTGGGCGTTAATGGGTTAAACTGTTTTTTCCCATGGGCCGTAATGTAACGAAGTACTTTTGATTGCCCTTGTAATTAAACTATACATCCGATTTTCATAAGATTTGAAATTATTCGACAAAATTATGCAACAATTAGATATTTTTGAAATTTTAAAAGATTCAGTTGGGTAGTTTTTGCTGTGTTAAGTTGCTATCAGATTCACCAACATTTTGTAAGACTTTTGAGCCAACACTTGATTTCCTCCAATTTTTCGCGAAATATCGTCCCAAAACCCAGTGTAATAGCAAACAGAAATCCCCCAACATTTTTCCGCTGTTCCAAAAAAGTCTCTCCTAGTTAAGACATTTCATCCAACATCGAACATTTCAACGAATCAGAGATAAGCGATTGATACGAGTAGGCGATAATTATTAACGCCTGGTACAAGTAGAAACTGGTTTTCTGGATTTTCCTCCAACTTTTTCAAAAACAATTGTAACCTTTTTCTCTCTTTGAACGGGAAAATGTTGGGGTTAAAATCGGCTGAAAAGTTTGTCTTGCCTAAAGTCCGTGAATCTGATAACAGCTTTACATGCGTATGGACGGACTGAATGTCGCACAGACAGGCTGAACGACGACTATAAGTGTTTCGTATTTAAATAATTACGAAAGCACCTAAAAAACGACGCACCAAGAACGAGTAATACAAGTTAGATACAGTTAATATGTATACATGTTTCGATGTAAAATGTCATAATTTGGCTGTCAATGAACTAACGCTTGACGCAGAAGGGCATCCTAACTGTGCAACTTGTAGGATACCAAAGCGGAGAAATATCGGTTCTAAGTCATAATTTGGTTATCTTGGTCTGCTTGGTGATTTCGTCTACCAATTTCGCCAAATTATGCAAATCGCCAAACTAATAGCCAAATTATACATATGACATTATTTAAGTAACGAAAAAACAAATTTTAGTAGAATATTAATAAAAATATAAATAAAAATCACATAATGGCGTATAAACATACGTATCGTATTTAATGTCATCAAATGTGACACTCACGATCATTCATTATTCGCATTTAATCTTATAGTTTGGCGATATTTTTTGGTTATTCGAGTTATTTCGAGTTAACCAAGTAGTATCCATAATTTTTTACTAAATTTCAATTCCTGTAATCAAATAAGCAATATGCCTCGCTTACATAGGTGAGCGTGCGCATTGTGAGAGGAAAATTTGAGGCCTGATTAAATCATAGTTTTTACAAACTTCTAGGTTGAGCAAAAAATTCTGGTAAATTTGTGAACGTTGCGTTGTTATGTGCAAATTAAAACCAAAAGACAAAGAACGATTCTTCAAAGTAGAGACCACCATAATCCACGACTTTCTGCAATTGTTCTGCCTGATTCCGGATTGGCTGAAAGTACCATGGCAGCTCCTTGGAATCGAAAAACTCTTGACAAATTTCATTCCTCAAATTTCATTAAAGGAGCTCAGGGGTTGAAAACTTTTCAAAAAATCGATTTTTTTTATGATCTAGTTTGATAATTCTTAACCCAATGCAAAAAACCGCATAAAAATATTAGAATTTTTAACGGAGTTATAAGCATTTATGTATCAATACTTACATAGCCGCATCCATATAATTTCAACTTTAAGTCGTGTTTTCTCAAAACTTGAATTTTGAGGACTAACACCAAGATTTAAAAAAACTATTTGATGGAATGGCTTAATTTTTTTTTGCATGCATATAACATCATAGTCTAGATTATGAATTAAGGATATAACTATCACTTAATAAAAACAGTATTAAAAAAACTCTCAAAGTTGAAAATTTAAAACCCCCCTAAAAAATACAACTTTTTTTCCATTAAAAATACTCAAAATATTAAACTATCTAAAATATATTAATTCATAATCTAGATAATGATGTTATATGCATGCAAAAAAAAAAAAAACAAAAAAAAAAAAATAAAATAAAATAAAATAAAATAAAATAAAATAAATAAAATAAATAAATAAATAAATAAAAATAAGCCATTCCATCAAATAGTTTCTTTTTTATCTTGGTGTTAGGCATCAAAAATCAAGTTTTGAGAAAACGCGACTTAAAGTTGAAATTATATGGATGCGGCTATGAAAGTGTTGATACATAAATGCTTATAACTCCGTTAAAAATGCAAATATTTTTATGCGGTTTTTTTGCATTGAGTTAAGAATTAAATGAATAATCAAATTAGATCATAAAAAAAAAAAATCGATTTTTTGAAAAGTTTTCAACCCCTGAGCCCCCTAAGGATTCAAATCGACGATCCTTGAAAAAGGGTTGCATTGATCGAGAGATTATAATCGGATGGAGCCACATCTGGACCGAAATTCCTCAACGCCAATAGATTTACCACTAGTATTCCTATATACAATACAAATTTTGATGACTATTAGATTAAAAATTTCCCAGAACTTCTTGCTCTACCTTATAAAGAGAAAAACAACGCGTCAAGCGCATAGATTAAGAAACACTTTCCAACACAATTAGAATAATGTAACAAAATTTTACTGTTTATTAAAAAAAAGTTAAATATTGTCTAATTAAAAAAATTAACAAACGTATAATACAGCTGAAAACACAATTTCAGAAATTTCCTTCTTTAGTCGGAAAATTATCGAACTTTTTTTCAGAAGCCTGTATATGATCTAAAGAAATGTATATATGTATTGCATAGTATGCAGAAATTTAGTTAAATTTAAAAATGCACTCCCAAAGTGAAAACGTACACCTATCAGTTACTGCTTAAAGACTGTATTGTGGTACTGTGTAGTGGAAATGAGTCGCTATGTGTCCCAGCAAGTGAATGACAAGTGATATGAACATCATATTCTAGTAAGCATTTTGCAATGAACCTCATCAATTCCAATATTTTTAAAATAATATAACACCATTAATATACATTGTAAAAAAAAAAAATTCCCTTTTGACCATAAAGTAACAGAATTTTTTGAGCACCCTTGAAAATGAATAATAATTTCTACACAATTTATTTTTAATACTGAACATGACATGGTAAACCTTAAAAACACATATAAATTATATGGAAATTTGAGTACAGTTACATGAGTTAAAGCATGGACAGATGGAAGGACTGCCTGATAAACCGATTTTATTATGTTTTTTCAGTTATGTAGGAAAGTATACCAAGAAGTCAAGTTGAGATGAAGTTAATTTTTTTGTACTTTTTTTATGAACGAAATATTTTACTTTTAAACGGTTTGTTTTGTTTATATGTTAGTAAAGGTAATCTCCGTAGCCGGTAATTCAAACCAACAAAATATGCATTTGTCTGACATCTTCTATTCCCGTTTCACCTTAGAATATTTTAGAACATTCTGGTTTTCTAATCTAAAAAAAATCGTATATAAATTATGTGATTGCTTTGGAGGTTGTAATAAAGGCAAAATTGGATTATTTAGATGGAAGTCTCTCGAATAAGGTTAAGGTGATGAACGTGACATTGATCAAGGATTATGTTATTTATAATGAAGAATATCAAGAAAACAACTGTGCATCAAAACAAGAAAAACATATATTTGGATAATCTGAAGCTGAGATGCAATGCACTTCTAATCTTTATAATTACTCTGTATGAAAACCACTAAAAAGATGACAAAAAATATTTAAAAAGATATTAAATTACTTTAATTCTTAATACTTTCAACTGTAAACACAGGCTTCGTCAGAGAATACAAAAAATATGACATAACGTTTTATCCCACAATATACTCCGATTTTGGATCAGTTCTTAAAAAGTCAATGAAACAAATAATAATCCACTTTCTTCATTGTCCATATATATTTTTTTCCTTCTAATTTTTCCGGATCTAAAAAAGTTTCACTTTCACTTTCGCGCCTTTCGAGACCAACGACTTGAACTTAGAAAAATAAGACGTTAATAACATTATTTTTTGTATTCTCTGATGAAGGGTGTATTTACAGGGGAAAGTACTAAGAATTAAAGTAATTTAACATCTTTTATTTATTATTATTATTTTTTATTTTTTTATTTTTGCTTTTTTTTTTTAAGTTGTTTCCACATAGTGTAATTTTAAGTTTACTTTTTAAAGATGAATTTAGCATTCTACTTAGTTATTCACTTCCATTCTTTTTTGCGAAAAAATAATTTATTTGTTATTAATTTTTTTTTATTTAATTGGGGATTAATAGCAGAAAATAATAACAATTACAGAACCGGAACCATTTATATGAATGTATACACTGATGTTAATTGGCATGTCCTATTCATGTGAAAACAGTCTTGCACTAAAATCTTAAAATTTTCTAAAAATATTTTATTGCATTATTATTATTATTTTTTTTTTGCTTAAAATGAAGTTTAAATCATTTTTCTATTTTAATTGGAACAGGAAAAATTAATATTTATGTTTTGGTTTGTTTTCAAAATCTAGTTTTCAAGCAATTTATTTTATAGTAACGACTTCTTGTGAAAATACATTTTTCTTTATGATGGATTTTTTCACTATTTCCCTATTTTAACTATTATAAGTCGAGAACCGTTAAAGATAAATGATTCAAACTTAGAACATGTCTTTTTCAATAGCTTTAATTTAATTTTAATATAGCAAATTTGAGAAAAATATTTGCTTTTAAAAATATGATTTTTTATAAATAAGTTACAACAATTTTTTTCAAATTTTTTAATTGAAATATTTTTAATTTTTATGTTAATAATTATTTTTAAAAATGCTTAATCAAAATTAAAGCTTATATATTTCTGCTTATTTAAATGACATAAATATTGAATTATACAAGTAATATTTCGAGTTATAATGATTTAAAATTATCCTTCTTTTTATAAATTTTACTTTATCTTTTGATTATGGGAACGTTTTATCATGTGATATAATTTACAAATAATATGGCTAACCATCACAAAAAATCCAAAATTTTAACTCATTAAACAAAAATTATTTTAAAAAGTGTTCCGGACCCCCTTAAAATATTTTAGCCTCATTACGCCTTAGGCCACATGTAGGGATGATTAGTTTTTTACGATTGTAATTATTGTAAATAATGAAAAGGGCAAAACTATAATTTATTCTTTACAAAATCCTTCAACAAGTGAAGTAAAAAATTTTTGGTTTCACTGCACTGATAAGTTATTTCCAATTTGCATTTATCGATAAAGCGTGAAGTAATGTTTCCGCAATGAGTGTTGTTAGATTATTTGAAAAAATTGTTAATATTAGATGAAAATAATATTGGATATATTAAATATATAATAATTTCTAGCTAGTCTAACAGTTTTAATAATTTCTGAAAATGTGAGAAAGAAATTTATTGTTAGTATTTTATTGTATGAGAAATCATTTCACTCATAAATTACCATTAACGCTTAGCAGCTCAAATGTTTACGTTATTATTTATTTATTTTTCATAGTTTATTGTGTGCGTGCAAATTTTAATTGCATTTTAGTTTTTTCCATTTTTTATTAATATAAAATGAGAAAATCGTAAAAAAAATTATTTTTTTTCAGCATAAAATGATTATTCCACACAGTAATAGCAGGAAGATAAAACAGAAATATCAACAGAAATTTGTTTTTCTAACCTGAAAAATTTGCTCAAAATCAGAAATTAAAGATTAAAATTCCTTGATTGTTTTAGCTTGCATTCTTTTTTTTCTTTCGCTTTAATAACATAATTATAAAATTATATAACAGGTTAAGTAGAAGGTTGCGTAAAAGTATTGTCAAAATTATTAAATCCGTTTTGAATACATTCAATTGTTTTTTGAATAATAGCGAGTCGTTCATTATAGAATGAAAAGTAAAATATATCAAATAATTTTAAAAAAATGTTCCCCGCCTAAAATATTTTATACGCTGCAAATACTCAAAAACAAAAATAAACACATTTTAGAATGCATTTTGTTTTCAATTAACAACACATTAATGTCTTGTGAATGGGACATGAAATGGAAAATTTCATATGCAAAGGGTTGTTTTTTATATTATGATTGTGAGAAAGAGAGTGGAGGATTGTACTTTGTGCTAATATATGAATAAATAATGATACAACGTTATGGGGCACAAATTATATAAACTGCCTTTTATATAATTGACTTTTATATAAATGATAACTATGATAAAAAGTTAATTAAATCCAATTGATTTTTTAAATCATCAGATTTTAAAACATTCACCTTTTCTATAAACATTTTAATAAAAATTTTAATTTTACTTAAGAAAGATGTTATAATAAAAATAAAATACATTGACATGTTTCGGAACCATCAAATAAGTTCCATAGTCATAATATAAATAAAACAAAATTTCAATTTTTTTTTTTTTTTTTTTTGAAATTTTGTTTTATTTATATTATGACTATGGAACTTATTTGACGGTTCCGAAACATGACAATGTATTTTATTTTTATTATAACACCTTTCTTAAGTAAAATTAAAATTTTTATTAAACTGCCTTTTAAACATTTTTATTTTATATAATTTGTGCTCCTTAACGTTGTATCATTATTTATTCATAGTATGATTGTGGTTTTAAGAAATTACAAAAGTGTTATCTAAAATGATGTTCTTAATATGTTGCAAAAGAGTTGCTATCAAGAAATGTGTTGTAAAATTATTGTCATAAATAGTGCTGATGAAAATATTTTCTTACAATAGTGTTGTGCTGCATAATATTTTGTCACCAAATTAACAACATATAGTAAACATTACACAGTTTAGAACACTAAACTGTTAAAA
This sequence comes from Maratus speculifer, assembly GCA_964019185.1. Taxonomy (NCBI): domain Eukaryota; kingdom Metazoa; phylum Arthropoda; class Arachnida; order Araneae; family Salticidae; genus Maratus; species Maratus speculifer. Next base: position 364,284,273 of record OZ025291.1, read on the forward strand.
AAATGCGTTAGGTGTTTCAAGATAAACTGCTGGTAGTAATGTTGCTAGCAGTTTTTGCTTGTACAGTTGTTTCAGATCATGAAAACAAGTTATAAAGGATCTCGATAAATTAGATGTTTGCAGAATTACGAAGAACGATTTATTCAACATTTGTGAATTAACTTTATGATAATTACTGCCAGTCAAAGTTGCACTGTTACATTGTATATTTGTTTGAAATCTTTCATTATGTTTAGTAATAAGTTATGTTTATGATAAAATATAATAAATTGGAGTAAATAACATTTTGAAAAACTCTGTACTATACATGGATGTTCCTTCTTACCGTTCATAACTATAGATAAGTCCTAAACCGTTAGTTTTAGCGGGGTAATTCTAATTGAAAAAAATCTTTCTTTTCTGTTTTTTTTTTTTTTTTCATCGAATGAAAATCGATGTGTGTCAAAAAACTTACAAACTAAAGATTTTTATATAATGCCTGATTCCTAAAACTTAGTATTATTTTCAAAAGCTTTCTCCATTATCTAACAAATATATAGTAAATATTCCTTTCTACTATGATCAAAACATGTGGACTAATAAACTATGAATGTTTATAATAATACATACATACTATACTTATATTTTGAATGTTTATAATAATACTTTGAATGTTTTAGATTTTCTATGTGTTCTGGCCCTAAAAACGTGTTTTCTATTTTTAGCGCCGAAAAACGTTGAAAACTTATAAAATTCAAACAATCATAACCGATTAAATTTTTGCCTTTTGAAGAATATAATTTTTACTTTTTAACTTGTTACACGAAAGATTTTCTAAGGGAGCCCGGGACGTTTTTTCGTAACTTAAAAATACAAATATTTTGACTCAAATGTTATTTTTGCATGATAAATAACAACGTTTGAAATCTTGCAAATAAAGTTATACTTTTAAAATTAACGTTGTGGAATTAATTATTGGTAAACAATAACAAAAGGCACTCTGTTGTAAGCATTGGTAAAAATATGATTCATATATGTGACATTTTGAGATAGGAGCCAGTAAATACTTTGCAAGTTTCCCCATATTACGTCACAGGAGTCGTGGCGAGATAAAAATTAAGCGAAATAATAAACGAAGAAGATTCACCAAATTGGGCAGTTTCTGCTCCAAAATAGTTTATTAAAGTCATTCAGATAGAGCAGGAAATGCTCTCTACGTAGTGACATTCCATCATAAAAACATAATTTCCGCAAGTCATCTTAAACCGAATCATCGATAAGAAGAAAAAAAAAGAATATTCCATCATCTCTCGGCTTCCTCACTTAAATCAAAAACTAAAAGCTTCTAGAACATTCTATAATCTTTAACCGTGATTTTCTTTTGTAAACAGAATTTAATGTCTAGCGTCGAGATTAAACATAGCATTCTCGAATCTTTTTCAGAAGATAATTTTTATTTTAAAAGATTCTTATTCAACTAATTTATAATCGGAATCAAAATTCAAATATTCTACAGTCGATATTCAATTACAGACGATTAATTTAAAGCAAAAGAGAAAAGAAATGAATTTATTGATACGCAATAAATATCAAACGCGAAGAAAAAAGAAAAATAAATAAAAAGAATGATATTTTTGAAAGGTATGGTTTTGGAATAAATTTAATAAGACTTTCTTAAAAAAGGGTTGAAAAAAAAAAACAGGGAGAAAAATGAGTTTTATTGGGAATTTTAATAAATAAAGTTCAATTAAGAATATTTTTAATTTAGAGCCATTTTTTAAATTTACGCATATTGCAATAAATGTTTTTTTAAGACGAATTAAAAATTTATATCGTTTCTATAAAGATTAATAGATTAGATCTAGTAACAGGATTTTAATTAAATAAGTTGAAATAAGTACGGAATATTGTTAAAAGGAAATTAATATAGTATAAAGTTAATTTTGGCGAAAAAAACTTATTTGTAATATATATGTAATATTGCAATTATACAATAAGGAACTTGATCTTTTTTTTTTTTTTTTTTTTTTTGCTTTACATATAAATTGTTTGCTTTATGTAATAATTAATCTAATATTTTGCTTCTAATCCATGGCAAAAAATTTAATTTTTCCTTTTCATCTTAATACCATGATTATTATTAATTATATTGTTACTTTCAGACTGGAAGAAATGCTTCACAAGTGACTTTAATATTCGATTTAGATAATTTACAGTTCGGAAATGTTACCAATAAATCCTGTAAGTAAATTATCTGCCATTATTCGATTCATTTATTTGTTACATTTTTTAATTATATATATTTCTGACTCGTAATAAAAATAAGAGTGATTCATCCCCAGTGCCGCAGATTTCAAGAGCTGATAACGTAGGCTGGAAAAATATTTTATTGTATATTAAAGCTGGGTCACAATCAAGTTACTCATTACCAAACTCAGGGTGTCTTGCTAATAATAAGGAGAATATTTTACCGGCGTTTTAAATATATTATGTCTACAACATGTGATAAACTTTTGAGAATTTCCGAAAATGACCACGATTTGCTTTCAAAAAACATTCATCTATACCAATTTTTCGCAACATTTTATTGACCACCAAAGTATATGTAAAATCCAGATGAACTGCCTACTGCCACACACTCAAAAGCTTCACTTTGTAATATATTATGGTTCTTATTATTTGAAAAGGGAATTCTATTCACATGAAAAGAGAATAAAAGAGTCCTAACTATAAAAAATCTTTTCGCTTTTTTAACTTATTAAACAAGTTATTTTTTAGAGTTATGGAATGGGTTACTAGTATAATTGGAATTGTTCTCATAAAAAAGGATACTGCACAAGTTTGAGAATCACTGATTTGGATGCTCTGTAATTTGTAATATAGCTGAACAAATATATTTATTTGATTACAGTGTAATTAAAATTACACAGGCCTCAAACAATATATATACTACTAAACTATACACTGATCTCAAATTACACAATTTATGTGTAAACCATTTCCTTTTAAAATCTAAAAGTTTTTTTTTTTTTTTTTACCTCTAATTTATTTTTATTTACCACTACCAATAGCAAAATTAATTTTATACGAAAAATACCAATTATATGTTCAAATAAAGTTTTTAAATTTATGATAGTGACACTTTCATATTGATCTTGTGGCAGAAGTTTATAATTGAAGAAAGTATAAAATCTTATTACCTAAAGCAGCATGTTTAATTCTGACACTTGTTTTAGAGTACATCAAGATCTTAAATTTGTATTTGCATTTTTACTTATATATTTTTTAATTTATTCATTGAAAAAGCTGTGATTTCGTTAGGGAATATAAGATGAAACAAATGCTGAACTATTTATTTGAACGAAAACTAATTGATCTTTTGAAAACGTCTGCATGCGATATAGATTTAAAATATATATATGTATATGCTCAAAAATTATTTTAAAAATCATACAAGTTGAGTTGAAACAGCACCAAAAACTGACGATAAATCACATTATAAAAAATTATTAAATTGCGATACAGTTTTCGAAATTGTATTTGAAATTACAATTTTTTCATTATTTGACAGTGCAAAAATTTAAATTGTGCGATATTTAGATGTTTAAAAAGTTTTACGAAATGCAAAATTTACTTGTCTACTATTGGCAACGTCAAAATATTGGTAACTTTACGGAAGGATACAGTTGTCCTTTATGATTTAGATTCAACATCAGATTTCACCCGAACTACACTATATATTTTCAAGACAAAAATAAATACATTTTTTAATACTTTGTCATTAAATTAACTTTTACACATTAACCCATTAACGCCCGAATTATTTTCTACGCTAAAATTTAAATTTTGTATTTCCTACCACTTTTAAAAGCAAATAAATTTTTATCTAAATTTATCGAGGATTCTGTCTCGTGAAATAAGGTAAATATTTATCTTCCTCTTTACTGGTGGGAAAACCGCTTTCTTGCTGTTTTTGTAACCGTCCTCAAAAGAGGACGCTGGGCGTTAATGGGTTTAATGTGTTGTGAATTAGAAAATTTCAGAAAGAAAACATTTTTTTGTGGTGTGATTGTGTTCTTAGTTGCTACCTAGAAATGTGTTCTTAATATGTTTCAAAATTGTTGCTACCTAGAAATGTGTTCTAAAATTAGTGTTATTAATTGTGTTGAAATAGTGTTTTAAAAAGTGTTAGTGAAAATATGTTCTTACAATAGTATTGTGCTGCACAACACTTTGTCATCAAATTCTCAACACATTATAAACATCACACAATTTAGAACACTATAAAACAAGACATGTGAAAGCACTAAAATAGAAAATAAAGCCTTTGTGCAAAAATGTTTAAGGGTAGAAAACCAACGATTATAAATGCACAAATAAAGAATGAAAAGGTAGCAAGCAGCCGTTTCTAATTTACTAGGGAGATTCTTCATCAGTGCAAAACTCAGCGAGCTAGAAAAAGCAAAACTGAGCCCAATCTTGTTTCTTCTAGCTCGCTGAGTTTTGCACTGATGAAGAATCTCCATAGTAGATTCGAAACGGCTGTTGACTACTTTTTCATTCTTTATTTGTGCATTTATAATCGTTGGTTTTATACCTTCAAAAATGTGAAAGCACTTTCAAAATACTTTCTACATGATGCTTTTAAAATTGCACAATTTTAAAAATGTATGTTTTGAAATATATTTTGAAAACACACTTTATCCTCTTGTAATCTTTAATAACACTTTTTGTACAATCTTTTTATTTGGCACTAGACATTCGCAACACATTCACAACGCAATCGGAAATGATTTCAGTTAGAAGTGTTAATTATCATGTTCAGTTGGTGTTTCACGAAGTTGTACACTGTAAAAAAAAATCTGTGAAGGTACTAAACATTTTCTAGGAAACTGGGATTCCAAGAACTTTTCATGTAACGATAACAGGAAAAAATCATGTAATCGATTCTAAAACTTGAATATTTGCTGTTACCGCTACATGAAAAGTTCTTGGAATCCCAGTTTACAAGAAAAAGTTTAGTACTTTGCAGATTTTATTTTACAGTGTAGTGTAAGTATGTCTGTTGAGCAATATCAGTAAAATATCGTCATTGCTGTTTAAATTTTGGATGAAAGCCCGAGCACCCGTGGTCAATTTGTAGGGATATTCACCTTACATTAATGACTGAATAAATATCTTGCGACACTGTTTCCACATATATTCTTCCCCTTGTAGTACACTCCACCACCTCTTAAAATTTATCACATTGTATTGAATCACCCTATATTAGACAAATGATTTCATTTCGGTTGTGGTAAAATAACCCAAAAGTTGTAAAATTCTTAAAAACTCACACAAATGTCTAATAATATATAAACTAACATTAAATATGCAGTTCAGTCAAATTCAAAACAACCAGGTTTGAATTGGAATAAGGCACTTTGTATTTATGGCTGAATGACTTGTGACACTGTTACCATGCACAATTTTTTTGCAGTATGGTCTATCAGCTCTTAAAACTTATCGCATTGGTGGGTAAATCACTCTATATTAGACTAATGATTTTATTTTAGATTTTGATTCATTCTGAGAAAAACAGATTTTAGTGACTACAATGGTAATAATTGCTTAATATTTTCCTACTGACACAATTTCAGCTATATACTAGGCATATCTACAAAGTAAGTTCCGTTTCTGTTTCTAACCGCAGCAGCGCTGTGATCGCAGTTCCGAGCATGCGCGGCAGTTACTCTGACTGAAGGAGAAGAAATGTGCGCCATTTTCAGATCGCTGCTGCCGACGTGTTATTTGTAGTGCTTCTTTAGAATGTCATCTTTAATTGAAAATGTCGCCGCTTGTGAAATCAGATCTGTGATTTATTTTCTCAATGCAAAGAAAGTTAAACCAAGTGAAATTTATCTGCGAGGTTTACGGACAAAATGCTATGAGTGATTCAATGGTTGGAAGATGGATCCGACAGTTTAATGAAGGACGTGATCAAGTGCACGATGAAGAACGAAGTGACGCCCGTCTTTGGTTACTGATGAACAAGTTCACGCAGTTGAAGAGAAGGTTAAGCAAAACCATAAGTTCATCTCAAGTCTTTCCTTGGTGGTTAACACTTCACCGATGATGACGAGATGAAAGAACATGTATCCACATGGTTGAAAACACAGGCGGCAACCTTCTATGAAGAAAGCATACAAAATCTTGTGGCACGCTGCGACAAGTGCCTATAAAATTTCGGAAGCTATGTAGAAATATAGTTTCATAGTTGTAGATTTTTGCACAATAAATATTATTTTTGTATTTATACACACTTATTTTATATAACCAAACGGAACTTATTTTGTGGATATACCACGTATAAGGGATATAATATCATTTCTAGTTTATAAGTAAGTGTTTTATGTTTTTTATATAAATTGACATAAAATATGTAGCTTCGACAGTAATTCATGCAAAGGACGTGAAGTATCTGAATTTTAAAAAATCTTCTCAAAAATAACTTTTTGTATTTTCTAATGATTTTTTTTAATTTTTCTAGAAATATTCATGGTATAAATACCTCTTATTGTACAAATTTTTGTTAAATATATTAAATATTTTTAATACATTAAATATACTAATTTATTTTTTATTTTACGCTAAAAAGATTGGAGACAAAAAGCAGTTCCCCTAAATACATTGTAAACAAACGCTAAAAGAAAGAGTTAAAAGTTACAGTTAAAATATTGTTTTGCGAAATCACAAAATTAATAAGTTTTCCGTGCAAAATAATAACATTTTGTAAGGTAAAACTAAAAACTAGGCTAAATTTTACGGATGCGAATCGGCAAAAAAGTAAATAAAGGGGCATGGCAGAATCAGCTGATTGGACAAAAATGCTTGTAACTCCAGTGAAAATAGTCGAAATTGAAAAAAATTTTTTGTGTTCAATAGCAGGGAGTTCATATAATGTTATTATGCTAAAAATGAAAATTCGACAATTTGATGATTTTTGCGATTTTGAAACTCCACTGTACCCGTAAAGAATCAAGACTTCAATATTGGATTGTGTTGGATAGTGATATACTTATTTCTATACACCGTGACAGACATAAATACGTTTTTATGAAAAGACGGTGAAACATGATTTTACAACGAGATTTTAAGTTTTATGGCATCTTTGGATTTATGTAATAAACGTGAGGAATGGCAATGTTTTAGTGATGCAGTTACGGCGAGTCTAAAAGTGGTATTACTTCATATTAGAAATAAATATAATTATATTTCTGTGTAGGTGGAAAAAAAAACGTATGATATTCTGAAGAAACTATTACTTGTGTTGAAGTACATTGATTTTAAGTGGAAAATTTGTGCTGACTTGAAAGTCATTTCTATTGTGCTGGGAATGCAATAAGTTACACAAAATATCTATGTTTTACCTGCGAATTACTTAGTTGTGTAAAAGATAAACATTATTGTGTACAAAAGTCGCCTGGTGATAAAAATGTAAGTAACCAACTCTTTTTAACATCAGTGGGCATATTACTCAGAGTACTCTACAACTAGTTGGGCTTCACATATATTTTTGTGAAAGCTTTTAATCGGGACGGTAAAACATTTGTATTTATCCGAAACTTGTTCCCATCAATATTGAAATGTGAAAATAAAAGAAGGCATATTTGAAGGTCCAGATATTCGGTAAATTATGAAAAAAGACTAGTTTCAAAGTATTTTTACGACAGTAGAAAAAAGAAGCTTGGCTTTCATTCAGGGACGTTGTGCATAATTTCTAAAGGAATATTAAAGTTACAAACAAGTCTATAGTTCAAAATATGGCAAACAATTTTAAAAAGCCGAACTGTCACATATGTCATTAAAACTTCATTTCTTGCACTCTCACCTTGACTTTCCGTCAGAAAATATGGAAACAATTAGCGACGAGCACGGTCATTAAAAGTCAATTTTTGTTTATCAAAAAAATCTAAGAAAAATTCAAAAGCAAAAAAAGATGCTGTTTTAAGCATCTAGTGAGGAAAATAAAGTAAAAAAGTATTTTAAATGTATAATTCAAGACGCACATGATCGTATAACATCAATGCATTGTCAAAATTTATATTTAAATAGAGAAAATAATATTTTTAATTCGCCAAAACGTTTTCTGCGCTATGTAGTAACGTGATATGACTGAGACCATGGTTAAAAATGTAAGATTGTGAATTCTATTTTTTCGTGTCAAGAATATTTAGCTTGAATTGTTCATGCATTTATTTTGATAGTTTTACTGTACAAATTCAGATTTTTGGCATTTACCAAAATGTAAAAAAACTTAAGCACAGAAAAAAAAGTCTAAAGGAAATTTTAAAAGAAATGAACAGCAAATAAGCTACCGTTTTAAAAGTCTAGTGATGAAAAGAAAAGCAATGAAATTTTTTTGAGAGTCCACCTTCGCCTTAAGGCGAAGGTGGACTCTGAAAAAAATTTATTTTTCTTTTGAACCTATTTGCTTGAAAATAAAATATGTGATTATAATTATAGTTATTTGAGAAAAGGTAAAATTGCAAGGAAAAATAATAATTACTTTGGTAATTATTAATTATTAATTATTGAAATAATTAATTAATTAAAAATGCTCCATGCGCATTTCTTTTGCATATAAAATAATAATTTTTATTTATGAGATACCTTTCAGACCTAAGAGTAAAACTTAGTTGAAATCCTAAACATAAATAGAAAATAAAAATTAATAATAGTAATAATAAGTCGAAATACCAATTCTTATAGTGAAAAAACACTGTAAATCATACTTTTGATGAAGAATTTACAGCTTTTGTGGTCCGAAGTACAATTATTTTAACTAAAATTTTTTTCTATGTACTATGAGGTAATGACATAACAAATTTTGAAGAACTCAAAAAATTAGAGATGCGCATGGAACATTTTGAAAATTGAGATTACACCGAAATTTTTATTTCGAGAAAATCCACTGTTAAGTTAGAAATATCGGTATTTCAATAATAAAGAACATTAAATACCATATAATAAATGAATATCACTTATAATACACTTATAATATACAGTCACCGCCAAAAAAATCTTGACACTTTCGATTTTTGATGTTTTGTTAAATATCTAGAAATATACACAAGGAATTATTCTTAAACGCCTGGTGTGTAAACAAAATAGTACACGTCATATATTTTGACAAAGATTTTTCCCCGAAATCTAACAGGGGACCGTCAATAAATTGAAAAAGAACGAAGATCTTTTGGATCACCCTGTCAAAACTAATGAAGCAAAACAGTTTAAACTGCAGATAATGATTAAGTGGCTTGTTGTGATAAGCTGTGTTGATTTTTATGAGTATAGCTTGAAAACTCTTAGAGAAATTAAAGTTTTTATAAAAACGGTCCAAAATTTTTCCAATTTTTTTGCTTATAATTTTCAGAGTTTTTCATAAAAGACAATAATCTTTTCAGAAAATATGACAAACAACATTGCACATAACACCCTGTAATCAGAATTAAAAAATAATAAAAAATGTATGAAAAATTAACGGGTTTACTAAATAATTTTTTACTACGCATGCGTCAACGCTATTAAAATTTCATTTGCATATTACGTTAGATAAATGTATAGAGCAACTTTTGTAAAAGTCTCAAAAACATAGCTTGAAAACTCTGAAAATTATCGCTAATAGAATATTGTCAAAATCCATTATTCCCAAAATGAAGCAAAAAGATGAGGGGCTGTATCCATATTCCATTGATTAGTACCTACACAGTATTGCACGTACTACTATATTTGGATACAACTCCTTATCTTTTTGCTTTATTTTGGAAATAACGGATTTTGACCATATTCTATTGACGATAATTTTTAGAGTTTTTAAGCTATGTTTTTGAGACTTTCACAAAAGTTGCTGTATACATTTAACTAACATAATATGCAAATGAAATTTTAATAGCGTTGACGCATGCGCAGTAAAAAATTATTTAGTAAACCCGTTCATTTTTCATACATTTTTTATTATTTTTTAATTCTGATTACAGGGTGTTATGTGCAATGTTGTTTGTCATATTTTCTGAAAAGATTATTGTGTTTTATGAAGAGCTCTGAAAATTATAAGCAAAAAACTTGGAAAAATTTTGGACCGTTTTTATAAAAACTTTAATTTGTCTACGAGTTTTCAAGCTATATTCATAAAAATCGACACAACTTATCACAATAAGGCACTTAAAGGCACTTATAATAAGGCACTTATCTGCAGTTTAAACTGTTTTGCTTCATTAGTTTTGACAGGGTGATCCAAAAGATCTTCGTTCTTTTTCAATTTATTGACGATCCCCTGTTAGATTTCGGGGAAAAATCTTTGTCAAAATATATGACGTGTACTATTTTGTTTACACCCCAGTAGTTTCAGAATGATTCCTTGTGTATATTTCTAGATATTTAACAAAACATCAAAAATCGAAAGTGTCAAGATTTTTTTGGCGGTGACTGTACTTATAATAAACTCATAATAAGCGCTTCATGAGTTGGGAAATAAAAAAGTATTTTTCGAAATTTTGGATAATTTTGTTGATTTGAAGGTCCCCTTCGCCTTAACTCATAACTGAAGATTGATATGACCATTTGACACCATTGTTGATATTTAAATATAGGGTGTCCAGCAAATAACACCCTGATTTTAAAATTAAATTTCTCAAAAACAAAGATCGACAGAACTATGCGGTAAACGGTTTGTAACACAACAGTTTGTTTGTTGACACAACACCCTGTAGTGTCCCACCTTGCTACTGAGATCACGGTTAAAAATTTAATATTGTGATCATTTAACTTAAAGGGTCATACGACTTTTAAAAGTCGAAAAATGTCAAAAATTGCATCTTTTTCGACATTCTATATCTTAAAAAGTATAAACCTTAAAATCGTAATTTTTTTATGTTAATAGAACAATATTTTATGTATACACATATACCACATTCTTGTTTAAAAGTTAAAAGTAATTTGTTTTAGAGAATCATAAATAATAAGCAGTTTGCTGTGGGAAAAATGTGACATAAAAAATAACGCACTTGAATACTCAAATTTTATTGAATTTAAAACAAAATTTCTGTTTCTTACACATACTTCAAAAACTAAAGGTTAATTTAAGTCTAAATTTGTACATATTTAAACCATATTTCTATTTTTAAAATTAAACTGAAAATGGCGTATTTTTTCCCTTAAAAAATTAAATTTTATCTATGCATAGAATATGTATCCTTTAGCAATCTGAAAGCAAATTCAGTTTCAAGAAAATGGCATTATTTATCGTTTGTAAAAATTTCATGCAAAAATATTAAATAGTTTTAGAGATAACATGTGCGTTATGTGAAAAACAAACACATTTTGAGGTAAATCACTTTGAAGAATTTTGTTGCTGAAACTGTTTACAGTAAACAGCTGATACATTTTTAATCATAACTTCCGTAATTATGAGAAGATACCGAGGGAACTTAGAACTTTTATGAGAATTAAACAGATTATCTTATAATACGCAGAAAAGGCTAATCTTTCATATAACTGTTTTTCAAAAAATCGAATTTTTTGACGGTTTAACAGTCGTATGACCTTTTAAATTGTCCACTTACTTTTTTGAGAGTTCAACTGTCAAAATCCAGATTTTTCTAATCACTAAAATCTAAAAATAGCGTACCAACAGGATAAAAGCCGATATACAATTAAAAAGAAATCAAGAGTAAATAAGCTGTAGTTTTGTACATCTAGTGATGAAAACAAAAATAAATATCTCTGAATTCTGTATTAGGGCATTCCGTGTCAAGTGCGGTACAGCTTTTCTACATATTATTGATGTTTATATCCACTCTTTAAAATTGAAGCCTTTATTATAAAGCAACAAAATAATTACAACTAACATTTTTTAGGATATAAGAAACTCGCACACCTTACTACCATAACTCAATTTTTTCGATGCATTTTTCAATTTCACTCCGGTTTTTTATTCCTTTTTTAAAAGAATTTTGCATACTTTACAAACTATATTATTTTATTATTATTCTGTAAAATATGTTCAGTGAGATCACTGTGAAATTTAATAACAAAACGATGTGAAATATTGAGATGTTATTTATAGATTCTTTAAATTAAAATTTCGAACACAAGAGCGAAATTCATTGCTACATGTCTATCAAAATTTACAAGCTTTGTGAGATTACACTGCAAATTCTCACACACAAAAATAAACACATTTAAAGTCATAATTTTTGTCAACAAATTGACAACGCATTAATGTGTTGAGAATTATAATTCTTCATATACAAAGCAACTTTTGGGTTGCGATTGTGTTTTTATATGTTGCAAAAATGTTGCTGTCTAAAAAAGTGTTCTAAAAATAGTGTCGATAATTGCTTTGAAATAGTTTTATAAATAGTATTGATGAAAATATGTTCTTACAATTTTGTTCTTACAATTACAATTAACTTTGTGAGATTACACTGCAAATTCTCACACACAAAAATAAACACATTTTAAGACACTTTTTGTCACCAAATTGACAACGCATTGATGTGCTGAGAATTATAATTCTTCATATACATAGCACCTTTTGTGTTGCGATTGTGTTTTTAATATGTTTCAAAAGTGTTGCTGTCTAAAAAAAGTGTTCGAAAAATAGTGTCGATAATTGATTTGAAATAGTGTTATAAATAGTATTAATGAAAATATGGTCTTACAATAGTGTTAATGAAAACATGTTCTTACAATAGTGTTAATGAAAACATGTTCTTACAATAGTGTTAATGAAAATATGTTCTTACAATAGTGTTAATGAAAACATGTTCTTACAATAGTGTTAATGAAAATATGTTCTTACAATAGTATTAATGAAAACATGTTCTTACAATAGTGTTAATGAAAATACGTTCTTACAATAGTGTTAATGAAAACATGTTCTTACAATAGTGTTAATGAAAATATGTTCTTACAATAGTGTTAATGAAAATAGGTTCTTACAATAGTTTTAATGAAAATATGTTCTTACAATAGCGTTAATGAAAATATGTTCTTACAATAGGGTTAATGAAAATATGTTCTTATAATAGTGTTAATGAAAATATGTTCTTACAATAGTGTTGCGCTGCACAACACTTAGTTACCGAAATTAACAACTCATTGTAAACACCACACAATTTAGAACATTATAAAACAACACATTAAAAATACTTTCAAACACTTTCTACACGCTACCTTTAAAATTACACAATTTTAAAAATTAAGTAAGAAATAGTTTGCTTTTTTGAAAAAAAAATACAGGAGACGTTTCTGGAAAAAATATGAAGTTTGACTTTTTTAGACATCATGCATACTCACATCATTAGCAACACTTTTTGCGCAATCTTTTTCCTGACGCAACACATTCGCAACACAATCAAAAACGGTTCTAGTTATAAGCGTTAATTATTATGCTCTAAAAATGATTCCCGAATTTGCAGCAATAGGAAATTTTTATTTTGCAAATTTTCATTTTTTTCTTTGGATACTAGCACATCTCCTGATTGTCAAATTATATATATATATATACAGTAGAACCCCGCTAATTCGGACCCCGTTAACCCGGATCTCCGTATAATCCGGATCGGTGTGGTCATTTTTTTTTCAAGTTTGAGAAGCCATTGACTAATTTCCATAACATTTACTTGTTTTATCGTCTTATTCTGAATTAAAAAAACCTTTTTCTGAAATCTTTTCGGAAGAATTAAACAAAGTAAACATTTTTATTGTCTATAAATATTCAATGAGTTTAACATAAAAGTGATTTTCTGTAAGAATGTTTTATTTTATTTCATTTTTTTTTTGTAACTCTCCGAGTAATCCGGATTTTCGATAATCCGGATTGGGTCTGGTCCCAATTAGTCCGAATTATCGGGGTTTTACTGTATATATATGTATATATATATAATTTGACAATCCAAAATTATAATTTGACATTCCAAACAATTTATAAGCAGTTTATGTTTTTAATATTCATTATTTTAGTTGATTTGTATGTAAATAAAATGTGAAAAAAAAAAAAAACTGAATATGAATATATATTTTTCAGCTACAGAACTGTTTTTGAAATTAACTCAGTTAAATCAAGACAATTATCCAGAAAGGATGAAAGCACTGTACATAATTAATGGTAATATATTAATATATTTTCCCTCTAATATATGTATCATATGTGCATGTGTTTGTTCAATATATATGCATTCATTTTTTTTTTTTTTTTTTTTTTTTTTTTTTTTTTTTACAGCACCAGCCTATTTCACCCTAGTATATTCTGTTGTTAAAAGGATTATGTCTGGAGCAATGATAAGGAAAATCCAGGTTTTTGGACAAAGTAAGTGCATTAATTCTCATTAAAATATCATTTATAGATTTTAATAAAATTTTTATTTTAATATTATTCCTTGATTTTTGTAACTTTCAAGTAGTTACAGGATGATTAAATTTTGATATATTCAAGTGCATCTTCAAAGGGAAACATTGCAAGAACTTTTAAGAAATTTCATCAAAACATAATTATTTACTATTCCTGAAAAAAAAAAAAAAAAAAAAATTCTAGGGAAAAAATAATCCCCAATATGAGAGGATAATATAGATTTTCTACATTTTAATGTTTGTTTCTTTGCTGCAGTTTCACATCCAGGTGGCATATTTTGACAAGCGTGTCTTGCCGCAAAGTTAAAAAACAACATGATGGATTTATTTTTTATAACAACGTCCATAAAGAATATTGGGCGATTTCTCACTTGTTGGAAGATAACAGAAAAATATCTTAAAATTAATACATAGTTAACGTATTAAAATATTAATCGTATGATCGTATTACTATTGTCATCAAAAACATACATCTATAAATATTTTTTATAATTTTAGAGTATCAAGACGTGACTCAAAAATAGATTGTAAAATGTGAAGTTAAATAAACACAGACTTAAATTATCATTTTTTTTAAAAATATCTTCTATAATATTTATTATACTTTTTATTTTTAAAATTCCTACTGATTTTACATCCAGTTTAGATAACATGTTATCATATAATAAGATGTAGTGACGCAGATTTAAGAAAAAAAAATCTATAGTATTTTATAATTAAACCTCTGTAAAATCTTTATTGTTAGATTGTGCACTGTTGAAAATGTAGTGAAAAATTACCTCTTTTTTCAAAAAAGGACTATCTATTTTCGGATAATAGCGAACTTTACGTAAACGTCTAGGAAGCGTTCTATTTGATTAGAAAATAATCATTGAAAACAGAGGTAATTTTCCACGATATTTTTGACAGTATAGGTCAATGCTTTGTAAACTTGACAATTTATATTCTTTATATTTCGTCTTTCAAAACAATCTTACAAAAAGGTATACAAATACAACATATATATGTAATATATTTTATATCCATATATATATAGGATATAAAATTTATGTTTGCATCAATAGGTATAAATTACGCAAAGGCAAAACTTTTATTAGAAGCATTTCAATTTTTAATAATAAGGATAATATCATATTCAATTTAAGGCTCTTTTCAAATCTAAAAGGGCTACTTTCTGACACATTTTTAAAATTCCTTTTTGTGCGAAAACGCATTAAAATGACAGGTACTATTATATAAAAATTATGTAGTCAAAATACCTTTCCAAATTTTTTGTAATTGCAAAATGTCTTTCAGAAGATATTGTCAAAAGGGGCGTTTCGTCCAAATTTACTACACAGCAGCTCGACAAAAGTGAAAAACTTGTCACCACGGTGACCAGAATCGCTTATAACTCGATAAGTAATTTATTATCAAATCGAAATCGCTTCAATATAGTCAGTGCTGCTAATTTTATGCAATTACGTTTGAAAATGAGACAGAAAATGTTTCAAAATTTCGGGTTGTTCATAAATGAACTTAAAAACTAAAAATTTATTTTACGATTTTAACTTTTATTTAATGCATTAAATAGTTTGAATATTTTTGTGAACTTTTATTAAACATTTTCCTCTTAATAAATTCAAATTTGTTTTACATATGAATAACTAAAATGTTTTTGAAATTTTTTTTATGTAAAAGTCAGATTCAGCAAATTAATGTTACTATAAAAATTGATAGGTAAAACTAGTAGAATCTATCTTAAGTTTTTTCATATTTATTATACCCTTTTTATCTTTTCAATACATATGACGTCTTTACAGCTAATCTTAAAGGTCACTGAATTAAGTTGCATCTTTATTTGAAACTAGCTAGGAACCTTACACTTGTAGCATATTTGTGCGTCATAATTTGCGTCAATCATTAGAAATTTAAATTCTTAAATGTCATTGAGCACTAGGCACATAAAAATAAAATAAGTCGACTGCTGTTTAAGAAGGTCATTTACCAACATACACTACTAATAAAGCAAGTTTTATAAATTCTGATACCCACAGTAACAGGCTTCCATATGATTAAAAGAAAATATTTATTGCCCCCCCCCCCCAAAAAAAAAAGTCAAAAGTAGCTGTTTTTATTGTTAAAAATATTTAACGTATACCAAATTTTGCTGTAATATGTGTTTCAAAAAGTTTTAATATTTTGAGGAACATGATTTGTTTTATTCGCAACATTTTTTTTTTCAATTTTTAATAATTTTATATTTTTTTCTTTATTGTAGATTGATTTAACCAGATATGTTTAAAGATAAAGTGACGTTACGCTCATTTTTATAATTATCAAGCACATTTTAACAGCTAATATCTTTAAAAATTTCGAGATTCATTTGCACATTGAAATCACTGATAAGTGGTAAATTAATGTATTTAAAAAATGAAATGAGAAAAGAGATATCTGAGAAAATAATAAATGAATAATTTGTGAGAAAATACATAGTTCAACTTCATTAAAAAGTATAATTTTAATAAAATATACCTTTACATATTCTTCAGATATTTATTTAAATTCAAATTGTACACGGTGCGCGTTTTTAAGATAGCATAATTACAAAACGTAATATATGAAATAAAATAAGAAAAGTAATGCGATGATGATGTAGCTAATATTATTAAATTGGTTGAATACAAAATTTAAAAAAGTAATCATAAACTTATAAATAAAGCTTAATGAAGAGAGATTTCTTTGTTTATTAAGCGGCGAAATTCCTCCATATTTTGTCTCAATATCAAGCGATTTTTACAAAGTTGTCATCGGTTAAAAAAAAAAAAAAAAAGATATCAATTTCGAACATTTTGAATTATATTTATTCACCTTTTAAATTTATAATTTCTATTTTTATGCATAATTAATAATAGAGTAACTTGAAGTGAAATGTTGTATTGAATAAGTTGCCGTATCACGCAGATTCATATAAGCAGGCATTGTAAAGCTAAGTTGCTATTTGTAAGGAAGAACGTTTCCTACTGATACTTTAATTACTTTTCCGTTCTTAAAATAATAAAAATAAAAAATAAATAAATAAATAAGTTAGTCGTGCTTTTTTATTGCTGTTTCGTCATAACATACCTGGTAAGTGTCCAAAATCTTTTACATGATTTGTTTATTTACCAATATAAATCTTAGTTTAAACAATAGAGAAATAATCTTAATTCTTAAAAGAAAGAAAAGGTGTAAACCTATCGTTGATTTTGCTAATTATACTACGTACGTAATTCAGACAGTATGTATTATTCAAAATTTTCATCAGATTATTTGTTTTTGTTTGAAATGGGATGAAATGGTTTTAATAGCACTGTATTTCAAAAATGCTACCGTATGCACTATCAGCTACACTCTGAAATTTAGGGGATCTAACTCAGTGCTCAATAAAAGCGAATTTTTGTCATTTCCATAATTTGCAGTGGTATCATTGCATCGCATGGCATACTGAAAATAGCGTTACATTATCTTTATTATTGGTAAAGTTTTGAACGAAAATCTTGTTTGATCAGCAGTGAGTTTTTGTAACTGAATTATTGAATTCTGGTTTTTCTCTCTTGTAATACAAGCTGCTAACGCTGCTGCTAATGCCACTATCGTAATTAAATTTATTATGACTTTTTTTTCACATTATCGTCTCATATTACAAAAACTATTGCATACAAAAACATGAAAAGTGTGTAGTTTTATGGGCAAATATACGATAAATATGTTGAAACAGACAATTATTGAAACAAATAATTATTTTAAGCACCATTTACTGTGTAAATAGACAAGAATGTTTTTTTAAGGGGGTAGTAAGGTATTTTTTTTTCTTTTTTTGCATTTTTTAATTTTTATTTTATATTAATGTACAACATCTTAAGATTATTCTGTGAAAATTTGAAAGCAATTGAAGTAAAACTGACGGAGATATACACTTGTAAGTCTCCGCCCTCCGATTTCGACAAAAGCGTCTGTGAAACTTTAAACGTGTTTTTCTAACACTTCGCTTTTTCGAAGCCGGTGAACTCTGTAGCTCAAAATCTACTGAACCGATCTTTTTTAAATTTTACACACTCTTTCTTTATATAAATTACGAGATAACGCTGTCGAGTTTTTTTCTTTTTTTTAATTTTAACTTACTTTTAAAAAACAAAATATCAGATTTTTTTGATGAAAAATCAGTATTTTGACTTCCGAGCCTTGTAAAAAATTGAAAAATCAATAATAAAAAAAAAACTCGACTGCGTTCCCTGAGGAAACTTATCAACTAATTAAATCAATTTGATTTTTTAATTTCAGTTGATCCAGTCATGAGTTATGCGGTTCACCGCGAATCAACTTTTTTTTTGGGACGTCTTCGAAGATTCGCTGTCATCGGCTCATTTTTTAATATTTCTTAATGAAAATTTCACAGAATACTCTTTAAATGACATATAATTATACTATAACTATACAAATAAATAAATATTAATTGTATCCTTACAAAAAATGATAGAAAATATGCTTTTTTCCCCTCGAATTAACCTTACTACCCCCTTAAATGAGTGTTATAGAATTAAAAACTTATTTAGCATTTTTTGCATTTGTCTATTACTTTAAGTTTTTTAGTCAGATTTTTATTTCAAATATCATAGCAAATATATATAGTTTACAAAAGCCTTTTTTATGCATCATTGCCTGATTGAAAGGGGGGGAAACGAAATAATAATATATCCAAGTATTTTTCAATTGAAAATTGTATTTACTGGTGAATATGAAAACTACGAAATGAATAGACTTTTATGTACGAAAACCATTTAATGATGAAAATTACATTATATATGAGACGATAATTATAGTGTTTTTTCTAACGAAATATTTATACCGCCATTTTTAAAATGGTTTTCTTGTAGCATATAAAAGAAATTTTTCTTCGGGACATTATAAAAGTGATGTTGACTGCGATATTTTTTACTTAATCAAGTTGATTTTGAAATGTCAAAATTATTAAATTTAATCAGTGAAGAAAACAGCAAAAAATTTACGCGTGAGTGGTAAGTGCAGCCTTGAAAATCGATAACAAATCACCTGTCAAACGAAAATGAATGGCAATCTGATTACAGACGAACAACACTGGTCGTGGTAATACCAGGAAATAATCCATAATAGAGTAATCATTGCAAAGCAGAACAAACATATTAAGCGCCAGTGGAGTTTGGATGGGGGGTGGCCAAGTACAGTTCATAAAAGACAGAGTACTGTTCAAAAGTATGCTTAAGTAGCGTGCATTATAATGCTTTATTGTTTTCGTTAATAATGGGATATTTCTGTATGAGTTCAAAAGATCTTCAGAGATAGGAATTCGTTTCTTAATAATTTTATAATTAAAATAAAGAAGAACGTTATAATTTTAAAGTTAGATTGTTTGTTTAATTTCTTGTTATCATATTTATAGTCTTTGTGAATGCCAAATTTATGATGTTGTTAGTGTAGAAACGCTTGTTTTTTCAGGTGGTTGGAAAGAAGCTCTTTTGAAGCAGATTGATGCCGACGTCTTGCCTGCATTTCTTGGGGGAAATCGCACAGATCCGGATGGTAACCCTAACTGTGAAACTTTTGTAAGTAATTCAGCTCTTCCAATAAATCGATCCATCTCAGAGAGTCGGTTCAAGAAGATGAAAGCTAGTTATACAGTTAAAGATAAACATAATAAAGTTATAATAAGTTACATGTATGTTAAAGAAACAAACCGATTACAGTTAATTGTTTGAGGGACTATTTCAGTCACGCGAAAAGCCCCTTTTGCTAATACTAATCTTATGGAAGAAATTTATAAAGATATCTTGGTGGCATTTCAATATTTTTAAATTTCTTTTTTGCATTGGATAGCTCAAATTGATCTGTACAAAGGGCATTTTTTACTTTTATATTTTTATTGAAGGTATTTTTAGGAGGATTCTTTCATTTTCGACAACGGTTCCAAAAATAAAAGTATCCTCATTAAAAACATTTTTAGAAAAAATTGAAAAATTAAAAAAAGACCCTTATACAGATCAATCTTAGCTATTTAGTGCAAATAAATAAGTAAATAGATAAATATTAATAATAATAAAATAACAATAATAAATAAATAAATACAAATATTTAAACACAACCTAGATATCTTTTTTAACTTCTTCCATAGGATTATGATTAGCGAACGGGTTTCTCGATTGACTAAAATAGCCTCTAACGGGCAAACGTAAAACGAGAAATATACCGGGTGTCCCAAAAATGACTGAAGGATTTTAAAATTCAAAAACTTGCAAACGGTGACAGCTATTTAAAAAATTTATGCAGGAGGGTTATGTATAATGCCAGGAGTTTTTTTACCGTAATTTTTTATTTTAGTTCGAATTTCAAACAATAGATGGCGCTGACGGCGATTGAAGGCCATTTCGACGGCGAAACTGACCTTACTCAGCACTGTTCACCTGGCCTTCAATCGTCGTCAGCGCCATCTATAGTTTGAAATTCGAACTAAAATAAAAAATTACGGTAAAAAAACTCCTGGCATTATACATAACCCTCCTGCAAAAATTTTTTAAATAGCTATCACCGTTTGCAAGTTATTGAATTTTAAAATCCATCAGTCATTTTTGGGACACCCGGTATAAATACAAAGTTAATTTTATGTAAGATATATCATTTTATATATTTCTCATATGGCATGGTCCACATTTTTATCAAGATTCAAATAATCTGTATACATAGATTATCAATCAATGAAAAAAATGTCCCTGTGTAAAGCAGATGTTGATATTGGCAACGACATGGACAATAAGTTTATTTTCATAGCAATTTTTTTTCTTTTAAACTTTTAAGCATCAGAGAATTTAAGTGTTTACACCATCAAATAAGAAAAACAAACACTTCAAAACATAATTTCTCTAAAAACTATCCCAATTAGTTATTCTTTATGGTTTTGAAGAAAACAATTAAACATTTTTGTTAATGATCTATCTTTATTGCCAGAAGATTAATCAGTTTGCACTTATGCAATATAAATAATTTTACATTTTATATTTCATAAAGAAGGAAAACTTCATCAAAAATAAATATGGCAGAAATATAAAATAAAATTCGAGCGATATGTAATCAAACTAAGAGCTTAAACGCTATACTCGGAATAAAACGGTTAGTCTATATATTAATTATTTAACAATTTTATCTAGGCACAGGTATACAGACTGTACGTTTTTAATCAATTTCAAAATTTTATTAGAATACAAAATTGATATTTTTCTTCTTAAAATGTTTTTTGGTGACGTTATCAAGATAAAATAATTTTTAATTGTCTTTTATTGCGAGAGACTATTATATCTCATTTTGTATGCTGTTATATCTCATTTACTGTATCTCACCCTAAATGCAGTTCAGAACATATCGCTGAAAAATCGTATACTAAGTAATTTTTTTTCCGAGAGTAGAAATAATTGCAGCAGAAGGAATGAAAGAGATATTTAAAAAGTATATAGACTTGGACTTAACGTCACTGCAGACTTTAATGGGATTAACTTATAGTGGCATGATAACTGGGCTTAATTTTACTAACAAATTATTGGAAGCTATGTTTGAACCCTTTTAAAATGGTGTAAATATTCAATTATTCCAGAAATCTTATTGTTTAAATGTCTTTTGATTTTAATAAATACTTATTTGTTCGAAATGAGAACGACCCTTTGAAATATTACACACTAATATTTCCTATCGCAGCGCCTAGCTTTATCTCAATATTTAATACATGAGCCAGTTACAAAAAGAATATTTGTCTATCGATAATTTAATTCTAAAAAATCGTAATATGCATACAAAGTAAATTTGGCGAAACAATATATTTACACGCTATCATCCTTCTTCATTTTTAACAACCGAAGTTGTATCGAGCTTTTTTCTTTGTTTGAAGCATGAGTGACATAATAGTCCAAGAGCCGAACGCACAAAACCCTAAGTAATCGAACACAAGAAAAATTCCTTTATTTTATAGAAGAATAGTAATAGGGGAACCTAATGATCCATGTCTGCCGGAAGCGAAGTGGTGCATAAGCCAAAAATTAATACCCCTAGTGGTTGACTCATAGACTTAGCATTACGTTTTCCTGCACCCAATTTCCCATGTTTTCTTACTTTTAATTGTACGGCAAAAACAATGTTAAACGTACGAGTGAACCACTAGTGGTATCAATTTTTGGCTTATGCACCACTTCGCTTCCGGC
The DNA here is from genome assembly GCA_964019185.1 of Maratus speculifer. Lineage (NCBI taxonomy): Eukaryota > Metazoa > Arthropoda > Arachnida > Araneae > Salticidae > Maratus > Maratus speculifer. The sequence continues at coordinate 364,306,883 of OZ025291.1, forward strand.
AGACATGGATGATTAGATTCCCCTATTACTCATCTTCCATAAAATAAAGGATTTTTTTCTTGTGCTCGATGACTTAAGGTTTTGTGCGGTAGGCTCTGGCACTATAATGTGACAATATAATTTTCCCCCTCTCTCTCTTTTTTTTCAATTCGCTCGTTTTAAGAATTCTTTTTCTCCGTACCAGCTTATCATTCCTCCAAATCTCTGCAAACGAAAGAGAGAGTGACCTCTGAGCAAAAAGTTGAATAGCCTTGTAATCCAATGACACCGATTGACCTCAGCTCTATCCTTGACATACATGTAACGAGATTTATTTTTGAGACTTTTACGCTTTCTGCTTATAAAACACGTGTTTTTTTATGTCTCGTTCTTTGTATATCTAAATTTATGCGCTTTTAAAAACAGTGTAATTTCATGGGAATAACTCCAAACAATGTTTTATAGTTAATATAATGCAACAATCAATAATTTTATAGATTTGAAATATAACATAAAAGAAAAGATATTAATGATAGACACAAAACCATTAAAAGTTATTTAAATTTATATTTTTACTAGTTTTGGAGAAAAAAGAAATTATTTCGGTATTAATCGCAAAATCATACATGGAGGATTTTTTATGATTTTTTAAATTATGCTTTTGTGTTACAAAATTAATGTTCAATTACATGCTTTTAAGAATTATTTTAGATAAAATGGTAAAAATATTTGAAACATATCTCTTAGAATTCCGACAATTCGCATAACAAATTATTTTTTCAATAATAATAATAATAATAATAATAATAATAATAATAATAATAATAATAATAATAATTTTTATAATAGTTCTTTAAAATAAGAAAACTGAAAGGTTTTTAAGTATTGTAATCAAGATTTTTTTAATACCAAATTTTTGACAGATTTACACAATTTATAGGTCAAAGATTCCCAAAAATATATTTATACAAAAGGTCTATCTGTCCGAGTGCGCGCATTTCTTCTTTGTATAAACGAAAAATATTTGAAATTTTGCATAGAACTGTACCAAAATTTTTATGCATTATTTGGCTATTCCAACAGTATTTCCATAGATTTGATAATAATCTGCCGGAAGGGGATCTGTAATAGCAATTTTTCTCGATTTTTCTTAGGTATATTGTATATTGGCTATTCATAATTCAACAGGCTGTTCGCATCTAGCAAAACTGGCGCTGCTTGATGGAGAGAAATTTGCACCTGTGCACCTTTTTTTTTTATTAATTCAATTCTAATTAGTTTAGGTAACGTTATTCCATCCTTTTAATCTCACTATTACCCATCAGAGCATAATAGGCTGATTTATTTATTTATTTATTTTTATCTATTAAATTATAAGTGTGATCGTTTATGATATTCTATAATAATTAGTAAATTTTTTTTATAGGTTAGAAGTATAAAATGTTTTTATCAATATCTTAAGTATTTATTCATTAATGCGTTGTGTCTTTTACGTGAAAATTTACCCCATGAAGAAAAAAAGAAACCCTATTTGCTCCAATTTCAATTCTATTCATAATAAAACAAACATACTGCCAAATAAAACATCATAACACAATTAACATTTATATACAGGGTTTATTTACAAAGCAATGACAATATAAAATAAAGAAAACAAATATTTACAAAATTATATTCCCAGTTCTCTAATATTTGCATCAGTTTGATCTTGATATTCATACATTATTCCGTCCATTTACAGACCCTTCAGATCAATCATACATATATTAAATATATTATAACCCAAAATCATACTAATTTATGTGTTTTTTTTTTATTTCGACCCTATGGCTGGCAAGAGGCAGTGCATTAATAATTTGAGACAATAATTCAGGCAAAGTGAAGAAAAAGTTTTAAGATACCTTGTATTAGGAGGGAGGCGTTTTGAAGGATGCATACAGAGGTTTTAGGATACTCCGACTATTTCCGACGCATGAGGACCGCTCCTTGTCGTTTCCATACCATCACTATCGGAAGGGCACACTCTTTAGGTACCGGATGCTCCACCGGGATTTTTTTAGTCATCTTCTATCCATCTCCAGAGTCGACTAGGCGGCACAACAAATTTTCTAAGGACTTCACTGGAGTGATCTCTAACAGCTTCTGATCTCTCACCAGATTTTTTTTCTTCCCAGTCCTGATCTGCCTCATTTAAATTTTTTTTATTATAATTTTCGGGTCATTTTCCCTCCTCTTTTTTTTTACTGCGGCGAATCCTCTTTTTTTTTCACCCCCTTTGCCAGAAGATCATTGGCTGGGGTTCCTCTAGTATGGTCCTTCAGTTGTGTCTCATTTCACATCGTGGTAGACTTTTTGAAATTGCTTTCACCATAAATTTGCCTGTCTCCTTTTTTGTTCTTACCAGCCATAAATGTTTGTAGGATTTATACGAGATCATAAAATCATGTGTGGTCTTTTTATTGTCCTTTTCTCTCTCTCTCTTGCTAGAGCCATTTCGCTCCATCATCTTTCCCTCTATCACAAAAAAAATGTTGATTTCAGTCAACATTTTGGTGGTTGTGAAATGCAAGAACCTTCTAGAACAGTTCATCCTTTATGGAGTAATAGTTCATTAATGTTCAGATTCACCTTCAAAGCTCAACCTTTCACTTTGCCTGGAAAAAAATTTTTTAGAGCAAAAGAAACATTTTATATTTACCAAAATATATATAAACTTGTCTCCGAATTTGGAATAATCTTTTAATCCCTACATACCAAAAGAAATTACAAGTGTATTGGCATATTTTCCCTTTTCCTATATTACATAAATTACATATATTATACCGTACATACTTAATGACATATTCATTCAAAATCTTGGTTTACTATACTATATAATAAGAAAGAGAACATAAAAATAAATGTCTAGGATAATCAATATTAAATTCCATATATTTACAAAAATATAAAACAATGTTACATGATAAGACAGATTCTGAATATACATTTTATGCAATTGTGTATTAATGATCACTTGGTATCAGAAACACATATTTCTTAACTTTTCATTTAAATTACACAGTGAGCCATCATTTCATTGGAAATGTATGAATATTTCCAATGAGATTTAAATGGGTGCATACTAATTGTATCATTAACCCTATTCCGAAAGAATCAAATCGCGATTTCCAATTCTCCTAAAATTCATAATACTCTCACGCTTGCTCCTCGTGCTCCGGAGCGGATGAAAACTCTCTTCTCTCATCATCCCTACTTGTATCTGCCTAAGGCCTGGGAATGGGTTTGCTCTGCATCCTTCACCCCCGCGAGAAATCGTGGAAACCCTGTGTCCCCCTGAAGGTCAGAGTCAGGAAACCGGATTTTCTTTCTTTTTTTATATAATTTTCTCTATTTATTTATTTTGATTTATAAATATTTAATTTTATTTATCTGTAATTTTTTTTTATATATCTATCTATCTATATATATATAGATATATATATGGAAAGGGGGGAATCTTGTGCTAAACACTTATTTTAATTTATACATATTATGTGTAATTTTTTTTTTCAATTTTCTTCTTCATCCTCTGAACTTTGATCAGCTAACTGATCTTCTGAGTTTATGTCTGGTGTAGCCAATTTGGGTGCATATAAGAGATCTATGTTCCTCCTTATCGGACGGGAATATTTACCTGAGAGATCCTTCAATACGTAATTATTGTTGCGTACTTTTTTAATTACTTTAAAGGGTCCCTCAAATTTGTTGGACAGAGCACCCGGATTTATGGCTTTTAAATAGACTATCTGTCTCACATTTAGAGTAATAACGTTTTGCAAATTTTCCTCCTTTGCATACTCGTCTTGCATTCTCGCCTGATTTGCCAAAGCTTGTTGTTCCGCTTCTGTATTGTGTTCTTGTAACATCGCCTTGGCGACAAACACAGCCCACGCCAATTATACGCCAATCGGCAATTTACTGTAACCCTGCTCACGTGTTGTGTGACGCAGTGGATTGAGAGAAACAGTCTCTTAGCAACAAGCTCTAATGCTGCATCAAGCAGCGACTCTTAAAAAAATAAACATTCCATTAAATTTACAGTCTACTTGCTTTTTCTTTTTAGTTTTTCTTTTTAATTTAGTACACCTCCGTACATTTGGTCCTAGCGACCCGGAGGTATGAACGAGCCAGTGTCTTTTCTATTGAATTAAATATTGAATTTATCGAATTTCATCAACAAGATGAATAATGTCGGAAAGTGAAATAACATCATTAAACAGAAGGCGAGGGAATATCAAGGCCCAAGTCACTAGAATATTTAACACAACGGATGGAAAAACATTTAATTTATCTGAATGGAAAGCCCACCTGGACTTACTGTCGAAAACAGAAGAAAAGTTTGAAGCTCTTAAACTAGAATATTATAGAATAATAGAGGAAGAAAAGTTGGAAGAAACCGAAAAAATCCTCTCGCAACTGGACGAAGATATTCTAAAACTAGAGGTAAGCTTAAAATCCTCTATTAATGCTTATTATGAAAATACTGATTCTAATAAAAAATCTATTGAACAGGACCAAGCTAAAACGTCTAGCATTAAGCTACCTAGGGTCATATTGCCGGTTTTTAGTGGCAGAATTGAAGAATGGTCCGTATTTAAAAGTACATTTAACGAGCTTATTAATGATAATTCAAATTTAAAAGATAATGAAAAATTATTTTATTTGCGTTCTGCTTTGACTGGTGAAGCGAGGAGTTTGCTTACACCAGATGAAAATTATGTTTCACTTTTCAATGCGTTAGAACAAAGATACGAGAATAAAAGAGTTATGGTAGATTGTCATATAAAGAATATTTTAAATCTTTGTGTAATTAAACAGGAATCCGCTAAGGATCTCCGCATTTTATTGGATAACGTGCAGAAAAATTTAAGGGCTTTAAAGATCTTAAAGTATGATAGAGATAATTTCTCGAACGCAATTTTGCTGAATATTATTCTAAATAAACTAGATAACAAAACTCGTAAACAATATGAACTAACATTAAAGGATAATGAAGTGCCTAATTTTGATGAATTTTTAGAATTTCTTGAGCGAAGATGTCAAATCTTAAATAGTATAAGTTCTAATGTATCCTCTAAATATACTGCAAAATCCTTATTCATAAAAACAAGCAAACCTCAAAGTAAATGTTGCGTAATTTGTAAAACCGAAAACCACCCCTTATATCATTGTGTTAAATATAAAAATATGAAGTTAAGTGAGCGAATTAACCTTGTTAAGAAAAATAAACTTTGCTTCAATTGTTTAAGTTCAGCCCACCTCATTAATTATTGTAATTCAAAAAGCACTTGTCATGTTTGCAAGAGCGCAAGCCATCATTCATCATTACATAATTATACAACACCAGTAAACAATCCTATAAACAATCTCCCAATACATGAAACAATAAATAGCAATTTTGTTTCGGAAGATTTATCACAAAACGAAACTACTGCTCATTCATTTTTTTCATATGAAAATGATAATAATAAATCTGTTTTAATTAGCACTGCAATAATTTATTTGACAGATGTAAATGGCATCAAAATTCCTTTCAGGGCAATATTAGATTCCGCATCTCAGAATTGTTTTTGTACATTTAAAGCAGCACAAATATTAGGCTTGAAAAAGGAGAAAATAAATATTCCTGTAAGTGGAATAAATAAATTGCCTATTTACATTAAATCTAGAATCAAATCAAAGTTGTCAAATAAAATGAATAGTGCCAGTTATGATATTGAGTTATTAATCGTTCCAAACATTTGTGACTTCACGCCCTCGAAAAAGATAAACATATCAGATTTAAAAATTCCAGCAAATATTTGTTTAGCGGATAAAAAATTTAACATTCCAAGCAGTGTGGAGATAATTATCGGTGCTGAACTGTATTTTTCTCTTTTAAATGAAGAAAAAATAAAGTTAGGCAATAATTTATATTTGCAATCAAGTATTTTCGGTTACATTGTATCTGGTTGTATTTATGACAAAACAGTAAATAATAATAATACTAATTATTGTTTCTTAACAAAAAATCTTGATTTACTTAATGACACTTTGAAGTCTTTTTGGGAAATTGAAGAAGTGCAAAATTTAAAACCCTGTAACAGCGAGGAATTAGAATATTGTAATGATCACTTCGATAAAACGCACTTCAGAAAACCGGATGGTAGGTTTGTGGTCACGATGCCGTTTAAACCACAGGTTTTAGAACCCGATTTGGGAAATTCCAAAATTCTTGCTTTGAAAAGATTAAACTCTCTGTGGCAACGTTTAGATCGAGATCCTGTTATGAAAAATTTATACACAGAATTTATTAAAGAATATAGAGATTTAAATCACATGCATGAAATAAAAGAAAACACGAACTTTAATGATGGCTATTACTTACCACATCACGGCATTTTACGACCCTCTAGTAAAACCACAAAACTACGCGTCGTTTTTGACGCTAGTGCCAAGTCAACCAACGGAAAATCTTTGAATGATTTATTATGTAAGGGTGGAGTTCTGCAAGATGATCTTTTTTCGATATTAATTAGATTTAGAAAGCATATTTATGCTTTTACTGCGGATATTAAACAAATGTTTAGGATGATAGAAATAAATCCATCCCAGTACAAATATTTAAAAATTTTGTGGAAAGACAGTATGTCATCCCCGGTTAAGGTATTTCAGCTAACAACAGTTTCGTATGGAACATCTTGTGCTCCCTACTTAGCCACCAAAGTATTACAACAATTAGCTCTAGATGAGAAAAAGGAATTCCCGTTAGCATCGAAAATTGTTTTGAAGGACTTTTATATGGATGATTGCCTATCGGGCTCATCCAATTTAGAAGAATTCAGATTAATGAAATCGCAATTAACTGAACTCCTCCTAAAGGGAGGGATGGTTTTACACAAATGGTGTACCAATGAGGTCCAATCTACTGATAATCACATGTTTCCCCTGGACAGAAATTCTGAAGAAATAACTGTTAAAACATTAGGGATGTTGTGGAACAGTTTCAATGATACGTTTAGGTATAAAGTTAATATCAACACAAAGAGTGATTTCACAAAAAGAGATGTACTTTCGCAAATTGCCCGCATTTATGATCCTCTCGGTCTCTTAGGGCCAGTGATTGCTAAAGCAAAAATATTCATGCAGGAGCTATGGCTTCTTAAAATAGAGTGGAATGAGAAGCTGCCCTCTCATGTTGCCAAACAATGGGAAACCTTCCTCGAAAGTCTTAAAGAACTGGAATCCATTGAATTACCAAGATGCTTCCTAGCTGTGAACCAATCAGTGGTGCTAAATGGTTTCGCAGATGTGTCTTCCAAGGCTTATGGCGCAGTGATATACATGCAAACATCTAATTCTAGTGAAACCATCAGTTACTTATTATGTAGTAAATCCCGCGTGTGTCCAACCAAAGTAATAACAGTGCCACGTCTCGAACTGTCAGCATGTCTTCTTCTGGCTAAACTCACTAACAAGGTCTTAAATTCATTAGACAAACAAGTAGCTTCAGTCAATTTGTTTTCTGATTCAACTATTGCTTTAGCTTGGATAGACACTGCTCCTCATCTCCTGAAAACGTTTGTGGGAAACCGCGTTGTGCAAATTAAGGAACAAACTAAGAACTTTCCATGGTTTCATATTCCGCCAGAACACAATCCAGCTGACTTGATATCAAGAGGTGCAAGTGTGGAAAACCTGTCTTCTAACCAGTTGTGGTGGCATGGCCCGCCTCTTTCAATTCTTGAAGAAACAATAGCAAAAACTGACTCTAATATAAGTGACATTAAAGATGAACATTATTCTAGTGAGCTTAAAGCTCCCAGCAACTTGACATTCGCTATTCATAATGACTCTAATTTCTGTGATAATTTAATTAATCTTAGCAATAATTTCCAAAAATTAATTAGAATTTTAGCTTATATTTTCAGATTCATACATAAATGTAAAAAAGCAACATCTGCAACCGGCCCTCTGTTGCTGGAGGAATTAAGAAAGGCAGAGGTTTATTTAATAAAAAATGAACAGGTAAAGTATTTCAAAAATGAAATTTCGGCCCTACAAGCGGGATCTTCGGTTCATCGCGCAAGTAAGTTAAAATTCTTAAATCCCTTTTTAGATGGAGATAGCTTATTGAGGGTGGGAGGAAGACTAGCAAAATCAAATTTGAATTTTGATCATAAACACCCCATTATACTTCCGGCGAGCTGTCGCTTGACGAAACTAATTTTTCAATATTATCATAAACGAGATTTTCATGTAGGACCCCAAGCTCTTTTGAACACTGTGCGTCAAAAATATTGGCCTCTCGGTGGCAGAAATATTGCGCGTAAAATTGTACATGAGTGTTTACAATGCTTTAAAATTAAACCTATAACGGCTAGTCAAATGATGGGGGATCTCCCTCCTGAAAGAATAGTGCCCAGTTCCCCATTTTCAAATGTGGGATTAGATTTAAGTGGGCCTTTTGAAATAAAATATAAAGGTCAAAGAAAGGGTACTTTTCAGAAAATCTATGTTGCCATATTTGTATGTATGGTCACTAAAGCTGTGCACTTGGATTTTGTCTCAGATTTGACATCCGAGGCTATTATAGCGACTCTAAAAAGATTCTTCGCTCGTCGTGGGAAAAGCTCTGTAATCTTTAGCGACAATGCTACAAATTTCGTTGGGGCTTCAGCAGAACTAAAACATTTACGTAGACTTGTTACGAGTGATGAAGTTTCGAACTTTTTAGCTTCTGAAGGTATTAACTGGAAGTTCTCCCCTCCTAGGGCGCCAAATTTTGGTGGCCTTTGGGAGGCAGGAGTCAAATCTTTCAAATACCACTTAAAAAGAGCTGTGGGTTCAGCTCATCTCACGATCGAGGAATTCCTGACAGTTATCACACAGATAGAGGCTATTTTAAATTCGCGACCGCTTTGTCCTTTGTCAACAGATCCTGACGATCTTCAGGTGTTGACTCCTGGTCACTTCCTCATAGGAAAGCCTCTTAATTTAATTCCAGAACCCAATTTAAGTGAGGTCAAAGATAATTTGCTAAATAAATGGCAAAAGACTAAAAAATTAACGCAGTTAATATGGAAACGTTGGCAGAATAATTATCTGAGCCAGTTACAAGAAAGAAACAAGTGGCTATTTAAAAAGCTGTAAAGAACTTAAATCTGAGAACTAAAGTCCTAAGCCTGCGATAGATGGCGCTACTCGTCCTAAGAGAAAGGAAAGAACATTCCAAAATAGAACAAGTTTTCAGTTGAGAGCGGGAGTTTGGAGTTATTGTGTAGTAAGATGGTGCAGCGTTGTTTCTGGTTTGTTCTGGGATGTGTTATATAAAAAATGTTATTCTATTTTTTTGTTAATTTGTGTCGTACTCGTCCACGTGTGTGTTTATGTGAGAAATAAATTTTAAAAAGACAAAAATGAGTTCTCACTCGTCTCGACGTCTGCAGTTCTTCATCAATTCTACCTTGTTTTCTTACAAAGCCTAATATTCTGCCAGGAATGCTAGTTTTGCTTAAGGACTCGCAATTACCCATTTGCACTTGGTCACTAGGCCGCATTAATAAGGTTTTCCCAGGCGCGGACGGGATAGTCAGGGTAGTTGAAGTTCGTACCGCTAAGGGTAATTTTAAACGACCTATTTCAAAAATAAGTATATTACCCATTGAGGGCAACATCATAGATCCTAAACTTTAAATGTGCTTTATTATGTATTAATTTTTCATGTATTATTTGTGTTTATTTATTTTATTTATTTATTTTTGCTTATAATCTGTATCATGTTGTGTTATTACTTGTATTGCATATGTATCTTGAAATATAAAAATATTTCAACGCCGGGCGGGATGTTCCGCTTCTGTATTGTGTTCTTGTAACATCGCCTTGGCGACAAACACAGCCCACGCCAATTATACGCCAATCGGCAATTTACTGTAACCCTGCTCACGTGTTGTGTGACGCAGTGGATTGAGAGAAACAGTCTCTTAGCAACAAGCTCTAATGCTGCATCAAGCAGCGACTCTTAAAAAAATAAACATTCCATTAAATTTACAGTCTACTTGCTTTTTCTTTTTAGTTTTTCTTTTTAATTTAGTACACCTCCGTACACTTGTAATTTAATTTCTTTAATGTGATCCAATCTTTGTTTGACATATTTTTTTGTGACGATCTCCGCTGTTGGCATATGTGCTGTGAATGGAGTTCTGAGTTTTCTTGCGAAGAAAATGAGAGCAGGAGCGAAGCCTAAAGCTCTATGAATTGCATTGTTGTACTGTAACTTAAAAAAGTCCAATCTGATATCCCATTCCGTTGTTTTTTTTGACATAGCGATTAAGGAACTTTTTAATATGCGATTTATTGTCTCCGCTATTGAATTCGCTTTCGCACGGTACACGCTCGTGAAATGTAAGTCTATATTCAATGATTGCGCATACTCTTTTACCAATTGACTTCGAAAGTATTTAGCGTTATCAAAATAGATAACCTTCGCCAATCCGAAAGTACTGAAATATTTATTCAGTGCTCCTAAAATAGTTTGTGCTTCTACGTTCCGTAGAGCGACTGCCTCTAAAAATCTCGAGGTTGCATCTGTGATTGTTAGGATAAATTTGTTTTTGCGTACCGAAAACGTGAGTGGCCCACAGACATCAACATGCAGCGTGCTCCCCACCTCGTAATCTTTAATTATTCTTTGTACTGGCATTTTTATAGTTTTGTGAGGTTTAGCTGTTTGGCATGCCGTGCAATTAGCACAAAAAGTTTTTATGTCTTTGTACATTCCATGCCAGAATATTCTAGTTTTGATAGCCGCATAAGTTTTAGTGAATCCGAAGTGCGGTGTATGCGCATCTTCCATTATCGCTATCTTAAGTGAGTCTGGAGCAATTAATAACTCCGTTTTATCTTTTCCTGGTTTTAGGATTAACATTTTATCTTTATTCAATACATATCGTTTTGTATTTCTGTTATGTTGTCCTTTATCTATTTTATCTATAATTTTCTTTAATTTTTCATCTGCGTACTGTTTAGCTTTGATGTTTTCATCAGATAAGGCTGTGTTTACTTGAAATAAATTGTTACGCAGATTTGTGTCTGTTTCGATTGTGTTTAATAATCGTGAGCAAAAATCGGCAGGGTTGAGTTTACCCTCTATAAATTCAAATTCAAAATTATATTCTGACAAATTCGCCATCCATCTTTTTACAATATCTGATTGATTTTCCAGGTGCAGATGTTGTGTAATAGGCTTCGAATCCGTTAAAATTTTGAATTGCCTACCCCATAAAATATGCTTGAAATGATTTACTGATTCGTGTATAGCTAGTAACTCAAATTTTATACTAGGATAGCTTTTCTCTGGTTCCTTTAGTTTTCGAGCAAAAAATTCAATCGGCAATAAAAATCCGTCTTTCTCTTGTGCTAAAATTGAAGATATTGCCACTTTCGAGGCATCACAGATCAAGAGAAACTCCTTGTTAAAATCAGGAGGTCTAAGTGTAGGATTGTTTACTATCGCTTCTTGAATATTTTTAAACGCTTGCTCTTGTTCCTCACCCCATTTAAATTTAATTTTCTCCTTTGTTAATTCTACTAGAGGATGTACAATCTCTGCATAGTTTCGGATTAATGTTCTAAAATAGTTAGCCAGCCCTAGTAGCGATTTGACCCCTTTTTTTGTTTTCGGACGAATCAGGTTCTTTATTTTATCAATGTTTTTTTTTGCTGGGAAGTATCCCAATTGGTTCAGTTGGAAGCCCAGGAATTCTATATCTGTCTTGCATATTTGCATTTTAGATGGCTCAATTGTTAAGTTGTGATTTATTAAAGTTTGTAAAACTTGCTCTAATAACTGGAGCATTTCGTCGATGCTGTTACTTCCTATAACCACATCATCCATGAAAAATTGTACCTTTGTTTTATCGAAATGTCCCAATACTTTTTCTATTAATTCCGCAAAATATGCGCTACTATTTTTAGTTCCGAATGCCATCCTTAAAGGGTTATACTTTCCATCCTCTGTAATAAACGCTAATTTCTGTCTATCTTCTGGTCTTAGCATAATTTGGAAGAAGGCGCTATGTAGGTCTAGAACCGTATAAATTTTTTTTCCGCTTATAAGATACAAAATCTCTTTGATATCAGGTATAAGATAGCTGTATGTTTGTAATATTTGATTAAATAATCTGTAGTCTATTGCCATTCTGTATTTCGCTTCTTTTTCCTTATCTTTTATATATATATATATTTTTTTTTTTTACAAAGATAACGGGGAAGGCGTAATGCGAATTTGACCTTTCTATAATTTTTGCTTTTAATAAATCTTGTATTTCTTTCTTTGCATACTGCCTAACAGTTTGGGGAATTTTATAGGGTTTAGTTTGAATGGGGTACTCATGATTTAAATTAAACCTGGGACTAACTAAATTCGTTTGTCCTAGTGTTGCATAAGATTTAGAAAATGCATGTGCCTTCGTTAGTAGCAGTGTTTTTTTTTTTTTTTTTTTTTTTTTTTTTTGTAACTCTTCCGACAAATGTGCGACGTCAAAATCTTTCACGCTTAATTCTGCCTTTCTTAATTTTCTGACTTCCTCAATATTCAAATTATTAATTTCATATATTTTGCCTTTCTCGATATTGTCTGATGTTGTGTCTTGTTTGTATTGTATATTGTTATTTATTTTTCCTATATTCATTCCTTTATTTAATTTTATTCCTTTCCCGGTGTTATTTGTTGTGATAATGTTTATTTTATTGTTTTTTTGTACCTCATGTATGGAGGTTTCAAATTCAAATTCGGAAGTATGTTTGAGTTTTTCTAATAGTATTACTTCCTGTTCTTTGATAGCTTCATCACATTGTAAATTTACAAGTCTTTTGGAGTGTGCATTTATAAAAATATTCGCGACCGTTTTTGCATACATATTTCTTTTTTTGATAGATTTTGACTGTATTTCGCTATTCTCGTTATTATTGTTCTCTCCTTGAGATTTTGGAGTGTTGTTGTCTGGTCTGTTTTCTGAACTTAAAGTCAAATTGTTAACCTGCAACGTAGGATCTTTTTCTGGCACGTTTAATTTAATTTTTATGTGTTTGAAATTTTAAGTTTTATTTTTAAAATCCAAAACCATGTTGTTACCCCTTAAATAATCGTAACCTAGAAGTATTTGGTATCTTCTACCAAAGTATTTATTAGTAACATAAAATGTCCCAGTGGTATAAGTACCCTGTAATCTAAAAGCTAGTTTAATACATTGTTTAAAATAAATTTTGGAATTTGTTAATGTTTGAATTTGTATTTGGTTGCCTAAGTATTTAAACTTAATATTTTCTTCTTTTAATTTGTCGAAAATGATTGGTGACATTAAAGACACAGCTGCTCCGCTGTCACACAAAGCTTTAACTTTTATATTTTTTATTTCTAAATTTATCATGGGTAGGACTTCTTCCGTTACATTTGTAACGCTCGCAATTATTCCATTTTCCCGAAAGTACCCGTTATTTCGAGACTCACACGGGTTATTGGACCAGTGTTCATTATTCGTGAGTCTCTCATTTAGTTTTCCGGGTCCTGCCTTTTTCCCTGTCCTCTTCTGTATGAACTTTTTTTTCATTTCCCTTATGCTTGGTATCCCTGTTACCTGCATTTGAGTTTTCCTGTCGTTCATAATTTTCCTTGTGGTTATTTCTCACATCGTTGTGGTAACCTCCCCTTCCACGACCTCGTGGATGTTGTATGTACCCCTGTGTATTGTAATAATACGTATGTGGATGTTGAGTAAACATAGGAGGAGGAGGGGCATAAAAGTAAGAGGCATCATAATTGGGATCATAGTTATAAAATTCATTATTCTTTGCATTCGGTTGATAATATCTCGTTCGAAAACCTTCCTGTTGTTTAAAATTGCCTCCGTAAGGTCTTGTTTGTGGATTATTAAATCCGTTATTATTTTGATATATGTTTCCTCTATAGCCCGAATTGATCTTTTTATGTTTGTCTTTGTACCAACAATCTTGCGTATCGTGAGTATCCTTTTTACAAAATTCGCAGTATTTATTAACTTTCTCTGTTCTTTCCTCTACCCTTAATTTTAAGTTATTGATTTCCGTTACTAGAGTTCTTATTTGCTCTGTACTTTCCGAGCTTAATTTATCTAGCTTGTGTAAAATGTCTGCTTCTCGGGAGGCAGAGAATGTATTTATTTCCTGCATATTCGTTTGTGCGTACGCTTCCTCCAGTTTTAAAGCTACTTTACAAGCTTCATCGAAAGTTTCTGGCGTATTTTTTCTTACTTCTAGACTTATGTCTGCTCTTATCGCATCTAAAAATCTAGCTAATTTCATCTGATCTAAAAATCTGGAATTATTTTGTTCATTCAGGCCCTGACCACTCTTCTTTATGTATAAATTCGCTGTAGCGTTGAATTCTGTGATGAAATCAGATATACTTTGATCTGGTTTTTGCTTCAAACTGAAGAATAAATTTTGAGTACTACTAAAATTACATTTTACCGAAAATAGTTCCCTTAACTTATCCTTAAATTTTTTTAAGTCAGTTTCCAAAAACACCGATTCATCCTGCATAAGTCTTTCTCTCGCCGGTCCCGTAATTTTGGCTTTTAAGATTGTTAATTTATGAGCATTGTTATATGCAGTTTGATCTATTAGATTATCAAACTGGAGTAGAAAGTAATTAATATTATTTTCCTTTTTATTATCAAATGGATATATAAATCCAACTAGTTGTTCTGGCGTAGGAGCTGTCATACTGAATTCTATATTTATTTCTTCCTCAGAAGTATCACAACTCTCTGTATTTTTGTTATTTTTGTTTGTGTTTAGTAAAATGTTATTATTACTCTCTACAACTAATTGCTTTTTTGCGTTCTGGTTTTTACCCCACTTCTTCCTGTGCTCTCCCTATGAGTTTTTCTTTTGCCACCCCTACTCATTAAATCCCACCTTGAATAAGCATATGAATTTCTTAATAATTATCAAGCATTTATCCAATAAATTTTGTTCCCCTAACATTCAATTACAATAAAATTATCAATTCAATTAAATAATATCAATAATACAATTCAATAAAACTTTCAAATATTATTGGAAAATATGCCAATTTTCATCTAAGTGACCTCTTGCCTGCCGTTGTATCCAATGTTTATAATACACAAATTCACCGTATGTTTTATGGCAGTATGTGCCCCAGTTTAATAACTATCTTATTCTAAACAGCAATCATATGTTTATAAACTTTTTTTTTTATTACACAGGTATTAATTACATTTATTTTTTATATAATTTGAGAGCTGAGTAAATTAACATAATATTGAAATAACCTAAGTCCGAAATTTTAATTATTTAAATTAAATTTATTAAACTAAATAATTAAGGGAATTGGTTGCGGCACCATATAGGTAAATAATGAGATGATGGAGAGAAATTTGCACCTGTGCACCTTTTTTTTATTAATTCAATTCTAATTAGTTTAGGTAACGTTATTCCATCCTTTTAATCTCACTATTACCCATCAGAGCATAATAGGCTGATTTATTTATTTATTTATTTTTATCTATTAAATTATAAGTGTGATCGTTTATGATCTTCTAGGTAAATTTTTTTTATAGGTTAGAAGTATAAAATGTTTTTATCAATATCTTAATTATTTATTCATTAATGCGTTGTGTCTTTTACGTGAAAATTTACCCTATGAAGAAAAAAAGAAACCCTATTTGCTCCAATTTCAATTCTATTCATAATAAAACAAACATACTGCCAAATAAAACATCATAACACAATTAACATTTATATACAGGGTTTATTTACAAAGCAATGACAATATAAAATAAAGAAAATAAATATTTACAAAATTATATTCCCAGTTCTCTAATATTTGCATCAGTTTGATCTTGATATTCATACATTATTCCGTCCATTTACAGACCCTTCAGATCAATCATACATATATTAAATATATTATAACCCAAAATCATACTAATTTATGTGTTTTTTTTTTATTTCGACCCTATGGCTGGCAAGAGGCAGTGCATTAATAATTTGAGACAATAATTCAGGCAAAGTGAAGAAAAAGTTTTAAGATACCTTGTATTAGGAGGGAGGCGTTTTGAAGGATGCATACAGAGGTTTTAGGATACTCCGACTATTTCCGACGCATGAGGACCGCTCCTTGTCGTTTCCATACCATCACTATCGGAAGGGCACACTCTTTACGTACCGGATGCTCCACCGGGATTTTTTTAGTCATCTTCTATCCATCTCCAGAGTCGACTAGGCGGCACAACAAATTTTCTTAGGACTTCACTGGAGTGATCTCTAACAGCTTCTGATCTCTCACCAGATTTTTTTTCTTCCCAGTCCTGATCTGCTTCATTTAAATTTTTTTTATTATAATTTTCGGGTCATTTTCCCTCCTCTTTTTTTTTACTGCGGCGAATCCTCTTTTTTTTCACCCCCTTTGCCAGAAGATCATTGGCTGGGGTTCCTCTAGTATGGTCCTTCAGTTGTGTCTCATTTCACATCGTGGGAGACTTTTTGAAATTGCTTTCACCATAAATTTGCCTGTCTCCTTTTTTGTTCTTACCAGCCATAAATGTTTGTAGGATTTATACTAGATCATAAAATCATGTGTGGTCTTTTTATTGTCCTTTTCTCTCTCTCTCTTGCTAGAGCCATTTCGCTCCATCACTGCTCAAGTAGTTGATGCATAACAAAATAATGAAAAACATTGATTTTATTAAATACTCCTGAAACCCGCGGCTTTGCTCGCATAAATAGTTGAAATATACCAAGTAATATTTATATTCCTAATTTTCATTTGAAGAAATTATGCTTTTCTAAATAAAAATTACCAATAAGTTCACAGTTTGACTAAACTACATTATTACGCTCCATTAGGAAGAAATGAGAGTAATATTAATAAGATGAATTAAGACGAATTCTAAATAAATGATAATTTAGAAAGTACTTTGAAATTTTTAATAAACAATTTACATTACTTGAAAAAAGTGTTACAAAAGAAAGTTTTTTTTCTAGTAATATAAATTGTTTATCAAAATGTTTATATAAATGGTGAAATTCTTAAAGTCTTGTGATTTAAAAATATAATGGATTTAATAAACTTTATATCAAAGTACTTTAAAGCTTTCTATGCTCATTGTTCCACGTAGGCAGACGATACCGTGCTACCTAAATTAAAATCTCAGTGTTCAGAAAGTGAAAAGAAGTGAATTGTTTTTTTTTCTGTTTTTATTCCAAAGTTGTGTTTGAGATAATGCAGACGATAATGCAGCAGTGAGCTGCTAGTGAGTGTTATTCTTTTAATAAAGAGTGTTTTTAAAGAACCATGGAATAATTTGTGGAATAATTTGTGTAGTGTGTGCATTAATAATTAACACTCATTTCACCTGCTCATTTCAGTAATCATTTGAAGTTTGGAAGTTTTTAAAAACATTTCATAGTGTTATTCAAATCTTAAATTAACCATCTCTTAAAATTCCAAGCTTCTTGTCTAACAGTCTGCCAACTCTCTGGTGGTTGTAGCACTAACATAAAATGACTATGTTGAAACAGAAACTATTACCATTAATTTGATACCAGTAATTTTGAAATCAGTTTAATATTTTTAATATTCCATAGAAAAAGTAAATTTTCTTAGGACATATTCAAATCTCAAATTAAGCATCATGTCAAATTCTAAGCCAATTTATAAATGTTTGACTCTTTGGTATCACAAAAAACGCAATTTTGACAAAATTGTTTTTACTCTGCAATTCTCAGATAGTAGTGACAACAACATAAAATATAGCTTATGTTGTAGCTGTTACTGTCACATTCGACTTGAAAACATTACTTTTGGTTTGATAATTCTTGAGATTCAATAAAAATCGCAGCTTAGAACGTTTTTGGAACGTTTTTCGATCATTTCTACATTTTTTAAATTTCGAATGTTTTAGTAAACGCTTTGAATGATAATTTATAGCTTGGAAGTACAATGCTTAATTTTAAGTTGATAGCCCCTACAGTGTAAAAAAATCGCAATTTAGGACATTTTGCGCTCCTGCAATGCCCATGTGGTAGTAACATCGACATGAAACAGACCCTATCTAAGAGCGAAGACTGGCACCATAAATTTCTAATCATTACTTTTGAAATCAGTTTGATATTTCCCGAGATTGCGTAGATATCGACATTTAGAACGCTTTTCTCGCATTTTCACTCCTTTTAAATTTAGATTTTTTTTAAATCTTAAAAATCATTTATATTTAATAAGTAACTACCATGCCAAATGTATCTAATATCTTCAGTAACACAAAAATCGCATTTTTAGAACTTTTTGCTCTTGAAAATTTATTAGGGTAAAGGCATCGACATAAAATATAGCGTATGATGGAGAAAGGACTATCACTATCATTTTCACACTATTGTTTTTGAAATCAGTCCGGTACTTCCTGGAATTGTGTTGAAATCGCCATTTAGAATATTTTTAGAACGATATATAGAATATTTTTAACACATTTTATGGTATCTGGTTATATTGATTAAAACTGAAGATAAAAGACCTAAATATATTATAAATATACTCTATCTAAAGTATAGGGTCTACTCTACTATCTACTATCTACTCTATATAAAGTATACTCTATCTAAAGTTCGGGATCCCTCCCGGAGCAATGAGATGGTTCTCCCGGAAGATTTGAGATTTTGTGCTTTCAATGGTAAAAAAGTGCAATCCCTCCCGGAACTCTAAAGTGTTCCTAGCCAGACCTACAGAAATCACTCCCGAAGAAAAGTGTCTGAATTTAATACTGAGTGTAATACCTGGAATTGAAGTGTTTGTAGAGTAAAAAATGCCTTAAAATGATACTGTGCGTTTGGTAATTTCAGACATTGATCGAGCACTGAATGAAGGAAGGGAAAAACAAGAATAACGTAGAAAAATATCATTGAATAGTTAATGAAGTCTATAAGTTAAGTAATGTTATTGCCCTTTACAGGAAGAAATGGAAAAGAACTTTCAAAAATGCGCTTATTGGCCGAGAAAATCTACTACTTAGTGGAAATTGCTAAGGATAATGATTACTTAAAATTTTGACACCGTCATAAGTTTATTTCAAAGACGTGGAACTTTTATGTGTAAAAAAAATCAAACAATAAAGACGGGTATAAGGAAAGAAGAGTGTATAAGTAAAGAGAATGTGTTCCCCTTTTTTATATTTCCACAAAATGTTATATTTTAAATTGATTTTAAAGTTAAAATTTTTACAATTTCAAAAACTGATTACGATACATAAATTTTTGAAGTCACTCTTTATATTTTTAGTTATATCTTTAAATAAATTTAAAATGCTAGAGAAATACTGTTAAATTTTTATTTACACCTGAATTTCTTCAAATGCAATTTGATGGATTGTAAAATTATTATCTCATATTTTACAGATACATCATGGTGGTAAAGTTCCAGCAAAATATTTCCTAACGAAAGAGCAAAGATTCTTCAAAGATATGACCAGCGTTCAAAAAATAAATGTACCACAGATGACAAAGAAGGAAGTGTATGTGGATGTGAAAGAACAAGGTTCGCGTATTGAATGGGCATTCCAAACCGTGAGTAAAGATATCGGGTTCGGATTATTTTATCAAGAAGCTGAAAACGAATTGACGGAAATACTTCCCATTTTGAAATTTGATACTTCAGATGGTACAGAGACGGGATCTTATAAATGCCAAAAAGCAGGAACATGTAAGGATTTTTTTTCTTTTCTTAACCTTTTCAAACCTTAGAATTTATTTAATTTATTTATGTACTGTTTTTAAATTTCAGTTTTGGATTTATAACAAACTGATAACTAAGAAAGATTGAACAATGAAAAAAAAATATTTTTGAACATAAAATTTGATGATACATTTGAACGCAAAAATAACATTTTATGACAACATCTTAGGAATTTTTTATTTTATTTTACTTTTCTGCATTGCAAAAACATTGCAAAACATAAAATAATTATATTTAATATTTTTTACCTACTAATGGATTTTGCAAATGGTGTCTTAACGCACAATGAAATTATTTATGTTTTCATTCCTTTACATTTCGTAACATTACATGCTGGAAGCCCTTTTTATATAACACGTAGCTCTCTGATATTTTGTTTAGATGTGCTGTCTGTTAGTATCCATTCACAACAATTTCTCTTTTTACAACAGTATTTATATGTATGAAAAAAAATTGTAAAGAGGTGTATCCTATAGGATACATAGGGCCTGAAGAGGTTAAATACGTATGAACATTATATTAAACATAAATACATATGTAATTATATTCATCTATATATTTAAAATATATGCAGTCAAAACTATGCTAACCTTTTGTATCATCACTTTTTATACCAGTAACATACCCAAAAGTCAATATTATATATATAGTGGGTTATAAGGCCGATTTAATTTTCTGCTATTACTTCTCAACACAGCAGTTATTATAAATCGATCCTAAAATTCTCAACAGACACCATTACTAAATTAATTTTTCATGCCAAAATTTTATTTATCATCGTCATTATTGATAAAATGAGTTTCGTAAATTTTGTAAAACTAAAAAAGATTAGAATGCGTCTCAAAACAGATTATTTACAAAAGCAAATTTGTATATTTTATAATTTTTTTTATTAGAAATTTGAAAATATTTATGAGAAATGTACCTTCTATTGCTGATGGGAAAAAAAATACCTTTTAATCAATATATTTTTAATCTTTATGTTTTATTTATTCAATTATTTATTTTGTTATTTTTACATGCTTAGAATGGCGTATTCTCAGTACATATTTTTAAATGGGAGTGTTGAATCTTAAAGGGTTAACACGTAAATTGCAAAATTCTCTTTAATATATATTCAATCGATAGGTGGTTAATTTTATAAATAGAAGAAATTAATATCTAATTAAGTATATTCGATAATGTTTTTCAATAAGGGTGATTTTTATTGTAATTTTCACAAAAATTTTTCATTGAAATGATAATTTATCCAGTTATTGAGTTACCCTATTATATAATTCTTTTAAATGAAATACGTATTCTTTTGAAAATATAATATTTTACGTATGACTATAACTAGAGCCTTCCTTTATAGGAATCTATATGAATGTTGTGATACAAAACATCGTGAATAAGAAAAAAAAAATCGTGCATTATATTTTTAAAAACGACAAAATTTAGTGTAATTTCATGAAATTATGGTACCTAAATTTCATTTACAAATGTTCAGATTACTTCGAAGTAAATTTAATGAATGTATGTTAAATCAACTTTGAGCGATGAACTACTTCTTCGTAATAATCATAAACAGAAGTTGACTATAAATTACATTAGTTTAATTAAAACGAAGTAGAAATCTAGGTTAAAAGAGACTATGTACACTCGCGGGAAAAATAAAGTAAACATCCACTACTATGTAATTAAGTATTAAAAAAAGAAAGTTAATGGGATCAAACTATTCAATATGAATTCTTCTTTTAACCCTTAACTACTGTTAGCGATCTCACAGACGGCTGAGATTTTTAAGTTTCGGAGTTTAACTCATAATTTTTAGTTTAACTATAGGTAATGGTCAAATTTTGTTTCGTTTGGAGCACTATTACCATATCTAGAGACTTTTGAATAGCTGAATTTTATTTATAATAGTTCTGTATATAAAGTTTAATACAAAGATAGTATTCTGAGAGTTGATTTAACATCTTATTCATCTTTAAATTTAGCGGTACGATAGACCGCTCACAAAGTTATGCGACATTTCTTGTCACAGCAGTTAAGGGCTAAACGAAATGTATAAAAACTATTTAGAGAGCCATCTACAAATTAAAATCAGGGCAATATTTTTTTTCACTGTAGCACCTAATTTTGACAATACCGTATTTACTCGTGTATAGGGCGCACGCGTGTATAAGGCGCACCCCTACTTTACAAGTAAAAATGCCGATTTCTTAAAATCGCGTGTATAACGTGCACCATAAATTTGATACGCTAATGAAGAATAACTAAATAAATTTCAGTAAAAAAAAAAAAAAAAAAAAAAAAAAAAAAAAAAAAAAAAAAAACATTACACCAGACCACAAAACAAGACGAAAATGCATTTTTAGACTTCGGGTTGTAAGAGAATGACGGGAAATAAGAATGAGTGACGGTAAAGAGAATTGCTAATTAGCGTTTAGATAATTTCACAAGCTCTGTTGTATAAAAATCTGCAAGGAGTGAAATAAGTATGCAGTAATACTTCAATTAAATAAAATTTTTCAATTTTTAATATCATCTTTAAATAATTTCTTGTTTCATATGAAAATAGTTTGACTGCATGCAACAGTAAAAACATTTTCCGTGTATATGGCGCACCTAGGAAATTTGCCCTAATTTTTTTGAAAAAAAAGTGAGCCTTATACACGAGTAAATACGGTATATTTTAAATATTTAATTCAAAATATAGCAAGAAACAAAATGTCAAGTCACTTGGAGGATAAGGTTTTGAATTATAAACATTCAAATTGAGAGCTTCTAATGTCGAATTATTGCGATCTCTTTCTTTGGGCACACATTAAAGACAAACGTCACACACTAAACCCACAAAATTTAGAGGAATTGGAATATTACACCTGTAAAGCATGTGAGAACATGCGTAAGAAGATATACTCACGAGTATCTGTTAATTTTGTTTAACTACTACATGTTCATGTTTCAAATGGTGGATTTTTTGAAAAAATTGTCATAATTCTTTTTCAGCTTACTGCGCGTCATCTATTGATGATATTTTAATCTATTTTTTTAAATGAACAATTACAAAATTATTAGTTATTAAAAAAAAGGTGCAACAAACAGGCAATTTATTTCGTCGAAAGTTTTGAAATTATATAAATTTAAAAAGGGTTCATCTTTTTTGGAACGCTCAGCATGTAGTTAGCTAATCTTTGCTGATCTATCAGTGAAAATGCGCCAATTTCTTTTTTCTTTATGATATTTAACATTTTATTTATTTTTTGTTATGTATGCTACAATAGTACGATTTGTATATTTAATTTTTAAGTCTAACAAATGACTGAATACTCTTCTTTATGTTTAACAAATGCTTTAATACGCTTTCTTGTAATTGCAGATGTTATCGTATTTGATAATTCCTACAGCTGGATGAGTTCAAAAGAAGTCCTTTATTCTGTAACAGTTCTGAAGCCGGAGATATAATGTGTTCTGACAAGAGTTAACAGAATAATCCATGTAAATACTACGTGTTACTGTTTCGTCGTATTTTTGTATATAGACTTTAATAGTTATAATCATCTTTTCTACTTTTATTTCCATATTGTATATGCAGTCAGTGTACAAATATTTCTACTAAGAAGAAGCATAATTGCAGAAATAATAGAAACCAGAAATATTATAAAAAATTTAACTATTTTTGAGCAAAGAATAATGCGATTCTTCAAATTTCAAGAAAAACTATTCGTAACAATACACATTATACGGAAATAACAAGATATTTTACAAAAATGTTTAAAAAATGTATAACTTTTGAATTTATATATTGAGAAATTAAGCAAAATATAACAATTTAAAAAATATAATCTATAAGTCTATCCTCAAGATTTTTGTAGAAATTTGGAAATAGGCATTGAATCTTACATACGAATTGATTTTTTATTCCTTTACTAGTTAATAAAAACGAAAAATTGAAATAACGTTCAGAGTGTATATATAATTTTTTATGTACAAATAAGACACCAAATGTTTCAATGTTTTAATTTTTAAAATTGAGAAACAATTCAAAATATGCGAATTTAAAATAAAAGAATTTATTAATGTGTACGCTTTATGAAGCAGCAACATTTATCATGAAATATGTAAATAAATATCTTCTTGAATTAGATTAAAGTTCATTCGTATATATAAATAAATGCATTCATATGCACTATGCTCAAATTAAGAAGCCAAGTTTTTTTCATATTTATTTAATAAAGAATTTTTTAGATGTAATTATAATAAAAATAAAAGAACAAAAAATTGGAAATTTCAAAAATCTTAGAAGCAATATAAAAATTCAAAAGGAAAAAAAATATCCCGAAGTGCTATTTTTTCCCCCTTTGAACAACACAAAAAAACCCTGAAATATTTTTGTTTCATTTTCAGTATAAATTAACAATTTCTAAATTAATATTTTATGAAAAATTCTTCATATACCAAAATATTTTGAGTTAATGTACTTAATAAACTAAAAAATATCACTATCAGTTAAATCCAAGAACGTAATATTTTTTAATTGTTCTAGCGAAGAACCCAAATTGTGTGTGATTTGAAATTTTTATGTTGTGATATGTCTATTATACTATAATAAAAATTTAGACTTACTCTGATATAATTTAAAACATTATGAATTACAATATAAAAATTTTTGTTCTATGTATATTGCATGCAGAATTTCTTGTGTAACCTTGAAATTACATTTTTTTTACTCTTTTGTTATTGTACTATTGAAATAAAACATATGTGTGTGTCACTTTTAAAATAATAATTGTTTACTTTCAAAATATTTCTTGTCCAGTTAGTTTCTGAAAAATCATTTCTGTTTTAAGAAGTGAAAGGAGTA
This sequence comes from Maratus speculifer, assembly GCA_964019185.1. Classification (NCBI taxonomy): domain Eukaryota; kingdom Metazoa; phylum Arthropoda; class Arachnida; order Araneae; family Salticidae; genus Maratus; species Maratus speculifer. Next base: position 364,331,518 of record OZ025291.1, read on the forward strand.
AGATTATTTTATATGTATTGTTTATACCTAATCGAATAATACATTTTTGTAAATATATTTCTAATTTTCATTGTAAGACAGCCGACGAATATAAAATTACCTGTATGTTATTTGTTTTTTGTTTTGAATATTGATTTTTTATAGCTTTTTATACCTACAACTTGCAAATGATCTAAGTATTCAAATTGCACCTCTGATGTTGATAATAGTAATTTGCTTTTACTTACATAATTTTAGTAATACTAATGCTGAAAAAATTATCCAACTATTAATATCTACAATGTACGATTGTTTGTATTTTTTGCATTTAACATGCATTTGTTTTTTCGTGATGATTCCATCAATAATTCCATCATGTTTTAGTTAAACTGTTACCAATAAAATATCTATATTATAAAGGCCAAACGTACCTGTGCGTAACGCATACGTCATTTTGCGCATGGCAACACTTTCAAATTTTAAATGAATTTCGGTATTGCAATTTTTGCTACTAAAAGTTTTTAAACTTCTTAATGTCGCGTATTTTCAATTTTTACACCATCGTGTAGGAAAAAAATGTACTTTTAAATGAAATTTGTTTGAAAGCTGTATCTTAATTTGTTTTTGAAATATTAACTTTTTTGTAGCTTTTAATACTTCTTTTCTAATCGTGGCAACAGGAGTACTCCATTTCTATTTAAAGCAAAGGAAAAAATTGAGTGCTGTAATCTTTATGTTGCCATTTTCTCATTAAAAGGGAAAAATAGAAATCTAATTATCCTCTGTTATAAAACCCGGTGAATTTTGACTTCATTTACAAAATTTGATTTACACGTAAAAGAATATCAATAGTTTAATATTTATTTCTAACTAATAACCATTGAGACTTCAAGTTTTGAATCAAAATTATCAAATTAAAAAGCCAATTTTTTTAAAACGTGAATACAGATGTGAAATGTACATCTGTAAAATTTGATATGGTGAAAATGATGCCGTGTTTAGATTTCACGGGAAAAAATTCTATGATTGAGTTAAAGTTGAATAAATTTTGCTTTTTATCATTTTGGAATACTAGCATAAAAACCTTAATTGATAACTTTATCATAATAACATAGCTTTATTATTTTTTACTGCTTATATATACAATTAAAGTTTAATTTTAACAATTTCTACAACTGCATTTTATAGAAATAGTATTTTGTTAGTTTGGTGGTAAATATCGTTTGTTTAAGAGGTAGACGTACCAATATAATATGCAATAACTAATTTTGTAGGTTTATTATAAGTTAATGAAACAGTTTCTTTCTTAAACATTTTCTTTCGTCAAAATTTGACGGGTTCTACCTTGTATACATAATATCCAATCAAATCATAAATAACTTAAAAATTTGATAAAGTGAAGAAATCGTAATTAAACACAATAGAAAAAAAAGTATAATGGGCAGTATTCTTTGGATGTCCTAATACCATACAATGAAAGACTAAGCATATGGACATGGTTCTTGATCTCAAACCTAAATATTATTTTCCAATCTCAGATAATCGTATTGAAGATGTTTGATTGGTCGAGAAGATTTTTCAATATTGTCCATCATTAAAATTCGTATATCTTTGATTAAATCAAGTTACGCATAACTAATAAATTTAGCGAATGTTCGATTACTCATAGTCTATGAGCCGACAGCGCAAAAAGCTAAGTTATCAAGCACAAGAAAAGAACTTTTATTTTATAGATGGATTTTAATAGGGGAATCTAATGACCCATGTCTACCGGAAGTGAAGCGGTGCCAAAAATTAATACCACTAGTCGTTGACTCGTAGGTTTATCATTATGTTTTCCTGCTCCCAGTCTTCCATATTTTCACATCTTTGATTGTAGGACAAACACAACGATAAATAATAATAAACCACTGTTGCCAAACTGAAGACAAAAAAGCTCCCAGATTGTTTGTTAGTCAATGCTTTTTTGAAATAGAAATATTCGGCCTGTTTAAATGCAGACGAAAAACCGTGAAATGTAAGGCAAATTAAACTATTTAAAAAAATGGTAACAGTCAAATAATCTGAATCATAAAAGTCCCTAATATGATAATACGGTAATATGCATTTTTTTTAAATAGAATATAATTTAGTTAACTAAATAATATATATATTAACGCAGGAGAAAGGATAATTTTATTTAAATGTACAATGTTCCCACATATAAATTCTTATGCTTATGAATAAATTGTGCAGACGGTGGTGAGATATTGAATAAAAGCATTCCTTCAAATTCGTTGTTTGAATTTAAAAAAAGAGAGAGAGAGGGAGAGAAAATTATTTACCAACCCCCCCCCCCTTTCCAATCTTTTACACACAACAAAAATACATACACAAAAGAAATGATATAGTAATTTGTCACGAACATCGTTTAAATATACGAAGTCCATTAAATTTTTCAATATATTTTCAAGATATTTAAGATTTTATGAGATATTCTGTATCTATAAGCCCCACCAGTGGCCGAGAGGGTCTGACCTCTCAACTGGTAGACGGCAGGTGCTGGGTTCGAACCCAATCGCGGCCGTCGGCCTAACCGTTCGGAGTTTTCGTGGTTTTCTTCGAACCTTGCGTAAATACGGGTTAGGTTCCCTTAGAAAGACCCCCACGAAGGGCATCTCTCCCCCTGGGCCTATATCCCTAGCGTAGATAATCGGCCGACACTAAATATACACACATACACTGTATCTATAAATTTTGATCGTTTGAAACATGTATTTTGTTAATTTAGATGGCTTTTCATTTATAAAAGTGATTTTCATTTTTATCATTTTCAGCAATTTTAATAAACAAGAGCGAGAAAACAACTAATAAAATTGGTCTATATACTTTGACCATTTCATATACTATTTTTAGGTGTGTTCGTAATTATGTAAATACGTAGCACCTATTCTTGTCGTTCAGTCCGTCCGTCTGTTCGTCTGTTTGTCTGTCTGTCCGCATATAACAACGCAAAAACTACCCAACTGAATTGCTTGAAATTTAAAATACATAATTATTACACAATTTTGTCGCGTCATTTCAAATTTTATAAAAATCGGATACATAGATAAATTACAGGGACAATCAAAATGATTCCGTTACATTATGGTCAATGGGGAAAAAAGTTTCAAATGCATTTTAATCGTTTGAAATTTTAAATACGAAATTATTACATAATTTTGTCGAGTTGTTTCAAATTTTATCAAATTCGGATGCATAGTTCAATTACAGGGCAATCAAAAGTATTCCGTTACATTACGGTTAATGGGGGAAAATGTTTCAAATGCATTTTAATGGTGTTACACTCATTCGAACGTAATAAAATTGATGTGCATCTATAAAGTACATATTATAAAATACATTTTGCATAATCTGTGGTGCAAAGAATATTTGTTATTTATTTACAAGGCCACACAAAAGTGTTTCATTACATAATCGTATAGGGAAAACATTGTTTGGTGCGCATTTTAATTGTAATTATTTACAATTTTATGAGATTGCTATATGAGAGTTATATTTTGAAAACTTCGTTATCGTACGAACGCAGCTCATTTGCTACGCTTCACGTGCAATTTCCAACTTGTTTATATTAGAAATCAAGTATTTGTGTTTAAAACACCACTAAAATATGTTCTTAACAGTAGTTGCCATATGTACTAGCGTATAATTTTTTCACAAATGTTATTGCTGATTATTTCGTTTCTAAACATTACATCATCATATATATTAATACAGAAAACTATTTCTAAAAGACCAGTATTCAGATTGTTTTTTCCATGCATGCGCATGCGTCAACTGTTTTTCGAACTTCTTTAATTTAGAAGGAAGTTGAACACAAGAAGTGGTTCCTGTTAGTGTTTAAGGGGGGAGATCACGTTGAGCAACCAGAAAATGACAATAATTTGACAATTACGAAAAACTCTGTAATTTCAAAACCAATTAATGGAATACAACAATTTTTTTTTTATACTTTCATAAATACTTATGGTTTAAAAAAAAGCATTCAATTATATATATTTAACAATATTAATTAGTTAAATTTTAATGACAAAATTGACATTTTAAAAATCTGAATTTTTAAATATGCATCTTGCGCGCAAGATTTTAAAAATTCTATTGCAGATATATATTTAATATTGCAGCAACATTTACTTATACTAGTATATTTTACTCTGAACCTCAATTTAGCCAGATTTTTGTCATAGAAAAATTTTTATTGAATAAATAAGTGTAATTTTTTTGCTAAATTTTATAACTATGATTATTGAAGCCATTAATTATGCAAATGAATTTAAATATACTTTTAAATTGAGGTTCAGAGTAAAATATACTAGTATAAGTAAATGTTGCTGCAATATTAAATATATATCTGCAATAGAATTTTTAAAATCTTGCGCGCAAGATGCATATTTAAAAATTCAGATTTTTAAAATGTCAATTTTGTCATTAAAATTTAACTAATTAATATTGTTAAATATATATAATTGAATGCTTTTTTTTAAACCATAAGTATTTATGAAAGTATAAAAAAAAATTGTTGTATTCCATTAATTGGTTTTGAAATTACAGAGTTTTTCGTAATTGTCAAATTATTGTCATTTTCCGGTTGCTCAACGTGATCTCCCCCCTTAAGGGTAAAGCACCAATTTAGCGCTCTGGATTTTTGTAGAGGACGCAGGTTCGAATCTAAGATGGGAAAAATGATTTTGTAATATTTTTGCCGATAATTCATTTCAATGCTGAGATATTTTAATGGGAAAAACAGCTACATAATTTTTATTTTATTTTTATTAATATTTGAATGCTTTATATAATTAAATAAATTCAACACTTAACAATATTTTGAAAAAGGAATGATTTTTATATTTAAAACATTTAAGCTAAAATACTTTGCATGTAATTATTGATTAAATAAATTGAGTACAATTTTTGTTATATTTTCTGACCATTTATCAAGAATGTATGTGTGTCACAAAGAAAAGTTTGCTATTTTTTTCCATAAAAAATAAAACGGAATGAAAGGAATGCATTCATATAAGAAATATAAAATAAATTACCGTGTTAGACATGATTTAATACTTTCAAAAATATAAATTAAAATTCAAATAAAGAATATATATATATTATAAATTTTTAGCTGCATCAAGTTTCAAATTTAGGTTTTTAGAGAATGAGACTTATAAAAATGTAATTTCCCGCAGTTTTTAAAGGTCGTGTAGTTATAAAAAAAAAAAAAAACATTGTTAATAAAGTAAAACATTGTTATTTAAAAAAAAAAAAAAAAAAAAAAAGAAAAAAAAGAAAGAAAGAAGGAAAGAAGAGAGAGATAATAGTAAGCAAAAATAAATACTCTACCCAGTATTTTTAGATAATATTCTGATAAAATTCAAACATATTTGGTTGTAAATTATAAGCTTAAAATTCTTCAATTCATTGAATGGGTTAGACTGACAACACCTTCTATCACTTTAAAGAAATGGGAATCATTTATTAATGTAGAAATTTGTCACGATTTCAATAATTAATTTAAAAGCAAATAATTAAAACTTTTTTTCGAACAAAACATCCAAGTTACTTACCGTCAAATCTTGATGGGTACTATTTAGTATTATAATAATACATTATTTAACTCAGTGTATTATTTTAAACAAATTTGGAATTAAATTCTATCATATGTTTTTGTTTCCAGTTTTACAACAATAACTCAGACACAATTATTATTTAAAACATCTAAAATTTATTTTAATGAAAATTTATCCTCTGCACTAATGTTTTCGCTTTTTATCAAAAAATAAAATAAAATCTGTATTTTAAGAAGATTTATTATTGTTATTATTATTCGAGATTGTTTTTTAAATTCAAGAATAAAGGAAAAATCTGACAGCTTATGTTTCTGGTTGGTTATTACCAACCAGCTATGTGGCATAATTTGTCTTCTCAAATTGGGATATCACTTTTTAGAATGCTATCCACTATTAGGTAAATATTATGATATTCAGAATTATGTTTGACAGACAAACATACACTATTAACAGCATTGACATTAAAGGGCTTCGGGAGAAACAAAATTACATGATAAAACGTTTCAGAGTTTTTTTTTTTTTTTTTTTTTTTTTTTTTTAAGTTTTAAATTTATTAAAAAAGTGGGACAATTTAAAATTGTTATAAATATTCTTTATAGAATTTAAATTTTTTAAATTTAAATAAACAGAATTATATAAATTTGAATATTGATGTAGCCTTTTCAAAAATAATAATTTAAAAAAAATGAATAAAAATATTAAAAATAAAAATTTGAGGAAAAGAAGGATGTAAATTTTATTAAAAAATCATATTTTCAAAAGTAAATATATTTTCAAATTTGCTGAATCAAAATTAAAGGGAAACAATAAAAAAGACATGTTTGCATGTTTAAAGTAATTATCTTTAACGATGCTTGATTTATAGCAATTAAAATTCGACAAATTGTTAAAAAAAAAAAAAAAAAAAAAAATAGAGTTAATATTTCTTGTTCAAATTAAGATAGAAACACGTTTAAATGTCAATTTAACCAATTAAGAAAAAAAAGAGAGAATTTTTTAATGCAATAAAATTTTTTTAGAATGTTTAATGATTTGTGTGTTTTGGACTCCTTTAATATGAAATATAGCATTGTTTTGTTACAACTGCATGAACAAATTCAGTTATACAGTTGAAAACGTTTACTTAAGATATGATTGAATCTGAAAAACAGATTTTTCGGTACAGAAAACTAAGGAATGCGAGTAAAAGCTACTAGGATACGTTGTCGAAAACGACGATAGCTAATAAAAATTCATTTTTGTAAATTCTTCTTTCAATTTTAAAAAATAAATTATATTTTGGTGTTTCTAAATATAAAGGAACGATTTACAGAATATTGGGTGACTCGGAATAGGTTATTATATATTTTCGTTTGTGGTTATAGTGCATTTTCGTAGATTAAGAAAGATCTGACACTGTTTACAGCGTATTTTTTTTAATAGAAGACAATTAAAATATTAATGTTTTAAGGTTTAACCAGTGAAAATATAAATATTATTTGAGTTAATATTATGCAGTTAAAAAACTATGCTTTTTAAAATGGAAAACAATTAAAGTGTTAATGTATTAAGATCTAACTAGTGAAAATATTAATAAATATGAGTTAATATTATGCAGTTAAAAAGTAACAAAAAGTCTAGATTTTTTTTAATTAGAAGGCAATTGAAATAGCAACATTTTAAGATTTAACCATTGAAAATATTAAAAAATATGAGTTTATATTATGCGGTTAAAAAGTAATAAAAATTCTACAATTTTATAAAATAGAAAGCAATTAAAATAGTAACGATTTAAGATTTAACCAGCGAAAATATTAATAAATGTGGGTTAATATTTTGCAGTTAAAAAGTCATAAAAAATCTATATCACTGTTATAATTAAACTGTATCTTTGATTAATATTTCTTTAATCTTATTAAGTATTACTTGCTTTGAAAAGTAAATTATCGATACCTACACTGTAAAAAAAATTTCCTTGAAAAAACGGAAAACGTACTGGCAGCAAAGTTGCCGTATCTGCTCCATTTTTTCACGTAAAATTCACTTTTATGTTTTTTCCGTTTTCGAAACTGAAATGTTCCGTTTTTGGAAAATGAAGTGTTCCGTTTTGAAAACTGAAGTGTTCCATTTTGGAAATTGAAATGGTACGTTATAGAAACTGAAATGTTCCGTTATGGAAACTGAAATGTTCCGTTATGGAAACTGAAATGTTCCGTTTTGGAAACTGAAATATACCGTTTTGAAAACCAAATTGTTCTGTTTTGAAAATTGAAATGTTTCGTTTTAGAAACTGAAATGTTCCATTTTAGAAACTGTTGCTTTCAGGTTTAAACCTAGGTTTTTTTCATTTTGCAAGCTGGTATCTTCAGTTTTATCCCGGTTATTTTCAGCCATATTCAATTATCCGTTCAAAATTTGTCTCACACTGAGATAGTGAGATCTCAAACTCTAATGTTATGCGTATGAGGAGGGGAGAGGATTAATACCTACATATATTTTTAAAAATAGCAAACTATTATTTTTAATTCATTTTTTCTGTGTACTGTTATATGATTTGTTTTTTAGTTATCAAAATAATTCTAAAATATATACTTATTATAATTTAAGTGTTGGTACTTCGCAAAATAAAGTAAGAAATAAAATTAAATATATATTTAACAAATATTTTCACTCAAAAAATTGATGCTTGAAGAACTAACTTTGCACACTGTAAAATATGCATTACCTATGGAGATAAGTACTGCACACAGATATGTTTAACATTGATGAGGGAATTAGAGATGTGATTTGCATTCCACTTGATACTGGTTTATCACTTGTTACTAGTAATATTTTTTGCGTTATTATAATTTGCTATATTTAGATCTTTCTTATTTACTGAAATTTTAATATAGCTAATTAAATAAACAAATATTTATGTTTATAATTGCTGCCAATATAATAAAATGATATATATATTAAATTGCTTCAATAATTTTCAAGAAAAAAAAAAGATACATTGATATCAGTTTTATTCCATTTTCAAAAGTGCCGTGCCCTCCTTAACCCCTTAAGGTAAAAATTTGAAAATTGGTTTTTGACTTGCATCCACTGCGAGCAAGACTGTAGCAAAGCTATTGGTTCAACCCCCCCCCCCCTCCCGAAAAAAAATACGGATAATAATGTTTAACTAATGTATCTTGAATGCATACTTCGTTTGTAAGCAATTTATAATATCTTTATTTAAAATTAGTCATTTTTCAATAAAAAATGAAATTTTAAAATTTTTATAGTTTAAATTAAAACTTTCAATAGATAAAGAAATAGCTTACAAATAAAATGCATGTTCAAACTACATTACTTTTACAACTTTATCAATACTTTATCAATTACTTTATCAATTTTTTTTGGTGGCTCTTGAACAAATAGTTGTGCTACCGTCTTACGCGCCGTGAATGAAACTGAAAAAACAATTTTACATTTAATCAAACTTAAACATAAAAAAATAAAATTTCAATATGGAATGTTAAAAAAAATGATTTTACATAGAAAAGAAATTAGGTTGTCTATATTAAAAATTGTATGCATTTATTTTTTATAAAGATCGAGAAAAAAATAAATGTTGCATTATTGCTAAGTTGCACTGCCTGGTAGAAAGTAAGACATTTAATACCCCTAATAGCTCTGAAAATCAATATATCATCACTTCTGACTATAAATTTACCTTTTTATGCACAAATCTTTAAATTTTCAAGTCTAATTTAATAATGAATCACTCTACTTATGTTGTAAAAGTTGTACTTCTTAAATGTCTATAGAATTTGTGTATATAAGCTTAAAACATCAGAGTTTTTTAACTTTTACAAACTTGACGATAATAAAGGCTTTTTGTATATATTTATATGTAGGCTATTGTTTTTGTTCCTTTTATTTAATCTTAGAGGGAAGAATATTTATCGTTGCGATGTCATAATCCATTTAAATATTTTTTTTAGTATGCGCCATAATGATATTTTAGACATGACCTTTGTGTCAATGTAATTTAAAACTTCCCATAAAAATATCTAGCTGCCAATCTTTTTATTTTTAAAAAATTAGATGAAGATAATTTTTATTTAAAAAATGGGAATAATAATATACAAATTAGAAACATTTCATTTAACTCACTTCCACTTTCATTATAGCTTTCATTATAGCTAGGTAACTTGAAAAAGGACAAAAAGATTAGCAACTTACATAGTACCTTGAAAATAACATTTAGTACTATACAACATTTAACACTTACTACTCTTTTTTGACAAAACCTCTAAAATTAGGAGGATTTTTCTTTACAGAAAATTAAGAAGTTTAACATTTTTCTTAATTATTCACGATTAATAATTCTACCTTTGTACACTGTAAAACTTCAATAGTAACTCTTGTTATCAATCTAAGTAAATATATAAAATAATGCATTTTATTTACATGTGTATTTCAAAACAAAAAATATCGCTGAAAAAAATCTATGTTCATCGAAAATTGCAGTTTTACACCCACCATTTACGCAATGAAATATCAATCGTATTAAACATGGCAACAATTAATCTGTTACTAAGGACTGTTCTCAGATTTTTAATTAATTGACCTGTTTTCGAAATATCCCAGTAAATGACAAACATTTTGCTGAAAATCAAGAGGATATCAACCATTCAATAAAATTTTCCCCAGATCTTCAAAATTCTACAATATGCTTACTCCACCCCCTCCTATGATTTTAGGGGGGGGGGGAGTGAGCATATTGTGAATTCTTGTGAATTCTTGTGATTTTCCCTCAAAATAAAATAGGATTTAATTAAAAATGCAACTATTTCAACACATTCTGCTAGAAAAAAATCCTGGCAGTAATTCATATCAATGTCGTCATCAATCCCTCCTTTCCTCTTTTACTGATTAACAATCGCAATTGTGATCAAACTATTGATATCAATTAGCAATCATGATTACTTAAGTAAATCCAAATTACATATTTTAAAGAAAATAGAATTTTTGTTGAAAATATAAAAAAAGATCATATAAAAAAAAATCATACAAACATTTGAGAAAATACAACTTAAGAAATTTTACTTCAAAAATATTAACTGTTAACTGCTGTGGCAAGATTTATCACATAACTACTGTGAGCGGTCTGTCATCCGCTTAATTTAAAGATGAATGAAATGTTACATTAATTCTCAGAATACTATTTAGGTATTAAACTTTATGTATCTGACAATTATAAATAAAATTCGGCTATTTAAAAGTCTCTAGAAATAGCAATAAAGCTCCAAACAAAACTAAATTCGACCAGTATCGATAATTAAACTAAAAATTACGAGTTAAACTGTGAAACTTTAAAAACTCTGCGTTCAGACCGCTAACATTAGTTATGGGTTAATTTTTTTATTAGAAAGACTTGAGCAATTGTTAGAAATAAATATATTTTAGCATGTTTAGTTAATAATTTGGGGAGAGTGGGGTGGTATGGGACACTTTTTATAAAGTAAGATAATAAACTTTGGTTGATACAAAAACAAAAATTTCTATTTATAGAGTGCAAGGTAAAACACTTTTTAAAATCCCTGAACGATATAGAAACATAGCAAGCATAAGCTATTTTATAATTAAAGAAAGTGCACGTTTCAAAATGTGTCCCATTCCTCCCCACATACAGGAAGGTATGGTATAGGAGTAAAAGAATGCTATAAGGCACAAATAGTATAGTGTCGGCTAGATACACAATCAAACAAAGATTGCAGGTTAATTATGTAGTATGTACCATAATGTAAAATTCCAGTATCTTCATGACTGGAATGAAAATTCATCTTATTAAAAAAGAAAAAAAAAAAGAATTTGACATGTCCTATTCCTCACCACTTCCATGTTATATGTTACACTTTTTGTATAAACAAAAATGTTGATTTTAGACTTATTTTAAAAAATGGATAATTTACAGTATTATGTTTCATAAACAGGAAAACGAATACATCTATGCATAAATAAATCATTATATACAAAATGTATAAAAAGTATATGAAGCAAATTTATTTTTGTTTCTTGAAATATTCTTTTTTTAGACAATTACAAGCTTATACATACCAATGTTTTTTCATCTGAAGATTCGGCTACCATTGTTTCATCTTGTGTGCGATTGATAAAATGCTTAGAATGACAAAATAAAAAGAAAATCCTAATGTTCAGTGTTAAATTGAAGGGAATAGCCCAGGGGGAACATCCCCCCCAGAGCAGTGAAATTCCTCCCCCCGGAAAAATTGAGATTTTGGGTTTTCAATGGTGTAAAAGGGCAAATATTCCCCCCCCCCCCCGAAGACCCAAAAGTCCCTCCCGGAGTAAAGTGTCTGAATTCAACACTGCTACTGTCAAAGTATCTGCCTCTCTCTGTCAAAGATACTCCACTCTCCAGTTCTTTCAGTTTAGCTGAGAATTTGCAGTTAATACATATAAAGGAAAAATAAATATGCTCCAGTGGGGAATTCAGACACTTTTCTCCGGGAGGGATTTTAGCGGATTCGGAAGGAGGGGTATTATAGAGTTCCTGGGGATTGCACATTTGGCATTAAAATCACAAAATCTCAAATCTTCCAAGAGACACATCTTATTGTTCCTCGAGGAAATGCCCCCCCCCCGGACACCCCCTGAATTCAACATCAATATATCTTAAATCACTCGGAAAGGGACATCTAAATATAAATTTTGATATTTTTCATGAATGTCTCCGAAAAATATTTTCAAAATTTTTGTTAAAATACCTTTACAAGTGACTAAAACATTAAATTAATTTTATATTTTGCATTTGGGCATTTCTGTCTACAAATCGACAGAAAATCAGTTTTAACTTCTGAATCTTAGAATTAGTCATCTTAATCCTATTTTACAATAATCGTTTTGATTATATAGTATATCTAGTATATATTTCAAAATTTTAATAGATCTATACGCGTAATAACCGCATTTAAGAATTTTTATTCAAACCAACGTTTATTTAAAATACTTATTCATTATAAAAATTGATATATAATTGAATAACTAACCTCTTTTCTGTATAACAAATTCGGTCTTCAAAGTAAATATTATAAGTAATGCACGTGTTGCGTTTGTGTTTACAGTTTTCAAGCAAATTTGTTAATGTACTCGGGAACTCGGACTGATTTTATCTTCGACCTAAGGCGTCGAAGAAAAAACCGAGCTGAGGGTTTTCCGTTCTACTCCCCTAAATGGAAACGTTCAGTTAGTCGACTTCCCTAGAATAAACAATTCCGGTAATTCCAGGAATAGTTGAGGATATTTTTTTTAAACGAAAATTTTAAATTAGACGATTGTCCAGGAATAAAAATTTCCGGTATTTAAATGAAAAGTTCCAGGTTTTTTCTAAAACGGAAATGTTCAGTTAAATCAAGAAAAATTCACAGAGTAACACCTCTAAAATTCAAAGTATATTTTTACAGTGTATAATACCTTTTACAGTTAATGTATTCGTGATCAATTAGATTTAAATATAACTTTCCACATGTCTAATATAACAAAAATTACACATAGTGATTTTTAAAAAGTCAAGTATTGTTTATGCCAGGTTTATTTAGCTGTATTTCTCCTCCATCTTGATTTATAAATGTGCATTTTATTAAGAATTCTGTATGACACCATAATTTTGCAATTTAAGTTTACTACGCTCTAATAAAATAAAAATGTTTCGCAATCAACGAAATTATATTATTACAAAACTTCATTGTTACTTTACGAAAGAAAAAAATCACTGTCGGCTGAGCCTATAGGCGGAGGTAGATTTCGAAAAGTGCTCATTTCAACAAAAAAAAAAAAAAAAAAAAAAAAAAAAAAAAAAAAAAAAAAATGATTAGAGATAAACCCAGTTTAATAACTTCATTTGGCCGTTTATGAAAATTTTTTAATTTCATTTTTCTGCAAAAACTGGTTTTATCAGAAATCATCTTAAGAAAAATTCAGCTCAAATGCCCATTTTGACAATATATTTTGAAATAAATTCTGAATTTATTTCAAAAAATCGACCAAAACAGTACATTATACAGTTCCTAAATAACAAGAAACTGTCAGTTGAATGCATTTGAGAAAAAAATTTAATTTAAAAATTAGTCATAAAATAACCGATTTGTTGTTTGAATACATCCTTAATTTTTAATCATGATTGCTTCGGAAAATTTTGTGCGAAATACTCACTTTGACAGCATTTTTAAAAATATATTCTATCTTTATCAAAAAACTGGCCAATGCGTCACAATATATAGTTTCTAAATAAGAGGATCTGTAAATTGGATGCGTTTGAGAGCGAAAATGGATTTTAAAACGAGTAATAAAAAAACGCAATTTTCTATGTGAAAACTTCCTTAAATTTTCAATTCACGAAGACTTCGGGAAATTCTGTTTAAAATACCCTTTTTGGTAGCCTTTTCCAAAATATATTCTGTCTTTATCACAAAACCGATCAATGCATCACATTACATAGTTCCTAAATAAGAGGATCTGTAAATTGGATGCGTTTGAGAGCAAAAATGGATATTAAAACGAGTCAGAAAAAAACGCAATTTCTTATTTGAACACTTCCTTAAATTTTCAATCACGATGATTTCGGAAAATTCTGTTCAAAATACCCTTTTTGGTAGCCTTTTTTGAAATATATTCCGTCTTTACCAAAAAACTGACCAACGCATCACGTTATATAGTTCCTAAATAAGAGGATCTGTAAATTGGATGCGTTTGAGAACAAAAATGGATTTAAAAACGAGTCAGAAAAAAACGCAATTTCTTATTTGAATACTTCCTTCAATTTTCAGTCCCGATGACTTTCGGAAATTCTGTTCAAAATACCCTTTTTGGTAGCCTTTTTTGAAATATATTTTGTCTTTATCAGAAAATTGACCAGTGCGTCTCTTTATACAGTTTCTAAATAAGAGGATCTACCATTTGGATGCGTTTAAAATCAAAAATGAATTTAAAAATGAGTCAGAATATAAGCAGTTTGGATTTGAGGTTTTTTCTCCAACTCCTATTTATGTTTAATTTCTTTTTGCTATATCAATTGGTCCTATGAAAAACTTGTCAATATAAAATTTGTAGATATTTTTGAGAAGATGTAAAATAAATTTAATCAGATTTGATATCGTAAAAATTGACGGAGTTATGGATCTTTCTCTTTTTTCACCGCCCTTTTTCTTTTCGTTTTTAATTTTTTTCATGGGTAAAAATTGATCCTATCAAAAACTTGTAAATACAAAAGTTTTAGATAATTTTAAGAACATTTACAAAAAATTTAGTTGGACTTGATATCTTGAAAATTGACGAAGTTATGAATTTTTTTCTCTCAAAACCCCTGTTTTTTTCGCCCCTTGAGCCCACTTCTAAATTTATCAAAAATCTGTCATGCATAAACTTTTGGCCCATTTTTAAGAAGTAATATAAACTTTAAACCGATTCGATATCTACTTTAATAAAGAAGTCATGGCGTTTTATCGGTTTTCACAAAAACGCCCCCTATTCCGACCCCCTTGGTCCGATTTTGCCCATTAACGAACTTAGCCGAGATTTTATCCCCTTTGATTTTATGTACCAGTTTGGTAGAGATTGGTGAAGAATTATAGAAGTTATCGTGTCCATAAAAAAGTGAGATATATAGATAGATAGATAGATAAACTGGTGCGATTGCAATAGGTAGTATTTCATACGAAATCTACCTGAAATCCCTGTCGGCTTGGCCTATAGGCGGAGGTAGATTTCGAAGAGTGCTCCTTTCAACGACAAAAAATAAAATTTGATTAGAGATAAACCCAGTTTAACAATTTTATTTGGCCGCTTTTGAAAAACTTTTAATTTTTCTGTAGGAACTGGTTTTATCAGAATCATCTTAAGCGTTATTCGGTTCAAATGTCCGTTTTGACATCATATTTTTAAATATATTCTGACTTTGTTCAAAAAATCGACCAATACGTCACATTATACAGTTCCTAAATAAGAAAAAAATGTCAATTAAATGCGTTTGAGAGTTTGAGTTGATTTTAAAAATGAATCTTAAAATAACCAATTTATACATTCTTTAATCATGATCGCTTCGAAAAATTTTGTGTGAAGTGCCCAATTTGACAGCTTTTTAAAAAATATATTCAGCCTTTATCAACTCGAGGACAAATATGGCACATTTTACAGTTCCTAAATAAGAGGATCTGTAAATTGGATGCGTTTGAGAGCAAAAATGGATTTAAAAATGAGTCAGAAAAAAAAAAACGCAATTTGTTATTCAAATACTTCCTTATTTTTTCACTCACGATCGCTTCAGAAAATTCTGCTCAAAATGGCTATTTTCAAACCATTTTTTGAAATATATTCTATCTTCATCAAAAAACTGGCTATTATGTCACATTATACAGTTCCTAAATTAGAGAACCTTTCAATTGTATGGCTTGATGGCAAAAATGCATTTAAAAATGAGTCAGAAAGTAAGCAGTTTGTTGTTTAAATACTTCCTCAATTTTTTAATCACTATCGCTTCAGAAAATTCTGCTCAAAAAGGCTATTTTCAAAGCATTTTTGAAATATATTCTATCTCTATCTAAAAACTGTCTAATGCGTCACATTATATAGTCCCAAACAAAAGAACTTGTCATTTGGATACGTTTAAAATCAAAAATGAATTTAAAAATGAGTCATTATATAAGCAATTTTGATTTTAGAATATTTCTTGAACTCCTATTTTTGTTTATTTTAGCTATAAGGATATTATTGAGAAGATGTAAAATAAGTTTAATTGGATTTGATATCTTAAGAATTGACAAAGTTATGGATTTTTTTTGGGTTCCCCCCCCCCCTTATCTTTTTTCGTTTTAATTTTTTTTTTCATTAAGAATTGGTTCTATCAAAAACTTGTCAATACAAAAGTTTTAGATAATATATAGACCAATCACACAAAAATTATTTGAATTTGATATCTTAAGAATTGGCGAAGTTATGTTTTTTTCTCCCCAAAACCCCATTTTTTGCCAATTGAGCCCATATTAAATTTTATCAAATAATATCTACCATGCATAAATTTTTGCCTATTTCTTAGAAGTAATATAAAATTTAAACTGTTTCAATACCTATTTTCGTAAGGAAGTTATGCGCTTTTTTCTGTTTTCTCAAAAAACCCTCTCTATATCTACCCCCTTGGTCCGATTTTGTCCATTAAAACTTAGCCGAGATTTTATGCAAAAGTTTGAAGGAGATCTGAGCAGAATTACGGAAGTTACCGTGTCTAGAAGAAAGTGAGATATGTATATGTATATATATACATACATACATATAGATAGACAGATATAGATATAGATATAGATATATAAACATTTTACTGACGGTAATTTTGGGGTCTAGGGGTCATGATCTTCGTAGATCTGCAAAAAATTTTCAGAAATTCCAACATTGGTGCGAACGCAATAGTTAATATTTCATACGAAATCTGCCTAAAATTCTATACTTTTTCTAACATCTGTGCATAAATTATAATGATATTTTTATATTTAACTGGTTGAAGTAATTTTTAGTGTTGTTCTTTCTTGTCCTCACACGTGGTATGTTAATAAATGAAGTATGGTCACTTGGGGGTAACTATGAACATCCAGTAACTCGGAACAAGTGCCACTAATGCTTTTAATATTTTTAATAGTTATTTTATTTATTTATTTTTTTTTTTTTTTTTGCATTGTACAGCTGAGAACTATGAACACAAACCCCGTTTTTTACCTTTTTTTTATTTTTTAACTTGTATTTTAAAGAGGCTGATACATTCAAGTGAAACAACCCAGTCATTCATAATCTTATAATTTATATTTATATAGATATCTTATCTGCATTTCAACATTTCAAAGTGATTTTTCTTTGCATTGGATAGCTGACGTTGATCTGTACAAAGGCCGTTTTCTACTTTTTCCATTATGTTTATTTTAAAGAGGCTACTGCAGACAAACGAAACAACACCTTCACTATAATGCTAATCCTATGAAAGAAGTCATAAAGCCTTTTCGTTTGAATTTTAATATTTTTAAATGATTTCTTTTTACATTGGATAGCTGATATCGTTTTGTACAAAGGCCGTTTTCTACTTTTTCGATTTAGTTTACGGGTATTTTAAAAAGAACATTTTCGTATATGTTCGGTAGAGCGAAACAGTTCACTAGCTTATGATAGTCCTAAGGTAGAAATTTATAAATATAGCTGTTCTGCGTTTTAATATTTTAAATCATTTTTTTTTGCATTGAGTAGCTGAGATAAATCTGTACAAAAGCTGTTTTCTACTTTTTGGATTTTGTTAACTTGTGATTTAAAGAGGTTACTTCAGAGAATCGAAACAACCCGTTAGCTGTAATTTTAATCCTATGGAAGAAATTTATAACGATATCTTGTCTGCATTTCAATATTTAAAATTTTTTTTTCATATAGTAGCTGAGAGCGATCCCTACAAAGGTCTTTTCCTACTTCTTCTTGTTTGTTTGCAGGGCACTTTCATTTTTGGAACTGTTTTCAAAAACAATAGTTTCCTCATATTAAAAATTTGCTATCAATATCGAAAAAAGTAAAAAAAATGACCTTTATACAAATCATCGTCAGCTATACTAAGGAAAAAAACCCTTTAAAAATTGAAACATTTAACAATTAAAAATGCAAATATGGTATCTTTATAATTTTCTTCCGTAGGATTAGCATTATCGAGTGGGTCTTTTCGCGTGACTAAAGTGTTTTTCTAAAATTTAGATCAGTTAGGCTAGAACAGGCATTGGAATATATGCTTATTCTTTAGTCAAAATATAAGAACCTTAAAAATTATTCGATTACCTTTCTGAAAGGGGAAAAAAACGGATTGGCAACTTCCATATAATAAAGCATAAATATATCATTCATGGATGTAACTTTTACCACAACGGAATTTATTTGTTAAACGATTGTAAATTAGTCATAATTTTCGATAAAAGTGTCAAAATAAATACATTTTTATTTTTTAAATTACTGTTATCCAATATAATAATGAATTTCATAATAATTATCTTATATTTTAAGTGGGTGTACCGAAAATTTTTAATATTAATGAAAAGAAATATTTAAACTAATTCATTAAGAATTGTTTAAAAAATGATAGATAAAAAGATACAGAAAAATTTAATACAAATGTATTTATTCTTGCATGTATCAATTCATTTTTAATATCAGTACCATTGTTATTTTGTTCCTGCCCCATGTCCCACCACTTTGTCGAGTGCAAATGATAAAAAGATAATTCTAATATGTTTTGAAAATAATCAACTTTTTCATTTTGAGGTTGTACGCAATAAAAAAAAAATCTTCTGGAAAATTAAACTTCAAAAATAAGGAAGAAAAATAATAACAATGGCAAATCTGTTTTTATTCGAAATCAATAATGCTTTTTAAGTATATTTTAGATTACATGCCTAGTTAAACAAACTTTATGAAATCAATATATATTTATATAATTTTTGGAGCTCATTTCTAATCAAAACTTCCTGCGTAAAATATTGTGAACTCAGGAAGGATTTTTTATTTATTTATTTATTTATTTATTTTAATCTACAAGGAGTAAAAAACATTTTACTAATAGCCAGAAGCAAGATTTCACACCTGCGTCCCTGTGTAAGACTCCCTGGAAAGTAAACTCATATTGTCTTTCACCCTAATGTGTTTTCTCCCTTTTGAAGGTGGCGCTTAACAGCATTTTCGACTATTTTAAATCAAAGTGTTTCAAATTTTTATATATGTACCACAGATTATTAAAAAAAAAAAATCAAAAGAAATAACATTTTCTGAAAGCTGAATAATTAAACTATGCATTCCGTTTTACCAAATTTTCAAATGTCAAACAGATTTTTCGTAATAAGACGCTAAAGGTGAATTTTAAAGACTGTAAAATAACGCACTTGTATCGCCTAAAAATTAAAAAAAGAAATAAAATATGAAAATGACGTGCATAATTTAAACGTACAGGTTTTCAAAACTCCAAAAAAGTTCAAATTTGAGCAAAATGCAAACGAATGAAAGCTATATTTTTTTTTTCCATTGAAATAACATTAGCCGTTTTAACTATGTGTTACTGAAGTAGGGCCTTAATTTAATTTATGATAGAAAAGGGGCTTAAAATCTCTTTTTTACCATGGTATCTTGTTGGCATAATCTGGAGCCGTACGTAACTAGCCCCATAGAACATGCTATTAAGAATCCTTTTACCATCAATTTTATAAAAGATTTAAACCTTTGACCATAAATTTGTAAATAAACATCCCAGTGGTCATGTATTTCGTTTAGGTTTGCTCTATTTGTGTAACTTTTTTTAAAAAAAAATCACATCCATAGTCTTGTGAAGAATTCTTGTAATCGTTTGTCGTCGAATTATAATATTTGTGTTCTACTCATCAAATAATCCATTTGTTTGAACGCATACAGTTTATTATTCACAAAACACATAAACATACATTAAACTTCACAAACATATATTAAATAATAGTTTTCTCGGTTTTACCGGATCAAAACAACTTCCATCCAAGCGGGAATCAAAAAACATTCTAAACTATGTTTTCCCTCAGGACGGGGATGACGTCACGACAAAATCCCCATAGAGATCATTTCTTTCCCCAAGGAATGAAGTCGTAACATCCTCCCGCCCCGATGAATACATTCATCAAATTTGGTAGTTTAATCATTATGAAATATGTATAAAATATCACTAATCATTTACTAATACTTATGAATACAATACAATTACTTTAAAATCACACTACATTACAGTTCAATTATATAGAATTAAGCAACAACAATACTAAATTAATACTAATAATGCTAACATAATGGCAAAATAAAATAAAGGCAAAAAATATATAAACAATAAAACCGAACCAAACCCAAGTTTGATATGTTAGTTGTCGAGTTCCATAGGGAAAACCATTTGGACCGCGCGTTTGAGAATTCCTGTGGCAGTCTTCAGAGTTAAGCTTCTTACTTTTCCATCGCGGCCCTGATGAACTTCTAAGACTTTTCCGATTTTCCACATTTGTCTTGGCAACTTGTCTTCACCTATTAAAACTATGTCATCTACATTAAAACATTTTACAGCATTTACAGGTTTAGAAAAATGTACACTTTTAAGTTGGAGGAGATATTCTCCCTTCCACCTATTCCAAAATTTATTTAACAAAGTTTCGCGATACAAATATCTCTTAAGGAGTAATTTTTTATTACTTTTCACAATTTTATCATCTTTGACAGCCATGGGGGGTAATGCAGTCAACCTCTTTCCTGTAAGGAAATTGGCCGGAGTGAGAGGGAATGGTTCATCCGGTTCATTATAAACATAAGTTAGGGGTCGCGAATTTACTATTGCCTCTATTTCAATAAGAACTGTTTCGAGTTCTTCCCGAGTAACTAGTGCCCGTCCCAAAACCTTTCTTAAAGCACCCTTGGTGATTCGAACCATTCTCTCCCAATATCCACCCCACCATGCTGCACGTTCCACTATAAATTTCCAGGTTATGCTTTTTTTACTAAAATAATTTTGTACAAGTTCAGAAGTTAAATTTGAGTACAATTTCTGAATTTCACGATCAGCATTTTTAAAAGATTTGGCATTATCAGAATAAACAGTATTACAAAGTCCTCTTCTTGATATAAATCGTCGAAAAGCTAATAAAAAGTATTCAGTACTTAAGTTGGACACAATTTCTAGATGGATGACACGAGTCACAGCACAAGTAAATAAGGCAATGTACAGTTTATTCATATCTTTAGTATATAACGGTCCAGCGAAGTCCGTACCAACGATCTCAAAAGCACTTTCAGCATAAAGTCTGTCCGCAGGCAATGGAGCTACAGTTTGATTTCCTGGTTTTACCTTGTAGCGTCTACAGATGAAGCACTTATTGAGACACGATTTAACTGTCTGTCTGCCCTTCAGAATCCAGAATTTTTCACGAAGTTGGGTAAGTGTATCTGATACACCAGCGTGGCACATGTTCTGATGCTCCCTCATTATTAATAGCTCAGTGAATTTTGAGTTCCCTGGAATTATTAAAGGATGTCGTTCTGAAAATTGGAAATTAGAATGTTGGAGACGTTTACCCAGAACTATAAGCTTATCAGGAGTCATACTGGGATTTAAACTATAAAGTCTTGAATCGTTGCTGATTGGTGAATTGTTCAACAGTTGCAAATATTCCCTTTCAAATTCAGTTTTTTGAATGAAGTGAATCCAATAATTTAAAGCATCGGCCAATTCTTCTGCAGATATGGGACCTGTCCTTTTCTCAGATTTATACTTACAGTTTCTAATAAAACGAATAACATAAGCAGTGACCCTCAGCATTTTATTGAGGCTACTATACTTGTTAATATCCAACAAGGGATCTCTAGGTTCCTGCGAAATTTGAAGGAGAACTTTAACATCCTTCATTTCTTTTTTAAGTTCCATTATTTCATCATCAGATTTAAGTTTAACTGGTATTTCATCAGAGGGCAATTCGTCCATTTTCAACCAAGCTGGTCCTGAAAGCCAGACTTCGTCCTTTACGAGAGTGAAGGAGTGCATACCGCGAGTTAGTTTGTCAGCCGGATTTTCCTTCCCACTGCAATAACGCCAGTTGGAAGGGTTGGTTTTTTCTTTGATTTCAACGACTCTATTTCTCACAAACTGTTTTAAGTTTTCAGAAGCACCTCGTATCCAATGCAGACAAATTTGGGAGTCACACCAGAAATATACATCGTTCTCCTTAATAATTGGAAAAATATTCCTCAGATAAGATGCTAGTCGGGCCGACATTAAAGCACCTAATAATTCAAGCCTGGGTAAAGTTATTGGTTTCAGGGGAGCAACACGTGATTTAGCTATCACAAATTTTGTCGAAATTTTGGTAGGATATTTTATTCTAAAATATGCAACTGCATCATAAGCCTTTGGGCTCGCATTAGAAAATAAGTGCAGTTCCAAGTTTTCAAATTTAGAGTCATCGAAATATTGTCGAGGAATAGTCATGGCTTGGGTTTTCATGACTTCGTCAAGCCACTCCTGGAATATAAGGTGAAATTCGTGTTTCAGAGGTTCATCCCAGGGAATTCCGATTTCCCAAAGTTGTTGCATAAGCAACATTATACGAATTGTAAAAGGGGCAAGAATGCCCAAAGGATCGAATAGCATACCGCAGGCCTTTAGAACAGTTCTTTTAGTTGAAGGGTTGGCACTTATGGCTTTAAAATGCTCCGTGGCAACAGTTATGTTATCGTTCACATTATCCCAAACGATTCCTAACACTTTAATTGGGATTCCTAGTACTTCAGTTGCTTGTTTGCAGTCAATATTTTCTTTTAACCACATATTTCGTAAAATGGGAGAATTAGTTACCCATTTTCTTAAGTTCATAGAAGCTTGATTCATAATGTGAATAGCGTCTTTAGAAATAGAGAAAGCATCTTTAATTGTTTCGCAGTCACTAATAAAATCGTCAACGTATAGATCATTCAAGAGCTCTGAAACATCTTTGAACTTGTCTTTGAATTTAGAAAGATGTAATCTGATAGTTGCAGCTAATATAAATGGGCTGCATTTTACTCCGAAGGGAGCTCGAGTGAACTGCAGGACTCTGATATCATTGCGACCCAAACCTAAATTTGTCCCCTGATCCCTTCCCCACAAAAATTGCAAAAATTTTCTATCTTGCTCAGCGATACCTATTTCCAAGAATGCTCGTTCAATATCCGCGCAAAATGCAATTGGGTTATATCTAAATTTCAATATAATCTTAAGCAAATCGGGATTCAAATTTGGGCCGCTCTCTAAACAATCATTTAGGGAAATTTCCCCCTTTGCTTTAGAAGAGGCATCGTAACACACCCTGAGTTTAGTAGTTTCTTTCAACTCGCTAACTACTCCGTGATGGAGCATGAAATATGATTGTCTGTTTTCATTCGGATAATAATCTATTTCCTCGATAATATTATCTTTTAACTGATTTTCGATAATATCTTTATATCGCAAATATAAATTTTCATCTCGCTTAAATGTATTATTCAAACTAAATAAACGTTTCCTAGCAATTTCATAATTACTATTTAATTCCGAAAAATCATTTTTCCAGAGCAATCGCGTTTCATATCTTTTATCGTTATACGTTGTATTCTGACTAAATTGTTCTAAAATATCTTCAGTTGTTCGTGAAACATCATTTTTTACATTAATTCCTATCGATTCCAATTCCCACAAGTCTTTAATTCTTTCATAATCCGGCTCACTACCCGCATGAGTTATTAAATGATTAACGTGAACTTCCTTGGCATTTGATTCTCTTCCCTTACCTTGTATAACATACCCGAAAATGCTATCTGTCGCTACCAATCTATTACTAAGTCTTAAATTTCTTTCACTTAAAATTTCCCATATTTGATCTGCGTCAATTAAACAATGTATTTCTGTTGTAGTGCCAAGATCAGCCAATTCAATTTCCTGCTCAAGGGCAAGATGTCTTACCCAATTCGAAGGTACTTCAACCTCTCCACACGTAATAGAATCTATGACAACTGCATTTATTTTCTTTCTTTGATCGGGATTAATTCTGCTTTTTAGAACCAATTCTACGATATCATACATCTGTTTTTCGGACTGTTTATTTCCAAACGGATAAATTACAAGTGATTCTCTGTTAATGACTTTTAAATTCAAGAAATCAGCAATTTCCTTTTTTACAAAAGTCCTCGCCGCCCCTCCGTCTATCAAACATCTAATTAATGTTCCATCATTTGACCTACTTTCTACCAATGCGGAAAACGTTTGCAAAAATACTGTATTTGAAATTTTGTTGTTTACTTTTTTCTCTTTACAAAATAAACTATTTTCTATTGCCAAATCATCACGTTTATCGTTTGAGGAAGGGGGGGTTACAATTTGATCACAAATTAAAATGTTATGAGGTAATTTACAATTGCGACACACATTATTTTTCTTCCAACATTTCTTCATTACGTGCCGACGTTGGAAGCAAATAAAACAACGGCCCTGTGTCATTAAAGCTTTTTTTCTTTCTGAAACATTTAAATAACAATTTTCATTCGAATGAGAATTATCGGAACAAAAAATACATTTATTCCCGGCAGTCGCCAGAAAGGCGGAGGTTGTAGACATTGGTTTCTTTTGCGGATTATTACCATATCTGGATCTGTTAAAATTAGTAGGATTGTAAGAATTATTACTCGCTTGTTTTTGTTTCAAATTTTCTAAACCGCTACTCTGTTGATTTGATAATAAAAGTGATGTTTCACGACAATGAATTTCTTTCCTTAAAAATTCCATTAAATCACTTATATCAAACTGATCTTCTGAATTTCGTTGTCGATTATATTGAAGAGTTATTTCATCGGGAATTTTTTGTAATATTACGGGGCAAAGTAAATTACTGTATGTTCCGGCAGCTACGCCTAGCGATTGTAGAGATCTAACTTGAATTTCAATTGCATCATATATTTTCCTGAGGGCCTTAATATTACAAATTAACTTAACTGGTTCAATTAATAACAATTTATTCATATGTGAGCTAGTTATTAGGTCTAAGCGACCAAACCTGTTTTTAAGTAACTGAATCGACGAATCATAATTCTCGTTAGTTAAAGCAAATCCTGAAACTGCGGATAAAGCAGTTCCTTTTAAATAAGTTTTCATATACGCGAATTTCTCTATCTTACTTAAGGACTTATTATTATGTATCGCTACTTCAAATGAATTCCAGAAATCTAACCATTCACTACAATCTCCATTAAATACCGGTATGTTTAATCGGGGTAAATTAAGTGTTTGGTTTTCATGCGAAACAGGTAGTCTTTCATCATGTCGGTTACTTTCTGTTTGCGGTTTCTTTTCTAAAGATTTTAGACATCTATCTAGTTTTGTTTTAAAGGTTGTACCCATTTCCCGATATTTATCACTACCTGTGATTTCTTTTTTCAGTTCTTTAGTTTCAATTTCAGATTCAATCGAACTGTCTAACTCTTTCAATTCTTTAAGTTTTTCATCTAAATGATTTTTTAAATCGTGTAAGTCTTCAATTTTAGCTTCGACTAAATAAGTTTCATTAACTGGATTTTCTAATGTATTATCTATTTTCGTAGTTAATTTAGTAAACAATTCTCTTACCGCGGTTCTTTTTAGTTTAGTTCGTTCTATATCCATTTTCAAAATTATTTACAGAATTCAAATTAAATAATTAAAGGGACTTACCTCGATCAGGTCGCACTGACATCAGGGTCGTCGCGTGGAATCAATAATCTTAAATCCAATAAAAAGAATAATAAATCAAGTATTCCAAAGAGCGTGTTCCATCAACTCTGGCGTCACCATGAAGAATTCTTGTAATCGTCTGTCGTCGAATTATAATATTTATGTTCTACTCATCAAATAATCCATTTGTTTGAACACATACAGTTTATTATTCACAAAACACATAAACATACATTAAACTTCACAAACATATATTAAATAATAGTTTTCTCGGTTTTACCGGATCAAAACAACTTCCATCCAAGCGGGAATCAAAAAACATTCTAAACTATGTTTTCCCTCGGGACGGGGATGACGTCACGACAAAATCCCCATAGGGATCATTTCTTTCCCCAAGGAATGAAGTCGTAACATCTTGTACAAGAGCATTATTAGGAGAAACTTACTACAACGAAATATTTTGGTAATTGTGGTACGATTGAATATTAAAATAATTGCCAATACCGGCCCGTACTTAATCCTTTCGGGTCTGGTGTACTATTAATACATGTCTTTTCATCGAGTATTATTTTGCATAAACAATTACTTAGTTACTTTCGACATGTAGTATGATAACACTAGTTTACAAAATCAAACTTTTTGTCTGTTGCCGCGAATTCTGTGGTTGATAATGTTCACTTATGACTTGTTTTTGTCAAATCTAACCAAAAAATATTTTGATCAGCTCGAGATACTTTGTTTTTTATTTTTATCATTTAAGCATATATATTAATCGATAGCAGGATTATTTTACTGTTTTAAGATTAGTTTCTCAAGTTTTTGCGTCATGAGTAGTTCAAGGACACGTTGTTTAAACAATCCAGATCATTTTTGCTATATATGCGGCGAATATGTGTTTAACAATTGTAGAAAAGTTATATCAGAGTTGGTAAAAATTACCTATTTTGAGTATTCTGTGATGCTCTTGGATAAAAATGAGAAGTCTTGGGCTCCCAATTGTGTTTGTAAATCGTGTGTGGAATATTTAAGATACGTGCCTTTAAATTTGGAACACCGACTATTTGGCGAGAACTACGAAATCATCTCGAATACGGTTATTTTTGTAGCGTGAACGTAAACGGTTTAAACACTAAAAATCCAGCTAAATAGCAGTATCCAAGTATTAGTTGTGTTCAATGTCCAGTGCAGCGTTTACCTGACTCTTCAGAGTCTAAAAATATATCTGAACCATTAGAACAAGATATTGAAGGACCAAGCTCATCACAAAATGTTGCGGATTTCGAAAGTATGTCAAATGAGCCAAAATGCTTTTCCCAAAATGAGGTAGATGATCTTCTAAGAGATTTAAATCTTTCTAAACAAGCTTCAGAATTGTTAGCATCAAGACTATAAGAAAAAAAATTGCTTTCCTCAGGTACTAAAATAAGTTTTTCGGAAATAAAAAATCTGAAAACTATATTGAACTTGTAGAAGACTTTCTGCTACAATTAAAAAATACGGGGTGCAATATGAGCATAAAACTCCACTTCCTCAGTAGACACCTAGACAGATTTTCGGAAAATTTAGGAAATATGAGCAAAGAGCAGGGAGAGCATATGTATCAGGACTTACGCGTCATGGAAGAGTTCTGTCAAGGTTTTTGGGGTACGAATATGATGTTTGACTATTGTTGGTCTCTGATACGTCCTTTTCTAAAGTCTACACATCGGAGAAGAGCTTTAAAACAAATTTTTCTAGAACTCAACGATTAATTATTTTTTTAGTAAAGTTTTTCTTAGTAAATGCATGTTTTTTTCTGTTTAATACCTACATAGCTAAAACTCAGAAACTAGAGCTGATTAAAATATTCTAATTATATTTTTGAAAATAGCATATCATATGTAGTCAGCAACAGTTAAAATTTTTTCGGCAACAGATGTACTGTAAACTAGTGTAATATAATACGAATGATAATATATGGCGATGCCTTTCTTATATTGAGTATTCATGTATGAGTCAGTTTATGTTTTGGCACTTTGTAATAATAATAATAATAATAATAATAATAATAATAGTTTGCTTAATTTTCTTTGCGCCAGTGGTGATTCCTTAGATTTAAACATATATTTTCACTGTTTAAATTTAAAATATAAGTTATTTTACTAAACATGTCATGTACACATGTTCTAAGTCATGTGTGGTAAAGCGCAAAATAAATATTAGAAAGTTTTAATACCCTCTCAAATCTTCTTGTAATATTTCATTTTCCACACGTTTTCAAAAACTCTTCCTTAACCTATTATCAAATAAATATGAATTGAAAAGAACATAAAATAAGTACATTTGTTAAATTTCAGACAATGAGATGAACTTTTTAATCTTTAACTCAATTTGGATGGCTAACGTTATTTAAAAAAAATAATAATAATTTTATTCTCAAATTGGAAAAAATGTCAGACCCAAAAGAGTTAAATGTTAAAAGGCTAATGATATTCTTACCAGAGTATATTTTTTACTTAAAGTGTCTAGTATGATTAAATGCCAACAGACGGCAGCACCAAACATGTTCCAGGATATAGATTGGTTTTTCTCCATCTTTTTGATCACTGAATACGTTTATATTCCTTTTATCAAAAAATCCCGAATTTGGCGTATTCTTTAATTTAAAACGACCAAACGTAAGAGTATTCACGTATTTTTATTTCAGATGAAATGGCATTATGCAAATATTAAAACAATTAATCATTACTCATTTAAATTCACTGGTGACTGGCGTAGTCATAGAAACATTAGAAGGAATATACTATGTAATGTATATAATACTATATACTAATGTATATAATGTATATAATGTATTTTACAAAGATAAGGGCATACGCTAGAGAATTTACTCAATATAATTTTATTTGTAAACGGTGGGTTTACGGAGTTCCTTAAAAAAATCATGCATATGGGGTTATAATGCCCTATACTCCTCCCTCCCCTTCACTCCATTCCTACTTAATTTATTATTCAAGTGAAACACTCCAGAATTTATACGGAATTACATTAAATTACATTTCATTAAATTACAACAAAAATCATAATTAATATACAGTACTGATAAAATATTTCTATGAAAGAAAAAATTAAAAACAGAAGTATTTTGGAATTTGAAATGAAATTTATTTTATTTGGCTTTAAATTTTATCTTTAATTTCGAAATAAGTGTAATAATAATAAAAAAAATTATTTTGCTGATTTTTTTTATTTTTATTTTAACCATAATGTGTGATATCATATTTCTTCTTACCTCCTCCCACCCCCTTGTCACAAACTGTTATAATTTCCCAAATCCCCCCCCCCCCCCCAATGAGGCGTACATCATTTATAAACGATCCCTTACTATAAAATAAAAGAAATAACGTTCATAGAGCAATTTGAAAATACTATAAGTCTGCAATTCCTAGAATTTATTTTATACAGCCCGATAGATTTATTAATACCAGAATGTGTGGATAAAAAATTGTGGTGCTTTTAAAAGTACATTATATGCTTAATAATTCTTTTGGTGGCTTTCAATTTTGAAGTTTTATTTGCTAAATTTTTACTGTTATACATTTTTTGTTTGTTTGTATTTGTGTCGGCCAATTATCTACACTGTGGGATATAGGCCCTAACGGGTGGGATGCCCTCTGAGGGGGTCTTTCTAAGGGAACCTAACCCGTATTCACGCAAGGTTTGAAGAAAACCACGGAAAACTCCGAACGGTTAGGTCGACGTTCGTGATTGGGTTCGAACCCAGCACCTACCGTCTACCAGTTTGGAGGTCAAAACCTCGCGGCCACTGGTGGGACCTATACATTCTTTTATTTCAAATTCATAAATTGCGAATTGCGTTTTTTAAAAGGGCAATAATGGACAAAGTACTCGAAGTATTCGATTGAAATAGCACATGAGTAAACTTAAACCGAATTTCATAATGCCACGATGGTATTTGATAGTTTTAGGTAGATTTCGTATGAAATACTACCTATTGCATTCTCTCCCGTGTTGGAATTTCTAAAAATTTTTTGCAGATCTACACCAATCATGACTCCTAGACCCCAAAACTACCATCAGTAAAAAAGTTTATATCTATCTATCTATCTATCTATCTCTCTATCTATCTATCTATATATATATTTCACTTTCTTCTAGACACGATAACTTCCATAATTATGCTCAGATTTTCTTCAAATTTTTTTTACATAAAATCAAGGGGCATAAAATCTCGGTCGAGTTCGTTAATAAGCAAAATCGGATCAAGGGGGTGGAAATAGGGGTTTTTTTTGTGAAAACCGAAAAAACGCGATAATTTGCTAATTAAAATAGATATCGAATCCGTTTAAAGTTTATATTACTTCTAAAAAATGGGCTAAAAGTTTATGCTTCACAGATTTTTGATAAAGTTAAAAATGGGCTCAAAGGGCGAAAAAAACAGGGTTTTTGGGAGAAAAAAAATTCATAATTTCGTCATTTCTCAAGATATCAAATCCAACTAAATTTTTTAGAAATGTACTCAACATTATCTAAAACTTTTGTATTTACAAGTTTTTGATAGGACCAATTTTTACCAATGAAAAAAATTAAAAACGAAAAGAAAAAGGAGGGAGGAAAAAGAAAAAATCCATAACTTACTCAATTCTTAAGCAATCAAATCTAATTATATTTATTTTACATCTTCTTAATAATATCTACAACTTTTATATTAACAAGTTTTTCATAGGACCAATTCTTATATCAAAAATAAATTAAACAAAAATAGGAGTTTGAGAAAAAAACCTCAAATCCAAACTGCTTATATTTTGATTTTAAACGCATCCAAATGGCAGATCCTCTTATTTAGGAACTATATAATGTAATATATTGGCCAGTGTTTTGATAAAGGTAGAATATATTTCAAAAAAGGTTGCCAAAAAGGGCATTTTGAACAGAATTTCCCTAAGTAATAGTGATTGAAAAAATGAGGAAGTATAACAAATTGCGTTTTTTCTGAGTCATTTTTAAATCCAATTTTGTTCTCAAACGCATCCAATTTACAGGTCCTCTTATAGAGGAACTATATAATCTGACGGATTGGCCAGTTTTTGATAAAGGCAGGATATATTTTTAAAAAGGCTGCCAAAATGGGCACTTCGCACAAAATTTTTAAATCCATCAGGATTAAAGAATTGAGGATGTATTCAATTAACAAATTCTTTATTTTATGACTCATTTTTAAATTCAATTTTGCTCTCAAACGCATTCAATTGACAGTTTTTTATTATTTAGGAACTTTATAATGTGAGAATTAGTCGATTTTTTGATAAAGGCTAAATATATATTTTT
The DNA here is from genome assembly GCA_964019185.1 of Maratus speculifer. Taxonomy (NCBI): domain Eukaryota; kingdom Metazoa; phylum Arthropoda; class Arachnida; order Araneae; family Salticidae; genus Maratus; species Maratus speculifer. The sequence continues at coordinate 364,362,676 of OZ025291.1, forward strand.
AAAAAGCAGTCAAAGTAGGCATTTCGCACAAAATTTCCCAAAGCGATCATGATTTAAGATTTGAGGATGTATTAAAATAACAAATTGGTTATTTTATGACTGATTTTTAAATTCAATTTTGCTTTCAAACGCATTCCATTGATTGTTATTTGTTATTTAGGAACTGTGTAATATGCCGTATTGGTCAGTTTTTTGATAAAGGTTAAATATATATATATTTAAAGCTTTCAAAGTGAGCACTTCGCACAAAATTTCCCAAAGCGATCATGATTTAAGAATTGAGGATGTATTCAAATAACAAATTGGTTATTTTATGACTCATTTTTAAATTCGATTTTGCTCTCAAAAGCATTCAATTGACAGTTTTTTGTTATTTAGGAACTATATAATTTGCGTATTGGTCAATCTTTTAATTATAAAGTCAGAATGTATTTCAAAATATGTTGTCAAAATGGGCATTTGAGCCGAATTTCGCTTAAGATGATTTTGATAAAAACCAGTTCTTACATAAAAATAAGTTAAATATTTTTCAAAAGCGGCCAAAGAAAATTGTTAAACTGGGTTTATCTCTAATCATATTTTATTTTTTGTTTTTGAAATGAGCACTCTTCGAAATCTACCTCCGCCTATAGGCCAAGTCGACAGGGATTTTTGAATTTGAATTTGCTATTTTAACTTGATAATTTTTAATAATAATAATAATAATAATAATAATAATTAGGCATCAGGAAATCACTGAGGCAGATATTTTTAGTAGTAAAAATAAATTCAAAAGGAAGTTACAGAATTTCAGAACTCATAAAAATCAGTTTGATCTATTCGCTACACACCTAATTATTGATTTTATAATTGTTTGTTACAATTTATTATTTCAGTTAATCAAAATTCAATGTGAATGCTTATTAGAGTGAAACAAAAGTAGGTAAGAGGTTCTGTAATTATTTATCAATCGACACATAGTAAAAAAAAAAAAAAAAAAAAAAAAAAAAAAAAACTGTAAAGTTATTAGGGTTTTACTGGGAAATTGGGATTTCTAGACCTTATTGTGGAAAGGTAACAGCAAAAATACGCGTAACAGATAAAAGATTTCACTGTAAATAAAAAAATCTGAAAAGTTACTAAGAATATGTTAGGAAATTGTATTGCCTAGAACATTTGTGAAACTGCAACCGGGTTACAGAGAGGGTTGGCAAAAACCCGGGTTTTTGTACAAAAACCCAACCCACCTGGGTTTTTGTGGGTTTTTCTGGGTATTTGTGGGTTTTTCTGGGTATTTGTGGGTTTTTCTGGGTATTTGTGGGCTTTTCTGGGTTTTTGTGGATTTTAGTTATTTTTCTGTATATTTGTATATTTAATAATATATGTATATACTCATTTAAAAATATGTTTATTAAGTTGCATTTTTTAATCACATTTAATCTATTTATTACTAATTAATATTATTTATAATATCAGTTGATAAATTCATTCTATTCTGATATTAGTATTAATACTAATATCAATATAGAAAACTTAAAACTAATATTAAAATAAGTTTATTAACATTAACTGATATAAAATAATTTTCATACTATTAATAATTCATGTTAATTACTATTAATACTATTATTGGCTATTATTAATACTAATAATAATAGTATTATTATAATTCACTTAATACTATTTTAAGGGAAGTAAGTTCTTTTCACTTTTAAATATATATTAGTTATCACAATGAATAATTAATTTTATTTTTGTAGTAACTATAGTAATTAAAATTGTTATAATAATTAGTAACTATGATAATTAAACTAGCTGGACTTTGCCTACTAGCGGGGCTGGTCTTTTTATATGTAAATCTCGAAGTGAATAAACTTCGAACTGGATCTCTATTTAGGTGCACATCTCAAATCGTATCTCCGCTGTCTACAACATCATGTAGAGGATGCTGTGCATGCACAGAAGGATTCTTCCGTTTAAATAAATCTGTAATTGATATGCAAATGTCGTGCCGAGCATATCTCAAACTAGGTTCCAGCTGCATACAACACTGTATAGCACGCGTACTAGGTAGTGCGCTATATCCTTAACAAAAATATATTTGAACAAAACTCTGTTAAACAATCTATCTGTAGACATATAAGTTGAGGGAGTGGCATTTTAAGGCAAGAAACTGAGATTTTTGCAGAAATTATTACAGAAAATAGCAGTTTTATAAATTTTTATCGTATGTTATAAGCTAAGCTATCTTAAAGTTTGAAACAAATCAAGCAAGAATTTAAGATTTTTACAAAAATTAATAATAAAAAATAGTGATATTTGAGGGAAGGAGTGTTGGAATTTAAAAAAAAAGCAGCTAACAATTATATCTTGAGCTCTTGATGAGCTGCATAAAGATACAATCACACTGTCATTTTCTTTTATGATTTGGAGAAATTTGATGGAATCAGAAGAATTGAAATAACACAAGGAAATTATGCTGAAATTCTACAAACAGATCATCGGGACCGAGCATTTTTTAGCTAATATAATGGATGCAAAGTTTAGATCGGAAAGGCTTAATTTAACAAAAGAGGAAGAAACTGATGAATGGATAATGCAGTATAATTCAGAGTGGTTGCCTGCAATATTTGCATTTAAAATTAATGACTGGGACTATTTTCCTAAATCACTTTTCTCAGAAAATATTATGCCGCAATTCTCAGTTTCAAAGCGGTGGGATTGAGAAATTCTTAAAGGAAAAATACAGAAAAAGAAAAACAAGTTAGATTCTGATTTTTGTAGTTTTTTCCAATCTCTGCATTCTGTTCCATCTAGCTCTGCTTCCATCAAGAGGATTTTCACCAAATTTGCATTCATGTAGTATAATTTACAGAACAGACTAGACATAAGAGCAGTGTAAAAAATTATTAATATTACCATAAAAATTAAAGTGAATGTGATTTTGATTGGTAAACTATTAAAAAGATCAATTATAATTATTTTGTAGTACATTGCTTAATTTATTTGAAATATATTTTTTATAAAATAAATAAATAAATTGAAAAAATAAATATTCTGAAATAAACTATCGTCTGATTACCACAAATATGACTGTCTTTTTTTAAAAATGTAATTTTGTAAAAGAAACCACATAGGTTTTGGGCTTAAAAGGAAAATTTTTAGAATACTATTAGGGGGATTTGCAGATTCAGAAATGATTTTTAGCAAAAACCCACTTTTAACAAAAACCCACGTGGGTTTTTGTTGGTGGACCCACTTTGCCAACCCTGGTTACACATGAAATTTTAGTAAGAGAACTGTAATTTTAGTAGATTTGTTTGTAAAGCTATAACTTTCTGCAGCTTTAAAAAATCAAGTTTTGTATATTTACATCTTTTTTTGTACAATGTACTGATAAAATTTGAGTAAACATATAGATTTCGGCAACTTTACATCTGTAAAATTACAGATTTATTTTATTTATTTATTTATTTATTTATTTATTTATTTATTTCAGCTATATTTGCATGTGCACTTTTGTACATCTTTGAATAGTTGCAAACCTTTCGTTTTTCTTTCTTTCTTTCTTTTTTTTTTTCCAAGCCAAATCAATGTATTTTAAACATGAATATGTCTTTAATAAATGCAATCAAAGAAGTAGCTCAAATACACATGACTCAAATTATAAAATAAATTTTGTGATTCAAAAATTATATAAGGTATTTGTACCCTATATGGACAGGGCTCTCAATATGGACACCCCTAATATTTTTAAAGGTAAAAATTTTGATCGAGAGATGGCTAAACATTTTCGCAGAGAAAAGCAGTTGAAAAGATAATTAAGTCTAGAAAGTGTAAAAAAGCGCGCTGTTCGCCATTTAGGAGGAAGCTTGTTATTTCGAGATGCACTAATCTTAATTACTTGTAAGCTTAAATTCTTATTAGATATGGTAAAATTACATTAAATGTTGAAAAGTGCAGTATTTTAGAAAGCTAATAAAACATATTTTCGATTGCTATTGCATATTTTGCTTAAAATAATTTCCTTATTCATTTGGTAAAAGATTTAGTAAAACTACGCCCGGTTCCAAATATGGACAGCTTATGTCCCCATCGACTACAACTGTAAGAAAGAAGAAAACTCAACGTTGCCAAACAATAACTTGAAAAGTCATCAAAGTGGTATAATCTTTGTTCAACAAGATGCTATTTGAACAATCCCCCAAAAACCTTCCTCCAAAAAACCTTGCAGAAAAATAAAAAGAAGCCCCCCCCCCCCCCAGTAGGCTATCTGTTGGCGAAATCGTAGGTACCAATGGTATGACTTCCTCAACAAAGGAGAGCTGGTACTGCTTCTTTTGCAGTATTGATGCTTTTTCAAACATGCGGCCATGCATCACATGTGACATATATGTTCATGAGGATTATGTGGGACTTACTGTCCATGGTGAAAAAGTTTCTATTTGTCCATGCTATGAGGACTGAGTAATAACAGATACAAATTCGCAGACAAATGCAATAAAGCTAAGCAAAACCAACAATATTACTTCATGATATTTACTAGTAACTAAGGGGCTTTGCATGGGTCTTCGAAAGGTAAAAACCAAGAATGCCCCCTCCTTTTCTAAAATGCATATTCTGAAGATATTTACTGCCCCCCCCCTCCTCTTCGGAATACTTTAAGATACATTTTTTTTATTCCCTTTCCTCTAAAATCCCTTGGACAAGTGGCTCTTCCATACACACTGTGTAGAAAGTCAATAAGGAAACACCTGTCCATAATAGGGACAGGTAGTTCCTTATATGGACACTTGTAAACATTTTTTTTTATCATTTAAATTAAACCAGAATACTTACAAGGTCGCTAATTTTAATAATGATAGTCAATAGTCCAAGGATAGTGGTCACATATTTTTGGAGTCCTATGACTTGTACATGGGGGTGAAAAAAATACATTTTCCTTAGGGTGTCCATATTTAGTACAGGTACCTTATTTAAAATTTTTGCTTGAATAAAAATCCGGGAGAAAGAAAGATATGCTTTTACCAGCCAGCGTGAACAATCGATTTTTAAACTAAATATAATTTAAAGAATTCAAATAAATTTTTTTAATTTGGTTGATAAAAAGTAATGTCGAGTGTACTTTCAAAAAATATTAAAAAAAAATAATAATAAAATAAAATATTTTGAAATTTTATTCGACTGTTACTATAACATGGCTGTGTTTTACACAGTGTGCCCACTCTCAACGGTGGCCAATGGCTAATGTCTAAACCGTTAGTCGTAGACATATAATTCCAATTGCAAAAATGTTTTTAAAAAGGTAAAGAAGTGTGTTTTAGGCGATTTTGGTAAAAGAAAGAAAACAAAATTAAAAAATTACGTAAATTAAATTTTTATACGGTACCCCGGTCCTATAAGTGATATATAGTAAATTTTTACCACTACTCTAATAAGTAAGACAAAAAAATGTTCCATTCCTCTGCGATTAAAACTGACCGAGTAATAGCTGTTTAAAGTTGAAGCATCTTTTGTTCTGCAAAATAGAGATCAGTCACAAATTTACCGGAAAAAAAAAATAAACGTCAGATTTAAATTTAACATTAAACATAGAGAAAAAAAAAAATTTATAATATTATTTTTAAATTTATGTTGACATAGTAAAGGAAAATATACAACTTATACTAAAAATAAAGATAAAAATACAACAGATATTTTGTTAAATTAAATTATGAAAAGCAACAGTCACAATTCGTTACAAATTGATACATATTTAAAATTTTATTAGATTACTTAACCTAATATGATTTGGTTTAGTCCTATAAAATAAATAAGTGGTATGTACATAAAATCGTATTAATATTACATTGTTATTGGGTTTAAATAAATATGTGGTTTGAACCTGGATCAGATATGTGGAAGTGAATTAGAATTCGAATACAAATTTTAAAGTAGGAAAACACACATACGAACATTATAAGTAAAATAAAAGCTTATTAAAATAACATACCTTTTTAAAATAAAATCATGAAAAGATATAGCCTCATTTCCTTACAAAATAAAACATATGTAAAAATACAATTGAGGATGTGAATTTTAAAACTCGCCTTATCGCTTTTGTTTTCTCTATCAGTTTATATCAATCTGCACTAATGTAACACTACAATCTCCAAATTTTGAAACTCGCGTCTTCAATTGTTTTAACCAATCTAGAAGTTTATTAATTAAAATTAACACAACATAAAACTTATACGGTGACAGGAACTTCAGTAAAATAGCTTAAAAATATTTCTTTATCCCATTTAAAAAATTTTATAATTGGAACTATATGTCTGTGACAAATGGTTAATGAATTAGACATTGGACAGCATTGGAAATGTACGCCCTTTATAATACTTTAAGCACTTAGTGTAAGTGCCCTTAAAGCTTAGTACAACTCTTCCGTTTACAATTACAGAAAAGTGGTTTAAGTCATGAAATTTAAAGTTTCAAAACTCTTTCAATTTTAATGTTAGATGAATGGGACCTTTTTTATAGTGCTTGTTATAGTGATGGAAAAATTTTACTAAATATTCCATAGGATTGGGAGACCGTATAGAAATTTAATTTTCGTAATAAAAAATATTTTTTACCTAAATCACTTAAAAAAAACCAATTCTTTACCTTTTTTAAAGCCTTTTTGAAATTGTAACTATATTGTCTATAACGGTTTAGAAATTAGCCATTGGCTTAGAGGTCTGCACGGGCCAAAATTTCCAGGCTCGAGCCCAGCCCGGTCCGAACGCAAAAAATATTGCTCGACCCGGCCCGGCCCAGAAAAAAGCTAAAAATTTGGCCCGAACACGGCCCGGACCGGCTTGGGTGAATTTCTACAGAACATTGATCTTTACTCTAACGTAAGAGTTCAGACTGGTGATGGGCGATTCTCAAGAATTCAACAGTCGAGAAAAATGTCATCGTAAAAAATCACAATCTATGCAGTCATCGATTATTTCCTAGAATCTACAATCGAGATATTTTACAATCGATTGTAACACAGAGAATTTAAAATCAGTTGTTGCGATTCTTAGTTATTATTCTGGCAGAAAACTTCATGGTAATGGTAGGGCTTGAAGGTTGAAGTTTACTCCTCACCCGTGAATTCACTTTTTATTCCCAGAGTGCACCCAGATATAACATAGCTCTCTCTTTGAAATTGTTATATTTTATAAGTAATATTTACAAAAGAACTCCATCAAAAAAGACATCTAAAATGATATTTATTGTCGAAATAGCTACGATTTAAAAAAATCACAACTTAATCGCTCTCCCTTCCTTTCCTCCTGAAATACAACTCCATGATGAGAAAAGTTCGTAATATGAAAGAATAGTCCGAAAACGTTCCTATGATATATCACATGACGTAACAAAAAATTTTGAAAATTACTTCTTAGCCCTCGGTTCACTTTTCCTTCTCAAAATACACCCGGAAATGATGCAGCCCCCATTTTAAAATATTTATATTTAATAAATAATATTTACCAGAGAGTTCCATAAAAAGTTCCAAATCTAAAATGATATTTATTGTTGAAATAGCTACGATTTAAAAAATCCATCTCCTTATCGCTCCTCTTCCCCCTCTTTCCAAAAATTCAACTCCAGGAGGAGAAAGATTCGTAAAACGAGAGGTGCGAAAACTTTCTAGTGATATATATGTAACATGATGGGTCCAAAAAAAGTTTGAAATTTATATGTTACCCATGGGTCCACTCATATTTCCTAGAATACACCTAAAAATAACACAGCCCCCACTTTAAAATCCTTGTATTAATAAATAATGTTTACCGGAGAGTTTCATAAAAAAATTCCACATCTAAAATGATATTTACTGTCAAAATAGCTACGATTTAAAAAAATCACCCCTCCCCCCCTCCTGAAATTCAACTCCAGGATGAGAAAGATTCGTAAAATGAAAGAGAGGTGCGAAAACATTCCGGCGATATATGTATAACATGACGGGTCCAAAAAAAAGTTTAAAATTTACATATCATCCATGAGTTCACTCATTTTTCTCAGAATACACTTAAAAATGATGCAGCCTCCACTTTAAAATCTTTATATTTAATAAATAATATTCACCGGAGAGTTCCATAAAAAAAAAATCCACATCTAAAATATTTATTGCTGAAATATTATGATTTAAAAAATTCATCCCCTTATCGCTCCCCCTCCTAAAATTCAACTCCAGGAGGAGAAAGATCCGTAAAATGAAAGAGAGGTCGAAAACTTTCAGATGGTATATATTATAACATGACGGGTCCAAAAAAAGTTTGAAATTTACAAGTTACCCGTGAGTTCACTAATTTTTCCCAGAATACACCTAAAAATAACGCAGCCCCCACTTTAAAATCTTTATATTTAATAAATAATATTTACCGGAGATTTCCATATAAAAATCTACATCAAAAATAACATTTATTATCGAAATAGTTACGATTTAAAAAATTCACCCCTCCCCCTCCCCTCCTCCCGCCCCTTAAAATTCAACTCCAAAAGTAGAAAGATTCATAATATGAAAGAATGGTTAAAATAGCTTTCGTATATGCCTCTCATTTCAGCAAATCTCATCTCGATAAACTCAGGTATTTCGAGAAACTCATTGCTTCGCGATGAAAATTTACCTCGATGAAATAGGTTTATCGAAGGACTTGTAGCTTCGTGATGAAATTTAACCTCGATAAAAGGGGCATTTCGAGAAACTTGTGGTTACCTGATGAATGCCTTTCTCGATAAGGATGATTTTCGTTCTCGCTGAGAATAGAGATGAGAAGGTTTATCGAGCAGAGTTTTTTCGATGAAGCTTTGTGAAATGAAAGGTTTATCGAGAAAGGAGATTCAGAAAGAAGTATGAGAATATAACAATGACTTGTGAAATGGAGACCTAATTTTCAAAGTTTCACGTATTTTAGCCATACTAAGATGTCACGTACCTGGAACCCTCCAATAAATATTATTTATTAAAAAAAATTTTCAAAGAGGGGACTGGAGAGAGAACGAACATATGATTAAAACAGTAGCTATTTGTACAATACCTATCATTTTAAGTGTGTTTTTTGATCGAAGCATTCGGTAAACATTATTTATCAAACGTAAAAAAAATAAAGTGCGGGCTGCAGGAATTTGGGGGCGAAACTGTGGATCATCGGGGGCGGGGGAGAGGGGGACAATTTTCACTTTTTTAAACCCGTCATGTGGTATATCATCTTGAAGATCTCGGATTAATCTTTCATATTATAACACTTTCTCTCCAACCTTCCGAATTCGGTTCCCACGGCGGGGGAGGCAGTTTTCGAAACTTTTATGCGTTTTTATCATTTTTGATCAAATTGTTGAATTGTTGGAACTTGAACTCCCAACCCCCCCCCAACATACACCTCAAAATATAGCTCATTTGATTCTCTACCAATTTTAACTTAAAAGTTTAAGCTACATGGCACCCCTGGCCTGTGGATCCCCCTGTCGGTTATTCACCTAATTTTGCTCATTTCTTCACTTCATTTCAATTTTTAAAAGGCTATAACTTTGCTTCTACGGGACTATAGTGGAGAGAAAAATTATGGCATAGCTAACTTTTCTTCGCCGCTCTTTTTGCAGTTTTCCGGTATTTCACCATAGCACCGGGTTTTTTTTTGGAGGGGGGGGGCAGGGGGGTGACGCTTCGCAATTTTTGATGCAATATGTCTATTGAAAGATTATGCTTCATGCATTACAAATCTAGCATAAAAAATTTTCTTCCTTCATTCTGGATATAAATTAGAGATAGCAATGAAAGGAGGGGCTCACTAGCGAGTAAATCCGTCGTGTCTTTATTAACATCGACTCATTCACCTGCAGACGAGTCTTGATAAAATCGAATCCTGTATGGTATAAAAGCAATTGCAAACTGGAGTCATCGAGAAAAATTTTACACAATCGAAAGTTATCAAGATGTTCATACAATCGAGAAAATCGTGAAAACTTCTCGTTATCGCCCATCACTAGTTCAGACCAAAAAAACTTATCTTAGTCTTTCTTTTTTCTTTCATGTTTATAATCTCTATTTATTCAGATGTGCCACAGGCGTTTATATTTACGCTTTTAATGAACGTTTGTTTTTTGTATGTAAAAGTTTCGCTATCATTAGTATTATTAATACATTAAAACAATTAAAAAATGGTATATGGTAAAAGTAAAATCTTCTAAGACATTGGAAGGAAAAAATACGTTTCTATCTTAACAGACGTAAATGTTTAATATATATATATTTTTTCCTCGTGTGTTGTTGTATTCATTTTGCATGAATAAACAGTTTAAAAGAAATTTGCAATATGACGACTTATGCCTATTTTGCAAAAATTTTTGGACCAAGCCAAACTTTACTGATTTATGAACAGATTTTTCCACGTCGAGAAAAGGATTTTTATACAGGAAGATTCAACAGGAACTGATTATTTTGGTCCGTTAAGAGTAGGAAGAACAAAATCAGTCTCGGCTTCGTACGAAAAAAAAAAGTTAGGCTCGGCCAGCCCCGATACTCCAGGGAAAAAAAAATAAGGCCCGAGCCCGGCCCGAATGCCGTTAATGGAAATCGGCCCGTGCAAATCTCTACATTGGCTACCGTTGAGAGTGGAAACACTGTGTAGTATTTCTCTAATTTATTCTCGCGCGCGTGTTTCGTTTCTAATTATCACTCCATTGATGAAGGAAACGCTATTTTGAAAGAAAAGAATTTATACCAGCCGCATGGCAACAACAACTGTATAGCAACAAACGATGTTATCTTTACCTTTTCATTATTCTTTTTCTTGGTGCATTATTTTTTGTAAGTCTTGTGAAATGTATTATTAAATGTTTATGTGGTTGTTTTAAATGCGTTAATTATTCAATAATACTCAAACACCCACTAAAATGGTGACCTATGGACTAACGCAAATTAAAAGAATCCCGTAATGAGTGAGTAATATTTCATTTTATTTTTTAAAAAAAAATGTCAGATGTTAACGCAGTTCGTATACCACCATATAACTTTAACGATGTTAGTTTGTGGTTCGCCATGTGTGAACATTCATTTGAATTAGCGAATCCTAAGCCCATAACAGAAAGTCGCACAAAATTTAATTATATTTCGGCTAACTTACCTCCAGATGCCGCATCTATTGTACGAGATTTAATTATCAAACCATCAGATACTACACCATATGAGGATTTAAAAACTGAATTAATTAAACGAACAAGCGATTCTTCACAATCTGAAATACGAAAATTATTGTTGGGAGAACAGCTTGGTGATCGTAAACCCAGTGATCTTTTAAGAGTTATGCAAAGAAGAGCAGAATCCCACAATGTATCTGACGAATTGATGTTGGAATTATTTCTTTCGCATTTACCGTCATATGTACAAAGCATTTTAGCCGCTATTTCGCCATTAACACTTGATAAAGCATCCGAAGTTGCGGATCGAATATTAGAATATAATCCCACTGCAGTAAATGCTGTTTCAATAGAACCAAATATTAATTCTAAAATTTTAAATGAAATTAAAAAGCTTAATGATCGAATTAATCAGCTAGAGTTACGCAGGTCACGCAGCCCTTTTCGTCGACGTTCATTTGGAAGAAAACGTAGCGTTTCAAAAGATTCCAAAGGACAATGTTGGTACCACGAAAAATTTGGCGAAAATGCCAAGAAATGCTCTGAACATTGTTCATTTTCAAAAAACACAGACGGCGAGGTGTAACGGCGACAACCACCTTGCATAAAATATCTCGTCGCCTCTTTTTAAAAGATAAAAAGACAAACATAAATTATTTATGCGACACAGGTTCAGACATAAGCATTATTCCAGCATCATTCGCCCAGAAGAAAAAAGCCCCTTTTATGACTCTTTCTGCAGCGAATACTTCAAAAATCAATGTATATGGAGAAAAGCTTCTGACGCTTGATTTTAATCTACGAAAAACTTTTCGCTTCTTTTTTTTAATTGGTGACGTCACCACTCCAATTATTGGTGCAGATTTCCTATATCATTTTAATCTAATTCCAGATCTTCGAAATAAAAAGCTGGTGGATAATGTTACAAATTTAGCCACTCCAGGTCATCTATATACAGCATCTGTTCATTCCATCAAAACGGTTTCGGGAAACAGTATTTATCATAAATTACTACTTCAATTCCCTGATATAACCAAACCTCCTCGTGCTGATCTACCAATAAAGCATTCTGTATTCCACCACATAGTAACTACCGGATCTCCTGTACATGCCAAACCAAGAAGATTAGCTCCAGATAGATTAAAAATAGCCAAATCTGAATTTCAACAAATGCTTGATCTTGGTCACATACGGCCATCGAAAAGTAATTACGCCTCACCACTTCATATGGTTAAAAAAAAGATACTACTGATTGGAGACCTGTCGGTGATTACAGAGCACTTAATGCACAAACAATAAAAGATAATTATACTATTCCAAATATTTTGGATTTTACTTCAAATCTTCACGGTACCAAAATATATTCCCATCTTGATCTCATAAAGGCTTATCATCAAGTACCAATTTATCCAGATGATGTACATAAAAGTGCCATTATCACACCCTTCGGTTTATTTGAAAGTACCACAATGCAATTTGGACTTTGCAATGCAGCTGCTACATTTCAACGATTCATGGATCAAATTACACGAGATCTTCCATTTGTTTATGTATTTGTTGATGACATCCTGATAGCATCTCGTACAGAAAAAGAACATCTTGGGCATCTAAGAATAATATTTCAACGTTTACAAGAATACGGATTAAGCTTAAAACCTTCAAAATGCACTTTCGGCGTATCATCAATAGAATTTCTAGGTTTTAAGGTATCTGAATTTGGCATTGAGCCCCTACCAGATCGTGTAGATTGCATTTTAAAATTTCCTCAACCTACTACCCTTACACAATTAAGACGTTTCTTAGGGTTTAATTTATACCGTCGATGTATCCCAAAAGCTGCTCACATATTGGCTCCATTAAATAAATTTTTGGAAGGAATAAAAAATTCTAAAAAGTCTAAAAGACGCTCTGAAAACAATTCACATGACTCAATTCAATGGACAGAGGAGGCTGAACATGCTTTTAATGACGCCAAACAAGTTTTAGCTAATTCAACTCTCCTACGACATCCTATTCCTGGAGCAAAGTTAAGTCTTTGGGTTGATGCAAGCGACAAAGCCGTTGGCGGTTCTCTTATGCAGCTTAATGAAAAGCATTGGGAACCCATTGCCTTTTTATCAGTCAAGCTTTCAAAAAGTCAGCAAAAATGGTCTACATATGACAGAGAGCTACTGGCAATATATACATCAGTAAAGCTCTTTTGACACATGCTCGAAGGAAGGGGCTTTATCATATAAACAGATCAAAAGCCTCTCATATACACCTTCAAGCAAAATCTAGATAAATGTAGTCCTCGCCAATGGCGACATTTAGATTACATTTCTCAGTTTAGTACAGATATACGTCACGTAAGCGGCAACGATAACACGGTTGCTGATGCACTATCTCGAATTGAAGTAGATCAAATCTCCAGCTCATTTTTAGACTTTGAAGAGTTTGCAAAAGCTCAAGAAGATGATATAGATCTACGCAACTTGCAAAATTATAGCAAATCTTCTCTTGTATTTAAAAGCATGCCATCTCCAATGTCTGCCACAGAATTGATTTGTGATGTATCAACAGGTTCACCGAGGCCATTCGTACCAGCTACTTTTCGAAGAACGGTGTTTGAACATTTCCATAATTTAGCTCATCCAGGAATTACAGCATCCTTAAATCTTATTGCATCACGATATGTATGGCCCAATGTGCAGCAAAATGTAAAAGAATGGGTCAAAAGTTGTAGTGCCTGCCAACGATAAAAAATACACAGACACACCAAAACGCCCCTAGGTACTTTCGCATTACCCGATGCTAGATTTTCACACATTCACATAGATTTGATAGGTCCATTACCTCCATCAGATGGAAATGTATACTGTTTAACAATGATAGATCGATTTACAAGATGGCCAGAAGTGGTACCTTTAAAAGATATAACTGCAGAATCAGTTTGTCGTGCCATTTTTGATGGATGGATATCTAGATTCGGTTGTCCACTCATAATTACAACCGACCAAGGTAGACAATTTGAATCAAATCTGTTCAAAGAAATGACAAAATTTTTGGATACAAATTGCATACGAACGACATAATTCCATCCTCAAGCAAATGGTTTAGTTGAGCGGTTTCACAGAGTATTAAAGAGCGCCTTAAAAGCTCACGAACATAATAAGTGGACCGAGAGTTTGCCTGCAGTTCTACTTGGGATAAGAGCTGCTGTAAAACCTGATATAAAAGTTTCAAGTGCTGAATTAGTTTATGGAATTCCACTCACACTACCGGCTGAAATGTGCTCAGAAATCCCATCTTTGGTATCCTGTGACAATAATTTCATTCAACAATTGAAAGAAAGAATGAATAGTTTAAAACCTACATTTACATCTACTCACGGGCATTCAAAAATTTTTGTTCATCCTAAATGGAAGGATTGCACGCATGTGTTTCTCCGATTAGATAAAATCCTTCCATCTTTATCTCAACCTTATTCTGGCCCTCATGAAGTTATATCAAGAAATGATAAGAACATAACCATCATTGTAAATGGAAAGAAAAGTTGTGTCTCACTTGACAGAGTTAAACCTGCATTTTTGTTCAATGATTTACCAAATAACGCAGATAATTTTGAAACTAAAAGTGTTCCAGCAGATAGCCAGCCAATAAAATCTGGACCACTAACTACCAGATCAGGTAGACAAGTAAGATTTCCTAAAAGACTAATAACCGAAATAAACTATATTTCATATAATTGACTTTCCTTCATAAATATATTGTATATTGTTATTTACATATGTATTATACTTCACATTGTTTTTTGTTGTATCGTTCCTTCGTCACTGGGGGGATACTCATGTAGTATTTCTCTAATTTATTCTCGCGCGCGTGTTTCGTTTCTAAATATCACTCCATTGATGAAGGAAACGCTATTTTGAAAGAAAAGAATTTATACCAGCCGCATGGCAACAACAACTGTATAGCAACAAACGATGTTATCTTTACCTTTTCATTATTCTTTTTCTTGGTGCATTATTTTTTGTAAGTCTTGTGAAATGTATTATTAAATGTTTATGTGGTTGTTTTAAATGCGTTAATTATTCAATAATACGCAAACACCCACTAAAACTGTATATGCACATTTTATCCTGTGCAATGGAAAAAATATTGCCTACTTTTTCATGTAGCCCACGGCTTATGTAATGCTTTATTTGGTCCGCTGTGGTAAGCGAGTTTGAAATGTCTGCTCTAAAATTATGTCAAAAATCGACTCAACATCTTATGGCATCTATACCACGTAAGGTAAATGCTTATATTCGAACTCAGAATATAAATCGCCAAAAATGTTTCGATAAATAAATAAATAAAAAATCTTCTTTTTTTAATTTGCTTTTTTACGAGTATTCAACATTTATCTTTAAAATTGCACTCATTTTTTAGCAATTCATCAATTTTCCAAATAACTTTCGGGCCCCACCAGTGGTTGAGATATTCAGCTCTCGGAACTGGTAGATGGCATGTGATGGGTTCGAACCCAATCTCCACCGTCGGCCTAATTGTTTTCTGCGGTTTTCTTCTAACCGTGGATTTCCTTGCTTAAATACGGATTAGGTTCCCTTAGAAAGACCACCAAGGAGGGCACCCGTCCCCTTAGGGCCTATATCGCTTGTGCCGATAATTGGCCATAACAAATACAACCAACTTAATAACTTTCAATACAATACATTCATTTGGCGCGGGTATCAACCTCTATTTTGGGAGTATCGCAGATTTTTCTTACTTTTGGCAGAAAGCTCGAGCTAATGAATTTATTAAAGAGTTCAAAATTGCGACTTTGCTTTTTTAAGATATGGCTACAGAAAAGAACGAAAAAACATTTTTTAATTGCTGAAATACCACATTTGATACCACGTATGGGCGAAAAGGACTAGTCCATGTTGAAAATGTGAATAACCGGACCATCTTGGGATGAGTTTGTTTATTTAACTTCCCAGATGAGTCTCATTTTTTGACGAATACCTTTTTGTTGCGGTCATTGAATTATATGTCTTTAAATATTATATTGTAATTCTATTACATTAAAAAAATATAAAAAGGCAAATATAGTAAAGAAAGTTAATTAAAAATATGATTGTTAATCTAAACATGATGATCTATTCCCTCGCACTTAGGGGGCGCATCTACATATTAAAACAAACTTCATGTTTTTCCAATAGTAATACTGTTTTAACAAGACATTTTAAACCTTTGGTTCAAATTATGCCTTGACATCAGATTTCAAGTCATTTGAATGATTAATTTTTGAATCATAATCATTCAAAATTTAGTGCTTCTATTGTTAAATTACAATCTCATATTTTTATTATTATTTCCTGAAATTATACTCGTTATGTGCTATTTGCTTATGTAGCAATAATACTAAAATACCCAAACATAAGTATGTTGAATTTGTTATTTTTTTAAATTTTATGATCTAAATTATGAATTATGAAATTAATATTCGAAAAAATTAGGAATTGAAAACCAAAAATTTGTTGAAGGATTTAGATTTATTAAATCCTGCTTTATGAAAATCCAAACTTTCGGACTTTTCTTCCAAGTAATTTTCAGATTATGTTAAAAAAAAAAAAAAAAAAAAAAAAAAAAAACGACAAAATGATGGTTTTAGGGGCCGTCTACGATAGAAAATGACTAGATATTTTTAAAGTTCTGGTGCCATCCTGTAATATAGCAGTCTTCAATGAAGTTAAAGAGGTTTCTAAAATGTCTTGATCAAAAAGGGGGTCTCTCTCGGCTAACAATCAAGAACCGAACCTCAATTTCGATACAGCCCCTAAAATTAGCTCGTTTTAAAATAATACATTTCTCGGAGACTTATCGTACAAATTGCATGAAATTTTTTTTATGTTAATTGAATGGTGTATAGTGAATTTATGCTGCCAGAAGTAGGAACTGCTATTGAAAAAAAAGTTAGGGTTCGTTTTAATATGTAGATGGTTCAATATAAGTATTATATATATATAACCCCCCCCCCCCCCGTGTATAACAATTCCGGGGTCAACCTATCCGCGGGAAAAAGAAACTCATTCACCAATGAAAACGTTTCACAGTCGTAATGGAGCGTTCTCATTGGTCAGATTTACAGTGGGTGCTGTAAATGACGTCACTACATTTTACTTCGTTTTGAAATCTTTCCACGATTTCAAAAAGTATATTTAATTAAAACTTTTTATTAAAGGAAAGCGAAGGTGCGTTTTAAATGCAATATTGTTAAAATTTTTATATTCGGGTTGCTTTAATTTTTTTTTCTTTACAGCCGTGAATGACTCCTGAGAATTTCAAATCTATAAAAAGTCATTGTGAAAAGTTACCTCCGATTTTAAAGGCAATATATTTTCTGACCAATGAAACCGTTCCATAGCCGTAATGGAGCGTTCTCATTGGTCAGATTCACAGTGAGAGCTGTAAATGACGTCACTAAATTTTACTTCGCTTTGAAATTTTTTCACGATTTCAAAAACAATATTTAATTAAAACTTTATTTAAGCAAACCGCGGGTGCGTTTTAAATTTCATTATAATCCCCACCCCGATCTACCAGATAGTTTTGCTATAGTTTTAAATGCAGATTTCTGTTGAAATTTTTTTTTTTTTTTTTTTTTTTTGTTCTGTTAGATTTTTTCCTCTCCAAGTTTAATCGCTGTCTTTATCAAAATTGTTTCAGCCTAAAGTGGCTATGATTGACCACAGTTGTTGTAATTTTTTATCATCCTTTAAAAATGCAAACACGTCATTTTGACGGGCTATCATCTAGTATTTTATAAAAATCATTTAAAATTAGTCTTTATTTCCAATCGTTTGGTACCAGTAACTTTCTTCTGCGATAATTTGTTGTAGAGTTTAAAAAAGTGTTCCTTTTTTTTCTCGACAGTATATTTTCCTTTAATTTCAGCTTAATTTTAAAAAGGATAAACTGATATAACATCAAGGTTCGTAGTTTAATAACTGATTTTCTCTGAATGTTTGTTTTGAAATTTTCCTGCGCGTCATATTAAGTATTTAAAAGTATTATTTAAGGATCATGATAAGGAAATCAGAATGTTAAAACATTTCCTCCTCTCAATCATTAAACAGGCGAGAAAAATAGTTTATTGATCAATTTTCTAATAAAAGGAAGATTTCCCTGTGTTGATTGACGGTTATAAGCAAATTAAATTCTAAATGCCATCATTTTGCTTTGAATTCGTTCTATCTTGCAGCAAATGATAGAAGGAACTAAATAAAAGGATCATCATCCATCATTAATGTAATGATCGCCCAGACAAAGTATTTTGCATTTTTACACGCATAATTATTGAAATATACAAAGTAATATTTGTGTGCCAAGTAACATTAGGAAAAAAAAATGATATAGTACATCACATAATTTAAATTGGTACTACTCTGTTATCCCGTCGACCGATTTCGCCAAATTATACAAATCTCCAAACTAATAGCCAAATTATACATATTGACGTAATTTTTATTTTAAATAATAATAATAAAAAAAAACAAATAATTAGTAGAATATTAATAAAAATACAAATAAAATGTCGAAATAAAAGTCGCTTAATGACGCTTTAAACACGTGCATCATATTTAATGTCATTGAATTGACATTCACGATCATCCATTATTCGCATTTGATCTTATAATTTCGCGATAGTATTTTGGTCGACGGGACACCAGTGTAGTACCTTTAAATTTACTACTTAATTTATATTTAGAGGACTATTAGTGCATTATCATGCATGAATGAATTAAATAATCATGCACCACATGGCCAATGATGACCGGCTGCTTAAAAAATACACTAGGAATTATCCTGAAAATAAAGGTGTAATAATAAAATAGTATATGTCATAATTCGGGGAATTTTTTTTCTGAAAACAAATAGGAGGCCGTCAACAAATTTAAAAATAATGACAATCGTTTGGATAACACTGTAAAAACCAACGTAGAAAGATCGTTGAAACTATCGATTATGATTAAGTGGCTTTTTGTAATAAACTGTACTTATTTTCAATGAGGATAGCACGTATATTCGTAGAGAAATTAATTATAAAAAGAGTCTCAAATTTTGCCAAGTTCCTTGCTTTTAATTTGCTGAATTCTTAATTAAAAAAAAATGTTCTTTTAAGATAATACGATAAACAACATTGTATATAATACCTTCCAATCAAGATTAGAAAATAACAAAAATGATATGATGAGTGAGCAAATTTACTAAACAATATTTCACTGCACATGCGTGAAAGCAATCAAAATATAATGTGTAAACTAAATGTGTAGAGTAACGTTTGTGAAAGTTTCAAGAATACGGCTTGAAAATTCTGAAAATTATCGTAGATAGAATAAACTAAAAATATGTTGTTCGAAAAAGGAAGCAAAAAGGTGAGGGGCTGTATCCATATACCCACTGATTAGTGCTAATATAGCATACACAGTATTGCACGTACTACTCTATTTGTGTATACACTGAATCATTTCTACAGGTTAGCTAATAATGGTTTTACAGATAGGTAAGTAATTTTTAATGAGTGAGGAAATGATCTGAAATATGAGGTGTAAACTTTTTTGACAAACGAAAATTGCATATGCAGATCCCTCTCCCCCTTCCCCCCTAAAATAATTTAATATATAGAAGTAGTACTTTATGTGTTCCTATTAAGTGACAGAAATCACACAAAACGATATAAATATTTCAGAAAGAAATAATTTTTAAAAATATTTTATTTGGTAGTAATTAAATGTAAGGCAATAATATTTCATAAATTTAGAAATTTCTTTTAACCCTCTGACAGTCTTGCAAAAGGGCAAAATTGTAATCTTGTTTTCTCAGCATTTTGTTTTAATTGCTAAAAATATATGATTCTTTCAAAATTATAGAAATATCTTATTTACGAATGCGAATGTTATGCTTGAGTGTGTTAATCATTGCACAATGTATTAAAAATCCATTAAATCAACTGAGTTACATCATTTTAATTATTGCTTGCATTGCAGTGAAACCTGGAGCTTAGGGAACGTCTATAGACGGGCTTGTCAGTGAGAGGGATGTGATTTTTTTTCTTTTTTTGACGTTTCAATTTTATGAGACAATATAATAGAATTAATGTCTAAACCAGTGTTTCCCAACCTTTTTCAGGCCATGCCCCACCAAATCACATCTAAAACCCTGATGACCCCCCTCCCCTCTCTCTAAAAAATAATTCTTATTATATAAAAATTGAGCTGTTATTCCATTTAAAGAAGTAAAAAAAAAGCCATTTAAAATGGAATAGAAAAGAAAAGGTAAACACGTAAAAGAAAGGTCATGAAAAAATGAACATAAACGAAAGGAATGTATTCAGGAAGTAATCGTTAATAATATAGACCAGGAAGCGGCTGCACGAACCATCACCTCATATAGAAAAATGAGGTGATGGTTTAAAATGGCTGATGGGATGGCTCAAAGAAAATTACTAGACAATCTTTTCATAGTCCTATATTTTTTCATCCAAAAGATTTTTTGCCAAATGTTTTTCCAACACACGAATATAGCGCCTGTTAGAGACAGTAAAAAGCACCCCTTAAATTGATTTAAATGCTTTTAGAATTGTTAAAAATACTTCTAGACTTTTTCAATAAATGTGTCCATATAATATGCATTGATATGTAGAATGATACAAGTTTGAAGATGTTTTATAGTAATTTTAAACAGATATATATTATCGCTCGTGATAGTTGTCTCAGGACTGAGGAGATAACAAAAGTTTCTTTCTCCCATTTTAAGAAAGATAGAAGAAAGATATCTTTCTTAATATCCTTTCTTCGTCCTTTCTTCCATCAAAATATATGTCATGTGGTTCTTCTGAATCCATTTGACTTTGCAATAATTTTTTTCTAGTGCGGCTGTTTTCCCTCCTAATTTTGTATGGGTCAATACCCCACTAAAAAAATTCTATAGAAAATCTGTAGGAAAATGGCCCAAAATTCTGACGGAAATTCGTAGGTAATTGGCCCATTCTGCAGATATTTTAAAGAATGTCTTTAAAAATTCTGTAGAAATTTTTATATTAAATCTAAATCTCCGAAATTTCTTCAGGTTTCTGTAGAATTTCTGAAGAAAGTGGATATTTCTACAGATAATCTTAAGATTATTTCTAGTAGGGTAACTTGAGAAGCATCTGTTTTACTTATTGCAGCAATATCTTCTAGCACACTCTACGCTATAGCAGCACCTGCACAGTCAGATACACCGTTGCAATCGCAACGTAAAGATGTAGATTGTAACTCTACTTTCATTTGCCATGGTAATTTCTTCTTGTTAAATCTGATATACTGTATAGGTATGGTAATGAGATTTCACATATACCTATATTAGCATTAAAATTCTCCTGTGTTTCTTCTAAATGCTCAAGATCTTTCATTTTCGCTTCAAGAAATTTGAGAGGTTGACTTTTCAATATATAATTTCACCTTCTATGTCTTGTACTCAGTTTTTTTTTTTTTTTTTTTTTTTTTTTTTTTGCCTTATTTTGATCTATAGTACCAATTTTTCCCGTTCCGTACTTTCTCTGGAGGTAGGTAAATCTATGCTCAATGATTGGAATTTTGTTGCACTTTTCAGACGTACAATTAGTCTCAATCGGACTCTCCCTCAGGTCTGGAGACTTTTTACAGGAGCAATGTAAATTCATTTCATATTTTCAGGCTGAAATATCACACAGCTGAGTTCCCTTTTTTTTTAATTCATCAAACTTTTTTTTATAAGATTTGGCTTTTTCTTAGCTCAAATATAAGATTTCGTTAGTTTATAATACTTATCGTAGTAGGCATTAATTATCTAAATGATTCTGTAATCAGAAACGTTTGAGATTGACGCCTTCTGATAAATATATTTTATTTTTTCTGGCACTGTATTCCTGACAGATGATAAATTCGCTTTAATGTTATTGAGTTTACTTGCTAATATAAATCTCTTCTCAAAGCAGCATCGAAGAACATTTTCGTGTGTTGGAAGAACATTTGGCACGAAATCTCTTGGATGGCCGAATATAGGACAATGAAAAGATTGCCCAGTAATTTTCTTTGTCAACGACGTATGCATAACTGTATCCATGTCACTTGTTAATGTATTTAAAATAACAAAATACACCCAATTAAGAAACGAAATTCGTTCACGGGCTCACTGATATGAAATGGCGCACTGTGCAAATGGACGGGGTTGGGGAGAGATGGGTGTGCACACATAGGGCGACTTCAGTGCTGTTGTGCAGCGTGGCTAACAGGCTTTTTAATGAGTTTGCGCGATCGGAAGATATTCTCTAAACGCAATTTATTTTTTTTTATTGTTAAACAGTACAATATGCAAATATTTTTCACTATAGTGATAAAATACATGTATATGTAATATTTTAAAAAAAATTCCGAAAAAATCGGAAATTTTCAATTTTTTTTTAATTTTTAGGTGGTTTGCGCGATCGGAAGATAAAGTCCGATTTGAAATTTTTTTTTTTAGTTTTTCTTGTATTTATCAATCGCAACTTTTCCACACTATAGCGATTCTGAAATAAAAACTTTTGTTTTTTCGCACCACCCTAATGTATACTCCTTATAGTTTTTGGATTTTTTAAAGAAGCTTCTAATTTTTCATTCGCTGTTTCTCAAATAAAACTACAGCATATGGTTTTCATCGTATTTTGCCTGCAGCGTGCACGCCTTGTTTTTTAGTGATTTTTTTGCCGTTTTAGGGTTTTCTAGTGATGACAACACAGGTTACTTCCACAACAATTGTCATGCAACAGTTTTGTTTTAAGACAAAAAATAAAATAACTATAATGCTCAGATATCAGGTGAAACAGAAAATAATGAGAGAAACACGGAATATTCCACAGTATGTTTAAGATTAGTTACTACTGCGTCATTCCACGTAAAATGAGCAAAAAATTAAATGCGTGGTCCCATGGTAACCGATTTTAATAAATTTGATACACAGGTTCCATTCATATACAAATAGAGCTCTGCAAAATATCTTGACAAAAAATAAATTTTTTTAGCAGTTTTGGACATTTAAAAAACTTGTGATGTAGAACAGCATGTGTGCAATCGTCCAATGTTGCAAGTTTAAATTTCTGTATCTTGAAAAATATTTAACATAAATGAATTTGATTTGCAATTTTATAACCTCTGAATAATTATCTTCTTATTTATTTAGCAATAGCAATCTGATAACAACGTAATTAATTTTAAATGAGTTCTTAAAATTGAAAATTTTTGAATTTTGAGAAAATTTGAAACGTTATAAAAATTTAAAAAAATGATAAAACAAGTGTGAAATTGATGCATGATACAGTATTATGTATGAAGATTGAATTCCCCAAGTTTGATAATTATCATTTAATTCCTTCATCTTCAAAAAAACTTAGAAACTTAAAAAAAAAATTACAAAATCATATTTTTTCCTCTTATTTATGCTCAAATAATAAATAAAGGACAAGTCTGGCATGAGCAATATTGCACAGACATAAAGATTAATAAGTCCATAATATGCTAAAAAAATTTCAATAGTGCCTTTTTATTTATAACAATTTAAAAAAAATGTATTCAAAAAGGTAATTTTGTTACATTCCACGCAAAACTTCTCTCTAAATTTGCGCGCTTTTCTAAAATAATGCACGATTTCAAGGAAAAAATAGTGCTGCCATCTATAAGATTTTGATAATACTAGATAATTAATTCTTCAAGTCTCATCACTTTTAATATAAGCCTGTAGCAAAAAATAAAAAATAAAATAAAATAAAAGAAAGGCGAGAAGTAACGTTTGAATATTAAAATAGACACTTTTATTTATAATATCAAATAATTTGAAAAGATATAAAAGTTTTCCTTCTCGTGTAAAAATGCAATAGAAATATTGCCTTTTCCCATCAAATTTTTCCTTTTTTTTTTTTTTTTTTTTTTTTTTTTTAGCATTAAGAACTCAAAAAGGCATACATGAAATTTTTTGCATTTAAAATATGTACTTTTATCTATAACGTCAAATAATTTGACACTTATAACAGATGTCCTTAATTATTTATTAATAATAGAAGTATTGATTTTTTTTTCCTTTTTTTATTTTATTTTTTTTATTAAGCAATAAAAAATCGAATCCTAAATTACGCCAATCTTTTACTTATTATCCATTCTTACCTGAAAATAATTTATGATACAGTCTTTTCATTCCTAAGGCTAATAATCAAGATTGAAATTTCAAGCATGTAGACAAAACTCGGTTTTGTATCAACTTTTAACGTGAGTATACATACTGAAATAGACTGTCCTGAAATCCATTATTTTGCATTTACTCATAAATAAACATGTTGTACTTATATCCAAATTTTCATTCAAATCTGCGACATGGCAGCTAATTTGTTCATTTTGTATGGAATGACCCTACTACTATATTTTATGGAAAGAAATCTCTTAGCTTATAATAAAATGGGTTTTCTAAGCTTATAATAAAATTTTACAGATCTATTTGATACACATTTTATTCCCTACAAAATTAGGAATAGATTTCCGCTAAGTGATAAGAAGTTACTCATTATAAAATTGATAAAAACTCTGTATTTCTTTCGTTCTTTCTAATTTATCTCAATTTTTCGGTGTCCTTTATGTCTGGGCAAATTTACTACTTTGTGAGTGGAAAATTTTAAATTGTAGGGTATGGTGTTAAATTATATTTTTACCTTTTAAAAAAATAATATTTAAAATTTTTCCTTTAATGTGAAACCTGTATTTTCATATTTCACTTAATGTTCGATATTTATTATCTAAATTTTCCTAATAACTTAAAAATGTTACGCATGTTATAATATAATTTTTTTTACTAATATAAAAGTTTCATTTAGGGAATGAAGATCGCATATGATTATAATCACATTCTTCTTCTTTTTTTAGGTGCGTTCGTAATTATGAAAATACGTAGCACATACAGTCGCCATTCAGTCCGTCTATATGTCTGTCTGTCTCTCCAGAGCAAAAACTACCAAACCGTATCGTTTGAAATTTAAAATTTATAATTGTTGCATAATTTTGTGGAGTCATTTCAAATTTTATAAAAATTGGATGTATGGTTTAATTATAAGGTCAATCAAAATTATTCCGTTACATTACAGCCAACGGGAAATATAATTTTAAGTGGATTTTAATGATAGTACACACTTTCGCACATCTAGGAAGGATGTGCATCTAGGAAGTATATATTAAAATATACATTCTGTACAATCTGTGGCGCAAAGAATATTTGTTTTTAAGGGACACAGAAAAGATTTCAGATATTACATTGTGTCCGAAGTACCGTATTCTGTTACATGAAAATCTGAATAGTTTTAAAACTTCGTTATAGTATATGAACGCACCTCATTTGCAACATTTGACGTGAAATTTCCAACTTGTTTCATTAATTAAGCTTTTAAGATTTTTCTGTGTGTTACAACGGTAATTGTATAGTTGATTCTGAATAAGAAGAATTGTTAATTCCTCAAAACAGGTTTCTATCATTATGATGAAATTTGCAGTATAAAAATATCTTGATTTAATTTTGAATTTTACATGAATTTTTATTGCTATTTTTGAGAATATTGTGAATACAAAAATCAAAATTGTAAAATTATAAAGTTATTTACTATATTATTGAATATTTTCAACTATTTTTGCTATATAGTGGTCACTATTAGTCACTGAAAAAAAAAAGATACTTAAAAAAATAATGATATCTGCGATTGTTGGCAAAACCCAGAAAATAAGTATTTAGTTAACAGAAAATGGTGGAAAATCATTTGCAACTTTAATCTAAATTACAATCTTTTAAGTAAATTACAAGTTTAAAATTTTTCCAGCCAATGACCAGATACAATATTTTTTTCATGGAATTTTTAAAATTCTATATCATTTAGTGACCAAGAAAACGTTTCGTGTTTATTTTTTAAGATTCGAATATTTAAATCATAATCATAAAAAAAAAAAAAAATCTTAATCGAAAACATGAAAGATGCAATGTTTAGAAGTTTTACAAATCATCGTATAAATTAAAAAAAAATAATGAAACTTTTATTGTTCGAATTAAGTCTAAGTAAATAAATTTAATTAATAATAAAATTTTATTTTTTAAGTGCGTTCGTAATTATATAAATTACTTAGCACCTATAGTCGTCGCCCTGTTCGCCCGTCTGCATATAGCAATGCGAAAACTATTCATTCGAAAAAACTTATAGTTGTTGCATAATTTTTCATTTCAAATTTTTTGAAAATTATATGTATAATTTAGCTACAGGGACAATCAAAAGTGTTCCGTTACATTACGGCCAAAGGAAAGAAATATTGTCAAGTCTATTTTAATGATGTTACACTCTTTTGACCACAATGGAATTGATGTACATCTATGAAGTATACGAAAAGAAAGATTCTGAACAATATGCGGGGCAAAGAATATTTGTTTACAGTGACACACAAAAATATTCCATTGCATAAGGTGTAGGGGAAAACATTGTTTAAGGCAAATTCAATCATATTAAACTATTTCACATCTTAGGAAATTGATATTCGCTGTTGAGGTTTACTACAAGTTACTTCCTGTATAATAGAAAGCAGATTTTATTTACAGAGACACACAAAAGATTGCGACCATTATGTTGTATCCGAAGGGTTGGACATTATTACCCCAAAATTTGATTATGTTTTAAACTTCGTTACAGTATACGAACGCATCTCATTTGCTACGTTTGACATGCAATTTCCGATTTATTAATTACTTAAACGAAACAAAGAAACCAACAATTAAATACACAATTTGTAGTTCTATTTAGTGCCAAATGAATAATTTTTAATAACTAATTTCAGTTTTAATCTAATGTTGTCTTTAACATTCCTTATTTTTATGTATTTATGTAATGAAATAAATGCTTAAAAACTATAGTCGTCGAATGATCTGTCCGCATGTAACAGTGCAAAACTATCCTACCGAATGTTTTTAAATTTAATAAATATAATCGTGCCAAAATTTGTCGAATAATTTCAAATTTTATGAAAATAGAATCAAAACTTAAAAATGTATTAACAAAAGTTTTCTTCGTTCTATTAAATCCTATCATACGTGATTAATTCTTGATTACACCATGATAGTTAATGATTCTTGGTTGTCATAGTGATGATGTCCTATTTAAGATGGAGTCCTTTTTATATCCGTATTACAGAAAGGAATCTATGGAATCGGAATAAATTTTGCATTCATTCATGTTGGCATAGGAGTGCAACAGCTTCTGCACCGAGGTCTGATTATTTATAAAACCAGTTATAGAAGGAACGCACCTCATTTGTAACGTTTAATGTGCAATTTCCAATTTGTTTAATAATTTTTATCACACTAATTATTCATTAGAAATTTATGATATTTGTTTCAATTTATAAAATAAGATTAAATTTGTACCAGAATTACTGTTTTAATATTTAACTTGGTTAAAAAGATGTCCCTCTTGTATAACTTATCATAAAGAAAATCCCGTACAATTATGACGTACTCTTTTTAGGTGTGTTCGTAATTATGTAAATACGTAGCACCTATAGTTGTCCTTCAGTCCGTTTGTCTGTCCGTCTGTCTGTCTGTCCGCACATAACAACGCAAAAACTACTCAACCGAATCTTTTGAAATTTAAAATATATAATTATTACATAATTTTGTCGAGTCATTTCAAATTTTATGAGAATCGGATGGATAGATCAATTACAGGGACGATCAAAAGCATTCCGTTACATTACGGTCAATGGGGAAAAATATTGTAAATGCATTTTAATCGTTTGAAATTTAAATTACATACTTGTTACACAATTTTGGCAAGTCATTTCAATTTTTTTGAAAATAGAATGTATAGATCAAATACAGGGACAGTCAAAAGTACTCCGTTACATAATCTGTTGTGCAAAGAACTTTTGTTATTGATTAACAAGGCCACACAAAAGTATTCCATTACATAATGAGTATAGAGAGGACATCGTTTGTTGCGCATTTTAATTGTAATTAATTATTTACAATTTTATGAGATTAATATAAGAGAGTGATATTTTTAAAACTTCATTATTGTACGAACGCACCTCATTTGCTACGCTTCACGTGTAATTTCCAACTTGTTTAATCTTTAGAAGTACAGCGTACTTATTAATTCTCTTTGTGCCGTTTGCTGTTCTTTTATTTTAATCGTATATTTCACTTATCAAATTTAAAATAAAAGTTATTTTCCTGAAAGAGTCGCTTGTCATAAAAGCGTAAAATGTATTAGAAAGTTGTAATACAGGTTAAATTTCATTGTAATATAATATTTTCTAAACATCTCCAAAAGTTCTTCCTTAGCCTATTTTCATATAAATATTAATTGAATAGTACGCAAAACAACAGCATTCGTTATCTTTCAGACAATGAAATATTCGTTCAACACTAAATAATCTATATGGATAGTTAGTGTTAATGTTATTATCGTAAAAGTAATTTTTTCTAAACACTGAAAAAAAATTTGGACCCGAAAGGGTTAAGCTATATTTTTATTTTTCCCTTGACTAAATAAAAATTTATTTAACAGCTAACGTGCGACTTTTTCGGTAATGTATTTCATCACGCAATCAGTTGTCAAAGTCATTCAATAAAATTATAAACAATGCTGGAGACAATACGCAATTATCATCTGCAATTTAAATTACACATTTTTATTCCAGAGTCACTAATCATACATATTTTTGTTGCGTGTCAGAAGGACGTCTATCTCTAAAACCTTTAAAAAATTCAAACGCGATTTTTAGGTGCTTTCGTCGTTATTGAAACGACTTAGAATCTGTCAAATTTTGACGAAAGAATGTGTTTAAGAAGGATCTGTTTCATTGACTTATAATAAACCTACAAAATTAGTTATAATAAAAAATGCATTTTATATTGATACGTCTAACACTTAAAAAAAACGACATTCATTGTCAAATTAACAAAATACTATTTCTATAAAACGCAGTTGTAGAAATTGTTAAAATTAAACTTTAATTGTATATGTAAGCAGTAAAAAATAATAAAGATATGTTATTATGATAAAGTTATCAATTAAGGTTCTTATGCTAGTATTCCAAAATGATAAAATGCAAAATTTATTCAACTTCGACTCAATCATAGAATTTATTTCCCGTGAAATCTAAACCCGGCATCATTTTCACCATATCAAAAATTACAAATGTACATTTCACATCTGTATTCACGTTTAAAAAAAAAAAAAAATACGTGTGGCACTCGGGGACTGCTGCGGTAAAGCTATTGCATAGCATTTTTTATCAACTTATGCAATCATAATTATTTATTTACTTTTTATTTATGCAGTTTTTTTTGTCTTTGATGTTAATTCAAGTTATACTTTTTGAGCATGATGACCGATAACAAAACTTTTTTTTCTTTTATTGAATAAATGAGAAATTAATATCGTTTAAAATATTTTTATTATCTTACAATACATGTAGGTTAATCAGGAATTTTTATCATTGAAACTATACGTTTATGGTAGCTGAAATAAAAAACATAAGTTTGAGACTTGATATTCTCAAAATATCTGAAAAATACCGCTTTAATGTCTGCCGAAGTCTACCGAAGGATACCGTGCCGAAGACTGCCAAACTGAAGCGACATTAGCCGGAGTGTTAGGTTTTTTTCTCGTTACGGAATTTCTAAATTCTTTCGCCGCGCTCAAAGCCCGCGATAAAAGCTATGCAGTACCTTAATAAATTACCAAACAAAATTTGGCCGCACTACGAAAATTAGATCGCGAGTTATAAGCATTTTAAATTTTTCGACCCTCACCGTGGGGGGTCTCCTGTCACCAAAAGTAACAATGTCTCATAATAAATTACCAAACAAAATTTGGCCGCGCTACGAAAATTAGATCGCGAGTTATAAGCATTTTAAATTTTTCGACCCTCACCGTGGGGGGTCTCCTGTCACCAAAAGTAACAATGTCTCATAATAAATTACCAAACAAAATATGGCCGCGCTACGAAAGTTAGATCACGAGTTATAAGCATTTTAACTTTTTCGACCCTCACCGTGGGGGGTCTCCTGTTACCAAAATTTAACACTGTTTCATAATAAATCATTAAACAAAATTTGGCCGCGGTACGAAAATTGATCGCGAGTTATAAGCATTTTAAATTTTCCGACCCTCACCGTGGGGGGTCTCCTGTCACCAAAAGTAACACTGTCTCATAATAAATTACCAAACAAAATTTGGCCGCGCTTCGATTATTAGATCACGAGTTATAAGCATTTTATCTTTTTCGACCCTCACCGTGGGGGGTCTCCTGTCACCAAAATTTAACACGGTTTCATAATAAATCATTAAACAAAATTTGGCTGCGCTGCGAAAATTGATCGCGAGTTATAAGCATTTTAAATTTTTCGACTCTGACCGTGGGGGGTCTCCTGTCATCAACAATTAACACTCTCTCATAATAAATTACCAAACAAAATTTGATACGAAAATTAGATCGCGAGTTATAAGCATTTTATCTTTTTCGACCCTCACCGTGGGGGGTCTCCTGTCACCAAAATTTAAAACTGTTTCATAATAAATTACCAAACAAAATTTGGCTGCGCTAGAAAAATTTATCGCGAGTTATAAACATTTTAAATTTTTCGACCCTCACTGTGGATTGTCTCCTGTGACCAAAAATTAACACTTTCTCATAATAAATTACCGAACAAACTATGGCCGCGCTACGAAAATTAGATCGCGAGTTAAAAGCATTATAAATTTTCCGATCCTCACCGTGGGGATCTAATGTCACCAAAAATTAACATTGTCTCATTAAAAATTACCAAACGAAATTTGGCCGCGCTACGAAAATTAGATCGCGAGTTATAAACATTTTAAATTTTGCGACCTTCACCGTGGGGGTGGGGGGTCACCTGTCACCAAAAGTAACAGTGTCTCTTAATAAATTACCAAACAAAATTTGGCTGCGCTACGAAAATTGATCGCGAGTTATAAGCATTTTAAATTTTTCGATCCTCACCGTGGGGGGGTCTCCTGTCACCAAAAATTAACACTCTCTCATAATAAATTACCAAACAAAATTTGGCCGCGATATGAAAATTAGATCGCGAGTTATAAGCTTTTTAAATTTTTCGACCCTCACCGTGGAGGGTCTCCTGTTACCATAAATTATCACTGTCTCATAATAAATTACCAAACAAAATTTGGCTGCGCTACGAAAATTAGATCGCGAGTTATAAGCATTTTAAATTTTTCGACCCTCTCCGTGGGGGGGGGGTCTCTTGTCACCATAAATTAACACTGTCTCATAATAAATTACCAAACAAAATTTGGCCGCGCTACGAAAATTAGATCGCGAGTTATAAGCATTTTAAATTTTCCGATCCTCACCGTGGGGATCTAATGTCACCAAAAATTAACATTGTCTCATTAAAAATTACCAAACGAAATTTGGCCGCGCTACGAAAATTAGATCGCGAGTTATAAGCATTTTAAATTTTGCGACCTTCACCGTGGGGGTGGGGGGTCACCTGTCACCAAAAGTAACAGTGTCTCTTAATAAATTACCAAACAAAATTTGGCTGCGCTACGAAAATTGATCGCGAGTTATAAGCATTTTAAATTTTTCGATCCTCACCGTGGGGGGGTCTCCTGTCACCAAAAATTAACACTCTCTCATAATAAATTACCAAACAAAATTTGGCCGCGATATGAAAATTAGATCGCGAGTTATAAGCTTTTTAAATTTTTCGACTCTCACCGTGGGGGGTCTCCTGTCACCAACAATTAACACTCTCTCATAATAAATTACCAAACAAAATTTGATACGAAAATTAGATCGCGAGTTATAAGCATTTTAAATTTTGCGACCTTCACCGTGGGGGTGGGGGGTCACCTGTCACCAAAAGTAACAGTGTCTCTTAATAAATTACCAAACAAAATTTGGCTGCGCTACGAAAATTGATCGCGAGTTATAAGCATTTTAAATTTTTCGATCCTCACCGTGGGGGGGTCTCCTGTCACCAAAAATTAACACTCTCCCATAATAAATTACCAAACAAAATTTGGCCGCGATACGAAAATTAGATCGCGAGTTATAAGCTTTTTAAATTTTTCGACCCTCACCGTGGAGGGTCTCCTGTTACCATAAATTAACACTGTCTCATAATAAATTACCAAACAAAATTTGGCTGCGCTACGAAAATTAGATCGCGAGTTATAAGCATTTTAAATTTTTCGACCCTCTCCGTGGGGGGGGGTCTCTTGTCACCATAAATTAACACTGTCTCATAATAAATTACCAAACAAAATTTGGCCGCGCTACGAAAATTAGATCGCGAGTTATAAGCATTTTAAATTTTTCGACCCTCTCCGTGGGGGGGGGGTCTCTTGTCACCATAAATTAACACTGTCTCATAATAAATTACCAAACAAAATTTGGCCGCGCTACGAAAATTAGATCGCGAGTTATAAGCATTTTAAATTTTTCGATCCTCACCATTGGGCGGGTCTCCAATCACCAAAAGCTACATTATCCTACCTTGTTTTATCTTAAGACGATTTTTTTCTATACACATTCTATCAGGAATATTTATCATTGAAACTATAGATTTATGGTAACTGAAATAAGAAACTTAAGTTTGAGATTTGATATCCTCTAAATATCTGAAAAATACCGCGTCAATGTCTGCCGAAGTCTACCGAAGGATACCATGCCGAAGTCTGTCGAGCTGTAACGACGTTAGCCGAGTGTTAGGTTTTTTTGTTATCGATGTGTTAGGATTTTCCGCGTTACGGAATTTTTGGATTCGGTCACCGCGCTCAAAGCCCGTGATAAAAGCTATGCAATAGCTTAAAATTGGCATTTTAATTTGATAATTTTGATTAAAACTTGAAGTCTCAATGCTATTAGCTGAAATAGATATTAAACTGTTGATATTTTTTTACGTGTAAATCAAATTTTGTGAATGAAGGCGAAATTCACCGGGTTTTATAAAAGAAGATATATAAATTTCTATTTTTTCCCTTTTAATGAGAAAATGGCAACATAAAGATACAGCACTCAATTTTTTTTCTTTTTGGCTTTACTTTAAATAGAAATGGAGTACTCCTGTTGCCACGATTAGAAA
Organism: Maratus speculifer; assembly: GCA_964019185.1. NCBI lineage: Eukaryota > Metazoa > Arthropoda > Arachnida > Araneae > Salticidae > Maratus > Maratus speculifer. Next base: position 364,395,985 of record OZ025291.1, read on the forward strand.
GAGGTGTTAAAAGCTACAAAAAAATTAATATTTCAAAAACAAATTAAGATACAGCTTTCAAACAAATTTCATTTAAAAGTACATTTTTTTCCCTACATGATGATGTAAAAATTAAAAATGTGCGATATTAAGAAGTTTAAAAACTTTTAGTAGAAAAAATAGCAATACCGAAATTCATTTAAAATTTGAAAGTGTTGCCATGCGCAAAATGACGTATGCGTTACGAACAGATACGTTTGGTCTTTATAATATAGATACATAGCACCTATAGTCGCCGTTAAGTCCGTTTGTCCATCCGCTTATAACAATCAGTGGTGCTGTCAAGAGGGGAAGTTTTGGGGTTTAATAAACTCCTCCCAGAGCTAAGAAAGATCGCTATAATTGCCGCTTATATGAATCAAAAGCAAATTTAATATCTAAACTTTTCACATATTTTTGAATCCGCCGCTTTGTTGAATCAAATTGCATTTAACAAAGTGATTCAATTAAATGGCATAAATTCTACTTAAAACTTTGGAAGTGCATATTACATGCATTAGTTAAGTGAAAATTGATTATTTGAACTAAGTCACTTTTTCAAGATGTCTTATGCTAAAAGAATGGTGATTTCCCGTTTCATTCGAACCCAGATATTTTTAGAGAACTTTAACAATAACAAGGATATTTTAACGAAATTTACAGCAGGTTTACATTACTTAATGCCAATGTCATGTAATGTCAGGTGGTGAAAAATACTTGAAATGCTGTTTTTAATAGTTGACACATAGGTTCATTACTGTCTTTTCCTGGCTTTTATGTTTTCTAATTTTAATATTGTAAACGCTATTTAAATGAAACATGGTCAATGTAATTGCGGAAAAAATGCATTATGATTCGATACAGTAAATAGAATGATTCTATTAACCTGTGATTCAAATAACCGGCAAACACATTTATCTAACCCCTAAATTTAACCTTCCCCCTGCGCCACTGATAACAACGCAAAAATTACCCAACCGAATCATTAAATCATCCAACCGAAACTTAAAATACATGTTTCTGCATAATTTTGTCGAATCATTTCAAATTTTAAGAAAATTGGACGGATAGTTCCATTTTAGGGATAATTAAAAGCATCCCGTCACATATCCGTCACATGGGAAAAAATAATTTCAAGTGCATTTTAATTATGTTACACTATTTCGAACATAATAAAATTGATATGTATCTATGGGGTACACGACATTTCGGTCCCGCCATTTCGGTCCCGCCGTTTCGGTCCCGCCGTTTCGGTCCCGAGACATTTCGGTCCCTGGACATTTCGGTCCCGAGACATTTCGGTCCCTGGACATTTCGGTCCCGAGACATTTCGGTCCCTGGACATTTCGGTCCCTGGACATTTCGGTCCCGAGACATTTCGGTCCCTGGCCATTTCGGTCCTTAATCATTTTGGTCTCTTGCCATTTCGGTCCATTGCTATTTCTTTACCGGCCACTTTATAACTTGGTTTCTGATTGATGAAGGCCCACTAAACGCTGTAAGCTCAACATTGTTCGGGCCTTTTTTAATATTTTTTATTCTCCTGCCCCCCTTCCCTCAAATTTTATACAAAGCTGAATATAATAGTCCAATAAGTTTAATCTATTGTAATTCGTGATAATAAAATCACAGCGAGTTGTAAATTTGATTAAACAATGTTATATAATTTTACACTGTCTTTATTATTATTATTTAACAGAATAAATATTTTAAGTTTTATCATATATTTTTTATATTAGGTATTTTATCTATACTATAAACTATTATTTTTATTGATTAACTTTTATTTTTATTGATTGTTTTCGCACACTTTCTTAGAATCTTTAAATTAGTGATTTCGTAACTAGGCGTGCTATAAAAAATTTTTGTTAAAAAAAATAAAAATGCTCCAACGACCTTTTTTTATGTAATAATTATTAATTGCATTTTTTTTTTTTTTTTTTTTTTTTTTTTAACAGTTTTCTTACCTTATGAAGACAATTTTTGTGAGTTAATTTTATTGAAAGTGGGCCTATTTCTTTGTAATAAAATGATTATTTTTTTATTTTACATAATAATGTAACTATTATTTTAAATAATTTTATTTTCGATTTTTAACTGACAAAACTAAGCTTTTTTAACTTATCGTTTATTTATTTATTTATTTCCATTACCTTTTCGCTCCCACTTTCACAGAAAAAAATTGACAATTTTTATTTTAATTTTATTATTAATTGAATAAATAGTTTTAAATTTCAGTAACTTTAAATATAAAAAAAATAAAAAGGTAAACGATAAGCTTCAGTTTATAACTACTACAAAACATAATGATAAATTGAATATAAGACAGATTATTTATTGAGTTTATGTAAAGTAAAATTCGAAATGCATATTAATAATTTTATCAATTTAATTATATAAAGATTCATTAAATTAAAAATACATAAATTTAATAAAATATTAATTTGATTTTCATTTTAAAATCACTAACTGTTTTGAGATTTAATTTATAGCAATTATTCATCACCATAAGTTATTATTCAAAAAATTTTATTTATTTCAAAAAGGGAAATTATTATTATTATTATTATTATTTTGAAAAACCAATTAGTAACGTAACGTAATAATTAATTAAACATAATAATGCAACACTGTAACAATGTGTAAAAATATTTCTTAACAGGTTTAGGTAACATTATTATCCAGATGCAGATTTAAATTTATTGAAACAAAGTTATAGTTTACAGTTCGCAAAAATCAATCATATATTAATTATTATATTTAAAGAGTAACAAAAAATATGATAAACTAACCAATAAATGAATAAATAACATATTTATTTTGAGAATCCTTATCATTTTTATACATCCTAATGAAGTTAATAACATTATAGTAGCTGAAATTTAAAAAATATGTTTTTTTCATTTTTGCTATAACTTCTATATAGTTTTTGTACTAGATTTTAAACAAGTAATTGATAAATAAGTCACTTAAACAATTAATAGTTAAAATAATTTCGAATCCTTATTAATAAATATGTTTGATAAAAATAATTTAATTTTTGAGAATTTTTTAATTTAACAACATAATTATTAATGCTTTCAAATTTTCTAAGATGATGTTAATCATTTAATAAAATAAATTTAATAAAATAATGTATAACATTAAGTAAATAACAAATCAAAACCGTGTGCCGAGAATTTTTAAACACTTTTTTTATGTTGGTGCTCCTATAAAATTGGAAATGTATGCATATAAGTATCAGCTAAGTACTACGTACTACGATTAACCTCTTTTAAGCAAAAATTCTGCATGTCAATCAATTGTCAACGCCCATCTGAACAAATAGTCATCTTTATACAAGATAGTTAGCTTTATTCTTTGTATCTTGATCTTTATACACTTGTCAGATGAAACCCTTATTCTTTACAATGCCCTTTCTACTCTGGAGTTCAAATGCGGACGGACCTCCCACATAATCGCTGGCATTTTTTAGAAGAAATATGAATGTTTTGAAAAGAACAGCATTTCTCGGTGCTTTTTATTCCTCTTGCTGTTATCTTCATTTCAAACGCTTTTAGTATCAATTAAACCAGTATAAAAAGTAGAATGGAATATTTTTTATCCTTATTATTACAGCTTATGAATGACATTGAAATATTCAAAACTTATAACATAACTAAATAAGATTGTTAGATAAGTTATTTACCACCTAGACATAATATTTTAAGTTACCTTTTTTAATTTAACTTACTTTGACAGAAGGCTTTTTTTTTTTTTTCATATTTTTATGAGGGTTTTTATATTTTGATGTTAAAAATAATTATTTTATATAATAATATCAGCTTTAAATGAAATGACAAATTTCAATACGCATTACATTAATAATTTTGTAATTAGTTTCCTTAAGCTGGTTTTAGAAAATTTAACAGATGTGTTGTATAAATGTGATATATGCATAAAAGTATGGCAATATAATTTTTTTGCTGTTGCCGTTGTTTTGGAAAACATTAATAAAAACAGGGAAGCGTCAATATAATAAACATTCTAGATTCTAATAATAACAATAAAAAAAGAACTGTTGTCATGAAAAAATAATTGCTAATAATTCAAGATGTAATTAATTTTTCTAAAATGTAAAAAAAAAAATCTTTAAGTTACAAATCATTTTAATAATTATTTCTGCTCGTGTCATATATTTATGTAATAAAATAATTGCAATGGTAACTACCTCCACGTGTTGCAATCTGGAAACTCTTTTCTTAATTTAAAAACGGAAAAGTTTAAAAGGAAAATAAATGCTAGTAACCAAAAACAACATATAAAAAATGCCATAAACAAAAAGAGGATTCAATGATAATTTTGGCACAGGGGGTAAAATACCACCAGATACAGATGTTTTTTATTTATTTCAACATTTTTGTTCTTATGCGGGAAGTGGCGGGTTTGCAAAATAATGAAACACTTATAATTCTGAAAATTGGCTTCAGCGATGAAATCCTATAATATGCTAAGTGTCAGAATATAAATTCCATATAACAATAACTCTTTCTTTTCTCCTGGCAATTTAAAAGCCTTTGTCTCCCTGGAGAGGAAACATGCATCTCAGAAGTTAAAATTTTACAACTATTATGGGGTGTGTTAATATCATAAGTTAATTGGGTTATTTTATAAATTTAGTTATCAGTTTCCAAGTTAACATCTCCATTTCCTCGTTCAAGAATTCAAAACATTCTGGCAATTTTAAAAAATGCCATTCATCTGTGAATTTTTTTCAGAAATCTCCATCGATTTCTAAGTAATTGATCAAGTTTTGGGGTACTTGTTACTTCTAATTAATCGCATTACACTAAAATTTTATGCGACTTTCAGTTAAAAAACCAGTGTTGAATTCAGACACTTTTCTCCGGGAGGGACTTCTGTGGCTCCGGGGGGGGGGGGAATTACACTTTTTTACCAATGAAAACACAAAATTTCAAATTTTCCGGGGGGGGGGTAATTGATAGCTCCGGGGGGAATGACCTGCCCCTGAATTCAACATAAAGAATGCCATCCATCTGTGATTTTTTTTCAGAAATCTCCATCGATTTCTAAATAATTGATCAAGTTTTGGGGTACTTGTTACTTCTAATTAATCGCATTACACTAAAATTTTATGCGACTTTCAGTTAAAAAAACCAGTGTTGAATTCAGACACTTTTCTCCGGGAGGGATTTCTGTGGCTCCGGGGGAAATTACACTTTTTTACCAATGAAAACACAAAATTTCAAATTTTCCGGCGGGGGGTAATTGATAGCTCCGGTGGGAATGATCTGCCCCTGAATTCAACACTCTAAAATGTTCCTTATAAAATTATGTCAGATATTTCCCGTGCACAAAATTTCAGCTTGCTGGAGAAGGGACCGAAAAGTCCAGGGACCGAAATGACCATGGACCGAAATGTCTCGGGACCGAAATGTCTCGGGACCGAAACGTCTCGGGACCGAAATGGCCAGGGACCGAAATGTCTTGGGACCGAAATGTCTCGGGACCGAAATGTCTCGGGACCGAAACGTCTCGGGACCGAAATGTCTCGGGACCGAAACGGCGGGACCGAAACGGCGGGACCGAAATGGCGGGACCGAAACGTCCTGCTTCCGTATCTATGAAGTGTGCAATAAAATATACAGTCTGTACAATCTGTGGTGCAAAGAATATGTGTTATTAATTTACCCTGCTACACAAAAGTATTCCATTACGTAATGTCTTAGGAGAAAACATTGTTTGGGGCGCGTTTTGCGAAATTTATATTCATTGCTGAGGTTTACTACAAATTTCTTCCTGCATATGAGAAAATAGATAGTATTTACAAGCACACACAAAATATTCCGGCCACTACATTGTATCCAAAGTACTTCATTCTATTACACCAAGATCTGAATATTTTTAAAACTTCGTTATAGTGCATACATACTTTATTTTCAATGTTTGATGTTTGATTTCCGAATCGTTTAAATAGAAATGCTAATATGACTCAGTAAGAAAGAAGAAGTCTGCCATTTCATCAATTGCAAGTTTCTGAATCCAAGCGCTCAGTTAAAGCAATTTGGGAGAAAATACTTCATATTACACAAGCGTGCACTGAGACAAGATTTTTTAATATTTCCTCTTTAAGGGGATAATGGGAAGGGGTCGAAAAATAGCAGCCGTTTTAAATAGAAGCGTGGAATTTTAGAAAATAAATCTACGAAAAAAAAATTAAACACATATTTCAACAATTTTTGACATTCCCCTTGAAGGAAGTTATACCGGCTCGAAAACTCTAGAACATTTGGCACATTTCTGCAGCCGTTTTAGGTAGGAGCTTGAAATTGGCGAAAATAAATCTACAAAAAAATAATGAGACATGAACAACATTGATATAAAAAATCCTCCACCCCCCTGAAGGTGGTTAAAAGAAGGTTAAAAATTTAAGAATATTTCGCACATCTCAGCGGCCATTTTAAACAGGAGCGTTAATTTGCAGAAAAATATCTACTAAAAAAATAATAAATTGCATGTTTCAGCGATGTTAAAATTTGCACTCCTAAAAGCGTTAAAATGGGGTGGACATTTTCAAAAATCTTTTACTTCTGCCATATGATATATCGTCGGAAAGCTCTCTAACCACTCTTTCATATTATGAATCTCTCTTCACCTCTCCCAAATCGCTCACCCCGGGGGGGGAGCTTTTTTCGAATATTTTAAAATTATAGCGTTTGTGTCAATGACATAATTAGATGGGATTCTTTTTATGGGGTTCTCCGATAATTAATATTTATAATATATGGAATACAAAACTAACAACATTAAAAAGCACCAAATGTTGTATATAACCAGCAGACCGGTTTCGGTAGCATTTAGCGTACCGTCTTCAGTACTAGCGGAGTTAGAAATCTGCTCATATATATAGTACAGACGGTGGATTGAAGGCAACCAAGCTACCGTCTCTACTATATATATGAGCAGATTTCTACCTTCGCTAGCACTACGACGGTACGCTAAATGCTACCGAAACCGGTCTACTGGTTATATACAACAACATTTGGTGCTTTTTAACGTTGTTAGTTTTGTATTCCATTGCATTTGCACCAAGCTCTATCTGAATACTAATTTATAATATATGATCATTTCAAAGTTTGCGGGGAAAGTGTTTTCCGGGGAGTGCGAATGTTGGAACCATGGGGGCACTTTTCTATCTTTTGCCAACACCCTTCATTTAATATATCACTGGAAAGCACTGTGACAATTATTTCATGATGTATACCTCCCGCACTCCTTTTCCCAATTTGCCCCTCCTGGGGCACTTTTCTGAATTTGGCTGACGCTCTTCTTTTGAGGTATTTTCGGAAAGCCCTCTGACAACTTTTTCATATTATGCAATTCTTTTGTCCCTCCCCTACTTTGCCTCCCGAAGATTCAGAGTTCTCGCTGTCGCTCGCCATTGCGCCAAATTGCAACTAAATTTTTAATTTGGCGAATAAACAAGCGATTAGATTCGCCAAATTGCTACTGCTCGATTTTTGCTTTTTATTTCCTTTCTTTTCGTTTTAATACATATGCATATACATATATTTTTAATATATTTGTAGCGGATAACTGAAATTAATAAAAATCGTTGTCGCAGTTATAAAAACTTAGATTATTTTAGAACATATTGAATAAAAGGGGGTACATTAAAGGATTAGAGATAATTTTTTTAGCGCTACACGGCGAATTAATTTGGCTAATACTTTTTTCATTTGGCGAATGCTTTTTACGTTTAATTAGCCAAATTACTAACGTTGATCATATGTCAGCGAGAACACTGCGAAGAGGTATGTTTAAGATGTTCCAATAGGAGGTCTAATGATGAAAACAATATGGAACTGATCTCAAATGATGTAGAGAAGTAAAAATAAATAAATAAATAAATAATTATTGACCCCATTTACCATCCTTTTAACACTTGTTTTTTCCATCAGGATTGCGCTTAATTCTTATTTCTTTGGCTGTTTTGCTGCTAATTGCCAAAAAATTGTAATTTTTGATACTTAAATTCCCTTGTCTTTTTACGTTTGTTCGCGTCGTTTCAACTTGTTGAACCAGGGGACGCCATCACATGAGTTTTTGACTATTGCGACTCCCTTATGGCCTCCCTTCGGCTTGTTGTTTTTAATACCATCTGCTCTTATTTGCCGTATATTTAAATTTACTAAAATCTATTTCATAAACATGTAAAACAATGATTTTAATAATCTATTGTAGGACACCTCGATTGTAACTTTCGGAAGTAATCGATGACTGATTTTAATTTCATATTACAGTCTATGGCAATAATTACTGAAAGTGCTTTTTCAATTGAAGTAGAAGTTTTTAGAATTACCTTTTTAGAATTTTATTTAGTGTATATAATTTTTATAGATCAAAACCAGGATAGTACAAAAGAATTGGTGTGCAAATATGCTAAGCGCAACTGTGTTATGTATTTCCAAAATGAGTATATAAAATCATATACAGGACTTCACAAGGTATTTCTGATATTTCCCCGACGTTAGATAATAAATTGCTGAAAATAACTTCTGATATATGTTATTCGTTTTCCAACTTGTTTAGTTAGACTTCATCTTCCTCCTTGCTAATCGGGAAAATTTTACTGCAGCATTCTAAATGTGTCGAAAAGTGTTTCATAATGGTTGCTTGTCGTATGATTTTTCTTTCTCGTTTTTATAAAAATCTAATTCCATCTAAGGCGGAATCGGTCGGAACAGGAGGAATTTTCCGTAATAAAAAATATTCAGCCTCAGCCAAATTTTATTCCATACAAATGGATTCCCATACTGTTAAAAATTTCCGTAAATAACAGTAAAAAAAGGCGAGATTCTCTGTATATTTACACTAGTTTTCGGTTAATTGTATTCTAACTAGTTTCTCAGTCATCATATTATCAAAATTTCCTTTATATTATATTTAATTCTTTGTAGGTATTTCGTCTTTAATTAAAGATATTTCTATCTTTGTTAAATGTTCAGAAATGTTCATTCTATTTTTACTTAAATTGATTGCAATAACTAGTAATATATGTATACTATTGTAATCAAAATTTTTATGAATGAGGAAAAAAATGGCTTTAGTGGTTGCGTCTGCGTAATAATTACGTTTGCAAGATTTTTTTTCTTAAATAATCTGTTTTCAGTTGATTTATTTATTTATCCAGAAAATAATTTAATTTTCCAGAAAAAAATTAACTTGTTTTCATTTATAACTTATGCGGTTATATCTACGTCGACGGACGTACAATTTACGTGTTCATTACCAATGGATTCGAGGAATGTTCTATTATTACCGCATAAAAATGAAGTGCGAAAAACCTAGCTTTTCTTAAATTGTTATTTTTATTACTGTGTTCGTTGTAAGTTCTAACCACAATATACAGTACTTTTTTTTTTTACATTTTCCAACAAATCGCAATATGCTTATGAATTTGGTTTATGCATGGCATTCTAACCGAAAAAGTTCAAGGGATTTTTATGTAAAAATTTTAGTTTTGCTAAAATTTCTCGTGTGTTATTTAATACTTTCCTACAAAGTTTGCCTGTCATACTCTAACTCCCATGATCTGTCCATGCTCTAACTCCCGTAAATATACTCGAATTTTCATGCAATTTGTAAACCTTATTTAGGGTCACCTAAACATGTTTGATATTGTATATGAACTATGTGGAATTAATAGTTCATTTACAGGGGCAGCCAAAAGAATTCCATTATCTTTTGGTATATGAAGGAAGATCGTTTGCAAAGTATTTTAATGATTTTATGCTATTTTTAAATATATAAAAACTGATATAAATTACTGAATTTTATTAACAGATGATTACGTTAAAATAGGGTATTCATAGAATTTTTACTCTTTTACAGAGACACACAAAAGAAATCGGTTACTTTACTGTCTTTGAGTAATAATTGTTTGAAATACATTTCGAATTTCGTTACGCGCTTTTAAACCTGTTTCATTTTTTTTTTTTCACTCGCTGTATATAAATTTTAGAACTCATATACAGGGCTGAACAAAAGAATTCGCGTACATTTTTCCTTATTAGCGGAAATCGCTCAAGGGTAATTTTCAACTAAAGTGTATACATGTTTCTTCACTGATCTAAATTTTGGCATGAATGTAGTAAATAGATAGAAATCTATATATCATATACAGTGCTACTCAAAAAATTCAGATGATTTTCTGGTTTTAGGTGGTGACAGCTGAAATTTGGTTTTCAAATATGCTATATGCTTCCATAGGGTTGAATTAGATATGATATTTTAACTTATGAATCGGTGCAGTTTTGTTACATATGCCAGACGTATAATTTTTCTCTTTCTTGTTATGTATATAATGGGAATTTATTTGAATTATAAATTGTTAGTCTATAATATTTATTGAAATGAAATACAGAAATGCAGTAGGAAAAAAAAATATTTTATTTATTTATTATTTTTTTTATTTACCAAAAGACAAGAAAGAAAAATCGTGTATCAAACATGGACTGTGAAAGATTTTCCGACGTATTCAGAATAAAGTTATAGAATTCTATCGAAAATAGAGTACGTTGCGTGACGGATTGTTTATAGGGCGCATGGAACATCATAATAAGTAAAATGAAGCACATTTTGAGAAATTTTTAACTTCCTGTATTTTACTAAAGTGCAGAGATCGAAAAAAATACGGTAAATATATACATTATAACCCATATATAAGTAAAAAAAAAAAAAAAAAAAAGATAAATTCATGCATAAATTAATTTTTAAGGACTGAGTAAATTTTTACATATTTTTTGAACAATAAGTCTATTCGGCACTCTTTTCTAAAAAGCTTTTGATTATATCACCTTAAAATTTTTGGCAGCGACAGAAAATATGCTATGTAAAAATAACAAGAGGCAATTTTCATTTTGGCTTCAAAGAAATAAAGTTAAAAATTCTTTACTAGAAAATTTTGAAAATCCTAAAAAATTTAAGAACATTGTTTCCATTTTTCTCTACTTAGACCTATAAGGTTAGATATTTTTGAAGAAACGAGCTAAGGAAGCAAGTTACAATTTTGGTAGTTTCAACTGTTTACCTAAAATAGAATTTTAGGAAATATACGAAAGCATAAAAAAAAACAGATTTCGAAATATCTATCTATCTATATATATATATATGCTTATATTATTTAAAAACCTTCCATTTTAATAAACTTTCCATAATCATTTAGCCCCATGATCTGTTAGCTCTAATTTTTAGGTCTCTAATGAAAAACTCATGAATTTGAACCAATTTATGTTCCATGTACCCTTCAAAGAGACTAATTACATTTTAGTTTATGTAGATTTATTATTATTATTATTATTTTAACGGCGAGTGTTTGAAATAGCAAGGCATTTAAAAAAATGGTCTCAATTGTTCAACTTTCCCCACATTATGATATACGGGAAAAAATCGTTTGAAAAGTATTTTAATGACATTACTCTTTTTCAAATTTATTGAAAATGAGATAAACCACTTAATTTCACTATGATCATGTTAAAACATTCATTCATAACATTTTTTTTTTTTAAGGGATAAACAAAAGAATTCAGTTACAATGTTTTTGCGTAATAATTGCGGCAGAGTTCGTTTTAAAATTCTTTATGCGCTTTTACATTTAAACAGTTTTTTCCTATTACTCTTTAAATATAATTTTTGCACCTCATCTACAGGTCTGTACAAATGTATTCACATATCATTCTCCTTATTAGAGCAAATTGCTGAAGGAGAATTTTCAATTGAACTATATGTATGTCTTAAATGAACTAAATTTTGGAATGCATGTTTTTAATAGTTACAAATCTCTATATCCTATACAGAACTGCTAAAATATTCGGACAATTCTGGTTTTGAAATACGTTATACATTTCTACACAGTAAAATTAGACGCAATATTTTATTTTTTTAAAACGGTACAGTGTAAGGTATTATTCTAAATGTGTTGGAAAGTGCTCCATATTCTATACTTGACGCATGATTTTTTCTTACTTGTTTTTTTCATGCGGTGACATTTCAAATTTATATTTTTAAATTAAGGATGTATTTCGATTCAAACTGCTTATTTTCCGATTTATTTTTGAATGCACTTTTGCTGTCAAACGCATCAAACTTGCAGATTCTCTTATTTAGAAAGTGCACAAGGTGCCGTGATTGACAATTCTTTGATAAATATAAAAAACATTGTAAAAAAAAGTGAGCAAAAACGGCATTTTGAACAGATTTTCCCGAAGCGAGAGATCTGAGAACTAAAAAAATCCCTTTCGGCATGGCCTATAGGCGGAGGTAGATTTCGTAAAGTTTTCATCTCAAAAATAAATAAATAAATAAATAAAAATAAAAAAATGATTAGAGATAAACCCAGTTTAACTACTTTATTCAACCTCTTTTGAAAAATTTTTAATTTCATTTTTCTGTATGAACTGGTTTTATCAAAATGCCCGTTTTGGCAACATATTTTGAATTATATTCTTACTTTATTAAAAAAAAATAACCAATATGCTCATTATATAGTTCCTAAATAACAAAAAAAAAAAAACTGTTAATTAAATTCGTTTGACAGCAAAATTGAATTTAAAAATGAGTCATAAAATAACCAATTTATTATTTTAATACATCCACAATTCTTTAATCAAGATTGCTTTGAGAAATTTTGTACGAAGTGCCCACTTTGACAGATTTTTTTTAAATATATATTTAGCCTTTATCAAAAATCTGACCAATACGGCACATTACACAGCTCCTAAATAACAAAAAAACTGTCAATTGAATGCGTTTGAGAGCAAAATTGAATTTAAAAATGAGTCATAAAATAAACAATTTGTTATTTGAATACAACCTCAATTCTTTTATCATGATCGCTTTGGGAAATTTTTTTGCGAAGTGCTTACTTTGACAGCTTTTAAAAATATATATATTCACCCTTTATAAAAAAATCGAAGAATACGCACATTATATAGTTCCTAAGTAACAAAAAACTGTCATTTGAATGCGTTTCAGAGCAAAATTGGATTTAAAAATGAGTCATAAAATAACCAATTTGTTATTTGAATACCCACAGTTCATTAATCATGATCGCTTTGGGAAATTTTGTACGAAGTGCCCATTTTGGCAGCCTTTTTTTGAAATATATTCTGCCTTTATCAAAAAACTGGCCACTCCGTCACATAATATAGTTCCTAAATAAGAGAACCTGTAAATTGGATGCGTTTGAGAACAAAAAAAGATTTAAAAATGACTCGGTAAAAACGCAATTTTTTAAATTTCCTCAAATTTCAATCATGCTAACTTCGTGAAATTTTGTTCAAAATACCCTTTTTGGCAGCCTTTTTAAAAATATATTCTGCCTTTATCAAAAAACTGGCCAATACGTCGCATTATATAGTTCCTAAATAATAGGACCTGTAAATTGGATGGGTTTGAGAACAAAAATGAATTTAAAAATGACTCAGAAAAAAACGCAATTTGTTATACTTAATTTTTAATGACGAAAATTTCGGGAAATCTGTTCAAAATACCTTTTTTGGCAGCCTTTTTAAAAATATATTCTGCCTTTATCAAAAAATTGGCCAATACGTCGCATTATATAGTTCCTAAATAAGAGGATCTGTCATTTGGATGCGTTTGAAATCAAAAATGAATTTTAAAATGAGTCAGAATATAAGCAGTTTGGATTTAAGGTTTTTTCTCCAACTCCTATTTTTGTTCAATTTATTTTTGCTATAAGAATTGGTTCTATGAAAAACTTGTCAATATAAAAGTTGTAGATCTTATTGTGAAGATGTAAAATAAATTTAATTAGATTTGATTGCCTAAGAATTGAGTAAGTTATGGGTTTTTTTCGTTTTCCTCCCCCTTTTTCTTTTCGTTTTTAATTTTTTTCATCGGTAAAAATTGGTCCTATCAAAAACTTGTAAATACAAAAGTTTTAGATAATATTGAGTACATTTATATAAAATTTAGTTGGATTTGATATCTTGAGAATTGACGAAGTTATGATTTTTTTTCTCCCAAAAACCATGTTTTTTTCGCCCCTTGAGCCCATTTTTAACTTTATCAAAAATCTGTCATGCATAAACTTTTTGCCCATTGTTTAGAAGTAATATAAACTTTAAACTGATTCGATATCTATTTTAATTAAGAAGTTATCGCGTTTTTTCTGTTTTCACAAAAACCCTCCCTATTTCCACCCCCTTGGTCCGATTTTGCCCATTAACGAACTCGACCGAGATTTTAGGCTCCTTGATTTTATGTAAAAGTTTGAAGAAGATCTGAGCATAATTATGGAAGTTATCGTGTCTAGAAGAAAGTGATATACACCGATAGATAGATAGATAGATAGATAGATAGATAGATATATAAACTTTTTTACTGATGGTGGTTTTGGGGTCTAGGAGTCATGATTCGTGTAGATCCGCAAAAATTTTTGAGAAATTCCAACATGGGAGCGAATGCAATAGGTAGTATTTCATACGAAATCTACCTAAAAAGGGTCATGCCTAGAACGTAAATGTTTATAAATCAAATTCTAATTAATTGAGCGTAATAAAAAAACATCACACGGCACCTTATACGCCTCTTCAAGAATCCCCTCAGCAAGTTTCATGTGTCTACTTTTAAAAATGTGTCTGAAATTGTATCGGAAAATTTCGAGCTGTTGAAGGTGAAAAAGCGTTTTTTCGAATACACCCTTAAAATACAATTCCTAACATTTTCTGATGGTAGACATATTTCAATCAATTCAAATTAATTTTATTTTCAACAAAAAGTGAAAATTTGTCTTTTTGCTGATAGATTTCTGTTTAATATCAAAGTATTTTATGGGTAATATAAATTTATAACTGAATTATTTTTTTTCTTTTAATTTTTTTTAGAGTTTGGATTATTATTATTGGAGTTTTTTAACAAAACTTTTGTGAAGTTCTTAAGTCCGAAGTTTTTTCAGTCATCTTATTTTAAGGTTGAGTGACAGATGACGAAAATCACCTTTTATGGATAAAACCGTATTTTGTTCTTATAACAGTTTACTCTTCAAGTTATGAATTCATAAAAATTTCATCTTCTAAAATAATTTCATGATTTTTTTAAATTCTATTAGTAGATTTATATAATCATTTAATAATGTTTAGAAGAATTTTGCCGATTAAAATCAATTAAATAAAATTTTTAGGTATTATGTGATATAGCGTAACTTTACTTAATTGTTTTATTAAAATTCATTTTTTAGTAATCTACAAAAATATGAAATGTATAAATATAATGTTTTTACAATAAAAATGTGGAAATATTAGATAACTGAAACATTCTTTCCACAATCTTTTAACTTCAAGAAAGTTGAAAAGATGCAAATAAAAAAGAAATCAACCTTTTAAAAATAATTTTGTTTTGTGCAACCAATAATATTTTGTAACAAAATTAAATAAGTTATCTATATCTCATTCTAAATTGTATTGCTATTAATCGATGTCAGTGTTGAATTTAGACATATTTTTCAGGATGGAGGACATTATAGATTTTCGTGAGACAGGCTATTTAAAGCACGTAATCTCAAATTTTCTGAGGTGGCATCTCACTGCTCCGGGGTGATGTCCCTTGAATTCAACACTGATCTATATATTAAATTAAATTTATTAAAAAATATTTTAATGGAAGTTTAAAGTACCGACGGGGAATAAAGGTTTAAGCAGAACACATTTAACCCCTTAAACGTCACGCCTTATTAGTCTAGTCTACTTATTTTTAATTCGAATTGTTTTTGCTCCGCCAATTTTTTGAAGTAAAACAATTCCTTTATATAATCGCAGATAAAAGATGTGAAAAAAATACAATTACACTGCTTAAAAAAATGTTAGGAATAAACACTCATTTTAAATATATTACTATGTTTACATTTCTTTATCTATATTAAGACCTTACAGTATATTTATATATATATAGTCTTTCCGGCAGTTCCGGGAGGAAGAGGCAGCTTTCATATACTTATATATTTATTTATTTATTTTAAATTAAGTATATTATTCAAAAATACTAAGCTCAAATTAGTGGAACCTAATTATGAGCTTGGTCGATATCTTAATTCATGTGCACATGCATACTCATATCTAAATCGATTAATATACGAGTGCTGTCGCGGGCAAATTTATTTTGTTTAAAATGTCACCCACGTTAGAAATTCAAACTGCTCAGGCGTTTTTTAAGTTAAAGACAAAGCAAAAGATAATCCGGAATTCATTATTCAAATAAATACTTTAAAAAGAACCTTTTTTCAATTTCGAATTTTTTGTTTGTACATCATTATACGTTTAAAAGATTTTTGACAAACTTAAATGGCTGCCATTTTGAAACAAGAGGACGGATGAAGTTGGCCAGTGAACATGGTTAAGGCATTGCTATGTAGTATGTGCACACGGAGTTAAACCCAAATCAGTTTATAAATATACGCATAATCGCGTGATAAATTTTAGTCCGTTTCAAAATATGAACCACACTGGAAATTGAAAGTGCTATAACCCAGCCATTTGTCAAGATATAAATGAAACAAAAACTGCTCTGGAATCTTTGTATCAAGGTCAAACTCACAAAAGAAAAATCTTTTTCAATTTCTTACTTTTTTGCACCTAATTTTAAAATTTAAATTAAAAAAAATTAATATTCCGCCATTTTGAGGCAAGATGGTGGATGGATCTGGCCAACGAACTCGTTCCAAACATTGGTATGTACTATGTACGCACCAAGTTTCATCCAAATTGGTTTATAAATACGCGTGTTGTCACGTGACGAAAATCAGATCATTTCAAGATGTGAGCAGCACTAGAAATTAAAAGTGCGATACCTCAGCCATTTTTAAGATACAGACGAAACAAAAATGCTCTGGAATCTTTGTATCGAGGTCAAATGCATAAAAGAAAAATATTTTTCAATTTCTCACTTCCTTGTACCTAATTTTAAAATTTAAAATTTATTAAAAATTTTAAATGGCCGCCATTTTGAAAGAAAATGGCGGATGTAACTGGGTATCGAACTAAATTCAGGCCTCAGTATATACTATGTACACACCAAGTTACATCCAAATCGATTCATAAATACGCGTGTTATCATGTGACAAAAATCAGATCGTTTCAAAATGTCAGCCATAAAAAAATTCAAAGTGCTATAACTCAATCATTTTATAAGATATAGACAAAATAAAAAGTGTTCTGGAATCGTTGTTTTAAGCTCTAACACGTAAAAGAAAGATATTTTTTAACTTTAAATGTTTTCACATTTAATTTTAAATTTTAAATACTTTCAAAAATTTAAAATTATATATATATATATACATATATATATATATATATATATATATATATATATATATGTCAACATTTGAACGGAGGGTGGTTTTAGGGTCTGGGGGTCATGATCGGTGAAAATATATCAACATTTTCTGGAAGTGCTTTCCTCTGGACGGCTGCAATAGGTAGTTTTTTACTTTTTGTAATGAAAGCTACCTAAAACAAAGAAATAGAGGTAAAATGTATATAACTGGGAAAATTTCGAAAACTATAAACATATTACGCAAATATCTACATTTTTTCCTCATAAAAGATATACCACTTGAACAACTGTTATAACTTCTTTCATCAAATTCAATACCACTAAATAAGATGACGAAATATTACAGGTACTGTAAACGTATTTCTCGGACTTACTATTGTAAACCCACTCTTTCAATCTTTCTCTGAGGTCAACAGCGTTTGCCAAGGTCGTGGTCAAAAATTTGAATACGGCAACGAACGTCAAAAGGAAAAAAAAAGAAACCCACCATGAGTTACTAAATGGTGGGGAAACTGTTGATTACAGTCGAGGAAATAATAATCTTATAAAAATGCTATCGAAACAAAACAAACTAATTTCAAGGCTCGTTGAGTTCTATTTCCTTGATTACTTAATTATTTGGTATTCTATACAAACTTTCAAGACAGTTTTAACTGACTAAGAGACTTTTTTGAGATTGGAGTAGTTAACATCGATATCGTTGATATTTTACCGTGAATCGACCATCAGGTAATTATTCTATATTTTTAATGATCCTTTTTAAAAAAACACAATATTAATAATAAAGCTGGTAATTATTTATAGATTTTTTAAATATGTAACATGAATTTATACACATTATATGTAGTAGCCTTTTTTGTATTTGTCAATTTTTCCTTTTGTTTTTAAAATGCTTTAAATAATTCATTTAAACGGGAGTATAATATTTTAAAAATCAAATTACTACTTTATTACTGCATTTTGCAAACACTTTGGCAATGTTTATTGTTATACTTTAAAGTATTCCAAAGTATTTAAGCAAATTACATCCAACTTATATCTTCAACTTTTATCTATTTTATTACTACTGTACTTTAAAAAAGGTATCTTGCATAATTTAAAAATATTCTGACATACTTAAGCAGATTACATCTCCATATTTTTTACATTCTGGAACAAGCTGCCAAAGAATATGAAAACTGTTATTACAGTTGAGTTTATTTACTCGAAAAATACCTAACATAAAAATGGTGTCGCAAGAACATCCATTTTTAAAGCTCTTTAATTTTTACTTCTTTATTTAATTCTGATGTTTATTTCTTTTCATTTCTTTTCTTCTCCTTCTTCTTCTTTAACGTTCAACATATTTTTAAGTGGATATGCAGTAGTTGCTTGAGTTTCGTTAATTTTATCGTAAATCCATCCTGTAATTAATGGACTTTTTTCTGATACAATTATTTTTAATATATATTATTAATTGTAAAACAAAATACAAATACCTTTAAAGCATTTATTTTTGTAACATTCTATCTGAAGCAGACATTTTTAAATTTTTCAAACCCTTCCTCTTATTATTATAGCATATTTACGCAGATTACATTTAACAAGCACCTCCAGTCAATCTCTGTAACTGCTAATTGTCTGGAATAATCTATCAAAGGATATGAAAATTATTGATGATAGTTTACTAAATAACGCCTATGAAAATATAGCATCACATCAATACAATCCATTCTTCAAGTTCTTTGAGCTTTTTCTCCTTATTCAATTCTTTATTTTTATTTTTTTTCAACTTTCACCATATTTTTAACTGAATACATTGCAGAAATCTGATTTGATTTCGTTAATTTTGCTTAAATCTGTCCGATATTTAATGTATTTTTTAAATAATACAAGTATTTTTAACCGACATTATTAATTGTAAAGCATGTTGAATAGTTTTTATAACTTGCATTTTTTTAATATTCCATCGGATTTTTCGTAGTTTCTATTTAACAGGTATTTTTAAGTTTGATAATTTTTTCTTCTATTTTGTAAAAAAATATCTTTTATTTGAAAAACTAATTTAAACAGGAATAAAATGGTTACTTTTATAATTTAAAAATACTGCAGCGTATTTATGGCAATTACATCTAACATACTTATCTTCAATTTTCCTTTGTATTATTAAAATTTTTGAATGATTTACCAAAGGATACGAAAAATATTGATTGCAGTCAAATAACAACACCTAATACGAACATGGTAACATAATAATATAATCCGTGTATAAAGAAGTTATTTTATATTGATTATTTTATTGTTGCTTAATTATTGTATTTTTTACTTCAAATTTTTAACATATATTTAACGGAAGAGACTGCATTTGATTGGATTTTGTTAATTTTATCTTAAACATGTTAGTAATTAATGTATCGATATCATAAGTTTAAATTTAAATAATATAAACTGATAATTACAGTTTATACCTTTATATTTAAAAACTTTTGTCTCCTTTAAAGATATATCTTTAGCTTCACATCAGTTAAATATTTTCTATATTTTAAAAATAATTATTCATAGTTTAAATAAGCATTTTTAAAATAAAAGTATAGCAACTGTTTTAAAGTATTCTAAAAAATTTAATCAGATCATACATACAAGACATCTCGAACTCGTCTTATCATTAGCTTTATTATTGACCGCCTGGCATAATCTATGAAATGATCAGAAAACTGTTTGTTACAATCAAGGAAATAACATCTGTAATAACAGGTGTCTGAAAATGTTATCAGAAGAATACAAATGATATTTAACTCTCATTGAGTTTATTGTTTCCTTATATATTTAATCTTTGTGATATATTTTGAACCTTACATGTTATTTTAATCTAAATAGATTGGAGTAAATAATCGGGATTTTTTTAATTTTCACGCAAATTATTGAAGCAATTAGTTCCATCTAATTTTAAGAGATGTTCTCAATTATATAACAATTTATTTTTCATAGCTTTTTAAAAATATATTCCAGAAATTTTCAATTAATTTTATTTAACAGACATGTTTAATTTAAAGCGCACCCCCCCCCTACCCAATAACATCGAACCGAACCGTTTTATAATACCATTACTTGTGATAATATATTAAGCTTAACTATGTATTGGAATTTAATGCAAATGTAACATTCTTCACAAATTTGATTGGTAATTTAATCTCATTATTTTATTAGCATTTCAGTTGTTAGTTTTTATGTGTTTCTTTTCATTTTCGATTTATACGTTTTTTGTTTACTTCTTAATTTTGGATCAATTCGTCAGCACCTACAGAAATAGCCTTTAAATCTTAGGTTGCTGTTTCTCGTTCAGAAATCAAGTGATTTATTATAAAACTTTTATTGTAAAAACAATGCCCCTTATGAGAATTTTGCAATTTAAGATTCTCAATTTAATCATGATTCTTAGATCCTTTTACTGTTTATCAGAATATATTTTCAGCTGTTTCACTTTGATATTGATATTATTAGGTGATCTATTTTTATTTTGAATTATTAATGATTTCACTTGTTACAATTTATTATTATCATAAAATATTTGATTATACACTCACACGCTCACACATACATAAATATATATACATACATTAATATCTTGGACAAGTTCTTCCTACAAAATCTGACCAAATGTCTAATTAAAGATGGTAAGTATTTATATACTTGTACTTAATGACTAATAAATGAAGTCTAAAAATTCCATTTAGTGGTGCTGTTGAAAGTTGCATAGATAAAAGAGCATTATGAGTTAAACAGATAAAAGAAAAAAAATACAAATTAGCTAAATAAAACTATGAAATTAAATTCAAAACCATATTTAATGATATATCATGCCAAATTGAAATAAGTATAACTTAATCACATTGAAAGAGCATTGAGTTTAGATAAATTAGGATGAAAGTTTGAATGACCATATAGCTAATGCAGAGAAATCGCACGTGTCACAAAAATGGAATATTTCTTTTAAGTGACTGGCATATTTGCTCATGTCTATTACTGCCGATATATTGCATTTAAAGAAGATCGATATTGTTAATTGAATTATTTTTTTGTTTTAAAAATATTTTAACAGATTTTAATTGTTTTCCAATTGTCTGTTGATCTTTAATAGTCTGAGGTGATCTATCAAATTATTGAAAAACTGCAAATTCCAGTCGAAGAAAAAAAAGAAATAGTGCATAAATTCTAACACAACACTAAAAGTATTTTAAAAACTCATTGATTTTTTTATCTACTTATCTGTGTAATCTTTTTGATATATTTTCAAGCTTATATGTTAGTTTAATCTGAAAAGAATGATATAAATATCCTGAATTTCTCACTTTATTTCTTATTTATTTCATTTCATTTAAAAAAATATATTCCAGGGATATTTTTGATTTTTAGTTAGATACTTGTTCGTAATAATTACAAATTTGTTCCGAATTTAGATAAATTTTACTTAACGTATGATTTTATGTAAAAATCAATAACGTGTTATACTTTACCTTTTAAAGATCCCATCATAATCATAAAGATTCCCCATTAAAACAATTTATTTCTCAAATAGTGCCTAAAAAAGCAAAATTACATTTTCAAGTTAAGGAAATATTATTCACATTTAAGAAAACTTATTCTTAATTTAAATATACATAATAAATTTAAGATACATTAAATACATTATTGCATTTTATGCACATAACATATATCTTTAACTGGAAGTCAAGCAATTATTTTCTTTATTTTTAAAATTTTCCATTTGATTACTTAATGATTTGATTATTTAATGATTACAGTAAATGCACATCTTCATTTTTTTTTACATTGTTGCCAGTCATAAGATACCAAAAACGACATAATAACTTATTATTATAGTCGATTCCATGTGAAACAACCATATGAAAAGGATTTCACAACAACACAATCCGTTTTTAATTTGCTAAGTTTTTGTTTCCTTATTTAACTGCTTTTTTTTTTTAATTAAACATTCAGCTTATTTTTAACTGAAGAGATCGGACTGACATTAGTTAGTTTTAATTTTTTCATAAATCTGCCGCGTAATTATTGTATTTTTGTAATCATTTACATTTGACAAATATAAAAGAAATTATTTTTTTCTAGCTTTTACTTTAAAAATATTTATCGCATTTAAACATATATATATAGTTTCACGCCAGTATTGTATTATATATGCCAGCAAATATTTTTCATATTTTTAAAAATTTATTTATAATTTAAGCAGACATTTTAAAAAAGAAAGTAAAACAATTGTTTTCTATATTTTGTAAAAATAACTTGATTAGATCATATTTAACGCATAACTCTAATGGATTTTTTTTTATTATCTCTCTGATTAACAGTCTAGCAAAATATCGAAAACTTTGAGTGTATTATTTAATGTAATCGAGGAAATAACGCCTTTATAAAACATACTATCAGTAAAATGAAAGACAACTGAAGCCTCTTGTTGAGTTTTTTGTTTCCTTAATTATTTAACATTTCTAATATATTTTCCTATTAACATAAAAATTACATATTAATTCTATATGAATTCTCTGTGAAAAACCTGGATTTCGTTAATTTTGTCTTAAAAATAGACCAATCTAATCTTAAAAGATGTTAACAATTGTAGAATAATAATAATGATTATTATTATTTTTATAAATATTCCGCTTAATTTTAAACAAATTATTTTCATCCGTTATTTTAATTATCTACTTATAATAAAACGCGACTGGAGAAAAGTGTAGGAACGATTCTGGGGCGAATCATTCTGATCTGGGAATCAACCGTTGCAAAACGACATGTTAGGCTTAATTGAAAACAGATGCTAAAATGACAGCTAAATGATAATTTCTTCCACTTGAAATAATGTCTATTCAGCATATTTTCATATAAACATGTATATCATACCCAATTATAATACATAAAGATAACAGCGGAAGTGTAAACTGTTAAGTTTTTTATCATCTAAGAGTACGATTGTATTTTATCGATTCAAACCGTCTAACCCCTTAAATCAGAAATGATATGAGAAGTGTATGTCTCACCCTCATCACTCTACTTTAGTGCTGCCATCTATGAATTATTTTAGAAGATTAAGCATTCGCCCTTCCGGAGAATAAATACTGGGAAACAAAGGACTCGGAAACGTGTTTTTAAACCATTGTGGTACTCAACGGTTGCGGATTTTAATTTAAATTTAGTTTTATTAATTTTTTTAAGATGCTAGCATTTATCCGCTTAATTTTTTTTTAAAATTTTGTTTTCTATTTTAAATAAAATAAGCTTTTTTTTCATCAAGTTGTAATGGATATATAAGATATTATTATGACTGCATTAGTATAACAGAACATTATTTTTTTACATGCTCTTAAATCAAAATTCTATCTGCTTTGATGTAATTAATATATTTAGTGCATGATATTATATATTCCTTACATTTAAATGACATTTGATAATACATATAAATATCGTTTACAATGCAAGAAAATTTCGAATGGAATTAATCTAAAAACTGGTGCATTTAATTTAAAATTTTACGAAAAAAGGCTAATAATAATTTTGGTTTTCATAATTTACAGATTGAATTTTTAAAGTTGCCTAGCTGAAATTAAAAAAAAATATTTTGATTTAAATCAATGCCTCCTGCTTCAGCTATTTTTTTAAAATAAGAAACTACGATTTTTTTAAAAGTTGTTTTTTCATATTAACTGCGTATAGATGACTCCAAATCCAAATTTAAAAACCAATACACAAAGCTTCGTAATCGATGAATAAAAGCATCGAACTAAGAATCTATCATATACCCATGAATAAAATGCTGCCGAATTGTACGTTTAGCAAAAAAAAAAAAAAAAAAAAAAAAAAAAAAAGTATTTTAAAATTTAAAAAACTTCAATATTTAATTTTAATGTTTTGTGAAATCTTCAGAAATTGTTTTATTTTGATAATTATTATTATTATTGTAATAAATACTGCTCTTTGTTTTGAAATTAATTTTTTTTCAAAAACTAAACATCAAGTTAAAAAAAATCTTTATCATTTGTATTTGTAGAAATTTATTGCTATTTTTAAAATGTGCTTTTCTATAATACAAACCCTTCAATAATAAAATCTTCATTCTGTTTATTGCTATAAGTTATTATGAAAATGAAATGCAAGTGAAAATTCCGTCATTTTTGACGGGGTCATATACTAGTAAGTTATATAATTCCTGTTAAACAAATGGAAAAAATATACATGTATTCATAATTTTAATCTATGTTAAGGAACGAATTGCTGTATTTCTAAAATATTCTGAGGGTTTTAAAAATATCACTTTTTACACATATTTTCTAACTTCCCTAAAAATATTAACTGTTTGGGGTGAGTTACTAAATTATGGGGGTAATGTTGATTGCAGTTCCAAGCGAAATTATCGTATAAAAATGCCATTACATCATAAAAATTAATTTTGAAAGTTAATTGATACTTTGTTTAATTATTTTATGATCTTTGAAATAAATATTTTTAGTCGTATATGTTATTTAATATATATACATATATATAAACTGGAGTAAATATCTTAGATTTCACAGTTTATTTTTTATTTATGTACTTTGATTTAAATGAATTAAAATCAACAAACATCTTTTATTTTTAGTGAGGCAATTATTTTATATATCTAAGTTTTGTTTCTTATTGAAATAGATTTTATTTGGTACTTTTATTACGCACTATTTGGCCAAGGTGACTGGTCACTTGCGATTTTTGACATATTGTTAAATATCTAGAAAAATTCATGAAAAATTATCTAGAAATTCCACGTGTGTAAGCAGAATAATACTGATCATACATTTCCGAGAAGATTTTTTTTCTAAAACTATATAGGAGACAACCAACGAATTGAAAAAGAATGAATAACTTTTGGATAAATCTGTCAAAACTAGTTTAGCAAAAGCTTTCAAACGCTAGACTATGATTAAGTGGCTTACTATAAAAAAGTATTCATTTTCATGAGCATAGCATGTATATTCGTAGAGAAATTAAGATTTTTATAAAAACAGTGCCAAATTTCGACATTTTTTCCCTTTATAACTTGCAGAGTTCTTAATATATATATATATAATGTTCTTTTCAGGAAATATGAGAAATAGCAATGTACACTATATACTGTAATCAGGATTTAAAAATAATAAAAATTTTATGGAAAATGAATAAATTTATCAAATAACGTTTCACTGCGCATGCGCGAATGTAATCAAAGTATAATGCCCATATTGTGTTAGATAAATGCATTAAGCAAATTTTATGAAAGTCTCAAAAGCATAGCTTGAAGGTTCTAAAAATTTTGATGATAGAATAAGTTTAAAGCCCCCCCCCCCCAAAAAAAAAGGAAGCAAAAAGATGAGAAGCTGTATACAAATATACGTGCAATATTTCGACACTAATTTGTGTATATATGGATACAGACCCTCATTCTTTTGCTTCATTTTGGGAAGAACGGATTTTGAGTTTATTCTATCGACGATAAGTTTCTGAAATGCTAAGGTATGTTTTTGAAATTTTCACAAAAGTTGCTCTGTACATTTAGCTAATTACATTATGCACATTATGCTTTTATTGCATTCTTGCGTGCGCAGTGAAACATTATTTAGAAAACTTGGTTACTTTTCATATAATTATTATTAATATTTAATTATGATTACATTTTGTACAATGTTCTTTGTCATATGCTGTGAAAGAAATTTTTTTTATATTAAGAACGCTGCAAATTATAAGCAAAAAGCTTGGCGAAACTTGGGACTGTTTTTATAAAAACGTTGATTATTCTAAGAGTACACATGTTATCCTTATAAAAATAAACACAGTTTTTCACGACAAGCCATCTAACCATAATAGACAGTTTGAAAACTTTTGTTACATTAGTTTTGACAGGGTTATCCAATAATTATTCATTCTTTTTCAATTTGTTGACGGTTCCCTATAGGATTTCGGGAAAATATCACCACGGAAATATATGACCTGTTTACAGACATAGATTTTCAGGATAATTCTTCATATTTGTTTCTAGATATTTAACAAGACATCTGAAATCGCAGGTGACCAGTCACCTTTAGCCATATAGTGTATCTTATATTTTAAATATTTTATCGAATTAAAAACAATATTTTTAAAAAGTATTCATAATTTCAAGTTATCTAAATATTTTTATGTTTTAGTAATTTTATTCTTAATTTAAACATAATTATTTAATTACTTAATTTATTTTAAATAAACGTTTATTAATTATTTTCTTTGCTTCCACTTGATTTAAACTTGAAATGTTCAACAGTTTTTTTTTCATTTTTTAATTCAAATTTAAACCAACATTTTAGTTTAGAGATATCTTTATCTGGAAAGCCAAGTAAATATTTTCTATTGCAAAAATTAGATCTGATTTAAATGCATGAGACCATGCCAAAATTTTAGCTTCTATATCAACCATATCACCCAAATCACCGTTTTAGAACGTTTTTTATAGTTTTTTTACCCTTCAAATTATAAAATCTTAATTCGAAATTTTCTAAATCTTAAAAACTTTGCTGGGCGAGTATTTTCTTTATTAAAGTAATAGTTGAATTAAATTTCAAGTTTCTAACTCTAGCAGCAGGAAACAAATCGTAATTTAGAACGTTTTCATCTCATTTAACCTTTTAAATTTCGAATTTTTTTGAAACCGTTTGTAAAAAGTACTTTCAGCTCAAAAATGACCCTCACACCAAATTATTCATTTCTAGTCCCAACAGTATCACACAAATATCAATTTTAGATCTTTTTTTTATTTCTGCAGTTCGTTGGCACGTGTAGTACATAAATAAAATATAGTTTATCTTGAAGGAGAGATGACCATCTGCATTTTGACGTTTTTCACTTTAAAATCAGTTAAGTAGTTCTAGAGATTACATCTTTTAAACAAATATGCAAGCACACCGACGTAACTTCTTTAGTAAATATCTTTAAAACTAATTTTCGGATATAAATGTTCAATAGTAATTGCAATAAGGAATTCCTTTCAAGATACTACACTTTAAAATAAACCTTTGCTTGAAAACGAATATTTTTAAAATTGCTAAACCATCGTGTTTTTCTAGAAGTTTCGTTGTTGTGTTATGCTGGTTCATAGATAGTTATCAAAATAAGAATAGTTTTTGAAGAAAAATCCAAAATAAATAACAACATCATGTTTACCAACAAAAATTTGGGTAAGACATTTTTAATGTAAAAATTTTAAATAAAAAATATTTTTAAAACTCACATTTTTTCATTATTTCATATTTAATCTCATAAGACTCAAAACTTAAGTTTTAACAGGCATTAATAATAATGATTTCGCGTAATTTATTAATATTTCCTTCATTGATTTTTTTTTAAATATAAAAGAAGTTTTTTTCTGTGTTCGTTTCTGAAGATGAAGTTCTTTATTTTTTTTCTTTAATTTTCTGGAAGAATTAATTTTTTCCATGTTTCTCTATTAATTTATCAAACAAACATTTAAGCTTCTAGAAGTATACAGTTGTTTTGCAATTAAAATAAAAAGAAACTCCGTCTTTAAAGATAATGATTAAGTAAACTCGGGTTAATTAAAAATTGTGTTTCTCTACTGTCATTTTTAACAAACTATATATATATAAAAAATCGTGAGCAGTTAGCACTTTTATCCGAGTATTACTTTTAAAGCTATTTAAAAAATATATAAGATGTTCACACAATGTTGTAAACCTTAGCAGATTTTTTTTATTTTTGAAACAAAAATATTCATTATCACATTTAATTCTTTCATCTAGATAGCAATAGCAAATCTGTCTATTCGTCTGTCTATTCATTTTCCACTCTGTCTACTTATCATTCTATCTATCTCTCTTTGTATTTTCCTCTCTTTCTGTCTGCCTCTCTCTATGCCTCTTTTTACCTTTTTGATAGTCTATGTATCCTTCAAGTCTGATAATCCATTGTTATTTTATTAAAGATTGTAATTTTATTTATTTCGTTTCTTTCTGTTTGAGCACATTCTTTTAATTTATTTACCCAATAATTTAGAATTTTCAAAATAATGTTCTTTACTTATATTCTGACACACATTTTTGTTATTAGCTTTTGTTTTTGTTATTTTGTTACTGAGCACATTCTTTTAATTTATTTACCCAATAATTTTGAATTTTCAAAATAATGTTCTTTACTTATATTCTGACACATATTTTTGTTATTATTTTACAGTCTGTTAAGCTAAGTTTTACATTTCATTCGAAATAATGTAATGTACACAATTATATCACGCTGCATGTTTTTTATGATTACATTTTGATATATGCATTATTATATATTTCTTAATTTTGAAACAAAAAAGTATTTATTTTATTTTTTTTAATTCTTGTTTTCATTTGAAAGAATTCTTTTATTATTTTTAAAAAAGCTTTACTTATCTACTCAAAGTAAGAAAATATATGGTTCTCATTTTTTAAATGTAGCCAATTTGGTCAATATATTTGTTGATCTAACTTAACACTACCTTGTGATATCATTGCTGTGTGTTTAATGAATCTATATCCGTTATATTAATATTTATGCATTTGGTTTGCTATAGGTAATATTACTTTTCGTTTTATTTATGATGATTGTTTTATTAAATTTAAGCATTTTATCTTTTAGGAATCTTATACTATGGCCATTTCCGATGATTTTACAATTGATGAAAACAAAGCCATACATCAGGTAAAATTTTAAAGCACAGTAAAATGATGTACAATGTATACACTTGTAATATAGCTTTTAAACATAGATCATACAATAGTATTATTTTATTATTGTACTATAATTATTATTATGTTACTGTTAAACATTCGTAATTGTTGTTGTATATTTATGGAAACTTTTTTAATTAGTAATCAAATTACCTTTTTTTTCATTTTGAATCTGGCACCATTCTTTATTTTTAAGAAATGCTTCCATTCGATCAATCTCATATAAACTTCCAAATAATTAACAATTTCACTAATTTGTGATTGGATCATTCTCTATAACTATTGCATCATGAATAAAAAAATATAAAAAAGTTCTTCAAAAACTATGATAAAATTATAACTACTATAGGCACGTTAAATATAAAAATAATAGTAGTAGAACTGGTCATGCCGTTTTTGTCAAATAAATAAATTAATGTCCATGGAATACTGGTGTACAACAAATTATTAATATTTAGTTCAAATGCCAATCTAACCTAATCATTTACAAAAAAAGCAATGAAAATAAGTCCTTATATTATATTTGCAATTAACAAATCATAGCAAATATGTAAATAAGTACCGCTTTAAACAATAAAGGGTCTTTTTAAATAAACTGCCTTGTTTTCGTTTCTATCTTTCTTTTTGAGAGATGTTTTTTTGTATCTTGATTTCCATAACTTCCTCATACTTAAAACATCAAAAGAAACAAAGAAATTTATAAAAATAATAAGCAATCATTTCTAAATCTCAAAAAGTATATAGTGCTTACAATTTACTATTTTGAAATTACAAATTCAAAATAAAATTGCAATTTTCTTTTAATGAGATGAAAAGATATTTTGCCTATAGTAGAACACTTCAAAACACAAAAATTCCATAAATATGTAAGTAAACAACATAATATAAAAGTTCAATAAATTTGTAAATAGTTTATATTATAAAAAAAATATTATTATTCTAAAATCACACATCCTATTTTCAATAGAAAACTTATAGGCCTATAATTATACTGTGTTACATTGGTACATATTTTAGATTATAGGATATAAATAAAAATGAAGTGTAATTTTAGCTATAAATTAAATTTTAAATAAATTCACACAACTTCATTCATACTGATACCAACTATCTTAAGATATGGAGTTTGTCCTTGAGATTGAAAATATCAACTTTATACCAGCTGAATCCTTATAATTTTAATCTAAAGAGCACATGGTTTAAAAAATACTTATGGGTAAATATAACAAGCATATTAATGTATATATATATATATATATATATATTAATTATAGTCTTTTAACTGTTGGAGTGGCAATGGATTTCATGTTATAAAAACATTATCATATATTTTTAATAAATGACGACATTCGGACTTTTTAGGAATACCAATTTCTTAAAGTAAACTTAACATAAAAAAACGTGGACATTGAAGTTTTTAAATGTAACTTGTAGGTAATATAAATATTATTCTTTCTAGTAACAAAAAAAAAAAAAAAAAAAAAAAAAAAAAAAAAAAAAAAAAAAACTATCCATAAAATTTTGGGTAAACCCAATTGTCTTTTTTATCACTACTTGCTTTACAACATGATATTCGCTTTACCAATGCCTGGAGAAAAAAGGGTATAAAACACAAGAAAAATTTCAGAAGTTTTGAAATTTAAAAAAAATGTTTGAAAATGCTTTAAAAAGCATCTCTTTGCAAAAGTACATAAAAATATATAAATTTGTTTGTATTTATGTCGGCCAATTATCTACATTGTGGGATACAGGCCCTAAGGGGTGGGATGCCCTTCGTGGGGGGGTCTTTCTAAGGGAACCTGACCCGTATTTAAGCAAAGTTCGAAGAAAACCACGAAAAACTCCGAACTGTTAGGCCGACGGTCGCGATTGGGTTCGAACCCAGCACCTACCGTCTACCAGTTTGGAGGTCAGAACCTCGCGGCCACTGATGGGGCTAAAAATACATTAGCGTTTTTAACTTTTTAAAGCTAAAATAAGAACGGAATTGAAAAAAATTATTTACTACCCATTTTACATCACCTTACACCAATCTTTTAAAATTCGCCTCTTCTTTCTTCTTTTATTACAAAAAGAAACGGACAGATTCACTATGTTTTTCAGACCACTATAGTATAAAAAAATCTTTTGTTAATAACATTCACATCTTAATGACCGAAATAAAAATTACGATGACGCTATGAGTTTGTTTGTTTGTTTGGAGGGTTTTTTTAGACTTATAGCGGCAGAGCTGTTGTCTCGAATGATCCAATTTACGAAAAAAATCAACCAAGATCTAGAAAGAGATTAAAAGCGATCAATACTATGTAGGAATTTAAGAGTTGATTGCCGAAAGGATTCAGAATTGCAAAATTCCTTAGAGAACTCAATGAAAGAACGAAAACAAGCTCCACTCAGCGTTGAAGGAATCGAACACAGATAACGATGCGATTAGTATTTTCGACAGGAAAAAAGAATATTCTCCAGGGAGTCAGAAACATGTCAACTGGTACATCTGCCATCATTCATCAGGCCGAAGCGAGAGAGGATGGCAGGGGTGATCAACATCTTGCTTAAAAGACGCGAAATGAGGATCTACTATTCGACGCCCAAGCGTAGGTCTGCTTGACCAGAGGGATATTACCATGAGAGCTATTATATTTTCTCAATCTGTACTGTTAGTTGAGAGTATGATGATTTCTTTCTTTCTATAATGGATAAGATCTTCAGGTGAAATCCAATTCAGCAAAACATCAGAGTCACGTACGCCTTTAGCGAGGCTATCTGCTTTTTCGTTGAGGTGAATTCCACGATGACCCGGCACCCAGCATACCCAGATACTCGGCGAAGCAATCCTTTGAAGCTTATTAAAAAGCCACAAAATGACTCTAGGTGACTTGAGAGAAACCGACTGAAGGGCTGTGAGTACCGATAGGCTGTCAGTAAGTAGAAGAATGGGGTGTCCCAAGGAGACCAGTTCGTCTAAAGCAGTACCAATGGCTAAAGCCTCAGCTGTGAAGCTGGAATTTATTGTGGGAATTCTGTAGCTGAACTCAGAGGTCTTCCGAGCACCCTGAAATGGAAGTATTAGATGAGGACGCTATGAGTACTTCATATGAAAAATGGAAAATAAACACATATAGCTACATTAACCCCTTGGTGACGAGCGACGCGTATACGTGCCGCAAAAAGGGCTTAAGAGTTTTTGTTTAGCTTCACTAATAAAATTTTACTGTAAAATTTGTCTTATTTAATCGGAGCATTGTCTCCATTTAGCAAGGCACAAATTTCTGTTTTTAATAACCGGTGGCAAAACTTAAAAAAAATTGAGATTCCGAAGGGGTTTCTTTTGCATCACGTGTTTTTTATCTAGCACAATACAATTAAACTATCTTTATGCATATAAAAAATCAGCCAGAAAGGCGGTAGATACATATTATAAATTGTATTAAAATCGTCAAAACACCTTTCAAAGAAGGAAGAAAAATTATCCTACCTGAGAGAGAAGGAAGAAACGTCAATGCATATCTGCGCAATTCCATTCATGGTTCAATTGGCTGTCATTTTCCTTTTAAATATTTTTCATTATTATTTTGATTAGCCGTCAGTTTTATTTAACAATCCATTCCAAGTTAATGTAAACAGTTTAATTTACAAACTCGTATTCAGTAATTTTAACGTTACTTCGAATGCGCATCTTAATTTTTAACGCCAAACATGATTTTCTCTTTAACTTGGTTCTTAGAAATCAAATGGCAAAGGGAATGAAAATTTAAATTTCACTACTCATAAATTTAATCTGATTTTTAACATGTCACTTATTATAGTTAAGAAATATTTTGTACTGAATGGCATACCTATTGTCCTTAAAATATACTACACACGTCTTCTCATTAAAAAAAAGAAAAAAATTAAAACGCTTCCATTAAAAATCAGTAAAAAATGACTAATGAATAAAATTTTATTCCCTGAACAAGATATTAAAATTATAGATATTTTATTTATGTCATTTATATTATTTTTTTATTACTTATTATTTCAATATTTCATTGATCTTATAAATTTGTATTAGTTTTCATCGTAATTTATAAAACATTGAAAAATTGTATCGCTTCCCTATAGAAAAAGTTATACTACTCTCATATAATGAAATTTGAGTAACTTAGCTTAGCTTGTTTTGTATCGGATAATCCGGAATTAGTCTGTCAACACTGGCCAAAAATTTTAAACGATTTAACTTACGAAAAGTTTGTAACCACAAATTTTAACCATACATAATTTATTACTGTTTTATTTTTTTTGCGTCATATTAAAACCTCCTGACTGCCGCGACCGGATTTTTTCGCTTACTAAGCTGTAGGTTTCACTGCAACATAAGCAATATTTAAATTAATATAATTCTACAAATAACACCCAGTTTTGAAAAATTAAGTTGGGATTAATACGCTAAAAGGTTACACACCTATGCGCATTAACATATTTTGTATCTGGTTGGAATAAACATCTTTTTTTTTAATATTTTTAATAAATTACAGGTAAAATAATATTACAATTTTACCCTTTTGCTGGGCAGTCAGGGGGTTAAATGAATAAACGATTCAAAAGTTCATTCGAAAAAGCTGATTAATTATTTGCAGAACTCAATTAGAAATTTAAGAACAGTTTCAAATAAGGAAAAAAAAATTCAGAATGCAGAGTTCCAATCAACTCACAGTTAAGAGAGTATCGAAAATTAAGTGAGTTTTACAAACTTGCTTAAGTCAAAATCGTGATTCCGTGTATACGTTCGCTTAAAAAACTTCAAGTGACTCAATTATCCCAATCTGAACATGGTATTATACTATAATTATATGATGGTATAATACATGGTATACATGGTATTATGCTATGATGGTATTATAATCTGAACATGGTTTCAGTATTGCATTCATTTGGAAGTAATTCCAATAACATACCAATATCTGCTAAATATTGGCATTTGGCAGGATTTGTTTGTTGTAAATACAATTCATTGTTTCATAAGTAATGCTTTTGCTTTGTGAACATTCACAGTGAAATTCAAATTTTCTAGAAATATTTACTTTACATTAAATATATTGGTATAATGATATATTGCAAGATGGCTTTCGAATGTTGGTTCAACTTTGAGAAAATAAATAAACCTTAATGTTTGGAGAATATTTCATTCCAATACTGACCATATTGAACTAGATTTTTAAATATATACACAGTTGTGCTAAATTTAATGGACGAGTCCTAAAATGCCAATTTTCTAGAGAATTTCAAGCGATACTTTTCACGCGAATATTTAAAAGGAAATATTATAATTCGAATAATTACTATCCATGCACAACAGCTAGTCCATATAACATCTAATTCAAGTCACACATGGTCACAAGAGTCACAGTCACTACGGCGAAACAAAAAATAAGAAATTCTATACGTTTCTTTTATGAGTCTTAAATGACAACAATATGTGACTCCAGTGACAGGTCACTGCAACTGCTGCTTTGTGTGGAGTCACCAGGTGACTTTATAATGCCGTTTTATTGAGACTCTCAAATGACTGTCATTTGGAGACTCAATTTCAAACTCTTTGTTAATGTTGCATTACGACAAATCACCAAAATAACGTCACATTAAAGTCACATGGTGACTTTCTGTCACAAGACTTTGTCAAATGGTGACAGAGATCCTACTGGGAAATAATCTTTGTGAAAAGCGGTGAAAAGTCACCATGGGAATTTAATAGGACATTATTTGGTAATTTATCATAATGCAACCTTCACAAGGACTTTGAAATTGAGTCTCCAGATGAGAGGTCACACGAGAGTCTCAATGAAACGACATTGTAAAGTCACCTGGTGACTCGCCACAAAGCATCAGTTACAATGACCTGAAAGTGGAGTCGCATATAGTAGTCATTTGAGATTCATAAAAGAGACGTATGGAATTTCCTATTTTTTGTTTTGCGTTATTTACAGCTTTGCCGTAGTGACTGTGACTATTGTGACCATGTGTGATCTGAATGAGATGTTATATGGATTAGCTGTTATGCAGAGATAGTAATTATTCGAGTTATATTACTTCTTTTTGAATATTCTCGTGAAAATTATTGCTTGAAAATTGGCATTTTGCGACTCGTCCTAAAATTTTGCACACCAGTGTATATATATATATATGTATGGAATAATAAACAGATTATCGTGGAATAACACCTGATGGTCTGACGAAAAGAAACTGTCGTCGATTCATGCTATGAAGGTCATTGGTCATAGGAAAATTTCTTCTTGATTTAGCGGCCGGAGTTAAAAGCATCGAAGACGTGCATGGAAATTTCGCCAGAAAATCATGCAAGAGATCAGTTTTTAGTCTTTTATTCTTTTTGAGCACTTTCAGCGGTTATTCCACACATCTTCAACCTCCACAAATTTATAATAGATAATTTGTTATAAGCCCGTATCACCACAAAAAGAATAAGAAGAGCCTGCCGGGAATACATTGCACTCCACAAATATTTCAAATTATTCTGAGAAGATACGGGAATCTTGGTATTTAAAAGGTCAAAAGCATTCTGCAGCTCCTCAAAGCCAAAATGACTTTCTCAAAATTCTAAGCTAACCTAGGCCCTCCCCTTTTTACGTAAGGCTTTTAAAAATCCATTAGGATCGTTTCAAAGGTAAAGGTAATCCAATCCGCTCTCTACTACTGGCTGATGGGCGTCACTAGAGGCACGGATTATTTAACGAATCGCGTAAACTGTAGAGTAATTTGTCCACGAAAAGCGTATGAATTCCTAGTAATTAAATAATAAAACAAAATTAAAGTTTCGATAAGTGTTTTTTAATTCTAAAAAGGAAAATGGATTTGTGTAATGAATTTAAGATTTCGCAATAAGATATTGACATTCAAGAAACATTGTAGCTCTTTTTAAGAAAAAAATCAATAGATTATTCTAAGTTAAATAAAATAAAATAGAAAGAACTTTACCCGTTAAAAATATAATACATTACGGAAACTAAGAGTAAAAGTATGTTCCTATAAAACGTTAGAACAAACTCAAGGCGGGGAAAATGGCGAAATTTCTTTTATTTATTACATATATATATATATATATATATATATAATTCTGATGCTGATTTTTCCATTATGTGTATATTGAGAATAAGATGTATAGATTTAAATGTGAAGTGCTGGAAAAAAAGAAAAACTTGCAATTTTTTAGTATTGCAAATCAGCGTATAAGAATGTGGCAGGTAATCATTTAGTAATAATGTCTTCTAATTAACATTGTACTTAAATTTTGATCAGAGCGTCATCAATATATAGAAACACTTCTAAACTTTAAAATTTTCAATTCTTATAGTAATATATTTTGACATCATACTTGATTTATTTGGTAAATTTTAACTTTGGATACCAAACGGAAAGTAATACGGTTAGGTAATTTAGAAAATATAAAAGTTTTTTACTTCTGCAAAACATATAGTTTTTTAAGTAAAAATGTAAAATGCCTTAGTCAAATGAGAGGTAATTTAAAACTCCCATATCTGAAATTATCAGAACTCCATTTCTTTTAAAGATTTAAGCTGTAATAACTAGTATTTTATTTTTCATTTTAAAGATATATTCATGCACACACATATATATATATGAGTTACACATAAATACTCGTAAATAAAAGACCATAACTTTTAACTAAAAGCCCAAAACAACTCTTTTTATTTACCATTCGAAAAATAAGAAAATTCTGAACAAGACACAATCAAGATTATTTGTAATGGATTCTTTCCACAGCAATGGAGTGGTCTAAGCGTTTATGGAAATTCTTCAAGATTTTCGGCGGGATTTCGGGAGCAGACTTTTTCCAGAAAGTGTTTGAAGGCATCTAGGGACTTGTGCTTGATTGCACAAGATTTTTTCTCCAGGATCTCCCAAGAAATGAAGTTTGTTTGATGAGGAGGGGTTGTTGTATGATTAGCTTTTGTACACCATGTTTTTCTGCGGAACAGTGAGTAAATATCAGCAAAAATAGAAAGTAAACCACAAAACGCGGGGAACATGAAAAGAAAAATAGTATAGCTCAAAAATAAAAACAGCAACAAGAATAAAAAAATTAAATCGACATTTGTGTCACGTTACAGCAATTATGTGTCAAGAACAGCAATTATAGTTACAGCAAGTTACAGCAATTATAAATATATTAACAGAAATAGCTCTTTAGAAGCTTGAAATATGTTAATCTAAGATTTACAGCTCAGATAATGAAATATTTTTTATTAAATTTTTAAATTTACCGGTATTGCATTCTTTATTGCAGTAATTAAAGATGAAATTAACGTTAGAAATACAAAAAAGCTGTAAAATTCTTTAACTACTTAAACAAATGACTTTACTTGTGGTATTTGAAAATTTACAGAGGGACAGAAATAAGAAACAGTTTTAGTTAATATTGAAATATTTTAAGTTTTTAACTATTTTTATGTATACTCCTAAGCAA
Source organism: Maratus speculifer (assembly GCA_964019185.1). NCBI lineage: Eukaryota > Metazoa > Arthropoda > Arachnida > Araneae > Salticidae > Maratus > Maratus speculifer. The sequence goes on from OZ025291.1 coordinate 364,433,581, forward strand.
AATTAAGTTGAGGAATTAATTAGTTGTTGTTACTAGTAATGAATTGCCACAAATCAAAATTTTGTACAGCGATTTTCGACAGAGTCCTTATAGTCTAAGAGCTAGCAACGTTTTCGTCACTTGATTTTATCAAGGCTCATTTTTTAATATGTTTTTCCCTTTTATGGTAGAATACGTTTGCTACCGGTCTGGCAATCGGGAGACGTTGCGTTTACCTGTGGCAGAAGGGGTTATGCAGGTCAAAAAGCTTCAAAATCACGTCATTTTGTCAAAGCTAATTTTTTAATATGTTTTTCCCTTTTATGGTAGAATACGTTTGCAAACGGTCTGGCAGTCGGGAGAAGTTGCGTTTACCTGTGGCAGAAGGGGTTATGCAGGTCAAAAAACTTCAAAATCACGTCATTTTATCAAGGCTCATTTTTTTATATGTTTTTATCAAGCTTAAAAATTACAAGATATTGCACTTTGGATAGCAGACAACCTATAATTAATTTTCCAGACACAAATTCGATTGCAAAATTAATGCCAGACGGCTTTAAATAAATAACGAAAGTGCCTGTTCCTAAAGTGGTTTATAATTTAAAAATTATAAAACATCTTTACGTCATTTTATCAAGTTTAAAAATTACAAGATATCGCACTTTGGATAGCAGACAATCTACAATTAATTTGCCAGACACAAATTCGGTTGCAAAGTATTGCCAGACGGCTTTAAATATGGCAACGAAATTGCCTGTTCCAAGAGCGGTTTATAATTTTAAAATTATAAGACCTCTTTACGTCATTTTATCGAGCTTAAAAATTACAAGATATTACTCTTTGGATAGCAGACAACGTACAATTAATTTGTCAGACACAAATTCGGTTGCAAAGTTAATGCCAGACGGCTTTAAATATGGCAAAGAAAGTGCCTGTTCCAAGAGCTGTTTATAATTTAAAAATTATAAGACCAATTAATAATAAGTAAATAAATAAATAAATTATTATTTAATTAATACATTAATTGATTAATAAATTAATTATAGGTTGTCTGCTATCCAAAGAGTAATATCTTGTAATTTTTAAGCTTGATAAAATGATGTAAAGAGGTCTTATAATTTTTAAATTATAAACCACTTTAGGAACAGGCACTTTCGTTGCTATATTTAAAGCGACCTGGCATTAACTTTGCCACCGAATTTTTGTCTGGAAAATTAATTGTAGGTTGTCTGTTCTCCAAAGAGTAATATCTTGCAATTTTTAAGCTTGATAAAATGACGTAAAGATGTCTTATAATTTTTAAATTATAAACCGCTCTTGGAACAGGCACTTTCGTTGCCATATTTAAAGCCGTCTGGCATTACTTTGCAACCGAACTTGTGTCTGGCAAATTAATTATAGGTTGTCTGCTATTCAAAGAGTAATATCTTGCGATTTTTAAGCTTGATAAAATGACGTAAAGAGGTCTTATAATTTTTAAATTATAACCACTTTAGGAACAGGCACTTTCGTTGCAAAATTTAAAGCCGTCTGGCATTAACTTTTCAACCGAATTTGTGTCTGGAAAATTAGTTATAGGTTGTCTGCTATTCAAAGAGTAATATCTTGTAATTTTTAAGCTTGAAAAAAACATATTAAAAACTGAGCCTTGATAAAATGACGTTTTTTTTTAAAGTTTTTTAATCTGCATAACCCCTTCTGCCACAAGTAAACGCAACGTCTCCCGACTGCCAGACCGCTTGCATACATATTCTACCATAAAAGGGAAAAACATATTAAAAAATGGGCCTTGATAAAATGACGTGATTTTGAAGCTTTTTGACTGCATAACCATTTCTGCCACATGTAAACGCAACGTCTCCCGACTGCCAGACGGCTTGCTAACGTATTCTACCATAAGAGGGAAAAACATATTAAAAATGAGCTTTGATAAAATGACGTTATTTTGAATTTTTTTTTGACCTGCATAACCCCTTCTGCCACGGGTAAACGCAACGTCTCCCGACTGCCAGACCGCTTGCAAATATATTCTACCATAAAAGGGAGAAACATATTAAAAAATGAGCCCTGATAAAATGACATGATTTTTGACATTTCTAGCTCTTAGACTATTAGTTTGTGGTGCTATTTATTTAATTAAAAAAATGATCGTGAAACGGTTGGTCTGAATAAATTACAACTAAGTCTTGCTAAATATAATTATACAATTTTATCTATTAATGATTCATTAGAAGCATAAGTGTCTAATTAAATAAATTCAAAATAAACTCTATTTCTTCCTTTTTTGCATAATTTTTTATTTAAACGTATCTTATATTTATGTGTATATATTCACTGCAAAATTTATCATCTTTTTTATGTAGTGTATATAATATCTTTTAATAATCTTAGTTCCGAAAATTATTTTCCTTTTGTATTTATTGTTATAAATTTCCTGTTGTGCCACTTTACCAAATTAATTTAAATGTACACATTAAAAAAATAGTTATTATAAATTAATTTAATGTTTCTATTTACTTTTCTTTATAGCTCCGTGAAAAAATAGAAAACGAAGAAGCATACAAATGCGAAATTTTATACGATGATCTTATTTTGTACAAATTTTTAAAAGGTAAATTACATTAGGAAGTTACTACTCAGGAAGTGTTTTCTTACTATAATAAATTTTGTTACGATCTCAGATCTATGCATAAAATTTTATATATAAAATGTATTAAATTTTAGGTGCAAAGTACAAATATATGCATGTACAAACACACACACATATCTGTAAATATATGTGATCGGCAGCATCATTAACAGTTTTCAAACCACTATTGCATGTAGGTCTCCTCCAGATATATCCATTGTTTTCTGCCTAAAGATTTAGTCATCTAATTATCATCGGCCATTTTTCTGATTTCATCACTCTATCTTACTTTTAGGATTTCTTCTTGGTCACATTACGTATTGGTTCCTGTATGTAGTCTGCCAACGTACGGTATTTGTTCACCTCTTTTTGTCTTGTGTTCTTGCAAATACCCAACCTATTTCCATTTCATCTGTTTAATTCTCTCACCGATGCTAATAACCGTCGCTTTACATCTTATCAAAGTTATTTTCTTTCTGCCCCTTCTAGTTATGCCTACTATACATCTTTACCTACTTCGCGGCAATGCAGAATAATTTTTGGTTTGTATAATCTTTGTTCCATAATTTTTGTTAACGTCTGTGTTTGAGCTCCACAAGTTAAACGCAGAAAAACATATTGATTGAAAATCTCTCTTTTCAAACAAAGAGGCCAAACTAGTTTGACCTAGGTAATTAGGATAAACTAGTTTAGACTGCTTTTTAGGTAGATTTCGTATGAAATACTACCTATTGCAATCGCACCAGTTTATCTATCTATCTATCTATATATATATATATACAGGGTGTCCGAAAAGTCTGGAAACGGTCGAATAACTCGAGAAATACATATGAGATTGAAAAACGTAAATATACGTGTTAAAAATTTTTAAATAAGCTACTCAGTGATACCAAATTTGACCTTCGTAACCGACCCCCTGGGGGTCAGAGGGGGTCCAATTTTGAAATCTTAAATTATAACCCCCATTTTATATTGCAGATTCGGATTCTACGGACAAAAATACGTAACTTTCGTATTTGATGTTTATTTCGAATCCTCGTTTATCACGGTGTAATTGAGCATATGAAATCGATACATATTTCGGCTTTTCCAACGGGATTTTCCCTAATCGAAACTAATTGGGGAGAATTTATGACATCAAATTCCTCGTCTTTTGCAATAATAGCGTTTCCTGAAAATCACCCTTGCCGATTATTTCGGTAGTGCTACACAGTTAAAAATTTGATCCATTTGCTGTAGCGTCACTCCACAGCTTTTATAGAATATCTCTTTCATGACCAATGAGAATGTTCCAAAACACAGTAAAGTACACTGTAAAAAAATTGACCCTTTTGCTGCATCGTCACTCCACCGCTTTTATAGAAAACGATTACTTTACTGTGTTATGGAGCATTCTCATTGGTCACAAAAGAGATATTCTATAATAGCTGTGGAGTGACGCTGCAGCAAATGGGTCAAATTTTTAACAGTGTAGCACTATTGAAATAATCGCCACGGGTGATTTTCAGGAAACGCTATTCCTACAAAAGACGAGGAATTTGACGTCAAAAATTCTGCCGAATCAGTTTCGATTAGGGAAAATCCCGTTGGAAAAGCGGGAATATGTATCGATTTAATATGCTCGATTATACCGTGATAAACGAAGATTTGAAATAAACATCAAATACAAAAGTTGCGTATTTTTGTCCGTAGAATCCGAATCTGCAATAAAAAATGTGGGTTATAATTTAAGATTTCAAAGTTGGACCCCTTCTGACCCCCAGGGGGTCGGTTTCGAAGGTCAAATTTGGTATCACTGAATAGCTTGTTTAAAAATATTTAACACGTATATTTACGTTTTTCAATCTCATATGTATTTCTCGAGTTATTCGGTCGTTTCCAGACTTTTCGGACACCCTGTATATATATATATATCTCACTTTTTTATGGACACGATAACTTCCATAATTCTTTACCAATCTCCACCAAACTGGTACATAAAATCAAAGGGGATAAAATCTCGGCTAAGTTCGTTAATGGGCAAAATCGGACCAAGGGTGTCGGAATAGGGGGCGTTTTTGTGAAAACCGAAAAAACGCCATAATTTCTTTATTAAAGTAGATATCGAATCGGTTTAAAGTTTATATTACTTCTTAAAAATGGGCCAAAAATTTATGCATGACAGATTTTTAATAAATTTAGAAGTGGGCTCAAGGGGCGAAAAAAACACGGGTTTTGAGAGAAAAAAATTCATAACTTCGTCAATTTTCAAGATATCAAGTCCAAATAAATTTTTTGTAAATGTTCTTAAAATGGTCTAAAACTTTTGTATTTACAAGTTTTTGATAGGACCAACTTTTACCGATGAAAAAAATTAAAAACGAAAAGAAAAAGGACGGTGAAAAAAGAGAGAAATCCATAACTTCGTCAATTTTTAAGATATCAAATCTGATTAAATTTATTTTACATCTTCTCAAAAATATCTACAACTTTTATAATGACAAGTTTTTCATAGGACCAATTCGTATAGCAAAAAGAAATTAAACAAAAATAGGAGTTGGTGGAAAAACCTCAAATCCAAACTGCTTATATTCTGACTCATTTTTAAATTCACTTTTGATTTTAAACGCATCCAAATGGTAGATCCTGTTATTTAGAAACTGTATAAAGTGACACATTGGTTAATTTTCTTATAAAGACTGAATATATTTCAAAAAAGGCTACCAAAAAGGATATTTTGAACAGAATTTCCCAAAGTCATCGACTCTGAAAATTTAAGGAAGTGTTCAAATAAGACTCATTGACTCATTTTTAAATCCATTTTTGTTCTCAAACGCATACAATTTACAGATCCTCTTATTTAGGAACTATATAATGTGATGCGTTGGTCAGTTTTTTGATAAAGACGGAATATATTTCAAAAAATGGTACCAAAAAGGGTATTTTGAACAGAATTTTCCGAAATCATCGTGACTGAAAATTAAAGGAAGTGTTCAAATAAGAAATTGTGTTTTTTTCTGACTCGTTTTTAAATCCATTTTTGCTTTTAAACGCATCCAATTTACAAATTCTCTTATTTAGGAACTATATAATGTGATGCATTGATCGGTCTTTTGATAAAGACAGAATACATTTCGAAAAAGGCTACCAAAAAGGATATATTGAACAGAATTTCCCAAAGTCATCGACTCTGAAAATTTAAGGAAGTGTTCAAATAAGAAATCTCGTTTTTTTCTGACTCGTTTTTAAATCCATTTTTGCTCTCAAACGCATCCAATTTACAGATCCTCTTATCTAGGAACTATATAATGTGATGCATTGATCGGTTTTTTGATAAAGACAGAATATATTTCGAAAAAGGCTGCCAAAAAGGGTATTTTGAACAGAATTTCCCGAAGTCTTCTTGATTTGAAAATTTAAGGAAGTTTTCACATAGCAAATTGCGTTTTTTATGACTCGTTTTAAAATCTATTTTCGCTCTCAAGCGCATCCAATTTACAGCTCCTCTTATTTAGGAACTATATAGTGTGACGCATTGGCCAGTTTTTTGATAAAGATAGAATATATTTTTCAAAATGCTGTCTAAGTGAGCATTTCGCACAAAATTTTCCGAAGCAATCATGATTAAAGAATTAACCCTTTGACGGTTAAAGCACTGCTATTCATAAAATACTAAAATGATTGAATGACACCGGAATTTAAAAACAAATTTATTTCATAATATATAAATGTTTTTTTTACGTTCTTTGTAAAATTAAAATTTTCATTTAAAAATTCCGGTGTCAGTATAGCATTTCGCAATTCAAAATAAGTGGTATTCTGAGCGCGTATACGCGCTTATAACCACGAAAGGGTTAAGGATGTATTCAAACAACAAATCGGTTATGTTATGATTTATTTTTAAATTCAATTTTTTTCTCAAATGCATTCAACTGACAGTTTTTTGTTATTTAGGAACTGTATAATGTACGGTTTTGGTCGATTTTTTAATAAATTCACAATTTATTTCAAAATATGTTGTCAAAATGGGCATTTGAGCTGAAATTTTCTTAAGATGATCCTGATAAAACCAGTTTTTGCAGAAAAATGAAATTAAAAATTTTTCATAAACGGCCAAATGAAATTATTAAACTGGGTGTATCTCTAATCACATTTTTTTTTTTTTTTTTTTTTTTTTTTTTTGTTGAAATGAGCATTTTTTGAAATCTACCTAAGCCTGTAGGCCCAGCCGACAGGGATTTTTTATTGGTTTGAACTAGTTTATCCTAGACCATTCTAGATTGTCCTAGGCAAAATCAATTTGGCGCCATTTTATTGAATCTAAAAACCGCCACGGCTCCAACTTTCTAGTTTTCATCTAATTTATCCAACGTCAATGCAATTTGACGCGATTTAAGCTCACAGACTATCAAACCTGAGAGTTAATGTGCTCGCAGAGTCTGTGTGTGTATGTAGCCATGTACGTATGTACGTAATGCGATAACTCCTGATAGAAATATCCAATTTCCTCCAAATTTTCGACATAGATTTATCCTGATAACAAACTTCCTTGGTTAGTTTAAGATGTTCATTGGATAATAATAAGGGATGGGGGGGGGAAGGATAACCCGCACCTCCCTCCTAAAATTAGTTAAGGCAGGTTTTCATGGAAAAGTATTAGATTTTATTAAAATTTTAAGTATAAGATCATTTTCATAAGGCACCTCCATGATTAGTTGCGGGTGTTCTTTGTTTACGTATTAAGAAAGGAAGAATGGGGGTAACCCCTTAATTTATGTAAATAGGTTTTTCAAGGAGAATTTACCGATTTGTTTCAAATTTTGGATTCAGGATCCTTCTGATAAGGCATTTATCTAATTAATTTTTGGGGGTTCTTAGGTTAAATATAAAGGGAGAACGGATTATTTTTTCAATCGGATAAAAACTTTCGTTTTTATAAAAAGATCTTTAATTCGTAACAGATATTGGTTTTCGCACACATGAATTCACGCGAAATTGTTCATATTAAAAATCTAAATATCAGACCCCTAACTATCAGATTAAAAATAAGAAAAAGCTTAAATAAAGCTGACACTTGAAATTTAGGATAGAGGTCGATAGAGTAGGATAGAGTGGACGCTAGAATTTTTTTTAAAAGCTCAGCGTATTTTAACGTTTTAGCTGCTAATTAAATATTAACATTATTTGAAACTTTTAGAAACACATAAAAAATGATGTTAAATATTTAAGAAAAAGGATGCCGCGTCAAATACCAAAGTTTTCGTTTAGTAATTTTTGTAAAAATGTTAAATTCTTGTTCGAACTGTTTGAAACTTTGTGATAGCTATGACACATGATAAAAAATTATTAAAAAAAAGTCCCATTACGAAAGGGAACGCATTCTATTATTAACAAAACTGTATCTGAAGGTAACTCCGTTAAAAAATCTATCAGTAGACATGTTACTCGATGTCGCGGCGCTTCGAAACAAAAATAACTACTCGTATTTTTCAAAAATCACTATTCAAAAATATTGGCATTTAACGGGGAATATATTTTTATAAATTTATATCATGTGTCATAAACTATCTTAAAGTTCCAACTAGATCAAACTAGAATTTCCGTTATATTTCCTGATTTTGTTCGCCCCCCCCCTTTTTTTCCCTTATACATATTACATATTTACATAAATTGATGGGGTTATCTCCAATTCCTCCTTTCTTTATACGTAAACAATGAACACCCAAAACTAATCATGGAGGTGCCTTATCAAAATGATCTTATACCTAAAATTTTAATAAAACCTGATAGTTTTGCATGAAAAACTGACTTAACTAAATGAACGAGGGGGGGGGGGGGTGCGGATTAGCCTTTTATTCCCCTCCTCTTATTCTTATTCAATGAACTAAATTCAATGAAACTAAACAGGGAAGTTCGTTATTAGGATAAATCAATGTCCAAAATTTGAAGCAAATTGGATATTTTTATCAGGAGTTATCGCATTAAGTACATACATACATACATACGTACATGGTTACATACACACACACAGAATCTGCGAGCACATTAGTTCTCAGGCTTTGACAGTCTGTGGAGCTAAAATCGCGTTAAATTGCATCCGCCTAGGATAAATTAGATCAAATGTAGAAAGTTGGCGCCGAGGCGGTTTTTAGATTCAATAAAATCACGCCAAATTGATTTGGCCTAGGACAATCTAGATGGGCCTAGGAGAAACTAGTTCAAACCAATGAATAGCAGGCTAAACTAGTTTATCCTAATGACCTTTCGGCCAAACTAGTTTGGCCTAGGAAAATCTAGTTTATCCGATGGCCGTTCGGACTGACTAGTTTGGCCTAGGAAAAACTAGTCTATCCGATGGGCGCTAGAATAGACTAGTTTGGCCTAGGAAAAACTAGTATATCCGATGGGCGCTAGGATAGACTAGTTTGGCCTAAAATCGTGTTTGTCCTGTAACATATATATATATATATATATATACATACACACACATATATATATATATATATATATATATTAGATAGATAAATTATACTCCACGAAATTCAAATCATAATAAAAGCTAGTAAAAAACCACAACTATAATCTAAAACAACAAAAGCATGAATAACTTAGAAAAACAATATTGAGGGCTGACAGCATGTGCTGTGGTGTCTATTGTATTTTTATAATATAAATAAAATTTCTATATTATCATGTGATTCGGTTTGTTAATGTTTCCAGACATAATTTTAGTTATTTATACAATTTTTTGGGGGGAAGATATTAACTAATAAATTATATCTTCAAACTTTTATTTATGAGCATTTTTGACTGCATGATGAAGCTTTTTTTTTTTTTACCCATTCTATATATTTATGTATTCCATATTTTATAAATCCTAAGTTTAAATATGAAATTAAACTTCTTTAATAATTTCAATCATATTTTTCAGGATGTAACTTCAAACTGAATCAAGCTGAACAAATGCTTAAGAAGGTAAAGAGAAACTTTTATTTCACCTTTATTTATATCGAAATCACAAATTCATAGAATGACAACATGTCAAAATCAAATAAGATAGACATTTTATTTTTATTTAGACTTTATAAAAAGTGAACAAATACTTAAAAAGGTAAACAGAAACACTTGTTTCATCGTTATTTATATCGAATCACAAATTCATAGAATGATAATATATCAAAATCAAATAAGATAAACATTTTATTGATATTTTGACTTTATAAACAGTAGAAAATATTGAAGTAATTTTGCACCAAAAGAGATGTAAGAAAACGTCACAATTGAATTGGTGTAAAGAATCACCAGTTATGGTGTCACTCCTCGCTATTCGAAGTGTGCAAAAGATGCACATTTCGATATACAGCGTGTAACTGTTTTGTACAAATGGAATAAATGTTTTAAAGCTTTGTGAATTTAGTTGCTCTCATTTTGTGTGTAAAGTTCCACCGCCACTTATTTGGTGCATTTTAACATTAAAATAAAAAATAATTTAAAGTATTACTTTTAAAATCTAATACAGTCATATTTAAAACATATAGTTTTACAAAACGAGGTTGGACAATTTTTATATAAGTTACCTAACTTATTGTAATGTATATTTTAAATATTTCAGTTGGCAAACAAATATATTTTCTATATTTACCTGTTTAAAACTATTACTGAAATAGATGTAAAGGGGGATTTTGGAACAGTCAAAAATTTTATACACATTTATAGCAGTCTAATAATCCTTACTCGGTGTATCTGTAAGATAATTACTTAGCACCTCCCCCTCTCCCTCCTGAAAGTGTTGGACTATCCCACTAAATGAATATAATCAAATGGCTGCCCGTGGTCGTTTAATTGTGTTTTACTAATTTAATAAAGACAGGAATATGACAATCTAACTACTTAATCATTTCAGTACCAGCATTTAAAAATTTAAATAAAAATTATGAAGCTTTGAGACATGTTAATATAATGCTTCCAATAAGCTAGAACGCATCAAATAATGAATTATTGATGAAAATGTTCTTTGTTTAGAGATTAGACACACGTTTTAAAATATTTCTATTACAAAATTATAAATTACTTGTAAATATCACGATAATGTGAAATCAAAGTTTCTCCTTTTTTAAACAAATTAATATAGATAATCTATATCTGACATTTAATTGCATAAGAATGATAAAATTTTAATAATTCTTACTTGAATGAGAGCATCCAATTTGATTAAAAAAATTCCGATGAATTTTTTCTTCAAAGATTTTTTCTTATATAATAGTTTAATTTCTAAATGTCCTTGCTTTAGATAGAATATTGTTTTTAAATACAGATAACATTCTTGAAGTAATTTTCAATTAAATTGAGCATCCTAAAATGTCCCAGAAAATTATATCCTTGATCAAATACGGCAGTAGCGAAAGTGATAATAAAAAGGAAAATGAACTAAACTAAAAATAAGTAATATCAGAATAAATTAATATAGTTTTAATTCACCGAAGTTCTTAAAGACAATACAAACTGAAGCAATTGCAAAGCCAGCTTTCATATTTGACTCAATAAAACCAATTTAACACATAACATGAAACATTTAAATTTTAGCAGCTAACAAATAAATAAAATTGCATAAAAAAGGACTACAACAGTGCACAAAAGGTCTCACATTAACTTCAACCGTGTGGCCATTGTGTTCAGATTGTCAGTATGTTGTTTAAATGCATCAAATTTATTTTTAAAAATATATATAAATACTATTTATTCATTTTTCTTTAAACTATAAGGAATAGTTCTTTGATTACCTCATATTCATGCCCTTACTATTGATTGTTCATTTGACATCAGTTCAAAAGTTAAAAATGATGATTACTTAGTGACTATATAAAATGCTGTCATCTACTGAAGAAACCACTTTGTTATCAAAGATAAATTCGTTGCCAACGAAGACAAATTCCAGTACATTGAATTTAATGTTTGACTTCCAAATTTTATATTCAGTGGCCATGAGGTTCTGACCTCGAAACTGGTAGACGGCAGGTGCTGCGTTCGAGCCCAATCACGGCCGTCAGCTTAATCGTTCGGAGTTTTCCGTGGTTTTCTTCGAACCTTGGATTTCTTTGCGTGAATATGGATTAGGTTCCTTTAAAAAGACCCCCACGGAGGGTACCCCCCCCTCCACGTGTAATTCAATTCTGTATACATATAGTATGCATATTCTGTATATATACAATTGTGATAATCATTCAAATAATTTCTATATCCCCCGTGTAGATAATCGGCCGTCATAAAATAAACAAATTTTGTATTAAAGAATAAAATGACACCATTTTGAGAATCTGATGTAACCCGTAAAAGGTGCTGTCAACAAAAAGAGTACATATTTAAACTTTATTTTGCACTTCATAAACTTAAAATAACTGTAATAATACTCACTTCTTTTTACAGAGTAAAAAAAAAAAAAAAAAAAAAAAAAAAAAAAAAATATATATATATTTATTTTTTACTATTAATGCATTTTTATTCTTAATTTTTATTTTGTTTAAGCTCAACTGCATGCTATATAATTTTCTGTAATCTTTTGCAGCATATTAAATGGAGGAAAGTTTACCAGATAGACAGATTACTTCAAGACTATAAACCATTAGAGGTATTTACTTATATTTAATTTTAAGCTTGGGCACAAATTGATTAATGTACAACATTCTGAATATGTTGAAAAGTGTTTCATAGTCTATGTAGGACATACGGTTTTCCTTACTTGTTTATTCTCATATCATATTCTTAAATCTCCATTTTTAAGTATCATTTAAAAATATATCTTTTATTTATAGGATTTATTTCTGAAAAACATAATGCATTGCTAAATTTTTTTCCTATAAAATTAAAGAGAATCTATGAGTAATCCATTATCTTAATCCCTTTGCGACGGGAGTCTTTTACAAAATTTTAAATGTTTTGTCACCGGTTTTTAAAAAGAGAAATTTGTGCCTTATTAAATTGAGAAAATAATCCGATTAAATAAGGCAAATTTTACAGTAAAATTTTCCTGGTGGGTTTAAATGAGATTCTTAACCCATTCGCTGCATGTCACGCGCTTTCGCGTGAAATTCTCAATCATTTAACATGGAGGGCGGAGTTATCGGCAGCGAACGTGTTAAGCCCTTTGGGGCACGTATACGTGTCGCTCGTCCCCAATGGGTTAAATCTTATATAAAATTACAGCGATCTGAAAAACCGAGATTGTGTTTAATAAGAGAGAAGTTATTATGTAAATTTACAACGAGCTCTATAAATTAACATCGATAAACATACACAAGATGCTGTAAACTTATTTTTAATTATTTTAATGATTTTATTTAGTTTTCAAAATTCATTAATTAATTAATCTTCAGTTAGCTTCAAATAATTTGAATTTTGACTACGGTGTCAATTAATTTTTACACAGATTTTGTTTTCAGCGGTCCTGGAGTTTAAACCCAAGACGTCTTAATAGTGGAAGATTACTTCACTGACTGAACCATAGAAGCTGTTATTATTTTGTACAAAGTAAAACTTTTACAATTCAACAGGAAAAAAAAAAAAATCTATTGTACTTGTGCTTTTCAAAAATTTCGTTTCAAGTATATTCGTTAAAAAATTCATATACAGTTTATTTTAATTTATTTTAGACCAATACATAGTACATGTTATTTTTTAAAATCAATTTCAACTACTTTAGATAATAAAAAAATTAATGGATTTTTTTTAATGAATAAATTTGAATCTAAATCATTTTTTACAATAATAACATTTTAGAGAATTTTTCGAGATTGTCGAACACTATTTATTTTTTAAAGTATTAATGATTATTTTTCCAAGACATAAAAGAAAAATAATCAGATAAAATGTAATTTATTATTTACCCTCTCACTCATATGTCCCTCATATGAGGACAGATAAGACTTACCTTATATACATACATATATATATATATTGGATTTCTACTTTGTAGTCATTTGATACCCTTCTTTAAGAATTTCCTTTTGATTGCTACTTGTTTTTCATCACCCTAATTTATTATGGCTGCTATTATATTACTGTCATTTCGAAATTAATTATTCTATTAATTTATTTAAATATTTAATACTTTATTTATCTATTCTTTCTATATATTCCAATTTTTGCCAACTCCTATGTTTGATATAGTTTGTTATTAACGATTTATTTCATATTTTGATGTTGATTTGTGGTACTATCTAATGGTTCTATATATATGTGTATATAAATCAACATTTGTTTATGGATATCTAATTTATGGACAAATAATATCTAGCAAAAATACAACAATAAAATTATTTTTTAAGGGATTCTCATGTATGACAAAAAAGATAATAATTAAAAATAATGAATAATAATGAATAATAATGGAAAAAATTATGCATGAGAGGATTAAAATGGATTTTTTAAGTTCATTATTTTATTCATTTTGTGTAATATCGTTTGAGAAAATTAACATATTTCTTATAACGCATTAACCAATTAATTAATAATTATTATACGCAATTTACTTTTAATATTACAAAGCTTCTGATATATGGTGAAGGAAACAACTGCAAATTGAATGCTGATAAAGATCCCCACTAACTCCCAGGAAATGATTTTATCTTTTTATAAATTATTCTCAGTTAAAAACAATATTTAAACTAATTTTTTTTTCCATATTTGTAATAAAATTGCAAAAGAATTTCGTAATGTATTTTGAATTACAAGTTTCAACAAAGAAAAAGAATATAATTAAACAACATGGAAGTCTCTACAGGAAATTAAATAGAAGATAAAGTAACTACGTGTAAAATGATGACAGTGAAGCTCAATTGAATGCATTTAACCGAAAACTATTGTAAATCTACAGAGAGTCTCGCTTTTATTTTTACAGAAATTTTTAACAGTGTGAACTAATAATTTGTTTCATATAAGCTTAATCAATTTATCAAATAATTTGAGTAATAGAAGATCTATTTTGCTGATCTTGTATTAATTAACATATTTGAAATTTATGATTTTAATAAATGAATCTTTTGAGGATTTTCACACTTTTTAACCTTTATTTAATTCACTGTTATTTAATATACCGGGTGATCGCAGTTAAATTGCACCTGTTAATAAAATTCTACCTACTATATTATTTGTAATGTTTTAAAAAGATTTGGTATTTTTATACTGTCTAGAGTATGCAAAAGCAAATTAAGTAATTTAAGAAAATAATTTAAGCATTTTCTGACGGATGTCGCTGTATTTCATTTACATAGAAAAAGAAAAAAAGCAAAAAAGAAATGTAGATTATTTTACAGACTAAAATAAAATATTTTCTATCATAAATTTCACTTGATTTTTAATTTAAGATTTTAGTCATGAAGACTCTTATAAGTTTAGCAAATCATAAAAAAAAATAAAATAAAATAAAACATGCTTTACTAACCCTTTACAATTGACAGATGATTTTCACTGACCACTAATGTCCCTCGTAAATAGATGCTCCAAATGCTCTGGACACCAGTATTTTAAAGTATTTTTTTCGCCTCATCTAACGGCCAAATAATCTGATAAATGATAGTGAAATAAATTGTAAGATATTAGTGGTGTCCAAAGTATTTGGAGTTCCGATTCATGACGGACACCTAACAACATTAGTGTTGAATTAGGCTCATCTTTCTGGTGCAAAGGATTAATAAAGTGTTTTTGCCAAATGGTAGTAATTGTAGCGTTTCTATGAAATAACTTCGTCATCTGAATAAATATTTATGTAAAACGAGTTATTTTTGGCTAATATTTGCTATTGAAACATCTCTAAGAATTAAGCGTCATCTATCGGTAAAAATTCATACTAATCATTTTTATTGAACAACACAATTCCTCATGCTCTAAAGTCTTAACACGAGAAATACATAAGCTTTTAAAATATTCCAAAGAGTTTAACTTGCGCAATTTACATATGTACACTTAAATTGTGACCCCCAATGTATTTGTTTTTGCTAACTCATATTATTAAGATATCAAAAATTATTTAAAATTTAAAACATACAAACTGTTTATTATTATTATTATTTTAGGTTTTAGAGAAATACATGTCTCATAGCTTCCTAGGCTACGATAAAGAAGGTTGTCCGATACGATACAGTGCAGCAGGAAATATAGATACTGAAGGTAAGTTGTCTTTCTTGATAATTTTAACTATGACACGCAGAGAGATATTAGTGTCTCTTTGTATTATTTTATATATTTATATTGCATTTATTTTTTTCATGCATCGTAAATATAATACAAAATCTCTTTTTTAATGTTATAATCTTAAGCAATATAGCATGCAGTGGTGTGGGTCATTGTAAGTTTTTTGGTTCAGCATTAATTTAAGAATATCTTTGGCCTGTTAAATCATTAATTTACCCATGTGGACATACAAATCCTCATGTGTCAATATTGTATTCGGTTCGCATGCGACCGAATACCATATTGACTCATGAGGAATTGTATTTTTGTACATATTGCAATTAAAGATGAAAAATCTGGTGTGACAGATGAAGTGAATAAAACTTCTTAAAATACTATAAAATTTCGAAATGCACAAGGCCTTTACAAAGAACTTAGGCTTCATTAGATTAGGTGAAAAAGTACTGGACGAAACAGGCCTGTACATTAAAAGCTATAAGATGGACAAAACTTTAAAAAAATCTTTTCTTGTATCCAAACTGATTTTAAGAAGAAACACTTTTCTTTTTCAAATCATACATAATGTTAAATTATATCATTAAAATAATGGAAGGTGTACACACTGTTAAAAATTTTGTGGTAGGCACTGTTAAAAATTTTATAGTTCTTCTGCAACATCAATCAACGGTTGATGTTGCAGTATAGAATCATAAGATGATGAATTCTTGCTTTCAGATTTGGAGTTCCAGGTAAACCATAAGTCCACATACTGGAACAAGATTTTGTTATCTTGTTCCACTATATATTATGACTCCATCTATGTTACTACTGAAACATCAAAAATTAATTGGATGAATCTACTACAAAATTTTTAACAGGGTAAAACTCGTGTAACTGCAAACACCATGGACCTCTCTTAATTATTCTGGAGTCTCATACAACATGAATATATTTAAAACTTGAAAGTGTATACAAGGAAATGTGACTTTGGTTTTAAGTGGTACATAATAGAAAATTTAGAAAAGTTTGATTCAATAAAATTTCCGGTTGAAATAATATTTCTCTTCGGTTAGACTCCGAAATAATTAAGAGATGTTGGCATTTATGGAAAACACTTGTGAACTATTTTAAATTATTTTTATTCATTCAAATAGTATTGTAAACAAATATTATCGTGGAAAATTTAAATAAATTTGAACATTTGAAAAACGGTAAAAAAAATTATTCAAAAAATGAATTTGTTTTAAAAGGAAGAAACAAAGTTTGTAAAAACGATTCTCCAATTACAGGTATATTTAAATCGGCTTCCTTCCAAGAACTGCTGAAATGCGTCGTGCATGTAATAGAAACTGATATAAAGAGAGCAAAAGAACAAACAATAAAGGTAATATGAAGTAAATGTTTTTCACTATCTATATAAAAATTTGGTACTATATCTTTAACCCGTTGGCCAATTTCCATAAAATAACAATAATAGTATAACTATTATCAAAGTAGAAAATTTAAAGCCAAATTTTCATCGTGGCGTCTTATTCACTTTATGTTAAATATGATATGCATGTTTTTTACGCCATTAATTGATTTTTAATTCAATTTCTATCAATACATAAATGATAGTTGTTTATTAATATGCAAAAAATTTTCAATAATCACGAACACAAATGTACAATAACCTGTTCCGAATCATCCAATATTTGGAAAAGTTTTATTTTATCTTTAAAATTCCCGAAAAGTGAATTTATTTTCGAAATGTAAGTAAGAGTTTATATAAACATATTTTTATTAGCTGTTGTAAAATTAAAAAAAAAACGTTTTCTAGCAGACTTTACTATGTATTAATGAGTTCGTTGTATCTAAAAAATATTTTTTTTTTTTATTCTATCAATTGCTCAACATTTTTAGCTACAATACTGAATTTGTGCATGCAATTGACAAAATAATGTTAATTTTCATATTATTGTTAATGAGACTAAGGGAAGAGTTCCATATTCTGTTCTCGTTGGCGCGATTGGCGAAGGAATCCCAAATTGGCGTCCCCCCTCCCCCCCCCAAAAAAATAGCATCATATTAAATTTTTCAAGATGGTAAAAAATTATTGTCTTTAAATATTTACAAACATATATTTATTTAATAAACATTGCATATGTTACATGTTAAAAAATAAATACGTTGTTTATGTAAATATTTTTATTTCTCTTTCTATATATATATAAAATATATCTCTCTATCTATGTAATTATATATATATATACATATGTATATATATATATATATATATATATATATATATATATATATACATACATATTTATATATATGCATCAGGGGTCGATTTAGAAAAAGAAAGTTGCATAGCAGTAACTGCTATACAAAGTCAGTTTTGAATAGCAGTTAGACACTTTTGTATAGCAAGTAAAAAATAGCTAACGTAACTTTTAAATCTTGAAAATTTACAAATAAATTTACATTTACTTCTATGAGCAAACGACGAGATTAGCGAGTAACAGTGATTCAGTAATCAATCACAGCTTCAGGGCGGGAACAAATCATGTCCCACATAGCATGCATGTTCACAGTGACGTCACAGTGACGTCACTGTGAGTCACTGTGGTCACGTCACATCTGTGACCAAAATGCCACCCCTCAGTGACGTCACATTGCGACTGAAATGTGACGTCACTTCTGTGACCGAAATGCCACCCCTCAGTGACGTCACATTGTTACTGAAATGTGACCTTCTAAGAAAATTAAAAAATATATACAAAAATTCTTCAAAAGATGTTATTTAATAGAAAAAATATTTTTCTGTCAATTGAAAAAGTTTTTGTGACGTCACTGTACCAAAAGGCCACCACTCAGTGAAGTCACATTATGTCTGAAATGTGACCTTCTTAGATAATTTAAAAAAAATACAAAAATTCTTCAAAAGATGTTATTTAATGGAAAAAATATTTTCTGTCAATTGAAAAAGTTTTTGTGACGTCACTGTAATGCCACTGCAAATAACGTATGTCACGTCACATCTGTGACCAAATGGCCACCATTCAGTGAAGTCACATTGTGACTAAAATGCGACCTTCTTAGAAAATTTAAAAAAAAAATACAAAAATTCTTCAAAAGATGTTATTTAATGGAAAAAGTTCTTTTCTGTCAATTGAAAAAGTTTTTGTGACGTCACTGTAATGTTACTGCAAATAACGTCCCTAATAGCATGAATTCTAATGAATTCTAGTCCCTAATGAATTCTAATTACCTATGAATATTATTATCTAGAAAAAACGGTTTTACAATTTATTTTAACTTGAATTGTTTTGAAACTAATAAAAATAAAAGGTAAAAATACATTAAAAAATTCTTTAAATAAAAAAATTTAATCAAAGACACACTCATAAAATTATTGCATATTTAAGTTCCTAAAATACTGTATAGAAAAAGAAAAAACAAAACGGCCATGCGCGTGGAAATTTAAAATCGTCTGCAAACGAAAGGATCACGGAGTATGAAAATTACTCCGTGGTTTCTTACTCCGTGGAAAGAATAAATAAACGTAAATAGAAATATTTTAAATTGATGATAGACGCAAGAAGTTAGTTGGCGGGAATTTATGGCAGTTGTGGATTGTTTCGTATTGATACGGATTTAACAATTTAAACAAAAAGGTTTACTACAGCTCTTCCAAGTGCAAAATATAAGTCCGAGAAAATTAATGGGGCTTTGACTGTGAAAATGCTTTGGTTTTTGCCACTTTAATTATTATCGGATTTAGTTTTTCCGACAAAAAGAACGAATGACTTCGATGCAAAAAAAGGTATGGAAAATTTTTTTTCATGGTTACTTTTTAATTATTATTGTTCTTAGAACGATTTTAATTAGCTACTCAAAAACATGCTATAAAACATCAATTCTCCATTAACTTTATAAAGTTTAATACATTAATTATTTATTTTGTTGACATAGAACACTTGATTATTAATATTTTGGATTAGGTTGTTAAAGGTAGTGATTTTAATTGCACTTTAATCTGCGTTGTTTCCTTATTTAAAATATCTGGTTAAAATAATATGTTTCCATAAACATAAAAACTTATATTTTTTAATAAAGAAGCTTTAAATAGAATAAAATTATTTGCAAACATCTTTTTTTAATTTTTGTATTAAGTAATCTTCTGAAACATTACATAAATTTATTTAAAAAATTACATGTTCAGAAGAGGAATTTATAAGAGAAGGAGAAGAACAATTAAAAGAAATCGTAGATGTTTCATATTAAAAAAATAATGATTGTTTAATGTATTTTTCAAACTGTGAAATGTTATAAAATTTTTAAATGGATAGTGGGTGAAAACGTTTCAGTTGTAAATATTCTTATTGGAATGTTTTCAGAAAGAACTAGAAGTCTGAATGAAAATTTGGAAGCTACGCAATCAATAAGAATTTAAACATGATTGTATTTAAAACAAATAGCGCAAATACTTAAACGGTATGAAGCTAGAAATTAATAACTGTATTTTCTTATTTAATTTTCATTCTAGACACTTTTATTATTTCCTTTCCTGAATGATTTTACAGAGGTAAATTTCACAATATCCATTATATGTAGTATTAGTATACATCGTGATTAACACTAGAACGCCCGGAAATTTTACTCAAGTTTGATAATAATATTTCTCACCAGAATTTTTATTCTATTTAATTGATTTATTTAAAGTTAGTGGTTTAAATTTAACTTATTTCTGGAAAAAATTTCTGGCTCGAATTGAAATTTAAACGCATGGTCAGAGTCGAATCGACTCCTTCCGGGCGTTCTAGTGTTACAGTGGGTCTCTTATTTATAATTACTCTCTAATATTATAAATAAAATATTAATAATTACAATTAACGTATTTGTTGTTCAATTTTATCGTTGGAATTTTTATTAGATAGATGTATTTGTGATGGACAGCCTTCCAGTAATGGATAGCCCCTTAATGTTTTTTGTTCATTAATATACTAATAAATATTTAGCTTTAATTTTTTTTCATAATTCCTCTTTGCATGTTTTAATAGTATTTTAATATTTATAGAAGATAGTATTTGAAGACAGTTTGCGATTATTTTTTGATTTGTGACAAATTTGTCACTAACTTTGTGACGGTGGCAGCGTTGTCAATGTTGTGAAGTCACACTGGGACACAATTATACAGTTATGAACATTATTATGTCGTGTAAGATCATTTACATCTATAATTTTATTATACTTTGGCGATACATCTCAATTAAATCTTGGGAGCAGCTATAAAAAGAATGTACGAAAAGAAAGTTACTGAATCAAAATTTAATGCCATGCAGACTTTAATCTTTGTTACATATATATATATACAGGGGTGCAAAAATCTAGGCGCCAGTGGCTAATCTCACACCACAAAAATTTCAGAGTCTTCTTCGCTCAAAATTTAACAGCAATCTTACTAGAATTTAACACGAAATATTAGATAAAAATAAATGAAATAATTTTAGTGGTGAGAGACTGCCTGCTGGCGCCCAGATTTTTGCACCCCTGTATATATATATAGCAATAAATGAGAACATTTAAGACAATTGAATATTCGATCTATAACAATTATTTCAAACTTAGCAATTTGTTTTTCTAATAAGCATTAAAATTATCTAAGAAACACTTCCTTTAAGGTGCAACCCTAGTCACAGAAAAAGACCCGGATGTTTATGTAAAGTCTGTAGGAGCGTTCTTTTCAAATATCTCGGTCAAATTTTAATATTTTTACATGATTTTTTATATAGGATAGCTGAAAACGATCCACAACCGGCCTAGTTTTTACTTTTTAAATTTAGGTTTCAGATTAAAATATATATATATATGTATATATATTTAAATTTCAAAACCGGTTTATACCGGTTCTGATATTGAAACTATCAAAATATAAAAAATATATAAGCAAAATTGAAAAGGTAAAAACGAGGCCGTTTGTAGATAGTCCTCAGCTATCCTATACAAAAAAAAAAAAAAAAAAAAAAAAAAAAAAAAAAAAAAAAAAAAAACATGCAAAAATATTCAAATTTGAAAAGAACGCTCCCATAGACTTTTTATTATCATCCGGGTCTTTTTCTGTGACTAGTTTTGCACAGGAAGTGTCTATTTGATAATTTTAATGCTTATTAGAAAAACAAATTGTTAAATTTGAAATAATTGCGATAGATCGAATATTAAATTGTCTTAAATATTCTCATTTATTGCAACAGAAAAAAAGTATGAAAGATTAAAGTCTGCATGACATTACATTTTGATTCAGCAACTTTATTTTGGTACATTCTTTTTATCGCAGCTCCCAAGTTTTAATTGAGATGTATCGCCAAAGTATAATAAAATTATATATGTAAGTGATTTTACACTACATAACAATGTTCATAACTGTATAATTGTGTCCCAGTGTGACTTCACAACATTGACAATGCTGCCACAGTCATAAAGTTGGTGACAGATTTGTCACAAATCAAAAAATAATCGCAAACTGTCTTCACAACCTTGTCACTATCGTCACAAAATAGTCACAGTTTTAATAACAATTTTGTCACAAATGACACATTTTTCACATTTTGGTCACACCGTGACTTCACAAAATGGTCACAATGTGACGTCACAAACGAGCTCTAAAACGGCCATAACGACTTCACATTTTAGTCACTGTGACTTCACATCGACGTCACGTGACGTCACATCGACGGTCACAAAGTCACAATGTGACTTCACAACGACGTCACTGTGACGTCACCATGTCTTACGGGGTGTTTACTGAGAAAAAAGCGCCCAGCAATGGCGTCTCGTTGTACTTCCATTGTAAATAAACACTTGGAGAGAGTGAAAACACAACGTATGTCGTGTAAAAATATCTTTAAATTTTAACTTTAAGAGCCCACAATAGTCACAGAAAAATTACTCAAAAAGACCCGGATGACCATGTAAAGTCTATGGGAGCGTTCTTTTCTAATATCTCGCTCAAATTTTAATATTTTTGCATGATTTTTTTGCACAAGATAGCTGAGGGCAATCCACAACCGGGCTAGTTTTTACTTTTTCGATTTTGGTTATATATTTTTTATATTACGATAGTTTCAGTTTCAGAACCGGTTTAAACCGGTTTCGAAAGTTAAAGTAATTTTTTAAAGAAAATCTGAAACAAAAATTGAAAAAGTAAAAACTAGCCCGGTTGTGGATTGCCCTCAGCTATCTTGTGCAAAAAAATCATGCAAAAATATTAAAATTTGAGCGAGATATTAGAAAAGAACGCTCCCATAGACTTTACATGGTCATCCGGGTCTTTTTGAGTAATTTTTCTGTGACTATTGTGGGCTCTTAAGTGTACATGACATAAGAAAGGGTGTGGGAAATATGCATCGCAACGATTGCGATTTAATGCATTTCTTGAATCGCATTTTAGTTAAATTTGAATCGCAAATTGCGTTCGATACCGCTTAAATCGAACCCTGATATGCATTATATATATTTATAAATAAATATTAAAATCAGCATTAAATAATAACAAACCTATTATTGTTTTAAAATCCACGCATTTTGAAACATCAAAATCTGAACACTCTTAGAAATATGAATTGTATTCCTAACGACTTACTATTTTTACTTACCCATCATACGTAGTATAGGGTAAGTCTTGCAATCGTTTTGAAAATCGAAAATTTTTTTTTGACGGATTTACACGTTTTAGATAGTGGAGATTCCGAAAAACATATTTTTAGAAAAAAAATTTTGGCGTCTGTCTGTCTGTCTGTCTGTCTGTAAACGCTCTATCTCCCGAACAAATTGAGATAGAGACTTGAAATTTTGTATGTAGTTAGTACCTAAGAATGGGACGAAGCCTATTTAATATAAGCAACCTTGATTATCCGGAACTATTTTTTTCGGACTCTCAAAAAATTCGTTCTGATGAAAGGTACATAAAAATTTTCGAATTTTTTTGTTCTAAGGAATGGACGTAAAAGGCAATAAAATAACACACATTTTGCATATAAAACGAAATCGATCGGATTATTAGTTGCCGAAATATTTGTAATCCTGTTTTTCACATTCTTCGATTTTTCATGAACCTGTATTTCATTAAAATTTCAATTCAGAGGTATATTTTAATTGGAAATGAGACGCTTAATCCGACGCAGTTAATTGTTAGTTAACAGAATTATTATTTTTGGAGTTATAAGGATGCTTCTTTTACGCAGTTTGGTACTACTTGAGTAGTTTGGCGTTTTATATAATTTGTCGAAATTTGCACATCAGCAGTTCTTTAATATAGCATTACTATGTATATTAACAATATTTAAATTTTGTTTATGAATTGCAATGCATTGTATAAATAGTTTTCACATGTTTTATTTTCATATACATATCCATGATGGGTAAGTATTACGGTGGCCCCCAACGACTAGTTTTATTTAAATTTTTATAAATAAAATTCATATTTAAGCAGTTTCGATTAATTTTGATTTTAATATTTTAACGAATATATTTAAATTTTCAGATGGGGAAAACAATAAGCAAGTTTATATATATTTATGATCTTGGAAATCTGACTATAAGTAAAGCACTTAATAAAAAAAGTAAGTTTTTTTTAATTTGTTATATGGGTCATTCCATAAAAATGAGCAAATCTGCTGTGCATGCAATCTGACATGTCAGAGATATTAATGAAAATCATTATAGAAGCAGATCACATTCATTTATGTATAAATGCAAAGTAACAGATTGCAGAATCGCTTATTAAGTATAAAAAGTTACATTAAAATTTGATTGAAAATCGAGATTTTGTGTACAAGCTTGAAATTTCAATTTTTATTATTAGCCGTAGGAACGGAAAGACTATATTAGAAATTATTTACAAATAAGAATGAACAATAAGCAACAGATTGGTGTAATTTAGTAATAGCCTTTATATTTCCTAATGGAAAAAATCAATAAACAATAAAAAAATTTCCAGGAGAAAAATGAATATTTCTATTATTCTTTTTAACAAGAAGGAATGCTCTTAAATATTATTATTATAATTATTATTATTTTGACGTTATACATAAAAATATGTTTTGAGTTTAGGAAACTTCATTTTTAACTTTTTATTTCTTAATGAGAAAAAAAAAGTATGGGCTAAGACCAGTATTTATATCGCTTGTTTGAAAGGAAGGAAAGCTTTTAAAACTTTTTTATTATTTGACGTTATAGATAAAAGTAAATATTTTAAATATAGAAACTTTTATTTTTGCTTTCAATTTATTTTTGTCTAAAAAATATTTTAAATTAGAATAGAAAAAAATGATTCAGTTGATCAAAAAGTTATATATTAATCCTAAATTTAAGCAGAAAAAAGATGGCAGCACTTCTTTCCCCTTAAAACCATACAGTATTTTAAGAAACGTCACGAATTCAAAGAATAATAGTTCATGGAATATAACAAATATTATACTTTTGAACCCATTTTTGGTACGTTAGGAATCAAAACGAAATGCTGAATTTTTTCTGACATATCATGGATTTACGGATCTTAATGTCTGAACAATATTTTCCATGTCGAACGGTTCCTTTGCTTATTTTTGTGTGCATACATATGAAGAAAAATTATGATTTTATATTTATTTATTTACTTATTTGAAGTTTGTAAGTTTTCTTTCCTTTGAAGATGAATGAAAAAAATGGTTACACGCAAACTTGGAGAATTCGATCTTCATATGTAATACTACACTGTTAAAAATTTCGTGCTACTTTGAACCAAGATTTGGTGCTCGCAGCTATTACCAGCTGTCACCATAGGATGGTTCAATCGAAACTCCAAATCTTGGAACGAGTTTACACCATATTATTTGAAAAAATGGTACTATGGTTCAATCGAAGTTCCAAATCTTGGAACAAGATTTCACCATCTTATGGTGGCAGCTACTAAGCACCTTAATTTCGGTTCAGAGTAGCACAAAATGTTTGACAGTGTACATCAGCATCAATTTCGTAGATGCTTTTCAATTCCTTCAATTTTTATAATTTTTCTAATTTTTTCAAATTTCTCAAATTTTTAATTTTTATAACCAGTATAAGATTGATCTTGCTACTACCAGATTATTATTAATCGATAAACATGAAGATAATTTTTCAGAGGTTACAATATTATAAAGATAATTTTGTCCTGTTAAACCGTTTTCAAGCTGCAGATTTTCAAGCTGGCAATTTTATAATGTTTCACACATGCCATTCTGTATCACAATTTTTTTAAATGTTCCAAACTGATAAAATGATTTACTTCTTGTCAAGATATTTTGCAGAGCTGTATTTGAATACAAATTGAATCTTTGTATAGAATTTTATTAAAATCGGTTACTATGTGGCCTAGACATTTTTATAATTTTTGTTCATTTTACGTGGAATGACCCCTATATATGTCATGCAATTTGGAATATCTTTCGATTGTAATCTTTCTGTTGCACAAATTTAATTATCTGAAGTATAATGAATTCTAAACGACAAGGTACTATCTGTGTTTTGCATTAAATAAATGAAAATAAAGATAATAAATACAGCTTATATTTAATTAAGTTATACTAGTTAAATTAATATAAAAATTATTTTCACAACTTAAAAAAAAATAAATTAGTAATTTTCTAGAAGCCGGCACAAATTAAGCTGTGACTATTCCCCCTTTTTTTTTAAGTTTGTCATTAATTCTTTAATTAAGTTTGTTCACCTTCAATTTTTTTGTACGATAATGTAAGCAATATATACAAGAAATTTTATGCGCAATTTGTAAAAATGGCGGATGATCAGAGACAGAAATGTATTTATACCAAGACGATACCACCATAAGCTCTAATGCGTAATGCTGTGTAGTTTAAAGGTTCTATGATCCGTTTGAATCCAAAAATTGAATGCACGAAATGAAAACGCATACAATGCATGCGGAAGCATGATTTTCTGTTTTTCCTGCCTGAAGAAGGGAGAGCATGGTTCGTATGAATTTTCTGCAGTAGAAAAAAGAATATCGGCCTCCACTGTATGAAGATGAAAGGTTATGCGCAAGAATTCACTAGTATATATTCGTCTCCAAAGATCATGATAAAAATGTATTAAAAATGTATTTTTACTTTGAGTGAAACTACTTTTTACCTGAACCAGAGTTGGGTGAGTTTCAGTACTCTGTACGGAAAAGTTTGGCAATCTCGTAATAAAGGACTGAAATATTATAAATCATTTTCAGTGTAGATTTAGATTTTTTTATGAGCACTCCAATATTTTTCTACAAACGCTCATTGTTGTTTTTTGAAATCTAAAAATTGCCTTTTTTATAACAGATGTTCACTAAAAATACTTATAATAATGATTTAAATATTGAATTGAAGGTATCTTCTGTATTCTAGAGTATAAGCTAAACATTGGATTCCTTACATTTTTTTAAAAAATTTCTTAAATATTGATTAATTATGCATGGATAAAAAACGATACTTTAAAGTTTATAATACAGCAATAAAATATTAAAATTGCTTTTCTACTTAGCTTTAGATTCTTTTATGCTTGGAGCATCTTTATTTCAAGAGAACTATCCTGAAAGACTGAAAAATGTTTACGTCATAAATGGTAAGTTAAAAGAAGCAAATTGTAATACCAAACTAAATTAATATTTACTCTAAAACATATCGCACTCTTGCTCCAAAAGTGCCGTAACACAAAAAACTCTGTTTTTCAAGAAATGAGAAATTTCAATTATCATCTGTAAAACACAACTACTATCTGATGACTCGAGTTTGGGTGTACTATATAACACTTAAGGTGATTGGTAGAGTCGTAAAAACCAAAAAGAATGGCAGCAATTCAATTTTTGAGTTATGGTACTTTAGAGGCAGGGGCGCGATATGTATTAAATATAAAATAGGTAGTTCTTTTACATCATTTATCGATTTTATTTGCAGCTAAGAAATATACTTCCTAGTGTGAAATACATAAAATTTTATAATAGTTTCTAATTAAGAAAATTTTTCCTATAAAAATATTAAATTTCCCATTCATTTTTTTTAAATTATCTATCTTACCTATAAAAATATGAGATAAAACTGAGTATTTTTTTTTAAATAATTGTTTGATTAATAAAAAAACTCTGCCAAAGAAGTATAACATTTATGACGTTATTTTAGACAAAAACTATTTGCTACTCAATTAAACGACAAGCGCATTATAGTACACTATTATAGATTTATATATTTAAAAGTTATTTAACAATTCAAAATTGCTACTTTTAGCTATTGTATTCCTTTATTATGAAATTAATTTACACGTTAATAGATAAATTTATGAATTACATTTGTTGCATTAATTTTTTATACATCAATATCACCATTATTTTTAATACCACTGAACTTCAATAATATACTTTCTTTACTTTTTATAAATTCCTGCAAATTAAACTAGTATTTTAAACACAATCCTCATATCAGGGTTAATTTAAGTGAAATAGGCAATGGGATTTTTTTTAGAAACAGTTAAGTTAGAACAGTTAGGTTTAAATGATTATATGAATGAAAACAAATGTTCGGATCTTTACACCACTAAGTTATAAATTTTTATTTAGCACTTTCGTATTACACAAATATTAATTCAATAGTTAAGTTACCATAAGTATCCTCAAATATTTGCATACAGTTACAGTCAGCTAATATAAAGATATCTGTTTATCATACAATTGCAAAGGTGAACAACATTACACATCCTTTTTACATATTTAAGCATAAAAATTGAGGTAAAGACAAATAACTGACTGAATATAATAACAGACGTCTAGTGAGATTATTGAAGCATTATAAAATTTATAAATGAAGAAATGAAATGATAATGGTGGTAGGTGAAGAAAAGGAAAAGAGTTAATCATATGACTAAGAATAATAGATCGAGAAGTTGCTGCAAAGACCATCACCTCATCGAGTTGATGACTGAAATTCAAGGATTAGGAAGAACTCGATTGACATAATGAAATGCAATTGGTCTGCCAATTCATATCTTGGTGGAAATAAAACAGCAGACCCGATTTTAGCTGTCGATTCGGAGGTTTATAATTGTGTTTTCGTGCACCCAAAGGTATGAAAACATGGAAGACTAAGAACAGGAAAACACTATGGTAAACCGACCAGTTAAACACGAGAATTGAGTTTGCACAGGTTTTACATTGTGATATGACATCGCAGATCAGTTTTATTTTAATATGCGAATTGAGTTTTAATCGTTTCTGAAATTTCACCTTTCGACTTGATCAGGTGATTGATTTTATCCACCACAGCTTTGGTTTATAGGCACCTTTTGACCTATAATTAATGAATCTCTTTCATCTGCAAATGTATTATTTAAAAAACCTTAAACTTACACAGATTTCAGTTGATAAAGGCGTTATTTGACAAAAAAATGCAAATAGGTATTTGGAACGCTGCAGTTCATCTCCTCAAAATTATGACTCTGCCCTTTACCTCGTTAATCATCAGAGCTTTTGAATTATTTTTCAGTTTTCATTTCTAATCCATTGCTTTAGAATATAGATGCGAATAAAATTAAGAATAAATTATTATTTTAGTCCAAAATTTTTTCAAGATGACCTGTTTAAAAACAGAAAAATTGGCTAACATCCCCAGTAATTGGCATGCACCAATGATTGGCACATCCTACAAACATGTCCTAAAGTAAGATTTATATCCAGTCTTTTAAAAAGGCAAGATCATATACCAGTTATATGCTCATTTGCTTTAAAGATTATAACTTTGATTTATACTACTAGATGACAATAGCGCCTAGGAAAGAGAAACAATTATGGTTTTATCAAATTAGCCATTTTTGTTGCAAATGGTTCTTCTCTGGCTTAAGAAAGGCATGCTTTTCAATTCATTATTATCTGATTTATAATATATTTTAAATTTAAATTGACAACAGTTTTGTTTAGTTGAAAATGGTTACTTTAATTGTGTAAAAGTATTTTTGACACAAATATTTGGATTTCTGAATTAATGATAGATGCCAATTAATGGTGCTTCAACTTTGCTAATTCCAAGTAATTGGCACCTATTCCAATTACAAGGGAATCGCAAGATTTGAGATTAAACCACTTATTTTGGCAGTACTTTTAAAAGTCGTTTTTATTTGAAAATATGAAATATTATCAGTAATTGGAATCCATTAAAGCTTCATATGACAATTACTGGGGACAACATGACAATTACTGGGTATTAATATAAATATATTGCATTGTTTTAAAGTGTTCACATTTCAGACTAATATGCTGATTTCTTACACTCAAAAATCTGAAATATGGCATCTTCATCTACAGTAAATTCATTTAAAGCGATTAAATCCAATGCAAAATATAAAGTTTTTTATAAAATATAAACATGTGTCAATTACTGGATCACAAGGTACCATACATTTGTGCTCTAGGTGCCAATTACTGGTGATTACAGCAACTTTTTATAAATATATTTTTATAAAAATATTTTTTCAAAATTTTTGCTTTTAGTAGGCAAAATAGATGCACAGATATGCATTCTTTGATTTATAAATATTTGGAAGTAAATATTTTATTTCTTGGTAATGAAAATTACAGTAAGTTTAAAGACAAATTCTTAATGTGCCTATTACTGGGGATGTTACCCTATTTGTAATTAACTTATTCTCTTCTATGTTGTGAAGATCAGTTTTGTTCATGAAAATAAGCAATTCGTTGAATAGATCACATCTTTTTTTCGTAAAAACTTTTATGATGATATCTTATCAAAATATTTTTATTTCTATTTTCTTAAAACATTCTAAAAGTGTATTCTAGTCTAATAATGTATGCATTTTTATATTTAATTTAGTTTTTATGTAACAAGTCTTATTAATGTTCTTTTATATAGATTTAGTTTTGCTCATATAAATTATTTTAAACTCATATTGTTTTCTTGATTTTCTTTACAGCTCCTTCATTTTTTATGATTCCTTTTACAATATTAAAAAGTGTACTTGCAATTGGACTTTTACCTAAAATAAAAGTCTTTGGATCCAGTAAGTAATTATTGAAAAATCAAAAATATATACCGAGTGAGTATGCTATAAATTTAATTCTGAACATAGTAAATATACAATTTATGATTTTTGTTTCCCTTGCATCATTCATTCAATCAAAAGTAAAAATAAATATGTTGAAAAAATCAATGACTTTTTCCTGTATTAATTTTAGTTTACTTTGTTGCTTCGGCTGTTTAAATACATTATCATGTACATGAAAACGGACTACTGTTATATTGCGCTCACATTTTGAAATGTGAGTCACTTAAATTAACATTTTTTAACTGGACAACCCAGAATTGGACTTCGCTTATCTACATTATCAAACATTTTAAATGTTTTAACTGAGTAAACAGGTGTCTACGCATCGCATAGTAGATTTTTTTCTTTGTGGCTTGTTAAATAAATAAAATAGTATAAAGGATCGTTCTCAAAAGCTGATTAATTATTTGTAGAATGAGCTCGAAATTTAAGGACTGTTTAAGCAAGAAAAAGAGTTTCGAAGGCAGGGTACCCCATAGTCATACATTATATTCTTTTCAGTGTAATAGAGCGTCTGACTTTGTCGCCTTACTGCACTCTAAAACATTTGTGTAACGTTACTCCATAAAATTGGTGGCAGCCACGACTTCTATTTCACAGAGTAATTTTTCACTTATATAATGGTGTAATTTAAACATATATTACTGGTGTAACTTCACAATGTTACACCACTTATATCGGTTAAAGTGCTCCACAAAATTGGAGGCAGCAAGGCTGCCACCAATTTTATGGAGTAACGTTACACAAATGTTTTACAGTGTGTGTACATATGTGTATCTTCAACCCATTCACGGACAAAGTACTTCAATTGCTAAAATGTTGAAATAAAAGAACGACACCGGAAATTGCGAACAAATTTATTTGCAAATAAGGAAAAGCAATATTTAACATACATAATAAATAGAAAAAAGAAATTTAAATTATGATATTGCTTTTGCGTTTCGTAAGTTCGATAATTTAGTGGTTTCATAAACGAACCACTTCTGTGAAAGGTTTAATATGAGAGGATGACATATCCGAGCAAGCTTCCCGACGTAATTGTGGTTGCTAATGATAATCTTTACATCCCCCGCCCCAAGTTTGTAAAAGATGCTCTGGCACACCCTGTATATTATTTTGATTTGAGTTGTTCTAGGCAGACTAATATATTATGTCATATAAAAAAGAGAACCAAACAAATAACTGAAATACTTAAAATTATTTAAAATTGCAAAATGTTTTTTTGTAAACAATTATGTATCGTATAATACAGTACTCGAAAACATAATTTACTTATTAACAGTCCAGTCTTTTATCAATGTTATTATATTCTGACGATTATATAATTGGTTACATAAAATATCTTACATTTCAAATAGATTACAAATCAACAAAAATTCCGACAAAAATAACTTACTTCGAAAATAATACACACACATATACAAGGTGAGTCATAAATATCGATACAATAGGCTCTCTCCTTAAATATTGCCCCTAGACCCATACTTCCAATTGCAAAGTTTCATAAAAAAGGGAAATATTTTGATAAGTTGCAACTCCATGGGGGGGGGGGGGTCTATTTTAAAAAATATGTAAACTAAATTTTTATACGGCCTCCAGAGGATAAAACTTCCAATTAGAAATTTTTCCCTTATCCATTCCTGAATAGAAAAAAAAAATCATCTTGATATCTCCAAAACTCAGAGAGTTATGACAATCTTAATAAATCGTGAGGTTTTAAGGGATCAGACACAAATTGAAATGCGTGTAATTGAAGAAACAATGTTGCTGTAAGGTGTCCAGGAAACATTTTATTTATTTATTTATTTATTTATTTATTTATTTATAGAGTTAGAATTTTGAATGTTTTGTAATGGTTAACCGCATAATTTGTAAGCATTATCACATCACAAAACTTAGTAAAATATTTTTTTTTTCAAAAAATTTAGAGTAAGCTAAAATTGTGATAACTCAAAATATTATTTGTCGCGTTGAATTTTTTTCTTTTGAGTAAATGAAATTGTCTAATTTTCCATTTTGATTCAGCATGTTAAATGATATTTAAAAAAAATAAAAGTATTTAAAATAGCAAAATAAAAAAAAGATGTAATTTTTTGTAAAAAAATCAAATTTTTAAAAGTAAATTTTCTGAAATGAAAACTTCTTTCGGCGCGTTGGGCTTTTTTTTTTTTTTTTTTTTTGAGGTATTAAAAAACTGTAACTTACGGACTGTTACCGTAACCGATGTCTATTGACTTATGTCTGCTTAAAAATGAGAAATACTGAAATAAAAACATCTGATGCAGAAAAGTGCATTTAGTTTTAAACTAAAAAAGCCCCTAAAGTTTAAATGCTTTTTAAAAGTTTCTAGGTGATTAACACCATCCTGTATAGTTTCGATTTCAAATTTTGTATAAGTTTTACCATTCTCGCCTTCTTTAATTACTATTTAAATCGTCAGTTGATTTAAACTTCATTTTTTTATCACGTCGATTTCAAATTTTTTCATTGTTTTGGTCCTGGCAACTTCTATTTTTCTTGTTAAAATTGCTATTACACGATGCGTAAAAGGTGCTTCTAACTACGGGCCTCTAAACTGATATACGGTAGGTGCCGGGTTCGAACCCAATCGCGACCGTCGGAAGTTTTCCGTGTTTTTATTCAAACCTTGTAATTCCTTGCGTAAATACGGGTTAGGTTCCCTTAGTAAAGTCCCTTAAAAACCCTCACGGATGACCCCCCTCCCCTCATTCCCTATATTCCTATTGTAGATAATTGGCTGGCATTAAAAGAACTAGTTACGGGTGACACACTGTCAAACATATTAAGTTGAAATTATTTAATTGAATTTCTTAAAAGATGTTTTGTTCGAACGCTTTAATCCTTTATCAATTAAATACGGAATAACGGAATATTAGTGGGAGCTTAGCATAAAAAAATACCCAGCAGAAACGTTATACTCTTAGATTTTAACATTCAAATAAATATTTTTGTTTTTTTTTTTAATGCTGTTTGGAATAAATAAACTACTCGGATGTAGCAATCTGAGGACCCTAAAGATACGAAATTCCATGCATTAGTACTTAATTTCACTAAAATCGCAATAAAATTATACAAAATTCAGTATAACAACGCCACCCGAAAGACGATTGATACAAAAACATAAACAAAACGAATTCATGCCAAGAAGTAACTGAATCTGACTTTTTATGAAAATTCCTGCATGAGTTTTTAAGATAGAGCTATTGCAGAAATCGTAACAAATGCAGTGTTGGAGCTCCACACGTGGAGCTATATACAACAAAATACAAAAAAAAAAAAAAAAAAAAATCAATTCATGTCAAGAACTAACAGAATCTGAAGTTTGATGATATTCCTTGCATTAATTCTGGAGATACAGCTATTGCGGAAATAGCACAAAAGCCTGCACAGTAGGGCCACCTGTTAAGCGATTCACACCAAAAACTAATCAGCTCCAATTTATATCAAGCACTAAGTAAATATAATTTTTTATTAAATTCCGTGTATTAGTTCTTATAGGGTGCTCATAAAATTTATGTCATATATAGAGATACAGGAGCAGTGACTCACAGACAGACATTTTGTAAATATATGTTTTTCGGTATCTCTGAGCCCTAAAACGTGTAAATCCATCGAAAACTGGAATTCAAAATTTTCATGAATCCAATACTTTCCTCAAAGATAGAAAAAAATTAAAATAGGTTTTAAACTACATAAATTTTGAAGCTGAATAGTAAAAAGTAGATTTTTGAAAATATTTCTGTGTAATTTATTAAATGTTTTCAATGATTCCGTTAATAGAAGTGTCATTATCGCTATTACTATTTTTACTAAACTTATCGCCTGCGGCAATAAGTTTTAAAGACACCTTTAATGAGAGTTTAAATATCACTTAATTTAAAAACACTTTTAATGTTTAATAAGATGGTCCAATGGGTCGTATCAGTTACGAGCCTGGCGCCAATCTCGAGTATTTGCAGACATCTAGCATATTTCAAGGAAGATTAAAGCAAAAACCTATACGCTTTTATTTTATATCTAGAAGTTAAAGTATTGTCTTGGATCGACATTTAATAATGCGTAAATTTATGGTCGATCTCTAAATTGTATTTCAGATGAACTGATATCGCTGCGCTCAGAGGTATGCTTAAGTGGTGTAAGTCACGAATTTTGGAAAATTTTGGATTTTAATATCTTTCAGGAATTTGTAGATATCGAGATTATTTTTTTGTTTAATTCAGGAATGGATAAGGAAACATCTTCTAATTGGAAGTTTTATCCTCTGGAGGCCGTGTAAAAATTTAATTTTTGTATTTTTTAAAATAGACTCCCCCCCCCCCAATGGAGTTGCAACTTAGCTTATCAAAAAATTTACCTTTTTTTTTGTATATATAAAACTTTGCAATTGGAAGTATGGGTCTAGGGGCAATATTTAAGGAGATATTCTATTGTTTCGATATTTATGACTCACCCTGTATATAATTTCGTGCATAATACTTAAATGCTCTCTCAAGCATAAATTCTCTTTAATGTTTATAACAGCCTTGTTTAGACAAGACAAAATACATATTTTTGCTAAAGATTGAACTATCAAAAATACAGAAATTAAATATCTGAAAACCGAGGATGCAATTATTCCATTATCGATACAGCTTTATTTAAATTATAGCATCTTCGTTTTCGAGTTCACCTAAATCTACTTCGCCAATTAAAAGCATCATTTTACCTTTCTTTCAGATTACATTTTTGTATCTTATTGGTTGTTCTCTAAATATTCCTAAAATCGTCTTTAATCTTGATCTTCGAATCCGCTTCCGCGATCAGTCTTTTAAATTTTCATGTCGTACTTTCATTGGCTAATAAACGTTATCTTTGATTCCGCGGCTAATAAACTTTATCTTTGATTTCGCTTCCATCACAGTGACTGTTTATTTTATTGGCTAATAAACTTTATATTTGATTCCGCTTCCATCACAGTGACTGTTTATTTTATTGGCTAATAAACTTTATCTTTGATTCCGCTTCCCTCACAGTGACTGTTTATTTTATTGGCTAATAAACTTTATCTTTGATTCCGCTTCCCTCACAGTGACTGTTTATTTTATTGGCTAATAAACTTTATCTTTGATTCCGCTTCCATCACAGTGACTGTTTATTTTATTGGCTAATAAACTTTATCTTTGATTCCGCTTCCCTCACAGTGACTGTTTATTTTATTGGCTAATAAACTTTATCTTTGATTCCGCTTCCCTCACAGTGACTGTTTATTTTATTGGCTAATAAACTTTATCTTTGATTCCGCTTCCATCACAGTGACTGTTTATTTTATTGGCTAATAAACTTTATCTTTGATTCCGCTTCCCTCACAGTGACTGTTTATTTTATTGGCTAATAAACTTTATCTTTGATTCCGCTTTCATCACAGTGACTGTTTATTTTATTGGCTAATAAACTTTATCTTTGATTCCGCTTCCCTCACAGTGACTGTTTATTTTATTGGCTAATAAACTTTATCTTTGATTCCGCTTCCATCACAGTGACTGTTTATTTTATTGGCTAATAAACTTTATCTTTGATTCCGCTTCCATCACAGTGACTGTTTATTTTATTGGCTAATAAACTTTATCTTTGATTCCGCTTCTCTTACTCTGGCTGTTTCCTAAAATTTTCTGTAATTTTACTGGCTAAAAAATTTATCTTTGACTCCGCGGCTAATAAACTTAAACTTTGATTCCGCTTCTCTCACACTGACTGTTTATTTTATTGGCTAATAAACTTTATCTTTGATTCCGCCTTTCTTACAGTGATTGCTTCCTATAATTTTCTGTAATTGTTTAGCTAATAAACTGCATCATTGAATCTGCTTCTCCAAAATATATTACAACAATTTTTTTTAGCTATCATATTTTGCACTGATGTAGATATGCTTTGGCTACCGAAACTACACTCTCAAAAGAACTTCCGTCTTTTCTTAGAAAAAGTACTGGCAGCACTGCTGCAAGAAATTGTCTGTTGAATGACGATTTTCTGTTTATTTTTTTCTCCGTCAAAAGAGGAAAAATATCCGTCACTTGAAAAAAGTTTGGAAAAAATCAACGCGGAAGAGGTGGGGATCGAATTCACGATCCCCACCTCTTCCCCACGATTTTTTTTTTTTTTTTTGCATTTTATTTTTTAATTAAAATATTTTTTAAATGTGTTCACTTAAAGTATATTTTATATGCGAATATTTATCATAGAAATAACTTAGTTTATTGAACTTTATTCAACTTATCCAACTCTGAATAACAGATTGTGAGAATTTTTGAACGAATAAAGAAAGTAATTGTTATTTCTATATTATAAAGGCCAAGCGTATCTGTGCGTAAGGCATACGTCATTTTATGAATGGGAACACTTTCGCATGCAATTCGGTTTTGAAATTTTCGGTATTACAAATTTTATACTTCTAAATACCGCACATTTTCAATTTTTATATCGTCGTATTGAGAAAAAAATGTACTTTTAAATGTAATTTGTTTGAAAGCTGTAACTTAATTTGTTTATGGGTTATTAATTTTTTTACAGTTTTAGTACAAATTTTGTAATTGTGGCAACGCCATTATCTCTTAAAATTGATAAAATCTGAAATAAAAATATCATGTCAAACGAAATCGTCTGATATAAAATCCGATGAATTTTTGCTTTATTGCGTTTTTATTCATAAATTAAATGCTTTTTTAGTTTATTGCAAACTTAATTTACAAAGGATACAACACATTTTCTTTACAAAAATGTATTTTAAATAATATTCGAGTGACTTCGCCGTATTTACTCAGTTCGTATCAGAAAGCTAAACGAGAGCAATTTTATTTGTCCGTACACTGTAAAAAAAAATTCAAGAGGTTACTAAAAATTTTTTAGTAAATTTGTATTCCACAGAATTTTTTAGTAACCATTACAAACTTTTTTTTGCAAGTGAAACAAGCATTTCTTTTGTAAACTGAACAAAAGAATTTTTTGTATGACTAACTTAAAAATTTTTAGCATGAGCCACCAAGCAAATTTTAGTAATAGCTCCAAAATTATTTTTAATAACCATTACGTGCGCCCGAAGGACAGGAGGTTCCTTCGAACTGCATCCAGACTTCTGAAGTTGAAGATTTTCGGCAAAACTGCAATAGATGGCAGCACCAAACATCGCTAACTGCTCCGACAGGATTTTCATAATACCTTTAATAACGAGTACTTACACTACATACATTCGGGCCGTATTTGGCGGTGGCCAGTATCGAACGCGGGACCTTTTAGTCTAGAGTCCGTTACTGTAACCATTATGCTATCAAGGCCACACCAAGCGAATTTTAGTAATAGTTATTAAAAATATAAAACTATTAACTCTCTTCATTGCTAACTTTTTTCTAGTAATTCTCACAGATTTTCTTGTAACCGACTAAGGTTACTAAAAATTTTTTAGTAATTACAAAGATCGCTAAGGTTTTTTAGTAGATCGACCCTTTTTTTTTTACAGTGTGTGTATGTAATGATATTTTCCAGATTTTGATTAAAAAATACAAATGAATGGTTTTGTGATAAAACATGGTGCTATTATAAATAAAGTGAAGATTTGTAAATCATCAGATATTTGATTTCTTTTGCTGAGTGTCTTGAATATTGTTTTTTCTGCGTTAGTGTAATATTCCGTCCTAATGACGTCATATGCATACAATTCTATAAATGTAGTTTAAGACTGTATCTGTAAAAATGGAATGCTTTTAGAGGATGCAAATAACATTTTTTTATATAAAAAAAGCAAGTGATTTTAAAATGATCAAATTAGAATGCTACGAAGTGCGTATGTAAACTTAGAGACGATGAAAATAATGACGGGTTTAGATTTCACATGGGAATTCTATGATCATGTGCATTAAGAATAATTTTTTCTTCATTCGCTTTCCACCAAAAACCTCAACCATTTCATCATAATAACTGGCTTTTGTTATACTCTACTGATTACAAATGCGATTAAATTTTAATTTTAATAATTTAGACAACTAAGTTTTATCGAAGCAGTTTTTTTTTTCTTTTTGTTTGTTTAGCTTAAAATAACATTTGTTTGGCAGTTAGACTGACCAATCTAAGATGCATGTTTTACTGTAGCTAATTTTGTGGGTTTATTATAAATCAATGAAACTGTTCCTTCCTAAACATTTTCTTTCGTCGAAATTCGACGGGTTCCACCTCGTATTTTTAAATTCGAAAACATTTTTGTCTTTTAAAACTAAATTAGACAGTTTAATCAATAGAATATTTTTGTTTTTCATTTTAAAAATAAATTCGAATTTATTACTAACAGACCCAATGCGCATGCTTGCTAGATATAAACGGAATCTTTTCCTCATTTTTCGACGTTCGGAATGAACTCACAGAACAAATACGTTTTCTGGGAAAACAGAAGTTATTTGTGAAAAAATAACAACAACTTAGTGTATATTGACGAATTTTTCTGGTAGTTGTAGCTTGCAAGAAGAAATTAAATGTTTTGGTGATTTAAGCATTATTTTTTATTTATTTATAATAGATATAACTTCCTGTCAACCTTGTAGCTCTGAGAGCAGCGGCCTTCTTGGAAAACTTTGGACAGACATAGACATACAGATAATTTATCTGTACTAACATTATAAATGAGAAAGTTTTGTTTTTTTGTTTGTTGGAAATAATTTTCAGAACATCCGAAACGATTTTAATAGTCTTACTTTAGTACATATACGAGGGAGAGTCTGAAAATTAGTTTCATCTGGCAACTGCCCAACAAACACATAACTGATGGGCCACTAGAGGAATCGTTAGCGGTGGCCCAAAGTGTTTGATAATGGCCCGCCATCTTTGGCCGTAACGGCTCCGTCAAAAAACTGTCACGCCGGCCAGAATGCGG
The DNA here is from genome assembly GCA_964019185.1 of Maratus speculifer. Classification (NCBI taxonomy): domain Eukaryota; kingdom Metazoa; phylum Arthropoda; class Arachnida; order Araneae; family Salticidae; genus Maratus; species Maratus speculifer. Next base: position 364,473,342 of record OZ025291.1, read on the forward strand.
CAACAAGATGAGGCCCACAAATGTGCCATAAACGTTTTTATCAAAAATATCAGACAGCCACAAACTGGCCACAATTATTCTTTTAAAGGCCATTAAAAATAAAGGCTGGCCAGGAGATCACCCTCACCCAGCCATTTGTGTTTGTAAGAATTAATATTTAAGCATAAATTCAAAATTTGTTCTATAAAAAATATTTGCTGGAAAATTATTTAAATGATAAACTGTCTTTGCATGTAAAACAAATGTATTAAAAATCTTTATGTATACTTTTCAAAAAAGTTATAAATTTACAAATTTTTATCTTAAAATTTTTCAAAACATATAAGTTGAAAATGAATTTATTTGTTTATTATTTAATTATATGTTTTAAAATTTTACATTCGAGACACTTAAAAAAGCATATAAATTTATTTACCTTGAACTTTTGCAAAAATTTTCAAATCACAACACTTGGCATGATAAATTTATTAATTTGTTTATTTATTCAATTATACATTTAAAAAAATGATAATACGGTTTTTAAATCGTTTCATGTCATGTACAATTAAAATTATTAATTGAAAAAAAAATAAACTAATTAATTAATTCGCTATGCCAAGCATTCTTTTAAAATTTTTTGAAAAAGTTCAAGATAAGTGAATTAGTAATTTTTAAGTTAACCTAAATGATTATTAATATATAGTATTTTTCAAGCAAAAGCATTTATCTTTTAAACAGTCTATCAATAAATATTCTTTATAGAATCGATTTTGAATTTATGCCTAAATAATATGTGTAATATTAAACTTAGTTATGTATGTTTTATTAAAAGATGTGCTTTTCTTTCTTTTTTTTCTGTTCTTTTTTCTTTTCTTTTCTTTTTTTCTTTCTTTTTTTTTTTTTTTTTTTTTTTTTCAAAACTTATTGAGAATTTTGTTGTCATTATTTTATTATATTTGCCCATTCATTAAAGTCTAATTAAATCATAAAGAAATAAGTGAAATATTTCTGAACCATCTTCATTTTATAAATACAAATTTTCACACAAGTATTATTAATAAAATAATAACAATAATAAATAATATAAAAATGCTATTTTAGGTTTACATATGTCCTTAATGACATTTTTTTAAAAATCCCTTTCCGTTTTTTTATTTTGTTTACCATCGAAAACCATTAGATTTCTCAAAGTTGATTAATCAAATTTCCAAATAATAATAGTAATTTAAAGAAGAGTTTACGCAATGCATTCTAACATTTCTTCTGAAAAATAAATTTAGATTTTTTTTTTTTTTTTTTTTTTTTTTTATATCTTGGTTATTTTAATGAGTTTTTCTTCACTCTAATTTTCCTTATATTGTATTAAAATTACTCAGTTGTTTAATTTAATGACATTTTCCATAAGGAAAAATTACAATCCTATATCAGAGTGGATAAAAAAAAATCTTTTTCTTTCAAAGTCACATTTAAAAAAAAAAAAAAAATTATAACATTAAATGAATTTATTTAAAATAATCTAGAAGAATTACGATAGTGATATAAATAAGTCGCAATGTTTAAAACTAGTTTCTTTAAAATTACTAATTAAAACTTCAACAGTTGGGGGGAAAAATAATAAAATCCATATAATGATAAAACTGAATGAAAATTTTCAAAGAGTAATAATAAAAAAACAATTATCCTACCAAACAAATATACCTTTAAAAAATTCGAGTGAATTTGCGAATTCTTACATTTTGCGTCGTATAAATTCATAAAATGACGACTTTTTAACTTTATATACTTATTTTTTATAATTCTATTATAAAAATACATTAAAATAGTACAGAAATATTTCAAATTAAACTTAATGAATAGGCAAAGAAAATATTCAGACTTACAATATTTTAGTGTAATCCCACTGCGAAATTTTTAATAATCCTTTAAAACTTTGATACAGAGTCCTCATAATCCAGTCAACATTCACGAAGTGATTTCATGCCATGAATGATACAGCAAAAATTTTGACCCCTGAATGTCACTGGTGGCGTCCTTGAAAAGATCCCTTCGAAACAAACCCTTTCTCATTCGTTCCCTCACTCACGTGTAAAAGACCGGACACATAGCACTAACTTCTTGTGGTCAGCCTTCGCTATTTTTTATGTTTCGGGTCGGCGCTTTGATGTATAAATTTATCTTTCATTGCAATGAATCTGACCTTCAAGAAAGAAATTAAACTCGAAATCAGTTGACAGCTTTATGACTGAAGATTGGGGGAGATAAACTTTCCCTTCCTTTGTCGATTCGCAGGGACGTAGCTTTAGGGGGGGGGGGGTGTAAAATACATTCACACACACACTCAATTACATATATTGATATAATATTTTTTTAGAGTTATATAATTAAAGGTACCTATAACTATATAACTGTCTATTAACTATAAATCTGTCTAAGACATGTCTTAGACAGATTTTACTGTAAATATGAATTATATCTTATAAAATATTTAAAGATATAATCTATATTTATATAAATAACTTTTAATAGTGTTTTGTTTTTACAAAAGATTTCGTTCAGCTTTTAGATGACTGCCAAATTCCCTGTTCAACAACGCTAAACATTTATACAATTTTTGAGTAATTTTAAAAGGGAAAAGGCATTAAACTGGCTAGTCTGATAACTACAGCGATTTAAGTTTTCTATTTTCTTATAAATTAATAAATTATTTGATAGTAAGCGGTTGTGGTCACGTGACAACCGTTTTTCTTTCTGTCTCACAGTATCATCTTCAGAACATAGATTGAAAATGTCCAGTTAAACAATATTTGCTGTTTTTTTTTTTTTTTTTTTTTTTTTTTTCCACCAAAAAATATAAACCATCTTTCGATTACACAGTTTCTTACTATCAGCTCCTGCAGTTTCATTCGTTTATGAACAAATATGAATTTAAATAGATGCTGTTATTAGATGTTTCTTCAAATTGGAATTCGTTCAACGTTTAAAGGGTTTTTCTTTAAAATAAAATTTTTTGTTAGTGTATCCAGTGTGACATATTGTGCTTTGTATATTAAGGAAAATATTTACAAGTGTATTTCATTCCAGAGAGTTTATAAAAAAACATAGATATATACATTTTAATACTTAATTTACAGAGAAGATGATTTTAAAATTATCTTCTGTAAATTAAATTATTCCTCCTATATAGGGAGAATTATTAGCACTATAATCTCTCCTTTGTCTCCGCGCTTGCAAATGCGAATAAATCAAAATACATTCTTTCTTTCTTTCTTTCTTTTTTTTTTTTTCTTTTTTTTTTTTTTTTTTTTGATAACATGATTTTTTATTTTTTTAGAATGATCTTTCCTTAAAAAAAAAAAAAAAAAAAAAAAAAAAAAAAAAAAAATGTTTTGTATTACTAATTAATGGGGGTGGGGACTGAACGTGGACTGTTTTAGGCACAATCTAAGGCGTTTTTCTGTTTTAATATTTATTTTAAATTATTTTACTATATTTTAAATATTTATTCATTTTTTTAACTATTTTTTATGAATAGTGAATGTAAAAGTGTGCCGGTGAAGAAAAAACTTGGAATTCTGTATATATTTTGGGGACAATTCATTTTATATGTAAAAATATTTTCAAACTAAATAAAATATGTCATCTATTTTATTGTTTTAAATATAAATCTCGTAAATTATGCATATGCTTATTAAAACCCAGATATAAAATAATTTTTGAAAGAAATGAAATTATACATTTTCTCTCTTATTTTTATTTTAAAATTTTTATACATTTTCTCTCTTAAAATAAAAATGCTGGTCAGTTTATATTAGCCCTCTGCTTTCTAGATGTTGGAGGGCCATTACCTTTTTGCCCGAAACCGACCTCTAAGAGTTTACCGGCAAAGTAAATGCAACAGTTCTGTCATTGCCGAGCTGTTAACGGCTCAGCGATAGCTGCCGCAATTAGCGGCGGCTCACTTGCGGTACAGCATTGTTTTTGTACAAATGGCCTTAACTCCTTTTGGCCACGACGAAACCAGCTTAAGGCCTTAAGTCGAGTGTTAGTGGGGTGTAAATAGAGTTGTATACACTGTAAAAAATGTCAGATGTTTCTGAATGTATAAAAATGTACTGTAATCAAAAAGAAAAATATACAGTAACCTCTCCTAACTCCCCTAAGATTTCGAAAATCGTTCCTTTACCTTTAAAAATCCCAGAAAACTATTTGTTTTCGAAATTTAAAGAAGAATCTATAAAAATTAATTTTTATTAACTGCCCGTCCTTTTCGGAAACGTTTCTAAGTAGCTTTTACAGTACAATAATCACTTTTCTCAAATCAAAATATCACGTTTTCGGATTCTATCAATTCTCAAGTAAACATCTTCAGCTGCATAACTGATTTTGTGCACGCAATTATATCAAAATAATGTCAATTTTCATATTAATGTTAATACTGTTAATATTGTATGTTTGTCCATTAAACATGTTCTCTGAATATCAAAATATTTTCGTATGAATTAGTAGCATCCGAAAAAGTGATATTTTGATTTGAGAAAAGGGATTATTGAACTGTTAAAGCTACTTAGAAACGTTTCCAAAAAGGACGGGCAGCTAATAAAAATTTATTTTTATAGATTCTTCTTTAAATTCCGAAAACAAATAGTTTTCTAGGATTTTTAAAGGTAAAGGAATGGTTTTCGAAACCTTAGGGGAATTAGAAGAGGTTACTGTATATTTTCGTTTTTGATTACAGTACATTTTTATACATTCAGAAACATATGACATTTTTTAAAGTCTATGAAAGACAAAATATATAATGAAACATTAAAGATAAGATGCAACTTTACTTTCTACATAAAATCCAAGTGAGTTGAAACATTTTTCATACCCCTTTATAAACTTCAAAATGACCTCCAGGAAAAAAAAATCAGGATTTTGCATACGAAAGAACGCCTTGAACTGCTTGTGTGATTTTTTAATTGCTTCCAAAGCTGTAATCAAGCATTGCTTTAGTCTATAGTGGCTGTGCACACCCATCCAGGTCTCGGTCTCACCAACTCTTGTTGATGCCTCTCTGTAGAAGTCTATGAAATAGATGTGATGTCAGAACCAGGGTTCTCGCTGTCACTCGCCATCGCGCCAAATTGCGACAAAATTCTTCATTTGGCGAGTAAACAAGCAATTAAATTCGCCAAATTGCTAGAGCTTAAATTTTGCTTTTTCTTTCTTTTCTTTTTCGTTTTTCATACATATGTATATTATAGTAGGATAGTTGAAATTAGATTAATAACAATCGTTCTCGCAGTTAAAAAAACTTAGGCTATTTTAGAGCATATTGAAAAAAAGGCGAATCTATTTTGCTAATACTTTTTTTCATTTGGCGAATATGTTTTTTATTTTTAATTAGCCAAATTACTAATGTTGGTCAAATGTCAGCGAGAACACTAGTCGAAACAAAAGGTGCGGAGATAGTGCCGCCAATTCACTGAGGGTGTTCATCAAGTGTTGGACATACCGAGACCTGGACGGACGTGCACGGCCACTACTGACGAAAGCAATGCTTAACTGCAGCTTTGGAAGCAATGTTGAAATCACACAAGTGGTTCGATCGTTCGCTCTCCTCATTTTTTTCCTGGAGAACTTTTCGAAGCTTATAAAGAGGTGTGGCAAATGTTTCAATTCACTTGGCACTTACGTAGGGAAGTAAAGTTACGTTTTATCTTTAATGTTTCATTATATGTTTTGTCTTTAATGCACATCTTTGTCTACAGACGCCGGGGGAAACATTTTCAGATTCTCTCTCTTATAAATAAATGAATATATATGCATAAAAATACTTGTGTATTCACATTTGTCTCAAATTTAATTCATAAAACCCCAATTTTTTTTATCTTGTTCGTTCAAAAATATTTTATCATTATTTTATCTGGATGTCAGAGCTTTGAATCGAACTCAGACCTAACACTGATTTAAACCTCTAAACTCTGGCGCACTGTCAACTGAGCAAAACAGCAAGTTGCTCAAGCAACCGAGGTCAAAAGAAAACAATTTATCCGTAGCAATAAATTTTCTACAAACTTTGTGGCTTGTTATCCTAACTTATCCAGACCCTTATGCTATTTTGATTTCATATGCTTATATTTTGATTATAGTTTATCGTTGAACAAAGAATTGCCGCATTCTTTTCCAACATCGGAATCTTAACTTATAAGAAGATTAGATATCAACCCAAAGAAATTTTCCAGTGTATTTTCTTCACCCTAAATAGAAACCCGAATACAGATTGATTCAGAGAGTGTTAAAGTAACGCAAAAACTATTTCAGCAAATATGTAGTAAAACTTTTCTACTAAGTATCATACTATGAGAAGCATAAAATGTTAAACTTCAATAAATTGTTTATTTAATATGTTAAAATTTATATTCTAGATGGGTGGAAAGAAGCTCTACTAGAAGTTATTGATGAAAATGTTCTTCCAGCCTTTCTTGGTGGTAAAAAGTCAGATCCTGATGGAAATCCTTTATGTAAAACATTCGTAAGTAAATATCTTTTTAAAATTTAAGTAAAACTTAAAATAAAATTCTCTATTAAAATATAAAAATTATTACTTTGTAATTTTTAATAAAAAAGATTTCACTGTTATGTTTTTTCAAACAGCTTATATTGTTACATGTATGAATAGGGTCATTCCACGTCAAATGAGCAAAAATTTAAAAAAAGTCGTGGCCCCATAGTAACCGATTTTAATAAAATTTGATACACAGGTTTTATTCATATTCAAATAGAGCTCTGCAAACTATCTTGACAAAAAATAAATTATTTTAGCAATTTTGGACTTTTAAAAAACTTGTGATGTAGAACGGCATGTTTGCAATCGTCCAATGTGTCAAGTTTAAAACTCTGTATCTGGAAAAATATTTAATATAAATGAATTTGGCTTGCAATTTTATAACCTCTGAATAATTATCTTTTTATTTATTTAGCAATAGCAATCAGGTAACAACGTAATTAATTTTAAATGGGTTGTTAAAATTGAAAATTTGTGAATTTTGAGAAAATTCGAAACATTATAAAAATTTTAAAAAATGATAAAACAAGTCAGAAATTGGTGCATAATACAGTATTATATATGAAGATTGAATTCCCCAAGTTTGATAATTATCATTTAATTCCTTCATCTTCAAAAAAACTTAGAAACTTTAAAAAAAATTACCAAATCGTATTTTTTCCTATTATTTATGATCAAATTATGAATAAAGGATAGGTTCGTCACTAACAATATTGCACAGACATAAAGGTTAATGAGTCCATAATATGCTCGAAAATTTTTAATAGTGCCTTTTCATTCCTAACAATGAAAAAAAAATGATTCTAAAATGTATTTTTGTTACATTTTACGCAATTTTCCCTTTGAATTAGCGCGCTTTTTAAAAAAATATTGTACGATTTCATTTAAAATAGTGCTGCCATCTATTGGATTTCAACAATACTAGATAATTAATTCTTAATTTCTCATCGCTTTTAATATAAGTCTGTAAGAAAAAAAGAAAAAAAAAAAGAAAAGAAGAAAAGGCAAGAAGTAGCGCTTGAATATTTAAAATAGATACTTTTATCTTTGATATCAAGTAATTTGAAATGATATAAGAGATTTCCTTCATGACTAAAAGAACAATAGAAATATTGCCTTTTCCCGTCCTTTTTTTCCTTATTTAATTTTTTTTCACATTAAGGAATAAAAAAGGCATATATGAAACTTCTTGTGTTCAAAATATATACTTTTATCTAAAATGTCAAACAGTTTTTAAGTGATAACGCCTATCCTAAATTTTTTATAAGCAAAAGAAATATTGAATTTTCTTCTTAAAAATTATCCTTTTCTTATTTTTTTCTCAGTAAGGAATAAAAATTCAAATCCCAAATTATGCCAATCTCTTACTTAGTATCCATTCTTATCTTAAAATAATTTATGATATAGTTTTTTCATTCCTAACGCGAATAATACAGATTGAAATTTAAAGCATGTAAACAAGAACTTGATTTTGTATCAGTTTTTAAAGTGAGTTTACATGCTTAAATAATCTGTCCTGTAATCTCTTATTTTGCATTTCTTCATAAATAAACATGTTGTATTCATATGCCAATTTTCATTCAAATCCGTGACATGGCAGCCACAGCTAATTTGCCTATTTTGCTTGGAATGACCCAATAGTAACTTATGTTAAACGATCCGGATGGAAATCTTTTGTGTAAAACACTCGTCAGTAAATATGTTTTTGAAATTTAAGTAAAACTTTTTAAAATTTTCTTTATTAAATCATAAAAAATATTACTTTGTAGCTTTTAATAAAAAAGAGTTCACTGTTATGTTTTGCTTATATTTTTACCTTTGTGAGTAAGTGTGATATGTTTTAATAATAAACTAATTTTCCTCATTTTGATAAACGATTGAAAGAAATTTTATAAAATAAATTTTGATTAAAATGTGCAAAATTATTAATAAATTAAATGAAAAATGTAATTCAGTATAGTTTAACAGAAACAAGAACTTTAATAATTCTCTAAAGATATATTATTTACAGTTTTACCCAAAAAATTATTTCTTAAATTTCTCACTGTTGCATTTTCTTGAGGTAACATATTTTGATATAAGAAATTTAAGCTCAAATAGGAATTAGGAAAAACTTTTAAACAGCATATATGCGGATAAAGATAAAATTGACAAAAAAGTTATTAGAAATTTTACTACCGTATATTTCCGTGTATAAGCCGATCCGTATTTAAGCCAATATATAACTTTTCAGTAAAAAAAAGTCCAAAACCGGAAACAGGTAAGCCGATAAAAGGTGATAAAAAATTAATCGAAAGAAAACATAGTACTTTCTGTGCATAAATAATAGAAAAAAGTACTCTTTGAAATCATTGATTTCTCTTATTCTGTCTTGGCGCGCGGCCAAATCTGTCTAACTGGGTTCCGCTCATTCTGTTAGGACGTGGTCGTTCATATAAACCGAACTTGCTATTATCGTAAGAAAAATCAATATTTCAGAAAATATTTCATTAGTAATTTGATGGATCAAGATGAAGATGATGCAATTTTCGAAGAACTTGGCGATGATGGTGGCAATGAATAGACACTGTCGCTATTCTTTCTGATGTACCAATGAACGGAAGTGATTTTAAGGATTTACAGTCGACTCTCGTTAATTCGAAATTGGATAATTCGAATTTTCGTTTAATTCGAACTAAACATGAAGTCCCGAAATTTTCAATGGCAGAATAACGTTAAAAATTTTCCTTAATTCGAACTCATTTTCTCTTGACTTCGCTTAATTCGAACTAACGAGAATTCCGATTTTTCATTTTTTTTCCCTTTCTTACGGATTTGAGATCCTTTGAATAACTTTCTTTCTTTGATTTTTGTTAAACATGTTCCGAACGAGTATACATATAATTCAATGCATTTGATATACATTTTCTTAGTGCTCCATCTGTCCAACATTGACGCTTTAAATTTTTCTTCCATTGTGCTTGTTTCTAATCTTTTAATTAGTTTATGTATTTATACATTCTAATTTCCTATTAAGTCATATTCTAATGATAACAGACGAAATAAATTTTTAAAAAAACCACTATAATAATTATTCCTTTGCAATAGTACCAGATTAAGCATGTTTTCATTTCATATTTTCCATAATTCGAACTTCGGATAATTCGAATATTTCTTGTGGTCCCGACGAGTTCGAATTAACGAGAGCCGACTGTTCTTGACTCAGGATTTGCTTGAACTTTAATAAAGACTTGGATAATGATTGATTATTACTTTTTCATTCTAAAAGAATGGATTATTCATACATTTTTATTTATTAAAAAGTATTTTTTATGTTTTTTTAATCATTTTTTTTTTGTTTTAAAGTATCAATTTTAGAAATTAGACTCATATAACCGAACGCCCTACTTTGGAGCCAAAAATTAGCCCAAAAAGGCTCGTCTTACTATACAGGGAAATATATGGTATATAACAAATTAGCATCTTGTAATAGTATACTAATTATAATTGCTAACGGGTGTAAGTTACAACTTTAAAAAACAGTAAAGATAAAATTGAATAAACTTTTTTTCCTGTTTCTTTAATATTAATTTAAACCTTTCAAGCAAATAAAATTGGTATAGCCTCTTTAAGCTTGATAAATCTTCTTACCCAATTTAATTTGGTTCAAAAATCAAATGCAGGCAATATAATAATTTTAATTCGTGAATCTTGGTGAAAAGAGTTTCAATCATTCAAAATAACGCAAATCTGTTTTCGTATATAAACGCAATAAACATAATAAATGTAATAAATGAACAAATGCATTACCATCAATGATTCCCGATATTTTATAATTTTAAATCTTTCTAGAAGAAGAAATTCTAGAAGAATTAACAGTTTCATTCTTTTCACAATTAAACTAAGTATTTTTGTTTTCTTATATAATATAAGAAAGGTTAATACATTTTTAATAAAGTATAGATTATACTAGAAAAATTATCTTTGTTTTTCCTTTGCTAAATTACATGTAATACATAAGGGAAATATTATACATGTGCAATACATACTGGGATGTTGTACGCAAAAGACTATCTTTCATAAAGATTGATATTTCATCAAAAAACAATTGAATGTAAATGGTCAAAAATTTAATTTAATGTCTCGATGGTAACTAAAGAAAAATTAAAACAACTAGTTGCAAAATTAATTTAAAACATTTAGTAAGAATATAGTGTAGAATGAATTATAAATACTTTACTTTATCTTGTTCTAAAATAATTATTGGTGCACAAAACAAAACACACACACACAAAAAAAAAAAAAAAAAAAAAAAAAAGGGGTGTGATTTTTTTTTTTTTTTTTTTTTTTGAGCTTTCTTGTTGCTGAAATCTGTGGGAGAAAAGTTTCAGTTAAGAAATATTTGTATATTTGTATTGTAAGATCATTATAACTTGCATTTTTTCTAATTTTATTTCTCTTGTGACTTTATTTATATTCCAGCATTTAAAAATTAAGAAAAGGAGCATAAATTTAATTTTTCAACCATTGGGTGATTCTTTTATTTCAAACATGTTTCATTCTTTAAACTTAAATATATGCTGCTTATCCTAACAAATAATTTGTTATTTATAAATTTGTATAATTTTGTTGAAACATAATTTAGTAAAACAAATAAAACTTTTTATAAATCACCATAAAAACAATAAAACACACAGGACGCGTTTAGGGTTGGACATTTTAACAACCTTTCATTAGCCAGAGTAAACACGTGTTCGAGAAGAGACAACGTGTAATTAAACAGAAAGGGCAGAGAGGAGATCGAATAACATAATAAATCTTTATATGACAAACCATAAAAACAAAAGAACGCACAGAATTACGTTTCGGGGTGGAAATTTTAACTGACCATCATAAACCAGTGTAAACACATGTTCGTTAGTAGATAAAGTCATGTTGAACAGAAAGGGTGGTGAAGAGGACTTACAAAGAATATGACGGATGACGCTGTCCGAAAGGAATATACCAATCACAGTAGAGCACATGTTCAAAAGACTCATCAGTGTAACGTCACAGACAACTCAACCCCCCATATCCATGGTAACTGGGTCAATACAAACCGAGAGAGTTTAGAATGGGATAGAGATGCACTATATACCATCAAAAAGGCTTTCAATATAAAATCAGATATCGTTCAAAGGGTGAATTCATTGAACTGGGTGAAGTTTTAAAAGCGATCTGCAAGTGTTTGGGACAAATTGTAATTTGTTTAAATGAGTTTTAGGGTTGAATTTTTAGCTTCACGATAAAACAACACTTTTCATCTCTATTTTTTCTGAACTCTGTGGTTTGTTTTGACCCAATTTCTGGAGTTGTGACGTCACCACTTCTGAACTCTATTTTGTAAGCTCTCTTCTCGGTCCATTCTTTTCATTTGTGGCCTTGTTCGCTTATGGACTGATTCAGAAATTGCCTGATGTCAGGCTGTTAAAATTTCTAGATGGAAACAATTTTTGAGTAGTATTTGTTTTTATGGTGATTAAGTTTTGTTATTTAATTGTGATTTATTGACTGTTTTTTGGTGTTGTTCCATCTTGTATCTTGTAATTTTGTATAGTTGCTGCTTCTTGATTCAACCTTTTTGTTATCTCTTTTAGGTAAATCATGGATGTCCAGTTCCAGAAAAATATTATTTATTTAACAACAAAGCAGACTTTAGGAACCTTGAAGGTGTTGAAAAACTTATTGTAAAAAAACAAACAAGAATGGAAGTGGACATATTGGTTGAAGAAGGTGGATCGTTTATTGAATGGGAATTCGACGTTAAAACGAAAGACATTGGATTTGGACTATCATTTGAAGATTCAGGAGAGAAATCTAAATGTACAGAGCTCATTCCAGTGCATAGAACAGAAACACCCGATTTTCCTGAAAATGGATTGTACTATTGTGATAAACCAGGCAAATGTAAGTAGTCTATAATAATAGAAATCGCTATACAGGGTGTCCACTCTCAACGGTGGCCAATGGTTAATTTCTAAACCGTTAGTTATAGACATATAGATCCAATTGGAAAAATGGCGTAAAAAAAGTAAAGAATTGTTTTTCAAGCGATTTAGGTTAGAAAATTTTTTTATCAAAAAATTACGAAAACTAACTTTTTATACGGTCCCCCGGTCCTATTAGTGATATTTAGTAAAAACTTTCCATCACTCTATCAAGCAATACAAAAAAGGTCCCATTCATGTAACATTAAAATTGACCGAGATTTGAAACTTTAAATTTCATGACTTAAACCACTTTTCTGTAGCTGAAAACGAATGAGTTGGACTAAGTTTTCAGGGACGTATTCTAAGTGCTTAAATTATTATAAAGGGCATCCATTTTAAAGGCTTTCCAACAGATAATTCCTAAACCATTTATCACAGACATATAATTCCAATTATAAAAATGTTTTGAATGAGGTAAAGAAATATTTTAAAGCAATTTAACTGAAGGTGCTACCACCATATAAGTTTTACGGTAGGATTAATTTTTATTAATTAACTTCAAGATCGGTTAAAATAGTTGAATACGTGAGTTTTAAAATTTTCTTTATCGAGAAAATCAAATTTTGGGAAATCGCGACTTTATTTTAAAAAGGTGTGTTATTTTAATTAGCTTTTTTTTTTTTTTTTTTTTTTTTTTTTTTTTTTTTTTTTTTTGCTTTAAACGTTCCTATGTATGTTTCTTTAGTTCAAAATTTCTATTCAAATTTTAACTCACTTCCAAATAACCTATCGAGGTTCAATTTACACACTATTTTCAATTTGCACATCCAATGATAATGTAATATTAATACAATTTTTTGGTGCGTAACATTTATTTAATTTATAAGACTACATCAAATTTTGTTATTTTAAGTAATCTAATAGAATTTTAAATATATGTCATTTTGTAACAAATTGTGACTGTTGCTTTTCATAACTTAAATTAACTAACTTTCTGTTATTATTTTTTACTTATATTTTTAGTATAAATTTTGCTTTAATATGCAATCCTCAACATGAATTTAAAAATAATATTGTAAAAATTATTTTACTCTCAATCTTTAATGTTAAATTTTATAACTTGCGTTTATTTTCCAGTAAATTTGTGACTGACCCCTAATTTGCAGCAAAAAAGATGCCTCAACTTTAAACAGCTATTACTCTGTTAGTTTTAATCGCAGAGGAATGGGACTTTTTTGTATTACTTGGTAGAGTAGTGGTAAAAATTTACTAATCATCACTTATAGGATCGGGGGACCGTATAAAAATTTAATTTTCGTACTTTTTTAATAAAACATTTTTTGACCAAAATCGCTTGAAAAAAAATTCTTTACCTTTTTTAAAGCATTTTTGCAACTGGAACTATATGTCTATGATTAACGGTTTAGAAATTAGCCATTGGCCACCGTTGAGAGTGGACACCCTGTATAAATACAGGATTAGTTAGAATCTTGTTTTGTTTACATATAAAAATATGCGTTAAAAATAAGTATAAAAATATGAATAGGTTTTTAAAACACATTTTTTTAAATACTCAGTGTTTATATAGAAAATTAGTTCTAACGTTTGGTTACAATTTATGTTTTTCTCTCAACATTTTCGTTACAATTAATGAACTTCGAGAGAGCACCAAATTCGATTTACGAAATTCCATGATCGTGGCATTCAACAAACCCATAAATTTTGAAATTTCCTAATTTTTGTTAAAAAAAATCCATGAGGCATTTCGAAATTTTAATATCTTCAAATTCAGTATTCAATGAAATAAATATAAAAGTCATACAAAATGAAATAAATATAAAAGTCATCAAAAATTATGCCAGACGGTTTCAAGCGGTGCTTTACAGCTTTCGAAAAAAAAAAAAAGGTTATTGAGGCATGCTGAGATTCAGACAGAATAATACTTATTCTTAGAAAATAATATTTTGAAAATTATAGACAGTTTTGGTAGTACTTTCTACTTGCCAGACAAAAGGGAATGTTAATCTGACGAGTAAATCTGACTTGAGGCACATCGCTGAAGGTTCATTTACTGACTTACGATAAAAACAAAGCGTAAACCGCGTTGCAATGCCTAGCAAAAGCTAGCTATCTTAAGGGTGTTCTCAACTGCTCCGCTCAACAAGCGCAAAAGGTTTTGACACATTTACAAATTCATTTTTTAACGAAAAGTTATAAAATTGGAATGCCTGACTATGGAAGCGATTTCGAATCGAACTTAATTCCCCATTTTATGATAATTAAATTACCTGCCGAGTTCTAAGCTGTTTCGATCACAAGATCACCCTTTTTTCCTGCTTTTCGACCGGTTTTTCTGCTCTCGTAGGGACATGTGCTCAAAAACGTCAACTTTGAAAGCTTGTTATAAAAAATCTATTGTGTTTAAAAAAAAAAACAGAAAATTGAGTGAAATTAGACAGTTTCTGAAAAACAACACATGCTAGTTTCATGCATTTCCGAACAAAAATAAATTAATGCATGTGTCACAAATTGGCCCTTTTTGATTTAAGAACACCCTTAAAGATGTATTCCAATCCAAACTGATTATTTTGTGATATATTTTTTTAACTCAATTTTGATCTCGAACGCATCAAACTGGCCATTTCACTTAATTAAAAACTAAGGTACCCTGGGGTAATAACGCCAAGTTAAGGTTCTACCAATTTTCACGGCTTAGTTTTAGATTGTATTTTTCAAACAAATATAGGATCTGACACAGCAACTCATTGACTATCTATATAAAATAAAATAGTTTAACAGATATGTATTCATAAAATGTAATGGCCTTTTTTCTTGACCAATGCTATTTGGCGTTAATACCCACCTGTATGGGTAATAACGCCATGCAAACAAAACTATAAAATAAGTTGGAATAATGGCATGTAGATTGCCCAATTCTAAAAATACAAGCTCGACAGCTCTATAAATTGACAAATTGTAATCTAAGCTATTGAAAATGTACAATTTTTTTGTGACTCTGAAAGAAAAAGAAAGGTATGGTGGTGGCGGGGGAAGGAGGCAAAACAATATCAGATTCTAAGCTACGTTTTGCTTAAAAATGACCATTTAAATAAAATTATTAGAAACATTGCATGGATTATTTGAATCAGTATTTATATTCCCATGTATGCATTCTATGCGATAGAAAATATTGATTTTTTTGTGAAAGTGAAAGAAAAAGGAGTGAGGGGGAGCTTCAACAGAATATAACATCCTGTGTCTCTCTGTGTCTCTGCTTAAAAAGTCCCGCTTAAATATGATTATAAGAAACATTGCATGGTTTTAACTATTCATAATGTAATATTTTAATCATGTGAAGTTTTATAATAACTAGAGTTATATGCAATAAATATTTTTGTTAAACCTTAACTGCTGTTAGCGTCTCACATACCGCTGAGTTTTTCAAGTTTCAGAGTTTAACTTGCAATTTTTAGTTTAACTATTAATACCGGGAAAATTTTGTTTCATTTGGAGTCCTCTTACTATCTCTAGAGACTTTTGAATAGCTGAATTTTATTTATAATAGTCCTGTATATAAGGTTCAATACAAAAATAATATTCTAAAAGTTAATTTAACATTTTATTCATCGTTAGATTAAGCGGTCTGACAGACCGCTCACAGTAAGTTATGCAACAAATTTTGCCACAGCAGTTAAGGGTTAATACTATTATAGTAATCTAGTAAATAGTTTTTACCCCATAATTCCACACTAATGCGGATTCTCCAAACCTACAGTTAAATTGTCGACGTTTTAAAGAACATGCTTTAATAAATTTTTAATAAATTGAATAAAATTTTTAATTAAAAAATATTATCCCAAAGAGATCTCTTATTCAATTTTATACATAATTCATATGGTTATATATCATTATCTCTATATTAGAAACAAAATTAACCTTTAACTGCTGTTAGCAATCTGACTGAACACTGTACCCCCTCGCCTCCCCCCCCCAAAAAAATAAATAGCGTTTAAATTGTATTTTCCAGTTTAACTATAGTTACAACTGAAATTCTCTTTCGTTTGGAGTTCTCGTAATATTGTTAGAAATATTTGAATAGATTAAATTTAATTAAAATTAATTCTGTACAAAAAGTTTAGCGCAGGAACAGTATTCTATGATTTTTAATCATGGATCGCCTTTTAACCTTTAACTAATGTTACCGCTCTCGTAGACCACTATTTTTCTTTTAACTTTTTAGTTTAACTTGTAATTTTCAGTTTAACTGCAAACACTACCGAAATTTTGTTTCATTTGGAATTTTAGTACTATCACCAGATACTAAATAGGTGAATATTAAGTATAATACTCTTGTATAAAAAGTTTAGTACAAAAACACAATCCTATGAGTTATTCCCGCCTTTTATTCATCTTTCAATTTTGCGGTCTCACAAACCGCACCACATTCATACGTTACAATTTCTGTCACATCAGTTAAAAGTTAAATTTATAAAGTTTTGAAAAAACGAACGCTGAGAAAGTGGACAGTTTAAATTTTGAACTCAATTGAACAATCCAGTGGAAATTTAATAGAAACCTGATTTTGAAAATGTTCGAATTTGAATCTCGAAAACTTTTTGATATAGTTTTATTTACAAGAGTTAAAAATTATTTTTTACATTAGTAAAAAAAAATATATTAATATAATAAGAAATAAAATAGAGAGATTATTTTTAAGTATTGGGCACCCCCCCCCCCCTTAATCTTACCATTTCAACAATCATGATAACGCTGTCCCATATTAATATATAAACCCCCTTCGGATATAGTTCGGCCACTGTTGGGAATCAACCGGGGTAATAACGCCAATCCCTGGCGTTATTACCTCGGGATACTTATTGCGCAGTAAATCCTAAACTACAAATTATCTCGAGAAGATATCCAAAATCTTCTACAGCAATTTGAAAGTACATGAAATACACTACAAATTAATGTAATAAACAAAATATTTCCGGATAAAAAAATAGTCCTCACATCAAAAACCTTATCTCGCACATTTTAGATCAAGCGTTAATTTTAGTTGCTTGTAAAAACAATAAGGCCTAAAAATGAAACAAATTGACTTGAAGCTGTTTTTTGCAATTTATATGACTCAAAACCCTTCTGCGCAGAGCACATGAATGTCATTTACCTGATTATTTCATAATTATGCAAAATATAAGCACTTGGCGTTATTACCCCACCTGGCGTTATTACCCCAGGGTACCTTACATAATGTGCCGTGTTTGTCGATTTTTTGATAAAGGCAGAAAATATTGCAAAACATGCTATCAAAGTTCACTGTTTGAGCAGAATTTTCTATAGGTATCTGGGAACGAAAAAATATGGCCATACTGAGAAAATAATTGTTTATAAATTGCGATATGACAGTAACTGAGTATTTAGCAAAGCTCCCCAGGTCCATCTTTACGGATGTTCGCGCTTAATATTCCATATTGTCTGGCAAGTAGAAAGCTCCACAAAACTGTCTGGCTTTTACATTTTTATTTCATGTAATACTAAATTTGTAAATATTAGAATTTCAAAATTCTCAAGAACTATTACTATTATTATTATTATTTGTTTTATTTATTTTTTTATTTTTTGCAATGAAAATTTTGAAAATTTAAAAATATTCGGGTTGGCTAAGTACCACGAGTATTCAGCCAGACATTCTATTTTGTATTCAGGCATTAGAAAAGAAGTGTTACACAAATTTTCATGGTGCCGCAAAAATCAACTTTAAAATGTTTAAGAGTTCTGCTATATTTGTATGTCTAGCCAAAATTTTAATTGTAGAAAAAAAAAACACAGCTGATAAATGTATAATGTAAAAAAGCACAGCACTTGCAAGATGACATCAAGTCGGTGGTGCCACACTAAATTTAATAATTGCAAAATAATTTCCCTCCCCAGTCTCTCATATTCATCCAATATAAGAAAAACTACTGAAATTAAGCATATACTGGACAATTGCACCACACGGTTTAACTACTAAGAATGTATTTATTAAAAATACAACACATTGCTCAATGGCTTTGAAGAGGCTACAATCATAGTTCCGTGCAATAACCCAGTTGAAGGTAAAATAAGAGAATCTGTCGAAATAATTGAACAAGAAAATAAACCTTGTAGTGATAATTTATCCTACAATATACCAAAAATATGGCATAACATCATAAAATCTTAAATTTTATATCTCGTTGCAATATTTTAATTTTTTACTCACGTGTAAGTGGCAGCATTTTTAAACTTTTAATTTATTTCGATTTTAATTTTTTAGAAATATCTCTCGATCAGGAAGCATACTTTTAGTCCTTTCATTATCATATTTTCCTGAAGACGGCGCGAAACGTTGATATTTTTATTTTATTTTAGTTGTACAAGTTCATATTAAAGTTCTTGTTTTGTGCACCATTGAGCAATGTGTTGTATTCATAGTGTTGTACATTCTTAGTAACTACTGAAATTGTTACAGTTAAAATCTCAATATCTAAGGACAGTGAAATAATTAACTTACCCAAATTTTGGTTTCAGTTACTCCATGGTAACAGGCCCAAATATATACACTATATTGCCATTGATTATGGGACACTTGCGATTTTAGACATTTTACTAAATATCTAGAAAAATACATGAGGAATCATCTCGAAACACTTAGTGTATAAATAGAATAGTATACGTCATACATCTCCGTGAAGATTTTTTACCGAAACGCCATAGGGGACCGTCAACAAATTAAAAAAGAATGAATATCTTTTGAATAACCCTGTCAAAACTAATGTAGCAAAAGCGCTCAAACTCTAGATTATGATTGAATGCGTTATTGTAATAGACTGTGTTCATTTTTATGCAAATAGCATGCACACTCGCAGAGTAATGAAGGTTTTTATAAAAATGGTCCCAAATTTTTCCAAGTTTTTCCATTATAATTTTCAGAGTTCTTAATATAAAATAATATTTTTTTCAGAAAATATGACAAACAACATTGCACACAGTACCCTGTAATCAGAATTAAAAAATAACAAAAATTGTATGAAAAATGAGTAGATTTACTATATAATTTTTTACTGCGCATGCGTCAAAGATATCAAAATTTCATTTGCATATTATGTTAGCTAAATGTATAGAGCAACTTTTGTAAAAGTCTCAAAATCATAGCTTGAAAATTCTGAAAGTAATCGTCTATAGAAAAAGGACAAAATCCGTTGTTTCCAAAATTAAGCAAAAAAAATGAGGGATTTTATCCAAATGCAGTAGTACATCCCATATTGTGTATTCTATATTGACACTAATCAATGAATATATGGATACAACCCTTGTTTTTGCTTCATTTTGAGAATAACGGATTTTCGACTTATTCAATTGACGATTATTGTCAGAATTTTCAAGTTATGATTTTGTGACTGTCACAAAAGTTGCTCTATACATTTAGCTAACATAATATGCAAATGAAATTTTGATATCGTTGACGCATGCGCAGTAAAAAATTATTTTGTAAACCAACTCATTTTTTATACAATTTTCATTATTTTTTAATTCTGATTACAGGGTACTGTGAGCAATGTTGTTTGTCATATTTTCTGAAAAAAAATAATATTTTATATTAAGAACTCTGAAAATTATAAGGAAAAAACTTGGAAAAATTTGGGATCATTTTTATAAAAACCTTAATTACTCTGCGAGTATGCATGCTATTTGCATAAAAATGAACAAGGCTTCTTACAATAAGGCATTCTATTACAATCTAGAGTTTGAGCTCTTTTGCTACATTAGTTTTGACAGGGTTATTCAAAAGATATTCATTCTTTTTTAATTTGTTGACGGCCCCCTTTGGAGTTTCGGGAAAAAATCTTCACGGAGATGTATGACTTATACTATTATATTTATACACTAAGAGTTTCGAGATGATTCCTCGTGTATTTTTCTAGATATTTAGTAAAATGTCTAAAATCGCAAGTGTCCCATAATCAATGGCAATATAGCGTATATCAATTAAAAATATAATAAAATAACATGCGTAATCTAAAAGAGAATGTGAACAACGTGAATTTTAACATTTTAAATCATTGCATTGCAGATCATTCATTTGTAAAATACTTTTATTGTCTTGAAAGTCATATCGGCAAAATAGAAATATGTAAATAGTTTGATTATAAAATTTTTGACTTCTTTTATTTTACAATTTTATTTAACAAACTTTAGTAGGTAGTGAATTATATATTTAGTTGATTTTCGTTGATTCAAAAATTGTTAGAAAAATTCAATTGTTTTTGATTATTCTCAGTATTTGTTTTCTAATCTAACATTAAAAATTTTTTTTTTTAATTTCACGTTTAAAATTTTTAATTATTATTCAAAATGTTATGAAAATAAGACATAAATATATAAATAAGTAATTTTAGTTTTATCTATAATTTAAATATATAGTATAAAATTAACCGAAAAATTGCGATTTTCTTAAAACTATTTAAATTTAATATAATTAAATATAAATGAACATTATGAATTTCATAATAAAGGTAATGATGTTGTAGTTAATTAGACTATTTTTATGACAATACTCTGAATATTATAAAGTAAATATGCATTTAAAAAAGTTTAAAATTTCCTTAAGAAATTAATAATATAAATTCAAACTATGTAATTCATAAATATTTCAATGAATCAGCACAAGAATCTATATTAAAAAAGCTTTAAGAAAATTTGCGGTAATGGAACCATTATTTATCAAATTCTGACAATTTCTCCAACACAATTTTATAAGAAGAAATCGTTTTTGAGAAAAATGAAAAAATAATTATTAAGTTATTTTTTACTTTCTTTTATCTTTACAAGAAGCAAGACTAGATTCGCAATTTTTTTAAAATCCGGTTTTCAACGGATTTGCACGCTTAAGTGGTCAGAGAACCTCAAAAACATGTTTTAACAAAATGTCTATCTATGAGTCTATCTGTCACTTTAATTGCGACAAAAATTTTGTGGGCACTACTTCTCAAAAACTAATACTCGGAAATTTACAAAACTTTATATTGAGTTAGACCTTGATAGAAACTGACGATGATTAGTTTTTTTGTGTATATCGCTTAACAGGTGGCGCTGATATACCACATTATTCACAATGGCTACAATAGCTATTTCTCAAGAGCTAATGCATGGATTTTTATAAAACTTAAAATTCAGTATGTACTTCATATAATTAAGAATGTTTCAAGACAAATAGTTTAACAGGTAGCGCTGCTATGCTGTTCTTTTCACGATTTCCATCTCAAGAATGAATAAACGAAATTCCTATAAAACTTGAAATTCTGTTAATATTTGCTATAATATGGTGCTGATTATTTTTTGGTGCAAATTGCTAAACATTTTTCGTTGCTATGCTGCATTATTTCAATATCTCTAACCCAGGAACTAATGAATAAATTTTCATCAACTGCAGATTCAGTTCGTCTCTTATATAAATAAGTATTCTTTAGTTTTTGTTGTAAATTGCTCAGCAGGCGGTGTTTCTATCCACAACTTCTTTATGATTATTGCAATGATTTTATCTCAAAAACTAACAAGTGGATATTTATCAAACTTCGGATTCAGTTAAAACTTGACATAAGTTGTTGGTGATTAGATTTTGGAGTAAAACATTTAACCGGTGACGCTACTATGCGTCATCTTTCTGGAAGTATTAACGTATGAGATAGAACAAAGTTTTGGAATCGCCCCATCCGACTAGTTTCAAAATAGTAAGAAATATAAATATGAAAAAGCTTCAGCATCACAAAGTTCAGTTTCTTTTATTTTCTAAAACAGTAAGTTTTTGAATTGAAATTTTAATCGAAATTGAAAGGCATATAGATATTTGAAAAATGATTCTTCATATTTCCTCAGACCGATATTTGACAATTTTGTTGTAATTGTTTTCGAGCACTTGTCTACAGTTGTATGACCTCTTGTAATATGGTCTGATTTCACTTTGATGTGTTGTGTACCACAATACTGCTGCTACAATCTTTATATGAACAGATATATAGAATAATAGGAAAAACAAAACACAAGCACAACTTGGATAATATAAAAATTCACCATAAGGAAGTATACGACAAACATGCTCAATTAAAGGCACCAGGGATGATGACCAAATTCGAAAAACACCCCACATTAATACAATTGTAAACATAGCTAAGCAGAAGCTGGATAACCACCAATTTAAACTATTTTTCGTTCGCAAACTGTTCCAATTTTTAATGCACCTCTCAAAATTCACTTTGCTTTCATACGTTTCGTCAGAAGTCGTGTATGTTGTTATTTCACATTTTACAGACAGTGTATCGTTCGGTATAAAACGCAGTGTGTTAAGCAGACAATAGCCGAAAAATAAATCATTTTGCTTCACTCGTAATACCACGTCTTCATCAAGATCAGGCGTGAAGTATATTCCTTTAGAAACTTTGATCAAACCCAGTTCAAAAGAATCCTCTATGCTGAAAGTAACATCAACATATTGGCAGATTACTGTGTAATTTATCCGACGAAGATCAAATGTAATTTCATCATCGCCAAAAACTTTCATGACCAAAATCCATCCACATTCACAACTGGGACTGTAGTAAGTCGGGCTGACGTATACACCCTGACGTAGATAGGTGAAAAAGTTTTCGATATGCTGGATAAAAGAAAATTTTTCACTTTTTATAAAACTTCGTCCATATAGATCCATTCTTTTATAGTTTTAATCTGTAGGAAAAATTACTACCCTTTCAACTTCAATTGTGTATATCGTTCTGATATACGATATCAAGAGTAAAGTTTACAGCTGCATGCCAAGATAAAAGCCGGAGTTTAATCAGAAACGATAAAATCTTTTGTTACAGGTCTTGATTTTTGAAAGGATTGAGTCTTTTATACTATATTTATTCAATTTTTGAAGCTTTTTGTAAAGTGAAAAAAATCATGTATTTAATAACACACGAATACCCAATTTCGTATGTAGAATTGCGCCAAAATTTCTTTTTTTTTTCTAATTAAGCAATGATCTTTCATCTGTTAATAGAAAATTGTTTAAACTAATTATTTATTAAAACCAAATGTAGGAAATTTACAATTTAAGCTTTTTATAGTATGAATTGCAAAACAAATCCTATAAGATTAGTCACCCATACATTTTTAATACTTTCTAACATAACTAAAAAGTGTTCAAGAATTCAACTTGTTTGTTTACTGCCTGTCTGTACGTTCTTTAACTCTCGTAAATAAACTCAGACTACCGTGTAGTTCTTGTATGTCATTGAGATTTATTATAAAATATTTAATATTGAAGATGGAGTGCATAACATTTGCAGTTCTATTAAAAGGACATGTAAAAGTGAGAAAAATATTTAAATTTCATTGGCGTTACTTAATTTCAAACATAATATTGACATAAATTATTTATACGGACAAAAAGAAGCTTTTTCAGGAGAATAAATAGAGTTCATAGTTCGTTTACGGAGGTGCACAAAAGGTTTGCATTACAATTTGATTTATGGGGAAATATTGTTTGCGTTTCATATTAATTTTTTTATGGTGATTCAAACGTAATGAAATCACCGACGTGCATTGTATGTTTTCTCTAGATTATAAAGTGTATTAGTACTTATCGTTCATTCACAGGGACATGAAAAGAATTTAGTAAAAGTACTGATGACAATAATTTCTGTCGGTGCGTTTTTATCTGCAGTCTGAACTTTAAAACTGATATAATTATGAATGTATTCAATTGTGCGTATAAAATTTTATGTATCGCAATCAGAGCTACACGAAAAAGGCATACAGAACACACATTACTAGATATGGATAGCAATTATTGAAAATGGAATTGTTATTTAGGATTCTTATTTAGATATATCATGTCAACATAGATAAGTATGAAATTTCTCAAAAAATATCCTTTTAATGTTGGAAAATGTTTTATAACCTATGCCTGATGTATGATGTTTAGTTTCTGTTTTTCCTTTTGTTTAGTACAGCATGAAAATACTTAGAAAGTGAAATTATTCTTTTCATCGTGATTTTCTTAATAATACCGTATTAATATTGGTAAGCGTTTTATAACTTTAAATACTGATAATCTCTATTGCATTTTTCTCAAAATTAAAGTATAATGAAAATATATTTTTATACTGTCGTATAGAAGAAATAAAACTTTTAAATGCAATTAGTTTGAAAATTGCATCTCAATTTATTTTTGAGACACTAATTTTTTTGTAGTTTTGAATACCATTTTTCTAATTTTGGCAACCGAAATACACTATGTCTGTAGAAAGTAAAGGAAAAATATTTGGAAAATAGTAGATTACTATAGATTTCGGTTTCCATTTTCTCAAAAGCGGAACGTGATACACACGTATCGTTTGCAGTCTTATGTTTTGGAAACCACAAGGAAATTTTATCTCACCCATTTGCAAATTTGTTCAAATGTTCTCCGAAAAATGGCGCTGAAAAATAGGGAAAAGAAGAAATATCCACTGTACCATCGTATAAACCTTTTTCAATATATTGTAAAGCATGTAAAAAAAAAGTACCCCTAGTAATCAAAATTTACCATTATCTGTTATGCTTACTAAAATTGCATCTGTACATTGTACAATAGTAATCTATACTAATAAAACAACAAAACGCTCTGTCTGTGTGTGTGTCTGTGTGTGTGTCTGCGATGGCTTGCAAAATCTACAGCACGTACAAAGCTCAAAATTTTTTTGAGAGTAGCCCAATATCTCTCCTGATGCACCTGAGCTTCAGAATTTCAAAATTCCAATTATCAACTGAGTAATTAATTAAAATCAAGAGGTCACTCTCATAAAAAATCATCTTTTCCCAATTTTTTTCTCTTTCATTTGTTTACGGTTGGTTGGTTGTGTAAAAATTTTCGCAGAAGTAATAAGAAAGCTGAGACAGAATTAAAGAAACCCATGGAGGAATAAGATAAGTGGAGGTGAAGTAAGCTCAAAAAAGGTTTGCGATATGAAACCATTTATCGCTCAAATTTAATGTGGCAAACAAAAGGACGTGGAAGAGATTTTGTATTATAAGACGAATTGAAAGAACTGAATTACAGTTGAAGCATATTTCAAGAGGAAATAGCAAATTTTTAAAATGGTCTTCGTTCTATTATTATTTATTAGAATAAATATTCGCTTTTAAAATGAAGGAAATTGGAAAATTAGCAATAATTAAATATCAAATTAAAATTAAATAAGATATTGAAAACATTTAATACGAATTAAAAATTGTATAACTAAAAGTTTCCTTCATTAATGTAATTTTCAATACTTTATAACGTAGATGAAAAATGTTTATGACTTAATAATTGCATGTAAATAAATATTTAAAATATAATGATGAAAACATTCTTTTAAAATCATGTATGAAAACTTAAGTAATAAATATTAATCTAAAATATAAATTTCTGACTGCAGACGATTTTAATGTACTAACAAAATAATGTTATATTTTCAAGCAAAACGTTAAAATAATTTTCTATATTGATATTTAAAACACATATGATAAAATAATTAATAAATTTTTACCGGTGAAGCGATAAATTAGTTCTTTTTTTAAAAACGAGAGAAAAAAAAATACAGGTTTAAACCTGTTTCAATTGATAGCGAAATTTTAAAATGGAGGGCCAAAATCACAGTCCGGTGAAATACAAACACCTCATTGGTCATTGAGCCGCGTCCTTTTCAGGGAACAATCTCTTAGCAGTTGGGTAAATGTTGTCATACTCCTTTTTCCGAGAAAATATCGTAGCGGCAGTTTTGAAGTAAATCTTATCTCTTTTCATTTATAATCTAAATTTTTCACTCTCATTTTATAAAATGGCATCAAAATATCTTAATTGAGTTAATTTCGATGGTTTATCTTAAATAAGAACAGACGGTAACAATCACTTAAAAAATACTTTTCCCCTCACCTTTTTCAAATGGAGAAACAAGTTCGTAATTTTCACCCTTACCACTCGACCAATGGGGTGGCTGGATTTCACTTGACTGTGATTTTGGCCCTTCATTTTAAAATTTCGTCAATTGATAGGCGTGTCAAAGCACGTGCTTTTGTTGGTACTTAATTGGACTTAATGTAGGGTTACATCTTAAGCATCATCTCCAGAGATAATACCTCCACTCTATTAATTTCTTTTTACTCTATGAAAGAAACCAATTTGAGATTTTGACATTTCAAAAGTGACTGTTTTTTTCCCAAAGACCTTTAAAATTCATAGACTGGCAAAATGTCAGTTTAACTTAGGATTTTTGAACATAGCTATTACGTCAGATCGTTGGTACTTCGTACATTAGAATGTATTTGTGGTTGGCTATGTTGCAGTTAATATATGTATATGTATATATGAGGCTTTTTTAACAGTTTTTTTAAATCATTGATTAAATTTGAATGCATTTATTTAAGTTAAAATTTTATTAAGACTTTAATTTGTTTTTAAAACAAAAATGAAATGGCTCTTTGACGTACAATTTTTCGAATAGGCAGACGATTCATACACAGTAATAAATTATCAAATAGCAAAATAAATTATATATAAAAAATAGTCACTAAAAGAATAGTAGCAAAACATAATGTTTAGGCGTATTAACACATAACCCGATCCCAACCAGAAAAAAACAGACTATACTCCGATCCAAGCAAGACAAAAATTTCATGAGCATAAACGCGACCCGAACCTAAAAATTCCATTTGAAAAAAAACTATGGATTCGATATTTGACCCGAATCAAATCTGAATCCCACAAAAATATTCAAATGAAGCATACCCCAATTCGATCAAAGAAAAATAATGTTCGTGTATATGCAACCCGACCCGAACCTAAAATTTTTCTCTGAAAAAACCCAAAAAATGACCAGAACGAAACCTGAAATCGATAAAAATATTCCAAAGAACTATAACCTGATAAGAGCAAGACAAAAAAACTTCCATGAATATAAACCTGACTCGAACCTAAAAAATTCCATTTGAAAAAAAAGCCTGAAGTTTTATGCAAACTACATCTGAATCCGATCAAAATATTCGAAAGAACCATAACCGGATTCGAATAAGAGAAAATAATTTTCGTGGACATGAAACCGATCGGAACCTAAAATTCCATTTGAAAAAAATACCTGAAATTTGAATCGACAAAAATATTCCACAGAACCATACCCGGACCTGAACAAGACAAAAAAATTTCCATGAACATGAACCCAATCCGAACCTAAAAAATGAACTAAATCTGAATCTGACAAAAATATTCCAGAGAAGCATATCCTTATTCGAACAATGCAGAATAATTTCCGTTGATGCGCAACCCAACCTGAACCTAAAAATTCCATTAAAAAGCCGAAATCTGAATTGAACGACATCTGAACCCGAAAAAAATATTCCAAAGAACCAAAACCCGATCCGAGCAAGACAAAATAATTTCCCTGGACATGAATCCAACCAGAACCTTAAAAATCAATTTAAAAAAAAATACCTGAAATCTGAATCGAACCAAATCTGAATCCGACGAAAATAGTCCAAATAACTATAACCAGATACGAACAAGACAATATAATTTCCATGGACATAATCCCCATTCCAAACCAAAAAATTTGTAAAAAAAAGAAAAAAAAATCCCGAAATTTGAACCAAACTTAATCTGAACCTCACAAAAATATTTCAGTGAAGTATAACCTCATTGGAACTAGGTAAAATAATTTCCATATAAGTACAACCCGACCCGAACTTAAAAATCCCATTTGAAGGGAAAAAAAAACCCCACGAAATCTGAATTGAAACGAATCTAAACTGAACACAAATATTCCACACAATCATAACCGTATCCGAAGAAGACAAAATAATTTCCATGAACATGAATCCAATCCGAACCTAAAATTCGGATGTTCTACAAAACATAATGCGCTCCGTAGCGGTGGAAAGTGAAACTAAGTACTTAGCGCGAGATGGTTAAAATATTTTGTTTATAGTTAATGTTAAATTAGAACTAGGTTACGGTTAGATAACAGTTAGGTTGCAATTACGTTCCGGTGACCCTTTTGTTATTTTATTTTCCGGTTAGGTTACAGTTAGGTCATGGTTAAGTTACAGTTAGGTTAAGGTTAATTTGCGGTTAGGTTGTGGTTAGATTATGGGTAGGTTATGATTAGGTGACGGCCAAGTTACATTTATGGTATATTTAACTTGCAGTTAGGTTACTGTTAAGATACAGCTAAGTTACAGACAAGTTATGATTCCGATACAATTAGGTTACGGTTAGGATTTTGTTCATAGAATGAACATTACGCATGTTTGATAAAAAATATACACCTATTTTTGTAAAATGGCTCTGAATTTATAATATTATATACTAACCTTTTAGCGAATCATCGATAATCGATTTCATTCACGGTATAGTCAGATTTAAGAGTGATATATAATTAGTTTGAAATTCAAAATATTTCACTTGGGATATCTATGTGAAAAAAGTATTTAGTTAAGTCACTTAACAGTAATTTTAAGGATAAATATCAACACGAAATCGTTGGACACATATTCCCTCCTGCGTTTCCCATTGCAGTCATTTTAGGTATTTTTGCAGCTAAATATTAGTTTTTTAAAAAACCAATTTTTGACACAGTCAGGGGGCACGTATTTAATATAATGTACACTGTAAAAAATTTGACCCTTTTGCTGTATCATCACTCCCCCGCTTTTATAGAATATATCTCTTTTGACCTATGACAATGCTCCAAAATAGGCTGAAGTAATCATTTTCTATAAAAGCGGTGGAGTGACGATGCAGCAAAAGGGTCAAATTCTTAACAGTGTATTAACACATATTTTGAGTTGAAGATAAAATCATAAAAATTTCAAGTTCGTTTAACATTATTATAACGGACCCGGGCAACGCCGGGCGGGTCAGCTAGTAATAATATAAATTTAAATATCATTCTATAAAACTTGTGAGCAAATGTATCGAAATCTGTAACTTTACAAAATAATCCACTAAAATTTTGGTAATTCTACTAAAAATTTATCTATACCCTAGTTACTGTTACTGAAAAAAGTTCTAGAAATCCGATTTTCCAAAAAAAAAAAATTTGTGACTTAATTTTTTGGGTATACAACTAGGTTATACCGTCGACCAAAAAATTATCGCCAAACTATAAGATTAAATGCCAATAATGGATGATCGTGAATGTCACATTCAATGACATTAAATACGATTCATGTGTTTAAAATGCAATTAAGTGATTTTTATTTCGATTTTTAATTTGTATTTTTATTAATATTCTACTAATTGTTTATTTTTTCGTTATTTAAAATAAAAATTATGTCAACATATATAATTTGGCTATTAGTTTGGCGATTTCTATAATTTGGCGAAATTGGTCGACGGGATAACAGAGTAAATATACAGAGTAACAGAGTAACAATACTTCATTTTTTGATCCACAGTGCAAAATTTGTATCTGTTACACGAATTTTTGTTGTTGGCATTACATAAAAAGTTCTTGAAGTACAACACTTTGGTTCAATTCTATACACAATTTCATACACTTTTCGGTGGTACAAAATTGGAAATGGTACAAAAATCTCTATTGAAGCACCCTTTTCGTCGGATTTTTTTTTAATTAAGGGAGGATCTATTAGCCATAGCCAAACACTTATAAAAAATTTGGTTCAATTCTATGCATAACTTCATACACTTTTCGGTGATACAATATTAAAAAAGGCACAAAAGTAATCGCTATTGCAACTCTCCCTTTCGGCGGATATTTTTCAAATTCAAGGAAGATCATCAATTCAAGGTACCAGGATATTGTACCATCAATCCATGGAGTGCGAATATAGCGAAACACTAACACAAAAATTTTGGCTTAATTCTATGTATATCTTTATAAAATTTTTGTGGGTACAATATTAAAAATGACACAAAAATTGCTATTACAAAGCCCCCCTTTTGGTGGAATATTTCAAAATTGAAGAGAACCTGCTTGCTACAGTAAAAAACGCACAAAAAATTTGGTTCAATTCTATGCATCTCTTCATCCACTTTTCGATGTTATTATGGCGATATACAGACAGGCGGGCATTTTAAAAACATGTTTTTTGGAATCTCTGACCCCTAAAACGTGTAATTCCATCGGAAACCGTAAGTCGAAAAAAAAATTAATTACATTACTTTCTTCTATTGAAGATTAGATGTAAAAGTAGACATGAAAGAGAAAAGAAGATAGGGAGTAAAAAGAAAAGCGTTATTTGCTATCATAGGAGATTCAGTTATTACTTACCCATTATACGTAGTATAGGGTAAGTCTTGTAATCGTTTTGAAAATCGAAAAAAAAATTTTTTACGGATTTACACGTTTTAGATAATAAAGATTCCGAAAAACATATTTTTAGAAAAAAAAATTGCCGTCCGTCTGTCTGTCTATAAACGCTCTATCTCCCGAACAAATTGAGATAAAGACTTGAAATTTTGTATGTAGTTAGTATGTAAGAATGGAATGAAGTCTATTTAATATCAGCAACCTCGATTATCCGGAACTATTTTTTTCGGACTCTCGAAAAATTCGTTCTGATGAAAGGTATATAAAAATTTTCAATTTTTTTTGTTCTAAGGAATGAACGTAAAAGGCAATAAAATAACACACATTTTGCATATAGAACGATGTCGATCGGATTGTTAGTTGCCGAGATATTTGTAATCCTGTTTTCCACATTCTTCGATTTTTCATGATCCTGTATTTGATTCAAATTTCAATTCAGAGGTATATTTTAATTGGAAATGAGACGCTTAATCCGACGCAGTTAATTGTTAATCAATAGAATTATTATTTTTGGAGTTATAAGGATGTTTCTTTTACGGAGTTCGGTACTACTTGAGTAGTTTGGCGTTTTATATAATTTGTCGAAATTGGTACATCAGCAGTTCTTTAATATAGCATTACTATGTATATTAACAACATTTAAATTTTGTTTATGAATTGCAATGCATTGTATAAATAGTTTTCACATGTTTTATTTTCATATACATATCCATGATGGGTATGCATTACGGTGGCCCCAACGACTAGTTTTTATACTTATTTTTACGAAACTTGATATTACAGGACATGTTTTATTTAATCTGCTTTTGTTTTATTTTTTACAGACATTATCATATTTGACAACTCCTACAGTATATGGACTTCGAAAGAAGTTTACTTCAAAATATTTGTAAATTGTAAAAAGTAAAAGACAATTGCAATTGTACACTTGTATATATATATATATATGTGGATCGTAACTTGTGTTAATTATGAATGCAGAATAAAATGTTATTTAACTCAGTTATTTTATTTGCATCAAAAGTCACTGGAAATAAATGTCGTATGGAAAAGTTTTAATAGAATGTCAGTGGACGTGGCATCCACTGACATTCATTTTATTCTAGTATATATCTTAAATATGTGCATGAATTTCCTTATTTATATTACTTACTTCTAAAACTTTTGCTTGTTTAACATAAAATGAATAATGCTTACTTAACAGGCGATTAAATAATCAATTATAGATATTAAAAGTTAATTTTATTTAAAAATCTTAGTACTTTCAAACTTTTTTTAATTTAAAAATCTTAGTACTTTCAAACTTTTTTTAATTTAAAAATCTTAGTACTTTCAAACTTTTTTTAATTTAAAAATCTTAGTACTTTCTTAGTTCTTAGTACTTAGTACTTAGTTCTTTTCTTACTACTTAGTACTTAAGAAAAAGTTTGAAAGTACTAAGATTTTTAAGAAAAAGTTTGAAAGTACTAAGATTTTTTTTAAAAAGTTTGAAAGTACTAAGATTAAAAAAAAAGTTTGAAAGTACTAAGCTTTAAAAAAAAGTTTGAAAGTACTAAGATTAAAAAATAAAAGTTTGAAAGTACTAAGATTTTTAAATAAAATTAACTTTTAACATCTATAATTGATTATTTAATCGCCTGTTAAGTACGCATTATTCGTTTTATGTTAAAAGCAAGGCGAAAATTTCATTCCTTCATATATTTTATATTTATTTAGTTTTGCTTGCCTTTGATTTACTGAATATAAGCTATGCTATAACTTACCATATGTTTGGAAAACAAGTGCTTTGTAATATCTAATTCTCAATTATTATATTTTAAACAAATAATCAATGCTTCGTATTTGTAATGCTTTTATGCTTTTTAAAAAAATTATTTCTTTTGGTATTTTTTTTGTTTTTGTTTTTTAGTAATGTTATCAAATACATTCTAAAAATAGATTTTTAGTTATTAGACACATAAATTTAATGGAGAATATATCTTTCTTTTAACAATCAAATTAAACTTTCTATTATAATAAAGTAGTTTAATTTTACTATTATAATTTCTTTATATTGCTATATTTTAAATTATGTAGTAAAAATGTAACAAAATTTAAAATTATAAATAATAATAATAATAATAAAATTTAAAACACACACACACACACAGACATGTATATATATACAGTTGAAAACTTAGTGTCATTGTGAAAGAATTTATTATGTTTTTAACAATGGCTTAGAAATTAAGTGAATAATATTTTATTTCGCATATTATTATTTTTTGAATAAGTTTTAGAATAAATATGCTAATAACAGTCAAATAAATAAATATAACCTTTTTTTTAATCAAATTAAACCACATTAAATAAGGTATTTTAGTATTGTAGTTTAATAATTTTATTACTTGATTTTTAAACGCTTTATTTTTTATTTATTGGTATTTTAATTTACAAATTTTAGGTCTGGACATATTTTAAAACTTACCGAATGTAAATAAAATTTATTAGTTTAGTATATATATTATATAACGCACGCTAAGTTTATCGTAAATTTACATGCTTTAATCAATATAGCTTTCATGTTTTTAAATTATACAATAAATACTGTTAATAGTTTTTTTAATCAGCTATGTCAATTTACGGCGCATTTTTTTAAAAAACGGCTTACATACTTCTAAAAAGAATAATATTATTAAATTTTTAACTATTTATTAGTACTTATTTATTAGTTTTTTATTTGAAGAAAGTAAAGTAAGTAGATTACACAAACAAGTTTTAAGAATTATCAAAATAAAAACACTTATATTAAAAATGAACAAAATAAATTATCACAAAATGAAATTTTCAATAATAGATTTAAATATTACTTTTCATAAATAACTGAAAATAATTTTGAAGCCGTAAAAGAGAAGAAAAAAGTGGAAAATACAAATTATTTTCATAAAAAGATTTTTGATAAAGTTTTTTTTTCTTTTGTGGGGAAGGGGGGAATGAGATACATTTTCTCTAGAATTTTTATAAATAAATTTACAAATTGGCCTTAAGTAATCTTTCAAATTCTTCTTTAATGTTCTTCTTAAACATTAATTAATTTGATTTAACTCCTGTGAATACATATCTATTGTATAATATTTACACTCTATTAACTAATATCTAGGTGTAATTAGAAAAAAATTGAATTTATCAGATTTCAAAAATAATGATAAAAGAATTTTATTTAAACATGAGGAAAAAAATCTTAGAAAATTAATAAATAAATTGTACTGTTTAATTACCTATCCTTTCCCCCTCCCCCGCAAAAAAACTGAAAATATATATTATCCTGACAAAAAGATTATTTCTGAAAGATATCTTTTATCAGATGTATCTAAGCTAGAATTGTTAATAATAAATTTACAAATTAGCTTAAGTACTCTTTCTAAAAAATCTTTATTTCATTAACGTTTTATTAATTTTGTCTTTAACAATTAAATCATGTGATTTACCTAGTGTAAATAAAAGATCTGCAATGGCTTAGTACCTGGAAATGTTTTAGAGAGAAAATTCACCTTGCAGACAATATTTGAAATAAAAACCAAATTTTAAATTTTTGATTGTGTATTTTCACTAGGTTGGCATTTGCGCCTCTTAAGCAATTGAAAATTTGAAATTTGGTTTCAATATGAAATATCTGTAATAGCTGCTAACAATTTTTTAGTGAAGATACCAGACAAATATCTGTTATAGCACTAACCATTTCTTAGTAAACATACTAAAAATTCATCTGTAACGGCTACTAACAATTTATTAGTAAAGACACAAGAGAATTATTTGTAAAACTACTAATTATTTATTTTTAAACTAATTATTTATTACTACTAATTATTTATTGTTAAAAAGGCACCAGTACGGGTTACTAACGATTTCTTGGTATCTTCATTAAAGAAGTCAATGTGTTTTTTACTAAGTTTAATGAATTAATGTTAATTAAGAAGAAACTGTATTGGTTGCTAGAAAAGTTTGTGGAATCACAGTTGCCCAGAGATATTCTAGTCATACAACACATTTTTTTTACACTAAACATGGAATCAACGAAAATTTTTATGTACCAGAAATTGCATTTAAAGATTTCATCTATATCTTTCAGAAACATACAAACTTAATTTTGAAGTACACTGTTAAAAATTTCGTGCTACTTTGAACCAAGATTTGGTGCTCACAGCTATTACCAGCTGCCACCATAGGATGGTTCAATCGAAGCTCCAAATCTTGGAACGAGTTTACACCATATTATTTGAAAAAATGGTACTAGGGTTCAACCGAAGTTACAAATCTTGGAACAAGATTTCACCATCTTATGGTGGCAGCTACTAAGCACCAAATTTCGGTTCAAAGTAGCACAAAATTTTTAACAGAGTATCAGTAAAAGTTATTAGTGTTTTAATGCAATTAACGTAAGAAAAGAATGCATAGAAACATAGTTTAAATTTCTTCTGGCATTCCTGTATTCATTTCTGATATTTGACTATGTTACTCTGATTGTTAACTGGGCCACAAATCATTTATTAAATAGTTATAAGTATAAAAAGTAAAACCGATATTGAATCGTAAGTGATTGTTCCTTCTATAAAATAGTAAAAAAAATCGAGTCATTTTCACGAAAACTATTTTTTAAATATAGGCAGATACCTTAATGAAAGACTATAGACACGAATTCACATCCTACGCACTCAATGTATAGTAGAAGGAAAGAGTTCTAAAATCTTATATATTATAAACTACCGAGTTGTAACATACCGACTAATATACTGTCGATCTGATTATGGATGTTTTTACACTGTGAGTGTGTCAATTTACGTACGAAAAAGATTTGGACTGTTTCAAATCAAAATAAATTTCCAAAGAGGATTACAGAAATAGAAAAATTATAAGGACAAGCAAAAAGTCGTCAAATATAGGAAAAGCTTAGTTAGAAAAATTATACAAATATTTGTAGCTTAAAAATGGAGTATTTTTAAACGAAATTTAAATTGAAAATTTTAAAAATCTTTAAAAAGCATTAATTTATAAATGTCTCAATAAGTTGCTACTTGGAAAAAAATATAAGGACATGCATTATTTTTAATTTCATTAAAATAAAATTTTGCTTATTTTCCAATATTATAGGATTGATTAAAGTGGTTTAAAGCTGTTGTGCAGTAAGATTATTCACTTTCTCTCCTTCTTCATTATGCCAACAGCACATAACAATCTCAATTTGAAAAAGGGGAAAGTTTTTGCATATGGAAAATGTGGAATGAGTGGACGCGAAATTGCCAGGAATATAAATAGATCTAAAAGAGTAGTTTACAATTTGTTGAATAATCTAAAAGATTTTTGCAAAAAGTAGGCCAGTATTCTCTGACTGTGAGCCAAAAACTTAAAATTACGTTGAAACTTCCTTTAGAAAAACGAGTTCTACTTAAATTAAGACAGAGTTGAATCGACCTTGCATTAGCCGAACAGTACGTAACGTTCTGCAAAAGAATGCCAATGTTGCATATGTTAAACTACGATAAATTCCACCACTGATAAAAATAGTTAAGATTAGAGTTTGCTTAGAAATACGTTTCTTTTGGATTTTGCTGGAAAGACGTAATATTTCCGAATGAAAAAAGATTATAAATATATACTGGACAATTTCACCATAAAATTTAATTACTAAGAATGTATTTATTAAAAATACAGCACATTGCTCAATGGTGCACAAAACAAGAATTGTAATATGAACTTGTACAATTAAAATAAAATAAAATATCAACGTTTCGCGCCGTCTTCAGGAAAATATGATAATGAAAGGACTAAGTTTGCTTCCTGATCGAGTCCTTTATTCATTTCGATTTTAATTTTTTAGAAATATTATCTCTCGATCAGGAAGCACACTTAGTCCTTTCATTATCATATTTTCCTGAAGACGGCCGCAGAAGACGGCGCGAAACGTTGATATTTTTATTTTATTTTAATTCTACAAGTTTCTATTAAAATTCTTGTTTTGTGCACCATTGAGCAATGTGTTGTATTTTTAATAAATACATTCTTAGTAGAAAAAAGATTAGTTTGGACGTGCCACAGCATATGTTGCATTATTCGTGGACTTGCAAAAAGATAAACCTGTTTTTTCGAAATGCCAATTTGGATGAGTTTCTGTGATTGCGTTGGCAAATTTTGAGGCCAGTGCAACAACACCGATTTTGTCCATTCGAGGTTGCATGAATTTAAAATCATATGTGGCTATGTTAGCTAACTAATTATGGTTCCTTGTCAGAGGTGGTGATTAGCTGTTTTGAAAAGACAATGAAATTTTAAATATGTTTGGGGCACTATGTCCATGTTCGCAGCCAATTCTGTTTAACTTTTGAAATGTCCACCAAAAAGTCCTGATTCAAACTCCATAAAGAATATATGGGGCGTTTTAGCTAGAGAAGTATGTAAGTATAACACACAATAGGCGAATGTAGACAATTTGATATCATTTGTCTAATTAGCGTAGAAAAACATTTCCAAGCAAATTTTACTAATCTTTCTGAGTCAATGATTGCACAATTAATAGGTGACATTGAAAAAAAAAGGTGATTTTGTAGAATATTAATTTATTTTCAGAAATATTTCATTATGTCCTTATAATTTTTCCTATTTTCATGTCATATATTTCTACTCATCTGTGATTTATGAACGTTGCTAATTACGTTATTATTGTTTGCTAATTACGCGAAGTAAATAATATTTAATTGTGTTTGGTTTAATTGTGTTTGTGATTATTCGAACATATATTACTCATTTTTTAACACATCCTTGTAATTATTTTCCATGCTGAACATGACTGTAAAAATGTGAATAAATAAGTGAGTTTTTGTTGCAGGTATTGAGGCAACAAAACAATTGAGTCATTTCTTAAAGGCAGGTGATTGAAATCTCTAATTTTATTTCAATCCTTTCAAGGGCGCTGATCACACGGAAAAGTGGAAAAATGTACACTGAATAGATAAAATGGAGTTTTTCCTCAAGCTAGAATTTTCAGAAACGCAAATCTAATTACAAATAGTATTTATTTATTTATTTATTCAATGATCTACGAATCAAATTCGCTATCATTTCCTCTTAGATGGAGGTGGTCGTAACATTAGTCGATATAATCGACATAATTTGAGTATAATTCTACAGTGTACCTTTCGAAACAGATTAGAATAAATTAAATGAATAGATAGATTTTTTTTATGTTTAGTAGGATTTGTCAGCCAAAAGGAAAAACGATCATGCTTGATAGACGCAATTCGCATAAGAATGCCATAAGATAAATATATACTCCGCTCTTTTTCCTTGTAAAAGTTTGCTGCATTAAATGTTTGATCAACATACATTGTTTTGGCTAAGGATACATAAGATTCAGAATAAAGAATGCTAGAATAGCTGGCCTGGATATTTCAATATTATGTAAGTCTGATTCATTTTCATCATAAGATAAATAGTTTAGCTATTTAGCGATACGGTAGCTGTTATTTTCCTTTTCGCGTGTTGAAAAAACATTTTTATGAAAAATTATACAGTTAACTATGGAAATTTACTGTATTTAAATGTATATATGGTAAATATTAGTTAAATAGGCATTATTATTATTTATTTATTTTTACTGCAATAGATCAGTCAGAAATATTTTTCTTTGTTTAGCTCTTTTGTTACTGTCTTCCTTGATCAAATAGAGATTTTTACATAGCGTTTTACGACGTTTAATTTAATTTAAAAAAATACCATTTTGTCTACATTTTTAAACATTTCCCTATCAAAAGCATAAACATTTACAAATCAAACCCATTATGCTAGATAATATTTTTGAAGAAAATTGTTACCGAGAAATTTTTCAATCAAAATGAATGATCTCTCAGGTAAGAGTTATTATAATAAAATATGCTTTTTTTAAAAAAATACTAACCGACTTCAAAAAAAAAAAAGCTTGGCGACAACTTGGCACTAACGCATTTGAATGCATAGTTTTAATACGGTTATGACTTGAAAACGTTGCAACAATGAAAGATGATTTGCGACAAATCATTATTTTTTTTTTATCAAATCCACCTTTTGTTATTTTAAAAACTTTCTAGACACCAGAATTTAATGAAATTAAAAGATCTAGTATCGGTGTAAGAGTTATAGCCTGAAATTTTATTTGTTTAATGTACACACACATCTGACTTGTGTTCTCGACATGAAAGCCTGCGATTACCTGAAAAATGAACGCTTCTAATTGGATGACTGCTTCAAAAAGAGTTGGAATTTTCATGTTTTTATTTTTAAAAAGTTCTAATCTCAAGTATTTGATAAAATTGAAATGGGACCATGTGGGCATCTTACACTTTCAAACAAAAAAAGAATTATTAAAATCGGTTCATATTTACAGAAGTTATGAGTGAACAACAAATACATACGGGTCGAAATCATAACCTCCTCATTGAAGTCGGTTAAGAATTGCATAATTCTGATGAGATTTAATATTACACAGTAAAACATTTGTGGAACGTAACTCCATAAAATTGGTGGCAACTTTGCTGCTTCCAATTTTATGGAGGGATATTTTTTTCACTTATATAATGGTGTAATTTAAACATACGTTACACCGGTTATATCGGTTAAACCGGCTACGTCGGTTATGCCACAATAAAATTGGTGGAAATTTTGCTGCCACCAGTTTTATGCAATTTTATTTTACTCAAATGTTTTACAATGTAGAAGTACTTAAATATATTAGATGTTTTGTTTAAAAAACCATCATTGTTTTACATATAATGACAGAGCCCGATCAAGCTGAAGTTGGGCCCAGGGCCTGTTAAAAAATTGGGCCCCCCTACCTATTCATTTTCACAAAAAAAAGAAGGTTTATTTGGCGAGTTGACCAAGGACCAAGGTGTTTGGGTGAAAAGTGCATCAGTTAAAAGTTTCTAAAAATTTTACTGAGTAACTTAGAATATTTAAATTTTACATTTAATATTTTCTAAAACAATATTATTTGAAAAGTATTTGATTAATGGGAAAAAAACAGCCATATAATTTGTGGGCCCCTGAAATTGGTGGGCCCAGGGCCAAGGCCCCGGAGGCCCGTGCATTAATCAGGCCCTGTATAATGATAGTTATAAATAACTATAATTTTATTATAAAATTATTTTAAAACTTGTGTCCATAACGTTTATCCGTTCTCTAACAAAAAAAAAATTTCATCAATAATTTTTTGTTAGATGATTTTTAGCTTTTTGCGAGCATTATTAACAATTTCAATGAAAATTTCATAAGTTCTATTTCAATTTTTTAAATGTTAGTACTGAAAAGATTCAATAGCTTTTATTACTGTAGCCTAAAAATTAGCCTTGTATTATAAGTTATCATATGTGCATATATGTATGCATATTGCATTTATTATAAAATTCATATATGTAATTATGTCAGTAAGAGAACGTATAGAAGTGTAGAAATATTACGCGAAGTATGGGATATATAGTCATAAAACGCATTAAAGGTTGATATATTAGAATAAACAGTACATTTTCACAAGTCCCATAGTGATACATCATTCACAGTTATCTGAGAACATCGTTTTCCTGCCATTTCAATCTATTCGCTTCTCATTTTTCACCAACAGTGTGATTCGTCGAACTGTGCAGCATCACTGGGTGCTGAAGTTATCGTTGAATCCTAGCCAGAGTTTTTTCTAAATTGGATTTCTTTCTCAATCGATCTTCATTTCTATGTCTTTTATAAACTATTACTTTTTTTCTAAACTGCTATTATATTTAATTTGTGTAAAAAAAAAAGAAAAAAATGTATGGCTCTGGAACATTTTCCCCCTTCCCTTACCCTCTGTTTGCTACGACATCAATGCTTTTCAATTTGCATGTAAATTGAATCTTTTCATCATC
The DNA here is from genome assembly GCA_964019185.1 of Maratus speculifer. NCBI lineage: Eukaryota > Metazoa > Arthropoda > Arachnida > Araneae > Salticidae > Maratus > Maratus speculifer. The sequence continues at coordinate 364,514,074 of OZ025291.1, forward strand.
TTCCGCGTATCAAGATCCACGGGACTGATCAGCTCAGATTGGAAGTAAACGAGAGCATTAGACCCTCTTAGGCATTACAGAGTTCCATGTGTTGTAACAGATGTAATTTTTCCGTTTTTTGAATTTTTGGGTGAAAAAAGTCCGGGCCAGGATTCGAACCAGGGATGTATTGGCTGAAGCCGCCAATGCTCTACCAACTGAGCTATCCCGGACACGAACACTGGACGACTATTTCACCCAATTAACCTCAACGATCACTTTTATCTGGTCTGATACTCTTGATCAGCTCAAAAGAATAAATCGAAGGTCAATATATGGAACTGCAGAAATATCGCTGCCTACGAAATTACAATAGATTAATTTTGAAACACGATTATTCAATCGGTAAATTAATTATAACAAATGCAATTTTTCCGTTTTTTGAATTTTTGGGTGAAAAAAGTCCGGGCCAGGATTCGAACCAGGGATGTATTGACTGAACCCGCCAATGCTCTACCAACTGAGCTATCCCGGGAGGACTGGGGGACTATTTCACCCAATTAACCTCAACGATCACTTTTATCTGGTCTGATACTCTTGATCAGCTCAAAAGAATAAATCGAAGGTCAATATATGGAACTGCAGAAATATCGCTGCCTACGAAATTACAATAGATTAATTTTGAAACACGATTATTCAATCGGTAAATTAATTATAACAAATGCAATTTTTCCGTTTTTTGAATTTTTGGGTGAAAAAAGTCCGGGCCAGGATTCGAACCAGGGATGTATTGACTGAACCCGCCAATGCTCTACCAACTGAGCTATCCCGGGAGGACTGGGGGACTATTTCACCCAAATAACCTCAACGATCACTTTTATCTGGTCTGATACTCTTGATCAGCTCAAAAGAATAAATCGAAGGTCAATATATGGAACTGTAGAAAATCGCTGCATACGAAATTACAATAGATTAATTTTGAAACACGATTATTCAATCGGTAAATTAGTTATAACAGATGCAATTTTTCCGTTTTTTGAATTTTTGGGTGAAAAAAGTCCGGGCCATGATTCGAACCAGGGATGTATTGACTGAACCCGCCAATGCTCTACCAACTGAGCTATCCCGGGAGGACTGGGGGACTATTTCACCCAAATAACCTCAACGATCACTTTTATCTGGTCTGATACTCTTGATCAGCTCAAAAGAATAAATCGAAGGTCAATATATGGAACTGTAGAAAATCGCTGCATACGAAATTACAATAGATTAATTTTGAAACACGATTATTCAATCGGTAAATTAGTTATAACAGATGCAATTTTTCCGTTTTTTGAATTTTTGGGTGAAAAAAGTCCGGGCCAGGATTCGAACCAGGGATGTATTGACTGAACCCGCCAATGCTCTACCAACTGAGCTATCCCGGGAGGACTGGGGGACTATTTCACCCAAATAACCTCAACGATCACTTTTATCTGGTCTGATACTCTTGATCAGCTCAAAAGAATAAATCGAAGGTCAATATATGGAACTGTAGAAAATCGCTGCATACGAAATTACAATAGATTAATTTTGAAACACGATTATTCAATCGGTAAATTAGTTATAACAGATGCAATTTTTCCGTTTTTTGAATTTTTGGGTGAAAAAAGTCCGGGCCAGGATTCGAACCAGGGATGTATTGGCTGAAGCCGCCAATGCTCTACCAGCTAAGTTATCCCAGAATTGATTTTGAATTTTTTTTAATTTTTTCACCCAAAAATTCGAAAACGGAAAAATTACATTTGTTATAATTAATTTACCGATTGAATAATCGTGTTCCAAAATTAATCTATTCCATGCGTTGGTTCATTTGGTGCAGTAATTTTTCATTATCCCGTCGATCCCTTTCAAATATCGAAAAAAAAAAAATACATTGTCGTCAAACTGTAACGCTCAACAAATAAAGATAAGAAGATTGCCACTGCAATCTAATGAATAAATAAAAGAAAAATAAAGAATACTGCCCAGCTAAACTGATGGCATTGAGCTCACAGGCTACAAATACTAATTGTACATTAAAGCCTTATATTTTCAAGGGTTAATTCCGTTCGAAAAAAAAATTAAGAAGGGGAAACAGCTCTCCCCTTTCCTCTTCTTTTATACTTAATCATTGAACCTCCTATACTATCAAAGACATGCTTTATCATATAAAAAATCTATATCCAAAATTCAGAGCAAGTTAGATAATTCTTAATAAAAACCCATTTAGCATTTATATAATTTAAAAGGAGTTATCCCCCTCTTTTATACTTAACCATTAAACTTCCAAAACTATTCAGAGATTTGAACGAAATCTGAAAATTCTGCTTGAAAAACCCATTTATATAAATTAAGGGGGGGGGGGCATTAGAACCCCTGTTCCCCCTATTTATACTTATTCAATGAACACCTAATAACAGTCACGGAATCGCCTCATCAGAATGATCCTAATCTAAATTTTGAACGAAAACATAATTCTGCATGAAAATCCCATTTATATCAACTAACGGGGGGGGGGGATTAGAACCCTTGTTTCCCCGATTTATACTTATTCAATGAACACCTAATAACAGTCACGGAATCGCCTCATCAGAATGATCCTAATCTAAATTTTGAACGAAAAATTAATTCTGCATGAAAATCCCATTTATATCAACTAACGGGGGAGGGGCATTAGAACCCCTGTTCCCCCTATTTATACTTATCCAATGAACACCTAATAACAGTCACGGAATCGCCTCATCAGAATGATCCTAATCTAAATTTTGAACGAAAACTTAATTCTGCATGAAAATCCCATTTATATCAACTAACGGGGGGAGGCATTAGAACCTCTGTTCCCCCTATTTATACTTATTCAATGAACACCTAATAACAGTCACGGAATCGCCTCATCAGAATGATCCTAATCTAAATTTTGAACGAAAACTTAATTCTGCATGAAAATCCCATTTATATCAGCTAACGGGGGGGGGGGGCATTAGAGCCCCTGTTCCCCCTATTTATACTTATTCAATGAACACCTAATAAGTCACGGAATTGCCTCATCAGAATGATCCTAATCTAAATTTTGAACAAAAACTTAATTCTGCATGAAAATCCCATTTATATCAACTAACGGGGGGCATGAGCCCCCCGTTCCCCCTCTTATACATATCGAATGAACTCCAAAAACTAATCAGGGAAGCGCCTTGTCAGGATATACCTATATACAAAATTTCAAGTGGATCGGATATTTTTATCATGAGTTATCGCGTTACGCACATACATACAGAACGGACGGGCACATAAGCTCTTAGGCTATGATAGCCTGTGAGCTAATAATAAAAACCAACAATTTCGAAAAACTTTATTCACTTTAGTGTCATTTATCAATGACTTTAAGTAATAAAATGTACAATACATTAAGGGTGTTCTCAACTGCTCTGCTCAACAAGCGCAAAACGTTTTGACACATTTACAAATTCATTTTTTAACGGAAAGATATAAAACTGGAATGCCTGACTATGGAAGCGATTTCGAATCGAACTGAATTTTCCATTTTATGGTAATTAAATTACCTATCCAGTTCTAAAATATTTCGACCACGTGATCACCCGTTTTTCTCCATCTTTTTGACCGGTTTTTCTACTTTCGTCGAGAAATGTGCTCAAAAACGTTAACTTTGAAGGCTTGTTGTGAAAGATCTATTGTGTTTTTAAAAAAACAAAAAAATGAGTGCAATTAGACAGTTTTTGAGACAACACTGGCTATTTTCATGCATTTCCGAACAAAAACAAGTTAAAGCATGTGTCACAAAGTTGCCCTTTTTGATTTAAGAAAACCCTTAAAAAAAGCATAAAAAGACCTTGGATATGCATTTATTTAGATTGTTTTATTTTATATATTTACTTTTGGATTACCCCTTTTATTAGATAAATAAACAAATATTTAAGATGTCAGCTGAAATTTAGCTAGAAATACTGATAAATGTTGAACTAAAAATTATTTGATGATGTAGTAAAAACATGTAATGTATCTAATGTCAAATGAATGAAAGTCAAGATCATGCATTTTTGAATAAATGCATTATTTACTCTCATTCACTCTTGCTCATAATGAAAATCTGACAAAGTACTGTGTCACAATTACAATTTTTTTCTATTAAAATTAAGTTACTATTACGATCTATGGTATTACGCACAATTTTACTAAAAATTTTTGAAGGTTTAACATATGGAGATGTCACTTTCAAAAATCGTCTTATCCAAAATGCATTCTGCGTCCCTGTAGATACTAGGCACTTCATATTATGCATGAAAAAACATATATTAAACCTCAGCTATGTATATCAATTTTATTATACCTGAAATAGTCTAATATAATTAAAATATGTCGTAAACAATTCCCCCTTTAACTATTATGAAATGATTTTTTTTTTTTTTGTGTGGCCCTGCAAATGAAGAATATTATTCTTTTCACCACATATTTTACATTACGCATATTTTAGTGCACTTCGTAAATGAAGGTAAATTTTAATATGTTTGACAATGTGTAGCATGTTTAAAATTAATTTGAAACGATTTTTTTTTCATACGCTATAATGTAACGGAAAATTGTTGACTGTCATTGCAAATAAACTAATCATGTTTCAAACGTCATTTGAAATAGAGTTTGCGCTATAGTAAACGTCAATAATATCCTAAGTTTTCAAAGCAATCCGAATACATTTAACTCAGTGAGAGCGCGAACGGGCGCCCAGACAAGGATGTCATGGGGCGGGGGGGGTAGAAAAGGATGTCGATTCCAGTTTCAAAACTCGTCTTATCCAAAATTTAAAAAAAATTCTCTAGCACCTATTCTATTGGTATGCCTGCACAGAAAAAAATCTGTACTATAATCTATAAAATAAATACTTTTATCCTTTATTTATAGTTTTTTAAAAACATTATGGTTTGGTCTTAAAACTCGACTTATACATTAGGAAGTTGAGAACAAAACTAGCTTTATCTACGTGCAAGCGTAGACCTAAGGACGACGAGTTACTATCAACTACCATCAAAGTAATTTTCCTTGACTTCTCTGTTATTTTTGTTTAAAGATTTCACTTGTTTTATTCATACAAATTAATTAAATAACTTTTACTGTCTTATATGAGGACCCCAGAAGCCAAGGGGTACAAGTGACAAAATTTCGATTTGGAGTAAATTGAGTTTAAAGATAATTGATGTTAAATTGGAACATCAATAACAATTGAGTGAATTGAAATAGGAATTTTCTGCTTGTTGCATTCTGGTCTTTGAACTTTTATTACAATAACTGTTAAAAAATAAAGTACAATTTTCTTTAAATGTATACTTAATCAATATTGTTTGTTTTTCGAAAAAAGTGGTTTGCCTCTATAACTCAGCAAATAATAAGAAAATCACTTATATTTCTATAACTGAAATGAAAAAAGCATATTTTTAGGTCGTCTGTGTATTTAGTTTATTTTTTTTCAATTTTGTCACTTATACCCCTTGGCTTCTGAGGTCCTCATATATAATAGACAGTGAATCAAATGTGTGAGGGAAAGAAACAAGAGAAAAAAACAAGCATGTACGCCAAAATAAATAAATAAATAAATAAATAGATGAAAGGTAATTTCAAAACGGAGTATCACTTTTTACATTTTTCTACAGGGTGTTTTCCTAGGGTGCACTTATATCAGAAAAAGACTTTGTGGGGGTACCGCTATTTTCCTGGCAAAACAGAAGTTATTTTATTTTATTTTTATATAAAAAAGATAAATCTAGTTCAAAGGCGTAAAATTTTGCGTTACTCAATCACAGATTTTCTGTAAGATAATATTGGTACAAAAATCACATACAGGAAAACATTACTTTCGACGCATTTCAAGCATGTTAAATTATTTTATGTATAATAATAAAATGCGACTGAAGAAAAGTGTAAGAATGATTCCGGGACGTACCATTCTGTTCTGGGAATCGACCGTAGCTAAACGTCATGTTAGGCTTAATTGAAACAGGTGCTAAAATCCTGCTTTTAAAATTTCTTCCACTTGAAATAATGTTTTTTCAGCATATTTTCATATAAAACATGTATACGAAATACCCAGTTATATAACCCAATTATAATACATAAAGATAACAGTGGAAGTGTAAACGGATAAGTTTTTTATCATCTAAGAGTAAGATTTTATTTTATCGTCTCAAGGCGCCATCTTACTCACATCTCACACTACTTTAGTGCTGCCATCTATGAACTATTTTAGAAGCATTTCTTCCAGAGGATATATCCTGTGAAACAAAGGACTCGCAAACCTGTTTTTAAACCATTGTGCTACTCAGCAGTTGATGATTTGAATTTAAATTTAGTTTTATTAATTTCTTTAAGATGCTAGCATTTATCCGCTTAATTTCTTAAATTTCGTTTTGTATTACAAATAAAATAAGCTTTTTCTCCTTGAAGTTGTATTGGATATAAAAGATATTGTCATGACTGCATTAGTATAACTGAAAATAATTTTTTCACATGCTCTTAAATCAAAATTTTATCTGCTTTGATGTAATTAATATATTTAGGGCATGATATTATACATTGCTAACATTTAAATGACATTTGATAAAAAATATAAATTTCGTATACATTGCAAGCAAATTTTGAATGGATATAATCTAAGCTTTTAAAAACTGGTACATTTAATTTAAAATTGTGCAAAAGAAATAATAACAATTTTTTTTCATAATTTACGGATTGAATTTTTTAAATTGCATAACTGAAGTTTTTAAGAATTGATTTTGATTTAAATCAATGCCTCGTGCTTCTGCTATTTTCTATAAGAAACTACGATTAAAAAAAAGTTGTTTTGTTTATATTAACTGCATATAGATAGCGCCAAATCCAAATTTAAAATAAAAACACAAAGCTTCGTAATCGAAGACTAAAAGCATCGAACTAAGAATTTATCATATACCCATGACTAAAACCGCTGCCTAATCATACTTTTAATAAAAATAATGTATTTTAAAATTTAAAAAACTTCAATATTTAATTTTAATGTTTTGTAAAATCTTCAGAAATTGAGTTTTATTTTACTAATCATTATTATTATTGTTATTGTAATAAATAATGGGTGCCAAATCCAAATTAAAAAACAAAACCCAAAGCTTCGTAATCGATGACTAAATGCATCGAACTAAGAATCTATCATATACCCATGACTAAAATCGCTGCCGAATCATACTTTTAATAAAAATAGTATATTTTAAAATTTAAAAAACTTCAGTATTTAATTTTAATGTTTTATGAAATCTTCAGAAATTGAGTTTTATTTTGCTAATTATTATTATTGTTATTATTGTAATAAATACTGCTCTTAGTTTTAAAATTAAAATTTGTTCAAAAACTAAATATCAAGTAAAAAAAATGATCATTTGTATTTGTAAAAATTTATTGCTATTTTTTAAATGTACTTTTCTACAATACAAACTCTTCAGTAATAAAATCTTCTTTCTGTTTGTTTGCATGAAGTATTATGAAAATAAAACGCAATTAAAAATGCAGTCATTTTTGACGGGGTTATATACTAGTATATAATAAAATTGATATACGTTTCTGAGATTTAGTACATTTCTGTATAAAAGAAATTGCTAACAGTATTTACAAAAACTTACAAAATATTTCGAATACTATACTGTACCAGAAAAACTGTATGTTACAGGTTTTTGTTGGAAGTGCATTTTTAGTTTTGATATGAGTTTTTAAGTTTAACTATATTTTTACATATTACGTTGTGTGTATAAATTCTGTAGATCATATACAGGGTAATACAACATAATCTGTTTTCGAATGAGTTAGTATTTTTACGATATCCCAAGATAAGTAATGATTCTATGTTTGCCATGTTCCTACGTCCTATGTAAGATGAAGTCCTATTGTTTTCGTATTACTGAATTTAAGATATAATATGATCATAAAATAAAATCGTATCAAATTTGTAGTTATGCATTTTTGCATAAGAGTTTAACAGCTAATGCATTCAGCTCTGAATAGTCATAAAATAAATTATAGTATGAACGCACTCATTTGCCACGTTTGACGAGAAATTTATAACTTCTTTTATACAGCTTTTTCGGAAATCATGAAAAAAGAAGAACACAACAATGACTGCATTAAGCAACATACAGCTAAACCTAATAAGAATATATTTATGTGAAGATTTATTCGAATTTAAAAATTGACGAAATACGGTCCATTAGTCCTTGAACTATAACTAGCACAGAAATCTTGAAAAAAAAGAGCATAACAGCACCATCTGTTGGCTCGTATTCATCAAAACCTATCCAGCATGAAATTATGTCAAGGTGTAACTGAATCTGAAATTTGATTAAATTTCATGTATAAGTTCTTTAGATAAGACTTTCACAAAATTTGCGCCACATACAGAGAGGAGTCAAACTGGAGGTCAAATAATTTCTTTTTGTTGTCAGAATAAAAAAACTGTACCTTGAAATAAGTTGTCAACAATGAAGAAAAAATATTCTTATAACATTTTAACTTGGATTTCAACAAAATTAGAAAGAATGCCTTTCATCAAGAAACAGCGATGAATTGCATAATAGGGTGGATCGAAAAATCGAAATTCGGATAATCGAATCGGCGCGGGGTGCAAAAGTTGCCTTTTATGCGTACTAATTCACATATGTTTTTTTATTGAAATCCATTCATATCTTCCAGTGCCCCAAACGCCTAAAAATAGTTAAAAATTGAAATTTTTATAAATTTTATAATTTTTTTTGCTTCTTAATATTTTTAAAATTATTTTTGGCGCGGGTAGCAAAAGTTGCCTTATATATATATTAGTTCAATTTTTTTTTAATCCATCCATATCTTCCGGTGCCCCCAAGCTCCCCCAAAATAGTAAAAAAATGAAATTTTTATAAAAATTTATAATTTTTGTTTTTTTTTTTAAATTTCTTTTAAATTATTTTATCTGCGGGATAAAAAAGATGCATTTTATAGTATATTAGCATGCATCCAAATAATTTTCGACTTTGCTAAATTTCTTCCAATGCCCCTAAACTTTTAATTATTTGCTGAAAATCGAGTTTCATGCAAATTTTAAGCTAAAAAATACAAGTAAAATTAACAGTTAAAGCAAAGTTGCATAAGTTAACAGCAAAGTTGTATAAGCCACATAGATGTGGAATATTATAAAGTTCAAACATCCCTTTTCAGACCTTCTTATATCGCACATCACAGGAATGTATTTGTCAATAAGTAGTGATTTTCTCATATATTTAAAATCTGGATGGTCTGGCAAAATAAGCATGCTGAACACTGAAAAACATTAGAAATGAGTTTTAGTAGTCGAGAATCACATATGTGTTAAATAATTTACCCCCTTACGCTTTAAAATCCGCATTCAAAGGGTTTAATATTCGCATGCCAAAAATAAATGCTTATATGATTACACTTAATTTTACTTTCAAAAAATCAATCAAGTGTAAATTTTACTCCTGCACAAAGGGCCTGGTACATCAAAAACCTTGTACAAAGTTTAAACTCGGCATTCTTCTAAGCGTGATTCGAGAATATGTCTCAAAATTGCAACACTATTTTGGTCCATGCCTCGCTGTTTTCTGGATAGATTTGCAATTAATATCTCGGCTAATTACTGATTTTTTTTTAAAATATTACTATCTATATTTGTATGATACCGCGCCTCTCTGGATATTTCATGAAAATATTTTAGAATGGCTATTAATGAATAATTAAATGGGTGTATGGTAATTATGGAAAGTTTGAACATTTCTCATTCGATAATTGTGGAGAAAAGTGGCAGTGGAAGACGGATAGACAGAAACATAAGTGATTTTATTGTACTTCAGTTTTTAGGTGCGTTCGCAATTATGTAAATACGTAGTACTTATACTCTTCGTTTAGTCCGTCTGTCTTCCCATACAACAAAGCATGTCTACGCATGTAACAGAACAAAAGCTATCCAACGGAATCATTTGAAATTTAAAATATGTAATCGTTGCATAATTTTGTCGAGTCATTTCATACTTTATGAAAATCAGATGTATAGTTCAATTGCAGGTACAACCAAAACTATTCTGCTACATTACGGCAAGTGAGGTAAATAGTTTCAAGTATATTTTAATGATGTTGCACTCTTTGGAACATAATAAAATTGATATGCATCTATGAAGTATATATTAAAATATACATTCTATACAATCTGCGGTGCAAAGAATATTTTTTATTCATTTACAGAGTCATACAAAATGATTCCATTATATAATGGTATAGGGCTTAATATTTTTTGTGGTATGATTTAATTATATTGAACTATTTCACGTTTTACGGAACTGATATACGTTACTGAGGTTTTCTACAAGTTGTTTCCTGTATAACTGAAAGCAGATAGTATTTACCGGAACATCAAAAAGATTTCGGCTACTATGCTGTATCCGAATACTGTATACTATTACACCAAGATTTGAATATTTTTAAAACTTCGTTATAGCACGGGTGCACTTCATTTGCTATGTTTGACGTGTGATTTCCGACTTGTTTAAACAAAAATGCCATCATGACTCAGTAAGCTTCATTATAGTATACGACGAACGCACCTCATTTGCTACGCTTGATGTGCAATTTTCGACTTGTTACTTTTTATGTATAAAGCCCTAAAATATAAAGAATCAACTTTTATAGCAAATGCTTTAAGATGACTAACAAGGATTGAAGATTCATTTTTCCCTTTCGTGTAATTTTGACAAAACTAATAGAAGGAACCGTTTCTTTTATGCAGATGGAATAGAAATTTTCTTTAAAACAAGAAAATGCTTTAAAGCCTTATATACTTTAAACTAGACATGCACTACCTGTGGCCCGCGATGGGTTAATGTGTGGCTCGCGAATTTCGTCAATTTACAATTGAAAAAAAAAAAAAAAAAAAAAAAAAAACTGCAATTTTTGTGCATTGTTCGCAGTAAAAAATCGTAAAATTCGTCACTTTACCGCGAAAAAAAAAATAAAATTTAGTCAGTCACTGAAGAATCACAAATTTTGTTGATCGAGCACGGAAAAATCCAGAATTTCACCGATCAAGTGCGGAAAGATAGCGAATTTTGTCGATGATTCTCGGAAAAATCGTAAATTTCGTTCATCAAAAACGGAAAAATCGCGAATTTTGTCTAAGAGACTCAGAAAAAAATAGCAAATTTCGTTGAGTGTTATTCGCGAGTGTTATTGATGAAGCACGGAAAAAAACGCGAATTTTGTTGGTCGCACGCAAGAAATCACACATTTCGTTGATCGGGCCAAAAAAATCGTCTTTTTATTGATGATGCACAAAAAAATTGCAAATTAAATTCTTCGACTGCAAAATAATCGCATGTTTTCTCAGTTTATGGCATGAAAAAAAATGAAATTTCGTTGATCGGGTACGGAAAAATCGTGAATTGTGTTGATCAGGAATAAAAAAGTCACAAATTTCGTTGATAAAATACTGAAAAATATTAATTTTGTCGATTAGGACGAAAAATCGCAAATTTCGTTTATACGGTACGGAAAAACGCGAGTTTTATTGATCGGATCCCGAGATATTGCAAAATTTCTTGATCACACCCGGAAAATTTCCAAATTTCCTCGATCATGCGCAAATTAAATCGCGAATATAGTCGATCAACTTTGTAAAAATCGTGAATTTTGTCGATCAGTTTTGTACAATTTACGAATTTTGTCAATCGGCTTCGTAAAAATTACGAAATTTCGTCGATCGGTTTCGTTAAAATCAAGAATTTTGTCCATCCGGTGTCGGAAAATTGAGAATTTCGTCGGTCAAGCGCCGAAAAATCGAGAAATTTTATGATCAGGGGTAGAAAAATTGCAAATTTTATCGATCATGTTAGGAAAAATTGTAAATTTCGTCGATCGGCTTTGTAAAAACCGTGAATTTTGTCGATCAGGCGCGGAAAGATCACGAATTTTCTCGATCAGCTTCGTAAAAATTGCAAATTTTGTTCATCAGTTTCATAAAATGCACAAATTTGGTGGATTAGGCGGGGAAATCTTGCAAATTTCGTAGATCGGGCGCAAAAAAATCGGGAATTTCGTTGATCAGGCACGAAAAATCTTGTTGATCGGCTCCTTCTCTCTCCTTCATTTATGAAGTTCACATTTTTTGACACCAGCCGCTAATGTTTGTTTTTTAGTGCTTTTAATAAAACAAAGATTTTTTTCTGAATAAAATCAAGGAATATTATTACATATTCTAAAAAAATCCTTGCTATACACATTATATGTACAAACGTAAAAATTGTTGATATCAGATCTTATCAACTGAATGGGATATTTTGACTGGGCAAGCAAAGATAAAGGGGTAACCCTCTACTCCCCTCTGAAACCATATTTCTTACCCGATTATAGGCCACAGATCACCTCCTCAAAATCAAATTATCTCCATGTTATTGGCCCTTAACCACCCAGACATATTTGTAAGGGCCCTTCTCTTAAAAAGATTGTGCACCCCTAATTTAAACTTTCGAATTTTGAAACATGAACTTTCGAAAATAGGTGATTTTACACTGTAGAAGTATACTTTAGATTACATGACTTCAAAAATTTGCAAAAAATAAATTGTATTAGTGGCAGATATTAGTCATGTGACAAGGAGCAATAGCCTTATGACACACTTTTAAAGCGAAGCAATCTAAATCCATACCTTTATTTAAATTCGACACTTGGCAAAAAAGGAACATAAAGATGGTATTTTTTCTTCGGAGACATTTTGCCTAACAACAAGTCTAATTAGGATATTGAATTTTTTCTAAATGATGCATCAATCAAACTCACTATCATTTTCTCTTAAATGGATTCGATCGTTGCATGCCTATAAAACAAGATATAATACTCAAATTTTGAATACATTTTTATGATCTTTTGTTACGATAACAGTTATTTATATGATAAAAATCTCCTTCAAGGTTAGCAAGATTTGGGAAGTTAAACAGCATATAGGAAAAATGATCATTTTGCGTGAGAGAAAATCCCCTGCATAAAAATACCGTACGGTGAACATAATCCGGTCTTTTTCTTTGTAAGATCTACCGGATTAATTATTTGTTAAGAATGTTCTCAACTGCCCTGCTCAACAAGCGCAAAACGTATCGATACATTTACACCTTCATTTTTTAGGTCTTTTTAGGTGCATTCGTAATTATGTAAATACGCAGTTGTCGCTCAGTCCGTCTGTCTGTCCGTCTGTCCGCATATAACAACGCAAAAACTACTCAACAGAATCGTTTGAAATTTAAAATACTTAATTATTATATAATTTTGTCGAGTCATTTCAAATTTTAAGAAAATCGGATGGATAGATCAATTACAGGGACAATCAAAAGGATTCTATTGCATTACGGTCAATGGGGAAAAAGTTTCAGATGCATTTTAATCGTTTGAAATTTAAAACATATGATTATTACGTAATTTTGTCGAGTTATTTCAAATGTTATGAAAATCGGATGCATAGATCAAATACAGGGATAATCAAAAGTATTTTGTTACATTACGGTCAATGGGAAAAAAAGTTTAAAATGCATTTTAATGGTGTTATACACATTTGAACGTAATAGAATTGGCATGAATCTATGAAGTATATACTAAAATATACATTCGGTACAATCTGTGATGGAAAGACAATTATTAAATTACAGGGCCACACAAAAGTATTCCACTACAATGCTATACGGGAAACATTGTTTGGGGCGTGCTTTGATTATATTAAACTACTTCACATTTTATGAATAAGATATACGTTGCTGAGGTGTAATAAAAATTACTTCCTGCATATTTACAGGAAAGCAAAGATTTCGGGCACTATACTGTATCCGAAGTACGCTCTACTATATCAGCAAGATCTGAATATTTTTTAAAACTTCGTTATCGTACGAACGCACCTCATTTGCTACGTTTCACGTGCAATTTACAACTTGTTTTTTTTTTTTTTTTTTTTTTTTTTTTTTTTTTTTTTTTTTTTTGTCATTCCTTGATTAGGGAAGCGACTTGGAATTTTCTATTTTATGATAATTATATTACCTATGCAGCTATAATTGATTTCAATCACGTGATCACGCACTTTTCTCCTTTTGTAAGACTGGTTTTTCCGCTCTCTTTGGGAAATGCGATTCAAAATGTCAACTTTATCGGCTTGTTCTGTAAAATGTGTTGGGTTTGAAAAAACAGAAAAATGAGTGCGATTAGATAGTTTTTAAAAAACAACACCTGCAAGTTTCAAGCATTTCTGAGCAAAAATAAGTTAAAATTTATGTCACAAAATTGCCCTTTTTTGATTTAAGAACACCCTTAATCGTACACTTTTCTTTTCAGAAGATACGAAGTATTCTGAACAAAAGATGTTAGAGTTGTTGAACACATATCACATTATTATATAGGTCTAATTAATTTTTATCATTAGATAAATCGTTATTTTTTACCGACAGAGGAGATGTTATTTTCACTTGTTGAAAAAAGATTATCATAAAAATTTATACAAAATTATAATTATGAGCGATCATCCTACTTCAATGTATACAGGGTGTATCTAAACTACTGGGCAAAACTTTAAGGGGTGATAGTACACATAAAGACAAATAATATTAAATGGGAAACTAAGGGTACGAAACGTCTTCCGAAGGAGATAGGCGCCATAAAGTTTAGGGCCCAAAATTTGAAATGATTATAAAAAACTGAAAAATTGGTCGATTCGTTTGCGGTTTTCACGAAAACTATTCTTTATGTCAGTATTGTCTTAAAAATAAATTATAAAGATAAATTAAAAAAAAATGCCGATAGAGGACGCTTTAGACTTTGCACTAACGCAAAACTATTTTATAACGTTATTTTTTGCATCTCATTAATTTTTTTTAGAAGTTTAGACATAAACTTAAATTTTGAGCTCAAAATTTGTGATTAAGTAGTACAAACTGAATTGTGTTCAATGGGAGTGGGTAGGTTCAAATTTCAAATGATTATAAAAAAAAAACAGAATAATTGGTCAATTGATTTACGATTTTCACTAAAACTATTCTTTATGTCAGTATTGTCTTGAAAATAAATTATAAACAGAAATTTCAAAAAATGTCGATAGAGGGCGCTTTAGACTTTGGGGTAACGTACAACTATTTTTTACCGTTATTTTTTGCATCTCATAAAAATTTTTTGAAGCTTACACATAAACTTAAATTATGTGCTTAAAATCTGAATCGTTGAGAGTGATTAAGTAGCGCTAACTGAACTGTGTTCAATGGGGGTGGGAAGGTTCAAATTTCAAACGATTATACAAAATGGAAAAATTATTCAATTCGTTTGCGGTTTTTTCTAAAACCATTCTTTATGTAAGTATTTCCTTGAAAATAATTTTTAAACATAAATTTCAAAAAATTCCGTTAGAGGGCGCCTTAAACTTTAGAGTAACCAACAACAATTTTTAACTGTTATTTTTTGTATCTAATTGGATACTTGCAAAAGCTTAGACTTAAATTTTGAGCTCAAATTCTGAGTCGTTTGGAGGGGTTAAGAAGTGCAAACTGAATTGTGTTCAGGAGTGGAAATGTTTCCCTGCTGACCCTACGAACACAGTTCAGGTTTTCGCCAATTAATTACTCACAATGATTCAGATTTTGAGCTCAAAATTTAAATCTAAGCTTTTAAAACATTTATTTAGATTTTAAAAAAAAGGTTAAAAATAGTTGTTGGTTAGTCTAAAGTTTATGGCGCCCACTAACGGAATTTTTTGAAATTTATCTTTAAAATTTATTTTCAAGGAAATACTGACATAAAGAATGGTTTTAGAGGAAACCGCAAACGATTCGACCAATTTTTCCGTTTTTTATAATCATTTGAAATTTGAATCTCCCCACCCCCATTGAACACAATTCAGTTTGCGCTACTTGACAACTCTCAGCTATTCAGATTTTCAGCTCAAAATTTAAGTTTATGTCTAAGATTCTAAAAAAATTTAATGAGATGCAAAAAATAACGGTAAAAAATGGTTTTACGTTATTTCAAAGTCTAAAGCGCCCTCTAACGACATTTTTTTGTAATTTATCAGTATAAATTATTTTCAAGACAATACTGACATAAAGAATAATTTTAGTGGAAACCGCAAATCAATTGACCAATTTTTCTGTTTGTTATAATCATTTGAAATTTGAACCTACCCACTCCCATTGAATACAGTTCAGTTTGCGCTACTTAACCACAGATTTAGTGCTCAAAATTTAAGTTTGTGTCTAAACTTCTAAAAAAATTTAATGAGGTGTAAAAAATAACGGTAAAAAATAGTTGTTCGTTACTCCAAAGTCTAAAGCGCCCTCTATCGACATTTTTTGAAATTTATCTTTATAATTTATTTTTAAGACAATACTGACATAAAGAATAGTTTTCGTGAAAGCCGCAAAAGAATTGACCAATTTTTCCGTTTTTTATAATCATTTCAAATTTTGGACCCTAAACTTTGATGGCGCCTATCTCCTTCAGAAAACGTTCGCGACCCTTAGTTTCCCATTTAATATTGTTTGTCTTGATGTGTACTATCACCCCTTAAAGTTTTGCCCGGTAGTTTAGATACACCCTGTATTTAGTAAATATTAGTTGAATAGGGATTATAGAGAGTTCGTTTATAAAAATAGAGTAGTCATTAATATTTTCGTTTGTGTAAAATGTTTTTTTTTTTTTTATTGTAAGCAAGTTAATTTTATTGCTAGTTATGGTGTGCAAATATTCTTGTATATTGTATATACTATATAATATGAGATCTGTGAGATGTGAGGTTCATGTTACAAAAACCATTTGTAGCACGGGAATTTAAGTGTGTATTCGAAAAAACGCTTTTCCACCTTCAACAGCTCGAAATTTTCCGATACAATTTCAGACACATTTTTAAAAGTAGAAACATGAAACTTGCTGAGGGGATAATTGAAGGGATGTATGAGGTGCCGTGTGATGTCTTTTTACGCTCAATTCATTAGAATTTGATTTATAAACAATTACTTTATCAGTATGGCCCTTTTTTCGTTCCCAGACCTCCCGCTTGGGAAAAATCGTTTCGAACTGCCGTTTTTGATTGCTTTTTTTGCAATATTTTCTGCATTTATCAAAGAATTGACAATCACGGCACCTTGTGTACTTTCCAAATAAGAGATTTTGAAAGTTTGGTGCATCTGAGAGCAAAAATGAATTCAAAAATAAATCGGAAAATAAGCAATTTGAATCGAAATACACCCTTAATCGATTGGTCTGCCCTTTAGGATTACACGATTACTCTAATTTGTAAGCTGAGTTTCCGAAGTGGCCATCTCTATCATCAACATCTCTAACGATTTTAGCAAGTAAGGTTTGGCGAAACAAAATTATTCTGGAAACCATTTTCAAATCATTCCCTTTAAAACATAATTGTTGTTAGGATCGTCTATTTTTGGCCCTTGGCATGAAATCTTATTAAAACAAGCCGACTTTCTTTTAACCAACGTTTTCTATCGAACTTTGTATTTTTTTTTTTTTTTTTGCTTGCTTTTATACAATTAGATTTTTCTTTTGTTTATATTAGCTGAACGCAAGTGATAAATCGCCAGATATTGTTCCTATATCTCTTTCGTATTTCATTAATTTTATTTTTAATGTAAGGTTTTCATTGATTTCATTTAAAATACATACTAAATGTTAGTTAAATAGCACGTTCGATAGTTTCTTTATAATTTTTTCCATTAATGTATGCTAGATACTGGATATTTGATTAATGAATTATAAGCTAGTGTCTTTATTAAGGAAGCGTAGATAGTTTTTTTAAATATTATGCATGTAATCCTTTTGTTTTGATATTAGGTTCCGATTCACAACTTTTATAACTTTAATTATGCAAAAATAGTTTCATACTTGCACTTATACTAT
The DNA here is from genome assembly GCA_964019185.1 of Maratus speculifer. NCBI lineage: Eukaryota > Metazoa > Arthropoda > Arachnida > Araneae > Salticidae > Maratus > Maratus speculifer. The sequence goes on from OZ025291.1 coordinate 364,532,014, forward strand.
ACATTTTGTCCTGATTGCTTATGAAAAACCTATTTGTGAATAGATCTTACTGAAGGTTTAATTTATAAATCTATAATTCAGATCAATAATTGATTTTAGAAGGATTGGAGGATTTAGAAAAATTAATTAAATTTGAATTTAGAGGAATTTTGTGCAATTCCACTCAAATCTTTTATTTTTAATTATTTTCTTAGTATTTTGTAGAATTATGAAATGTATAAATATGATGTTCTTACATTATAAATATAGAAATATTCCCGCATTGAAAAATCTCCATCCCCTCCCTCAGCGCCAGGAAAGCTGAAAAGATGGAAAGACAAAATAAATCAGCCTTTTAAAAATATTTTTGTTTTATGTTACCAATTATGCTTTTGGACCAAGATAAAGTAATGTATCTGTAACTCATTCTAAACAATATTTTACAACTAACTGACAAATTAAAATAATTTTATAATAAGTTTTTTTTAATGGTACTTATAATTACCGTCGGTAGATAAAGTTACTTTGTGTAAAGTATTTGATGGGAATATTCGGATTTATTGCACATGCCCAATACGTTCTACAAATGTCATGATCACGTGGTTTTTATTGTTCTGACGTTAAAAATAACGAAGAGACGTAGCGGATACTTTGAGAGAAAAGTAAGCATTTATGTTTTATATGCAGGGTGATTAAAAAAAAACGTTGACAAAATGATACGAAAAATCTGACATACTACAAGGATAAAAAATCACATAAAAATATAGTACCGCAAATCACTTATTAAGCCACAAATACAGGGTGTTTCATCCTAACTCAAATTGAGTTGACGGTAATAAATTTCAGAAAACTGAAGTATATTATAATAAAACATTTAACAGACATTCTCACCTTTGTTTTAAATGTGATAGAACCAAACAAACATGGTAGAAGTTTTCATTATGGGTTCCAGCAATATGCACTTGACACCTCACATTTTGGACTGTGATAATCAGTTTATATGGTTTCATCGATTGCTTAAGCAATATGTCTTTCCAGATCTTTTCGCAACGTTATCATATTTCACACAAAATAAGGTACATATCGTTGCATTTGCATAACAATATTTTTATTTTCCTCAGTATTATTACAGCGAAACCGGGGGTAGCTAGAATGAAACACCCTGTATTTGTGACTCAATGAGTAGTTTGTGACACTATGTTCCTATGTGATTTTTTTTTATCCTTGTTGTATGCTTGATTTGTCACATCATTTTGACAACGTTTTTTTAAATCACCCTGTATATATATATATATATGTATATTTATTTAGGAAAAATAACACTTTTTTAAAAAAGAATTAATATTATTCGATTGAATTTTATAGAATAATAATATTAGAGGTACTGTTTACAGTTTGCTCCAAATACAAAGTTAAATAACTCGTTCGAAATATATACTCTTGTCCAGGAATCTACAATAGATATAAGGTACTAGATATTTGATTAATGAATAATAACTAACTTTAATTTGATTAATAACTGGATTCATATGCATGAAGCAATTTAGGAGATTTTTGATGATTTCGTACCAGAAATTTCGTAAAGTGTTAGTTAGTACATCTGTAGATAGAATTTTTTTCCTTAAAGAAGGCGAATGAAATCATGAAAATTCTGGTAGATTCATGAAAATTCTTGAAGAGTACCAATCCTGAATAATGTAGTACTAGTGTTAGTGAAGTACAAAGGCACTGTTTATATGTTTTGAACGTATGTTCCATTTGCCGATGAAATACGTACTTTGAAAATTTTAATTTCTCTAAGAGATTTTTTTTATGCTTTTAAGAAAAATATATTTTATATTATGATTATAGTGTACACTGTAAAAAAAAATCTGTAAGGTTACTAAGAATTTTCTAGGAAACTGGGATGCCTAGAATTTTTCATGTAACCGCAACAGAAGAAAATCATGTACAATTACAAAAGTTGCTTTAGTTACTGTTACTAAATATTGTTTAGTAAACATACTAACGATTTTTAGGGAATTTCCTAAAGAATCGCCTGTGACTTTACTAAATATTATTTAGTAAACATACTAACGATTTTTTAGTGAGTTTCCTAAAGAAAAGTCTGTAAATTTTCTGAATATTATTTAGTAAACTTACTATAAATTATTCAGGGAGTTTAGTAAGGAATGTTTCGTAAATTTACCAATGATTATGTTGTATATGCAGTAACGATTTGTTAGGGAGTTTTCTAAAGAACTTTTTGTAAACTTACTAATGATTATTTAGTAAATTTACTAATGATTTGTAAGGGAGGTTCTCATATTATTTTATATAAATGTACTAAACATTATTTAGTAAGCTTTCTAGCGATATTTTAGAGTGATCACTATATATATATATATATTGGTAAATTTACTGAGAATTATTTAATAAATGTATTTACGAATTTTTAGTGAGTTTTCTATACATTATTTTGTGAGTATTCTAATGATTTTTAGTATTCTTACAAAACATTTTGTAGTATATTTATTGAGAATTTGTTGTACATTTGCAAGGGACTTTATGGCATATTTACTATGGGATTTTTATGCTTGCACCTTAAACCTTTTATGTACTTTATATTAAAAAAAATGTAATTTTAATGAGATATCGTTAGAAAAATTACCAAATTTTATTTAGTATTGTATTTAAGCCACATTTTGTATTCTCGCCAGAAAGTTCTTTGCAACAGTACAAGTGTTAATACAGTAAATTTGTTAATGATTTTTTTTGTATTGTATTTAAAATATTTGTTTTGCATATAGCAACATGTATTGCACAAATTGTTTGCAATGTTATTACTATATTTTTACAGCAGTATTCCAAAAAGATTTTACGTAATTGTTTTTTATTCTAATACTTAAATTAATCGGAGTTATTATAGTATTCTTTCAATATGAAGTTGAATTTTTACAGTTTTAAATATCCAGAATGGAATTTTTCTCATGTATCAAAATATTTCGATGTAAAATAAGCAATATGACCTAACATGTGTTTCAATATTACCACAGCAATTGAGATAAATGTTACGCAATAGAAAACTGTCTGAAGTTTCAATGTAGATATTTAATTAGGTGCAAAATCATTTTTTACATTATATGAGCATTATAACAATATCACTAAATGAGCAGATAAGCTGAAGCCAATCTTACGGTCTTTAGTTAAACTAAAAAAAGCAAATAGATATAGTAATATAAATAAATTACCATAACCGAGTTTTAAAATATGCCTAAAAGAAATATGATTTTAGATGAAGCACAGTGCTTAATTTATACATATAAAGCACTGAGCCTCACCTAATCCAATACACGATTAGAAAACCTGTATATTATGAAAAAACATTGTCCGTTTATTCTATGCCAATATGCTTTTAAACTAGAATGCTAGAAATGAAAATATAGTAGTCTTGTATTTAAGATGTTTTGTTCAGTTCTATGGTCATATGAATTTCATTAACAAGTGTCTTCGGTTACATATATTTGAAACACTATACAATAACTAATTCAGTGGTTGAAAACAGATAAGAGTTCTGCAAAAAATTTAATGCCTTTATCTGAATGTCACATTTAAGATTTTTTTTAAAACCTTATTCTTATTTCAGGTGGATATGTGGTACAATTCTTATTAATTACTAGAATCTTTTTCCCTTTAATTTTTTATTGTCTTTTACCTCGACTTATTCCTAACAAATTTCTTTCACCATCTATGTTTAATACATTATACATTTTTTAATACTTTATTTCCTTGAGAGTTTTGTTTCAAATTAAAATATTAAAGAGGAAAAATTTAATTATTGATAGATCACAAATTTAAAACTATAAACTGGCTTAAAGATCCGGAAGAATGAATCGAATATGTATGAATTTAGTAGAATTCTTCTGTGGTTAATATTGCTCTGGAATTAGAATCTTTAACTAAAATGGTTACATATAGGAGAGATAATATACACACTTTAACATATGTACACAAAAATGCATCTTTGACTTATTAACTGTAATTGTGGGCAGATGTCGCACTTTTTATGTTTATCAGTATGTTATAATCAGAGTTTACTAAGCAATCTTTCTGAAAGTAAAAAACTAGAATGGAAACAAAAAGAAATACATATTGATTTGGAAAATATTATGGAGCTGTCGTTTTTGATATAAATGTAATATGCATATCTATACTACCAATAAATGCAATATGATTAAATAACAAAATACAATGAAATATGAATAAATTTTATTAAATAACTATCTATTTAATTCATTAAAATAAAAAAACATATATATCTTTTTAATATGACTCACATCTTGCAAATACTACATAATTAGTATTTATACAAATACCTATGAATTGCATACTTTTTAAAAATTTGGAGATAATATCATAAAATGAATGTTAAAGATATATTGCAATAAAATAATTGGAAAAATTCAGTGTTGCAGAATGAGGTTCGCAAGTTTTTTCTCATTGAAAGATAATGCTTCTTTTTCCTCTACTTTCGTCATCAAGGAGCTCGCATTGTTTTTAAATTGAACTTCAGTTTCTTCATGCATCTAAAATAATAAGTTTGATGTTAACATAAAAAAGAAAGAAAAATTTAGTAAAATTTATAATGAACGTAATATTATAGAAAAGCCAATATTCATCTTCGTATTGAATGTTACAAGTATTTAAAAATTAACTAGATGAAGAAAAACCATGCATTTTAATTTCAAGCTGATGATCGGCATTTACCAAAGTTAAAGTCACATATACAGTCATAGGATTTTCTCATCTGAGGTGTTTCCATTTACTGACATAGCATCAATAAATCGCAAATTGCTCTCATTATTAATTACTAATTTCATCTAAAATGAACTCTCAAAAACCATATTGAAAAGATCTTTTATAAAGGCTTGACACTCTTCTAACTTATGAAATAAAAATACAAAAATCCATTGATAGGTGGAATTGTAACACATAAAAAATATTGAATATGCTTTATAAATGCTAAATATGTATCAATAAAACTGATCGACTTTTTTTAAAATGATTTCCTGAAGGCATCCATAATGTTGAAGATGTGGCTTTAAAAAATCATCAGCATTGTATGTTGTCATTGTCCTTTGACGGCAAGTCTATATAAATAAATAATGCTGAAACACAATACGCCTTCTTACCCAATAAATAATGCCAATAGGCTTGCATTGTAATATAAAAGCTTAATGTTCGAATTCCATTTATTAAGGTATCTGGGTACTTTGTTAATAATTTTTGTTATTATAGAGAAAATTGCGTTGGGGTGCGACACTTTTTACAAAACTTAGAAAATCAACTTTTAACTTTAAAACAAAAATTTCAATTTATAGAGTGCAAGATGAAACACTTTTTAATGTGCTTGAACAATATAGAAACAAAACATTCAAAAGGTACTTTATAATTAAAGAAATTGTAAGTTTTAAAATGCGCCCCATAACTCATCACTTATAGAGATATATCGAATTGCAGTAAAATAAAGCTATAAGGCACAAATAAGCAAGTGTCGACTAGATATATACCTAATCTAATAAAGATTGTAGATTGATATAATGTATGTGGCACAATATAAAATTCCAAGATTTTCATAATGTAAATGGAAATTCAGTATTGTTAGTCATAGATAACATTAAAAAATCGTCAATTCAAATTATTTACATTTTGAAGTAAATGAATATACTATCAATGCTATAATTAATATATTACCCTCTAAATATGTTTGCATTTTACCAATTTACATTCATCTCATTAAAAAAAAAGAAAGACATATCCCATTCCTCCCTTTACTGGCAAGTCCCATTCCTCCCCACTTTCTTTTTTTTGTGTTAAACTTCTTGTATAAACAAAAGTGCTGCTTTTAGACTTGTTTTAAATAACTAATAATATACAGTATAATGTTCCATAAATAATGAAACTATTACACCTATGAATAACAAATCATTAATATACAGAAAGCATAAAAAGTAAATTTACTTTTGATTTATGAAATAATCTTTTATACAATTGTAAGCTTATACAGATCTAATCAACTAAAGACCTATCAACTAAAGATTTGGCTACCATTGCTTCATTTAGCATGCGATTGACGAAATGTTTAGAATGTTACATAAAGAGAAAAACCTACTGTCCCATTCCTCCCACTATCTCACACCCCTATCCCCTATATATTAACATTTTATAAAAATTACGTAAAACCATATTAAATACCTCTTATATTTACATGTATAAAAATTAATTGAATTTTAACAAAATTAATGGAATTTTAACTCTTTCAAATACACTGGCGAAGGCAGATTACTTCACACCACAAGGACAGCAATATGTTTATTAAATATATGTATTTTTCTTCATATAAATGTAACTAAACTTCCGTATTTGAACGTCTTTTTAGAGCACTTCAATAGACCATGCTTGCATTACTTACGAAAATTTCGAAACATTCCGACAATTAGAAATATTTTTTTACAAAATAAAATGTGTGAAAATTTTGACAAAATTTGTTAAAACCTGAGAGTTTTATCGCGGTAAAAATCTTACCAGCCCCTTTCCACTAAATATCAATATTTTTTTCACCCAGGCTACGTATATTTTATGTTTTTAACACCAAAAAAACTCAAAGAGTTTGGTTGATAATGTCAAGTTTTTTAAGAATGTAAAATACCTGAAGTACCTTGTCCACAACTACAAATCCCACAACTTTCTTCTATCTCATACATAATACTATTTCAAAATTCGTCGAAGTACCAAAATTAAAAGACAATCTATGCCCATCATGGGGATTCTAATGATATGAAATTCCGTGCATTAGTTCTTAAGAAATGAATATCGGTAAAATCACGTAAGAAATTCACCATAAAAGTTCTACTTGTTTAGTGATCTACACCAAAACCTGTAACGATGACACTGCAATAGCTGGTGTCAACATATAACTGAATCTGAAGTTCGATGAAAATACGTGCGTTAGTTCTTAAGATTAGAATTTGCGGAAATTATGCAGATCCCCCCCCCCCTCTATTGTGCAAATTATGAAAAATTCAGCACATAGCGCCATATATTGAGCGATTTACGTCAAAATATAAAAAAAACACCAAATCATATTAGGGACAAACTAAATCTGAAGTTTGATGAAAATCCGTCCATTATGTATTCAGGTAGAGTTGTTGCAGAAATCTCAAAAAAAGTAGAACAGCAACAAAGTCTATTGAGCGATTTACACAAAAAAATCGGTATTAATTTATAACAAGGACTATCTGAATATTTTTTTTTATTGAAAGCTGTATATTAGTTCTTGAGACAGAGCACCCACAAAATTTAGGTCGCATACATACAGCCATTTAGAAAAACAAGTTTTTTGGTATATCTGACCCCTAAAACGTGTAAATCCGTTGAAAACTAGAATTTATACTAAAAACTAATCATCACCAATTTATATCAGAGACCAGACTGGGCATAATTTCTATATTAAACATATATATTTTAAATATAAAATTCTGCGCATTAGTTTTTGTGACAGAGTACCCACGAAATGTGTGTCACATGCAAATAGAGTCACAGGCTCACATTTCGTAAAAACGGGAAAACTGGCCCCTAAAACCTCTAAATGTGACGAAACTTTTTGCAAATCCTATACTTTTTTATCGTAAAACAGAAGAAATAAAATATTCAAAAATTTGTCTTTGAAAAAATTAATTGTTAAAAGTCTCTTTTCTGTGTATTGTACTGTACAATTCATATTACGTACGTTTTAAATAAATTCGTACACTTGATTTTATGCAATATAACTATAATTATAGTTGCATAGCCCCTTACCGATTGTCTATGGTTTTAAAAACAATTTTAAAGCATGAAATATTTTTTAATTATTCTGCATCGCGTAGAGCTCGCTTACGAAAGGGGCTGTGCAAATATGTTTTTATCAACTTTTTGTTAATTTTGGATCCCCTCCCTCCTTCCGATTCATACGTTACCATCCTTCAACCCCCCCCCCCCCCCCATTAATGATATCGGTATCAAAGTGTAGAAAATTTTGATTCCTATAACTTATTTTGCTCGAAAGACATACAAAACTTGTTTAATTTATTTTCCGCTTACTTTTATGATCAAATGATGAGAAGTTGATAAAATATCATTTTTCATATGAAAAAACTTTATATCACATAACAATTAAAAGCAATACTGTTTAAATTAATCTCATGATACCTTTTTGTTACATAATGCATTCAACAGTAATAAAGATTCATTGTACTTGCACCGAACGGTGAGGGGTGGAGAGCACATAGAAATTCATATCAACAAAACGAAGACAACATTTTTTCTCAAACACAAGCTTAATTTCAATTTCACTTTATACTGTTTCTCGAACTGTGATTATATATGCATACACATATGAAGAAAAATAAGAATTTTAAACGTTAGAGTATACTATATTTTACAGTTAAATAATTTTATAATAATTTAGCGATTTTAATAACTTTGTATTAAAAAAAATATGTAACAGGCTATAAAAATAACGTACTACTTTGTTCTAAAGACCATGTTACAAATAAAAAGAGAAAAAATTGATGATCAGAAATGATATTTTTATCCAAAAGACAAACCTCCTCCCTCCTAAAATGATAACATTATATTTGCACAACCCCAAAGATTAATTTGTTCTTAAAACAACATAAATTTCATCCTTTTTTACGGCTAATTTTACATAAAAATAAAAACTTCCTCTACGAGTAATTAAAATAATATAAATAAAACAAATTTAACAGACATGCAATTTAACTACTCACTTAAAGCTCTGAAATTATCGGAATATAAAAGAAATTATGGGAGAAACATAATTTTCAGAAACGATTTTATAATTAACGAAACTGCAACTAAGAGAAAAAAAAGAGTGAAAAGAAATTGGAATTGTCCCATATGTCCCATGAATATGTCCCATTCCTCCCTGTACTTGATGTTAAACTTCTTGTATAGACATAAATGCTGCTTTTAGACATAGTTTAAATTATGGATGATTAGTAGTATAATGTTCTATAAATAGAGAAACAATTACATATTTACATAAACAAGTCAATAATAGCAGAAATCATAAAAATATATAGCAAATTTATTTTTGATTCTTAAAATATTCTTTTCATTTTTACAATTGCAAGCATATGTAAATCAGCTATTTTATTCAACTGAAGATTGGGGATGCTTTTGCTTAATGTAATACGTGACTGATGAAATATTTATTAATGGAATATAAAAAGAAAAATGTACTGTCCCATTCCACCCCACTCTCCCTTATTAAGTAACAAAATCTTGGGTTAAGGGATTTAGGGAAGATTTCAGGTGTTTAACTGCTATCATAATAAAGTAACAAATACAGTAGGAAGAAAAATAGATTTTTAAAGATTTTTAATTCAAAGAGTAAGAATGGAGACAAAGATGACCATTTTTTGTTTTATTATTCAAGGAAGGGAAGGGGATATTTCAAACGATTGATAATATAACTTATTGAAGATTTACAATTAGCGAAAAAAATGAAAATTATTTAGGGTAAAAGACTAAATTTTGTATGCTTGTAAGGCGAGAGGGGGGGGGGTGATTTTTATTTGGATTTTATGGATATGACCTATTATTTATTCTTATAATAAAGGAAGGGATCAGAAATTTTTTTAAAAGAATGCCTTAAGATTTTAAATTTTATATGTTGAGGGAGCAAAAAAAATTAGCGATTTATTTTTCTTTTTAGAAAGGGGGAGTATTAGATGACTTATTTACATTAATGGAAATTTACAAAATACTAATAGCCCAGTGATTATATGGTAGAATTCGATATTAAGGGAAAGTAGGAAATAGGTTTAATCTCTTCAGTTTAAATCTACAATGAATATAGTAAGTTTTATTCTCATACTAGCGGAGCCTTAGAAATATATTAGATTTACAGTTTAATGCCACATTAATATTTCAAAAGAACTAACTATCAAAAACTCTGTTAATATAAGTGTTGTAAAGCTTAAAATTCTGAGTAAAATGAACACTTACATTTAATATTTTTACTGAACATTAATGGCACAATTCTATTTCAAAGTTTAACCGCAGTGGTCAAGAGGTTTATCTTAAAATAATTAGGGAAAAACTTCAAATTGTTTTGATCCCTTCAGTTTAGGTCTAGAATTAATGTGCTGACTTTTTACCCACGTACTAGATGAATGTTAGAAAATATGTACATATAATGAAAATATACTTTATTAAAAATTATTTTAACAATATTCCAAAAGAACTAAGTCTATAGAAACCATTGTGAATACAAATTTCTTGGAGTTTGAAATTCGCAATAAAAAACACATTTTTCTCTCAATTCTATTTCAAAATTTTATCTTAATCGCTAATCCAAAGCTCTAAACTAGGAGAGATCAAGTTATCCATCCGCTCTGTCTCCATTTGTTACATACGTGTACATTTTTTAAATTATTGAGGCCTTCACGATGTTTTTGTAACTATGTAAGGATTTTATTTTGCATATTTTGAGAATTATAATTTAGTAGTTATTGATAAAATTGTGCATGAATGATAGATGTTTTACATTTCATTTCTCAACTCACACCCCCAGACTTAAATCATTGGTTTAAATGAAAGATTTTTTACTTAAAGACTAATTTTTTTCAATATTCCTAAGGTTTTAAACTTTTATGAATTTAAATGACGATTCTTGTATACTAGTCGAAAATCATTTAATTAGAGCGATCTTTGTCCTTAACACAAAATATGAAGTTTAAAATCGCGCTATTCGTTGACCTTGAACTTCTCTAGAGAAAAGTCTTATGCACACTCATTTGTCGCTCTACCGACCCCCCCCCTCTCCCATCCTTGCACTTTATTTTCAATTTCCTTAATTCTAATAGACATGCACAGTTGTTCACTCTATATGCATTATATTAAGAGCTACGCCCATTTCATATTGGAAATAATAAACAATATTTGCCATCATTTACGAGTCATTTTTAAAATATTCTAAAAATTATGAAAGGATGTACTTTTTAAGTTAATTTATTTGTAGCTCATCTAGCAAAAGAAAGAAACATAGTAGATTCATTTCTATTCTATGTCCGATGGAAATTAAATAATTTCTGGATTTCCCGTAATTAAATCAGACTTCGTCCTTTCTTTCATACACAATTTTCCGCAATCAAGAGGTTAAGCCACAATTCTCAAAATATCCATCCTAAATAACGCATCAATAACTAAAAAATACATTTACATAATAACAATCACGTATAAACTGATAACCTCGTTTGTTCGCGCTGAAAGCTTTTGCTTAGTGATTTAGGCAATACTTGAATCTGATAGTTGAATCCAATTGTTGAATTGTGAAAATTCAACAAAAATGTTAAATATCGGTTGTCATTCTATTCAGAATTTTAAGTTCTAAAACATTTGCATTAACAATGTTTTAGATAATTTTATTTTTCTTTAGATATTTTATGGTAATCAATAAAATCGTGTTTTTCAATTATAAAATTTGTACCCATTTTTTAACGCGCACATAGTAAGAGGGGAAAACTTAATACATTCATTCTAGACCTAAACTAAATGAATTTAAATAATTTCCAGCTTTCCATTAACTAATTCCGATTTCGGCTTTTTTCCCCCTCCTCCACTACTGAGCTATAAAGAATTTTAAAGACTTTCTGTGTGTTCTTAAAGTTTCGCAAGGAGTGTGGATGAACGGGGAAATGATTTTTTTTTTGGGGGGGGGGATGTCTTGATTGATAATTTATTATGACAATAAAATAACGCATCGAACACATATTGTATTTTATATTATTTTAATTTAAGCATTTTTAAAGAGTTTTTAAATATTGAGTACTGTTACTGTGTGAAGAAAGTTCGGGAAAAAAATTTTAAGGGTGAAATTCATATGAAGTTTTAATGAAATGAATGTGATTTAACGATTGGTTAATGGAATTTATTCGCTAAAACAACAAATAGAATAATTATTTTTTTTTTAAAGTAAGTTTTAAACACTTTAAATTTTGGTACTGCGGAAAAGGGGGCAAAAAAGAGAAATGAAATTCAGATAAAGAGCAGGTAAATTTGATTTATTGTATAAAACATTAGAAATTTTTTACTTGTAATAAACACAGATTTAACGAATAATTAGGAAGATTAGCTTTCTAATAACTAAAAATCAAATATTATATAATAAAATATAAATCATATAGACTAAAAATTTACTTACTAACTAGAAATATTTTTATCAACACCAGATTCAAGATGGATGCATTACTCGGCTCTGTGGTTGCGTGAATATACCCTTACGTCACCACTGAAGCCCTTTCTGATTGGCTGACAGGTGAAACTAAGATATTTAATGTATTTGTACTATGCGAGTGGTAAAAATAATACCAGTCTACATATAAAATTTTAGTAAACTTGCAGATTTCTGTAGCTTTACAAAATCTTGTTTCGTAGGTTTCTAGATTTTTTTTACAGTGTACTACCTCACAATGTCTCATATCTGTGGAGTAATTAATTTATTTTCGTGATTATGATACTGGTAAATGGATAAAGAATGAGTCCAATGGATTATTCACAAAGAAATGTTTCCTTCTCTGGAAAAATTATGAATCTATATAATGTCACAAAATGCTATCGTGTTTTCTCTGGAGGTAGCACCAATCTTCATGAAAAACTCTAAACAGGCAGGCCATCTGTGATCTCGGATCTTATATTCAGCGATTACCATTTATTCGTTTACCTGAAGAAGCATCTAGCAGGATAAAACTGCCACAGTGGTGATAAGTTGAAATATTGTTTCGACCACAGGTGGTAAACCTCCACGACTTTGGGATACAAATGCTGCCACCCAATTTTAACAAAAGCTTGTACCCAGAATAAACAAAAGATTGAATAATGTCGACAACACTGTCGAAAAAAGGAATATTCCAATAAATAATTATAATGGACATCTTATAAATTAAGCACTTTTTGAATAAGTATTCGGAATTGTACGTTTACTTTTCGAAAATTCTTCGTAATGGTGAATCTAGCCCATCGTTAAATAGAGTGTCATTACAACGTTTTTTTCTGTTCAGCTGTCTACGTGACAGACCAGATGCTATTGCCAATAAGATTATCTTAGCGATATATGTCCACCGGTTGTCGACCCAGGTAGATTAATGGCAATTTAAGTAAAAAGTTTTGGTTTCGAATTTTGGCTTAGGTATTTTTTCGCTCTATTTGAAAAATTAAATTGTATGGTATCTTTATACTCATCCGTATGACAGTGTTAAAGTTAATAATACAAAGCAAAAATTTTCAATAATATGTCATAGAAGAAATGTTGCCAAGTGTCCTCGCTCCAGAAAAAAGAGATTTTTTTCATACTTTTATAAAAATACATATTTTATAACAGGATATTTATTTATAACAGGATAGAGTGATCCAAGGACTTTGAGATTGTATATCACATTAGAATTTCTGAAAAAAAAAACTTGAAAACTGCCGAGATAGGGTAAAATGTTCTAAGATTTCGACCCTCCTTTACATCCTTAGGAGGTGGTGGTGGTGGGGGGTGTTCTAAAATTGTTGAACCGTGTGTTTAACTATATTTTTCGTAGGTTTTTTTCTAGAATTTCAAGCTTAAAAAAAACAGTTGCTGAGATATGGCTAAATGTTCTGAAAGTTTCAATCCCTTTTTACTTCCCCTCTTAAGAGGAGAATTTCTATAATCATTGAAACATGTATTTAAATTATTTTTCTATAATTTCATGCTACTGACTAAAATGTCTACTGTGATACAGTCACATGTTATAAAATTTTGGCCCCTCCCCCTTTTTAATCCTTTAGAATCCTCTTAAAATTATTTCTTAGTGCTGACTTATGTCATAAGAAGTATGTTTCCCTTAATTTTCATGTTTTTAGGTTCAGTAGTTTGGAATGGTTGTCGATTATGAGATAGTCAGGACAAGCTCTTATATATATAATACATAGATTTCAAAGTTCTTAATCTATGCCTCGCGCATGAATTATCTTCCTTGTTAATTACTTTTATAGTTAAGTTAGTTACAGTAACTTCTATTGTTAACTTTAATGATTATATGATATTTTTATCTTATTAAATTATTTATTTTTAGATTTAAAAGAAAGATTTACAGCGATGGATTTTTTGGATGAACTTGGCGTTGATGAAAAGAATGCTATACTACAGGTAAGAAGAAAGAGAAATTTAAAGTGAAAATATAGACAAAACTTTAAAAGGGGATAATACATATCCAAAAATACAATTTTTATCCATGAATGAGTGGTCAGAATTAAAACACAAAGACGCTGAACGTGGTGTTGTCATACGAGGCAAAAACAACCCCGTAAGGCATGGTGACGTCAATGCGACGTCGTTGTGAAGTCACATTGTGATTTTGTGACCATCGATCGTCGAAATGACGTCACATGACGTCGATGTGAAGTCACAGTGACTAAAATGTGAAGTCGTTATGGCCGTTTAGAGCTCGTTTGTGACCACTTCACAAAGTGGTCACAATGTGACAAATTTGTGAAAAGTGTGTCATTTGTGACTACTTTGACATTAACATTGTCACATTTGGTCACAGATGTGATGTGACCAAAATGACTCTCAGTGATGTCATTGTGACGTCATTGTGACTATGCATGCTATGAGGGATGAAGAATGATTGGAAGACAAAAGAAAGGTGGAACATCGCTCTTTGTAGAATCATTGAATTTTTGATTCATTTCCATTGGCGATTCCGTACACGCCCCACTATGACTAATTGGGGCCATGGAAAAGATAAATTAGGGGCCCCTTTCGAAACAATGCAACGTTATTCAAATAGAACTGATAGTCACTCATATGGGTATGCGTAATGCATGAACATATTTTCGAACCTTGAATATAAATAGAAGAAAATTCTTATCTCCATCAATTCTAAATTAAATACCTTAATTAATAAAAAGGACCCCCTTTTATTCGTTAGTACAGAACAAAACTTTTTTGTGTAACTTTAGCAATTTGTTATATTATTTTAGGATGAGTTTAATAACTTCAACACATTGAAGATTTGGAATTGGAAACAGAAAGTAAATATATTATAATTTAAAGTATGAATTTGGGGGCCCTTTAATTCCCGGGGCCCATGAGCAAAGTCCCGATTTGCCCATGCGATAATAAGGGCTTGACTCCGTCGATAAATTGCATACCAGCCTTACCCCTATTAATGGAGGGCAACATCGACCGATACGTTACTCCCACGAATGACATTTATACACTCTATAACCCTTTGAGCTCTGATGGTAGAATTTTCTACCACATATTTTTAATTCCGAAATGTTACAACGGCACCAGAAAATTCAACCAAATATTTACTTGAAAAAGGTTTAATGCATTTTTTCTCCTATATCTTTAACTGGTTTTTTCTTTGCAAAATACCGGTGCTAAAGTGACATTTGAAATTTTGAAAAAATTTGCCCACCAGAGTTCAAAGGGTTAAGCGTTTTTTATGCATTAATGGAGGCGAAATTTTGAATACACGTTCTTTTCCTTCCCTCATATTGCAGTTACATGCAATTGAAGACATTCTTCTCCCGATAACTCGCAATAAACGCTTTCAGTGCGACGTCAGCCATGACATTTTGCTTGGAAACTGACTTCAAACAGTTGCTTTATTGCATACCTTAATAAATATAGATCGCTGAAAATGTTAACACTGCATATAAAGTAATAAAACATATATCTGGTGAGATATAGCAGCAAGATATAACTATAAAATATAATAAAGACAGGAAACACACCATAGCAACGGTTTGTTTTGAGTCAGTATCCAAGCAAAATTCATATCTGACGTCACGGCCGAAAGCATCTATAGGAAGTGGAATTTTAACGTTAGCACTTTTGCATATCATTTCCGACCACGCATTGTTATCTGAAAGTTCTTTGTTTGAAAGTGTATTAGCACCTGTTAAGACTGTTCTCAACTGCTGCACTCAACAAGTGCTAAACGTTTTGATACATTGACAAATTCATTTTTGAATGGAAAGATATAAAATTGGAAGACATGAATATGGAAGCGATTTGGAATCGAACTGTGGTTTCTATTTTTTTGATTAATAAATTACCTCCTCAGTAATAAGTGTGATTGATCACATGACATAACGTGTTTCTCCCTCCATTGCTTTGGTCGGGAAATTCGATTCAAAACGCCAACTTTGACAGCATTTCCTGAAACATCTATAGCGTTTGAAAAAAAATAGAAAAATGAGTATGATTAGAAGTTTCTAAGCAATAACACTCCTATTTTCATGCATTTCCGAACAAAAGTAAATGAAAACTAATATCATAAAGTTGCCTTCTTAGATTTACGAACAGTCTTAAAGTCTTTTACATCATCTATAAAATACCTTGTATTTGTAAGTAAAATTTTTGCAGCTAGTTGAATCAAATAACACTTAAGACCTGCAGTGTGGAAATAATAACTCGGTGGCCTTTGTCACGCCGCACATATTAAATTATCGTTTTCGTCTTATAATTGTTGTTGGCACTAAGAACCATTTAACTATTTAAATTCCTGCATGGCATCCTGATAAGGTCGATTATCTCAAATCGCGCCAAGTTCCATCATCTTCGCGCACGTTCTCACTTTTTGATAAGCACCTATAATATTTTTTAGAAGGGGACGAATGTATCAATTAGGAAGGAAAATTTATCTTAATTCATTGATAAATTATTCTTTATTACCCTGTTATATCTGTCTTGCAAAAATGGGACAGGTTTCGTTGCACCACTAACTAAAAAAGTCGATTGCCTGCTATATTATAATAAATGCCATTGATATCATTTATACCTTGCCTGTAATCTTTTTTTTTCTTTTTTTTCTTCAATTTAGACAAAAATTACATTAGAAAAAAAACTGATACTATTTAAACTATATAAATGCAGTTACACATATAGGAGCAGGACATATGCAGTTACAAGTATTTGCTGTGTTAAATCATATTTTGGTGCTGTTATAGTTGCTATCATGAGAAGGTAGAACATTGCCATAACCTTTGTAAATACACTGTATAAATTTGCAACGCCTGCAAATTATGCTTAGTTTGCTTTTTGAATCTTACAGTTGGTTAGAGTTTAATATAGGAAAGTAATATTGGCTTAGCTGAAAAATAAACTTAAAAGGGGTACTTTCAGACAAAAATTACATCAGAAAAATACTGATACTATTTAAACTATATATATGCAGTTACACATATAGGAGCAGGGCATATGCAGTTACTCATATTTGCTGTGTTAAATCATGATAGCAAAAGCTATCATGAGAAGGTAAGACATTGCCATAACCTTTGTAAATACACTGTATAAATTTGCAACGCCTATAAATTATGCTTAGTTTGCTTTTTGAATCTTACAGTTGGTTAGAATTTAATATAGGAAAGTAATATTGGCTTATCAGAAAAATTAACTTAAAAGGGGTACTTTCAGATTTAGATATTAAGAGTTACAATGTAAAATTTTGGAAATTAATTTAAACTTCAGATTTAAAATCCATCTTATTATAACCTGCATTCATAATATTTTAAATAATTAAACAAAAAGATCCAATGCCAAAAGTTATTTAAAAAATGCTAATAATAATAAAGTACAATACAATACAAAAAGTGAATGCATGTACATATCTATACATAAATATTACTTTACTATTTAAATGTTTACATACACTGTAAAAAAAATTCCATTAAATAACGGAAATTGTACTGGTAATATAGACGCCAGTACTACTTTCGTTTTTTAATGTAAAAAAAAATTCCGTTTTTTCTAGAAAAATATTTCCGTTTTTTGTCATATTTATTTATATAAAAATTTCCGCTTGAAAGCCAAAAAAGAATTTTCAAGGACAAACAAGCAGCTTTATGATTTTTATTCTTTAGACAAAGACATATCAGGCTAGAACACATACATTTAATTTAAATAACAGTGAATAAATGTCACTTATCCTCGAAGGGATCGAACCAGGGACCTATCCTATGGCAGTTTGCAATAGTGTAATACCATTACACCGTAGTTACACATGCACTGCTTGCAAATATCTCTACTTATTTCGAATGCATTTTATAACGAAAATGCCTCATGTTGAACGCGGCATTAATTTTTGTAGAGAATTATTTTCTGTTGAGTGCACAGTTCTAAATGTTTAACAGATTTTATTTCCATAATATCCAATATTTAGTTTTTAATTTCAATTCTATAAAAAATAAATTTTAGACTTTAAAATATTACATGTATTAAGAGTTGAATGCATTAAAAAGTTTTCTTTCCTTCATTTTAAGGAGATTTTAAAAAGTTTATTGTATTATTATTCATATTTATTTACTTATTTATTTTTGAAACATATTTTTTTTTGAAACATACTTTTTTTGAAACATACTTTTTTTTTAAAAACATCTATTTTAACAAAATTTTTGTATAACGATCGATTTTAATCTCAATAAAGATAGTTTTTACGGGTTATTAAAATAAATTTCCTTTATTGTTTTTTTTTTAAATTTAGATAATCGTCAACATTATAATAATTTCGTTGATATAATTCAGATGTTTTAAATTTTATGTGCGAATTTCTTAAAGTGAATAGATTAAAAAAATATATTAAAATTAAAAGTAGAATTTTTTTCCATTTTAAAATATCCTACGCACTTTTTAAAAAATATGCTATAAACGAGTTTAACATTATTTAAAAATCATAGTGGAAATAAACTAACTGAAAATAAACTAACTAACTAATCTCAAACTTAAAAAGGATTAATAAAATTTTATAATTTTTATTATCTTTTTAATATTGTAAAAACATGTTAGATCTCTATTATTAATACAGAAAGCAATAAAGAAAATTATTATAGAAAGTTGTTCATAAAACAACTCTATAATGTTTTTCTACCCCGGATATAGATGGCGCCACTAGAGTTTTTTTATGGAATTTATGATGTTTTAATACGGAACTTCTCTGTTTCCAGAAAAATTACGGAAAACTTACTGTATTTATAATCTCAAAATATCAATAACGGAAGTTGTACTGCTTTTTCGGAAAAAATAAAACTATTCCGTAGAATTTTACGGAAAAATTTGTGTATATTAACGGTTTTTTTACTGTGTATATAAATATATATACATATATATATTACAGGGCTTTCCCATACATTCATTATCAATTGTAAAGTAGCATCATGACGTCCCGATAGAAGTATTGGTCGTGCTTCCAGTTTATCTTACACTTTTTCATTAAAACTTCTTTCGAGAAAATCAAAACGTGTACATCCACTTAATTAGTAAATGGTTTTGGATGTTTCATCTTCCGCATTAAGTGTCACATTATATATTTTTAAAATTATCTACAACAGCAATTAGCCAAAAAAAAAAAAAAAAAAAAAAATTGTGTATTAATATATTAAAAAGAGAATTATAATGTTAAAATTATCATTTACTAAATCATTTTATTTTAATAGCTGAGGGAAAACCTAGAAAAAGAAGAAATGTACAAGTGTGAGACTTTGTATGATGATCTTATATTATACAAATTTTTAAAAGGTAAGTATTTTTTGTCCTTTTGTTTGTTTGTTTCGTTTTGTTTTAGGATTGGAACAAAGCTATTTTTCTGATCTAATATATAACTATTAAAACAATTTTTTTTTCAAATTATAAAATTTCAGTTAGTTAAAAGGTAAACTATAATATATGCCATTGACATCATTTATATCTTGCCTGTAATCTTCTTTCTTTTAAATTTTGATAAAAATTACATTAAAAAACTGAATCTATTTAATCTGCCAAGAACGGAGATATGCAGTTACAAGTTTTTTGCTGGGTTGAATCATATTTTGATGCTGCAATAGTTGCTATAATGAGAAGGTAAGACATTGCTCTAACATTTATAAATACATTGTAAAAATTTCTGCAACGTTACATCATAAAATTAATGGCAGCCTTGCTGCCTCTAATATTATTGTGTAACTTAATTTATATAATCGATGTTATGTTACACTAATGTGAAATGTTACACCAGTAATATAAGTATAATTATACCATTATATAAGTAAAAAATTACACCATAAAACTGGAGGCAGCATGCCGCCAGCCATTTTATTTAGAAATGTTAAATAATTTTTTTACAGGGTATAGCTCAATAGTAGCGATTGCAGCACCAAAAGTTGGCTCAACAAAGGAGTAATTTTCTAAGATGTATTAATTAGTTAAGAAAGTAAGATATAGAAAATAACAGCGCGCAGTTTTGCTAAAGCAATGACTCGAACCGAACTGACAAAAAACAGGAATTAAACGAAAACTTATTTTTAAGGGAAAAAATATTTTATTTTAGCTGAATCTGAATATAAACAAAAGAAATAAAGAATAATGCCCAGTTAAACTGATGGCATTGAGCTCACAGTCTACAAATACTAATTGTACATTAAAGCCTTATATTTTCAAGAATTAATTCCTTTCGAAAAAAAATTAAGAAGGGGAAACAGCTCTCCACTTAATCATTGAACCTCCTATACTATCAAAGACATGCTTTATCATATAAAAAATCTATATCCAAAATTCAGAGCAAATGAGATTATTCTTAATAAAAACCCATTTAGCATTTATATAATTTAAAAGGAGTTATCCCCCTCTTTTATACTTAACCATTAAACTTCCAAAACTATTCAGAGATTTGATCGAAATCTGAAAATTCTGCTTGAAAAACCCATTTATATTAATTAAGTGGGGGGTGGCATTAGAACCCCTGTTCCTCCTATTTATACTTATTCAATGAACACCTAATAACAGTCACGGAATCGCCTCACCAGAATGATCCTAATCTAAATTTTGAACGAAAATTTAATTCTGCTGAAAATCCCATTTATATCAACTAAGGGGAGGGGCATGAGCCCCCCGTTCCCCCTTTTATACATATCGAATGAACTCCAAAAACTAATCAGGGAAGCGCCTTGTCAGGATATACCTACATACAAAATTCGGATATTTTTATCATGAGTTATCGCGTTACGCACGAACGTACGAACGTACATACAGAACGGACGGGCACATAAGCTCTCAGGCTATGATAGCCTGTGAGCTAAAAAACGGAAGCTGAAGGAAAGTAGGAAACAATTTCTTTGGAAAGTTTCCTAATTTCTATTAATTGCTAGAGATGTATGTTATTATTTTTAATTCAGATGGTTATTCAGCTTTTTAATTAGGAGAAGACCCTATGTTTTCTTTTGAGGAGGACTTAAAATAATCGACTGAGAGCAGAGATGTTGCATCTAATCTGTATCTTTCATCAGTTGAGCTTGTTAGTATTCTTGACTAGAGTATGGAGAAAAACATAGACGTTTTTTCTTCAACCTGCTTGGTTAGTAAGGAAAAATTTAGTAAATCATACCTCTTTTTTTACCATTAATTCAAAATTCAAATCATGGCTCTTTATTTTCGACGGCTTATCTTCCTGTAATTACGAAATAATAATAATAATAATAATAATAATAATAATAATAATAATAATAAACATGAAGACAGACAGTGTTAAAAATCATAGAACTCATTATCAACAAAAAAATTAATGACCTTGGGTACGAATAACGAACATTCTCTGTCTTCAGAGGATCGTTTACAGGCTCTTGAAAAAATCAAATGGGATATCCTAGAATTATGAGGAGAAAGAAGAAAAGAAGAAGAAAATACTGATCTGGCCCGCAGACATGTAATACTACCTCTGACAATAAAGTTCGGTGAATAGTCCTGTAACATTATTGTAGATGTGTAACACGCGCTTTCCAAAGGAATAAAAGAAAAAAAATAGACTCACGCGTCACATGACCTGAGTTTTGCTATATTAAAAAAAATGTAGTTGTAATATTTCTCGTTTAAAAGAAATCTGGCAACACTAGTTCTATTAAAAAATGTTCTTTTCTTAGTGATATTCCAAAGTTGGTTGTAAACTGTAGTTCATATCTTGTGATGGTGGCGTGCGCCAGAATTATGTAAAAAATTTTATTTGTATGTTATTTGTGTTAGTCTACTATATGTGAGTGACGTCTTTTCAAGTAATAAAAAGTTTATAAAGAATAATGCAAGCCCCGAGATATTTATTAAGATAAGTTATCACTTCTTTCTTTCTTCTCTTCTACATTTGTAAGGCGAATTCTTACAAAATGGCTACCCAACTTCGGGCTACGAATCAATTCCAAAGTATTCAGCAATCTTAGTTCCAGAAAAGTTCTTTGATAATGAAATATGATTAATAAGAATGAAAAAAAATGGCTCGAGCGGTCGTGCTCGTCTTTTTGTGAAGTATATTTTAAATGATTAACATAGTAAGTTTGTTTCGTTGATGTGAAATCATTCGATTGTGAAATATGTACGAAATAAAAATGCATGCATGTTTAATGCAAGAAAATGGCACGAGCAGTCGTTGCTCGTTTGTTTGTGAAATGTGTTCTTCAAAGCTTGCATGTTCTGCGCCTTTAAAGTTCTCGTTCTTCGTTTGTGAAAAAATTTCTACGGAATAATCTTATGCCAAGCGCCATTTTCATTTGTTTGTGATATATGTTCTACGGACTGAATTTGTTTAATTTTCTGCTTCAGTCATCGTCGTTTCATCTTATATGTGTTTATTTTGGAACATTTTAAAGTTCGATACTTTTGTCATATATTTTCAATAAGTAAGCCAAGTTTTAAAGTATCTATAATTCTTTTCGCAAGTTACCACATTTTACCTGTCTGTAACATTTTGCATACCACATATTAGTTTTAATTTATTGATTACTTTACAATTTATTTATGTATTGTGTAATTCCCCTTCCCTCCCCATGCTTATATTTTTTATTCTTTTGTTTATTTTCATTCTCTGCATGCATGTTTAATTTTTATCTTGATTAAATAACAACTTTTCTTACTTCGAATAAAAAAGAAAAACAATAAAAAAAAAAAGGGTTGATAAATAATAAAATAAGCATTTATTTACGTTGATATTATTTTTCTTTTTTTTTACAAATAGGGAAATAAATTGAGTGAAAAAAAGGGAAAAATATATTAAAAGGTATTTATACTTTGTATTTCAAGTGTCATATGGTATGTGTTTATTATTTTTTGTTTGTTTTGTTGTTGGTTTCGCAAGATAACAGAATTTAATTAGAAATTCTATTTGAGTGTTCTGTTGTTAGTTATTTTTAAGCATTTAATTTAGAGTTCCTGATATATTGTGAAATAGCATTGAATACGATTTTTAAAACAGATTGAGTAAGTTTTTGCATTTATTTATTTATTTATTTTTATGAAATAAGACTTTCTTTTCTTTTAAAGTTATATTGAAAAAAACTATATTACGTAGTCTTGTCATGATAATATGATAATAATTTGATTGACATTTTAATTATTCAGATATGGTTTGACTTATTTAGAACATTGTTTATGAATGTTGCCAACAATTCAGTACTAGTTTTATATCAGTTAATATAATGTTTTGATTAAATGACACGTAATGACAAACTAGTTTATTTATATCAGCAATAATTTAAAGTATATTTTCTTAAAAAAATAATAAAGTTTAAATTTTAAAGATACTTTTATGAAGTTTTATGAAGTTTAATTATTTTAAAAGTATATTTTGCTAACGTTAAAGTTCACTGTTTTGTTTTATTAATGTCTTGTTTATATGAGTTGTAAAGCAAAGCTCACGTCCGGGGAACAATTTATTTAAATCGAATTTTTAGCATTTGTGGGGTATATATTTTGTTGTTTTGCTAAAGGTAAGAATGTCCGACCTCAACAAAGCACGAAAAGAAGACCTATTTCAGGTCGCTTTAGAAATGAATTTAGATGTACAACCCTCTATGACTGTTGTCACATTGCGTGATAAGATTAAATCCTCTCCCTCGTATGAAGTTGATTTCGTAAATTCGTTAGTCAGAAACCAAATTGCGACTCGCGAGGAAGAACAGCGTAAACGAGACTTAGAGGAAAAGCAAAAAGCAGCTGAATTAGAACAGCGTAAATTAGAAGTCGAAGAAAAACGTCGTTCGGAAGAACTGGAATTAAAAAAGTTTGAGATGAATTTTGAGCTTGAGAAGCTTAAGTTACAGGCTCAGAGCCAAAGTGTTTCCAGTGGAGCGGTAGGTGGTAATGCGGCAGGGATAATGTCTCATCCAGAGAGTAAAATAGATATCCAGAAGCTGTTGCCTACATTTAAACCAGAGACAGATGATGTAACATTGTTTCTGGTGCTCCTGGAACGACAGTTAAAGCTTTCGAAGGTACCAGAACACCTCTGGGTTTCTTATTTACTAAGTGTTGTACCCTCTTCTATGTCTACGCTTATTGCTCGTGAAAAAGAAGAAAACGCTTCAGATATTTCACATGTTAAAGGTCTACTTCTAAAAAGGTTTAAAATTAGCGCTGAAAGGTTTAGGCAGCTGTTTTTCACGCATTGCAAAGATAAAGAAATTACTTGGAGAGATTATTACTTCGAGTTACGTGCTTACTTTGAAAACTGGATTAAAGAGTTAAATGTAACGTCTTTTGAAGCTCTTCAGGATCTGATCATAGCGGATCAGATGAAAAGGCGCGTGCCTGTCGAATGCAAACAACATATGTTAGATGATTGGGAACATTTAAATTCACCAGTCGACCTTGCCAGAAAATTAGATGCGTATGATACTATCAGGTCTACGTTTTCTAAAAAAGATTCGGTAGTACCCCAGGAGAAAAAAGCGTATTTTCGCCGAGAAAATACATGGAAGCAGAGTAAGCCTCCAAAAGAAGACAGATCTTCTCCTAAGGTTGCTAATAAACGTTTAGAATCCGATATATTTTGCTATGGTTGTGGCAAAGTGGGATTTATAAAGAAGAAATGCCCAAATTGTTCCCCTATGGTTAAAAAACAAACAGTGCAAGCTCATCGTCTTCAGCTATATAGTTTAAATACATCAGCAGTTTCAGCTCCAAATGTGCCTATTACGATCTGCAATAAGAAGGTGTTAGTCTGTGCAGATACAGGAGCCAATCGTTCTATTGCAGGAGAACGAATGTATAAATTATTTTTGAAAACTGGTGTTGCATTGAATCCCCATACTCATGATGTAACCCTGGCTGACGGAATTACGATGGCTAGAGAAACTTTGTCTGCCACTGTGCCCGTAGAAATTGAAGGCCGAGTTTTCAAAACGGAGTTTATTGTTTTACCAAATGCCAAAGGTAATAGAACCCTTTAAGGAATGGATTTCCTTCACAATGCTAACATGGTGCTTGATACCGCTAAAAAGACATGGCATTTTAGTGATAAACCTCATAAAGAGTTTGATTTTGTGGATGAGTACGAAGAAGAAAATAGTACGTCTGCTGGTGCTGTCGAAGTTAGCCCATATGCTTTACGTGAAGACGAAGGCAAAAATTTAAGTCCTGATGAAAGGGAAAGACTTAATGATCTCCTGAAAAAGTATGAAAAGTGTTTTCAACCAGGCGGAGAGACAACCCCATTTGTTGAGCATCGTATCAATACAGGTGATAGTGCTCCTGTTGCTGTACCACCTTATCGAATGACTCCTACTAAAAAAGAAATTCTTAAGAAGGAATTAGATAATCTTCTAGCTCAAGGAATCATAGAAGAATGTGAATCACCTTATGCTTCGCCTGTGGTCCTCGTACCAAAACCCGATGACAGTGTAAGATTATGCATAGATTATAGAAAATTAAATGAAAACACAGTAGCAGATAAATATCCATTACCTCGAATGGACGACCTTTTACATGAAGCCAAGCATACTCCTTACATGTCAACTATAGATCTTCGTTCTGGGTATCACCAAGTCCAAGGCTACCCACCAGATCAAGATAAAACTGCATTTGTCTGTCCTTATGGAACTTATCGTTTCTTAAAAATGCCTTTTGGACTAAAAAATGCTCCTGCCACGTTTCAAAGATTGATAGATCAATTTAGATATGGTCTTAAGGATGTATTTGCTTTATCGTACCTAGACGACATCATCGTTTTGTCAGAAACATTTGAGAAACATCTCTTAGATCTTACAGCTGTGTTCGAGAGACTCCTTGAATTTAAGTTAGATGCCAAACGCGAAAAATGCCATTTTTCTTGTGAGAAAGTTAAGTATCTAGGACACTGGATAACTCCAAATGGTTTAGAAGTAGATCCAGACAAAGTATCCGCGATTAAAGCGATACCTCCACCAAAAAATGTTAAAGAAATTCAGTCCTTCTTACAAACCTGTTCTTGGTACAGAAGATTTATATCAAATTTTGCTGATATCTCAAGACCTCTTAGCAATCTTACGAAAAAGAAAGCCACTTGGAAATGGGGAAAAGAAGAACAAACAGCCTTTGAAACTCTAAAACATTGTCTCATGACATCTCCAGTACTGAAGCAAGCTGATGGAATCAAACCATTCATTCTACGTACTGATGCTAGCAACTATGCTCTTGGTGCTGTACTTTTACAGGGTACCGACAAGACCTCTGAACACACCATAGAATATGCTAGCCGTCTTCTTACAAGTGCAGAAAGAAATTACTCCACTACTGAACGCGAGGCTTTGGCTGTTGTCTGGGCCTTAGAAAAATTTCGTGGTTATGTGGAAGGCCAAGAAGTGATTGTAGCTACTGATCACCAACCTTTAAAATGGCTTCTCAGTCTTAAGTCACCATCGGGAAGATTAGCCCGTTGGGCACTACAATTGCAATCGTTTTTATTGAAAATAGAATATGAACCTGGAAAATCTAATGTTGTGGCTGACATGCTGTCACGTCCTGTGTGTAATCATCAATCTGCTTTCTGCGAGACATGCAATTTTGTTATCATAGATATGCCAACAAGAAGCTCAAAAGATATGAGGGGAGCGCAGTTACAAGATGAAAATCTTAAAAAAATTATAGATTGCTTTGAAGATGAACAAAAAAGTGAAGATTTTGCCAATTGGACTGATAGAGGATTCCTGATGAATCAAGGTGTACTTTATCATTATGCTCCTGAATCTGATGCCGAGGAAGCGCAACTGGTCATTCCAGTTCAAGAAAGAGAAAATATTTTGAAACTTCATCATGACGACCCCTCAGCTGGACATTATGGTGAAGCAGGAACCTATCAAAGAATTGCTAAGAGATATTATTGGACAGGCATGCGAGCCTTTATTTCTGAATATGTAAAGAAATGTCCAGAGTGTGCTCGCTATAAAGCAACAAATCAGAAACCTGCTGGTTTATTGCGAACACCTGCTTATGCTCAGCGGTTTGAAACCCTCAGTATTGATCTTTTTGGACCACTGCCACCCAGTAAAGATGGATACCGATGGATTTTTATAGTGGAAGATTGTGCCACTAAATGGGTAGAACTATTTGCCTTAACAACTGCAACTGCACAAGAATGTGCGACTACTTTAATAGAAGAGATCTTCCTTCGGTATGGTATTCCAAGAAGACTGATAAGTGATAATGGTCCTCAGTTTGTGAGCGCTGTTCTACAACAAGTTTGTTATATTCTTGGAATAGACCAATCATTGACACCTTTATACCATCCTCAGGCCAATCCGGTCGAATGCAAAAATCGAGACTTGAAACCTCGAATAGCAATCCTTGTCGGGGATGAACACCGTTCCTGGATAGATAAACTTCCTTTCATTAGATTTGCCATGAACTCTGCCAAATCTGATACAACAGGCCAAACTGCTGCCTATCTACAATTTGGTCGAGAACTAAGAACAATCGATGATGTGGTAAACGATTTCAAAGCTGTTGTCGAAAATGACAATTTCGTTCCGGAAATAACCCCATATCTTAAACGACTTGCAAATATTTCGAAAAGTGTGAAAGAACGTGTTGAAATGAAACAAGATCAGCGAAAGAAATATTATGATAAAAATCGTAGACAATTATATTTCAAGCCTGGTGAAAAAGTATGGGTTAACCTACACCCAGTGAGCAAGGCAAGTAAAAATAAAACAGCAAAATTTATGCCTAAGAGAGATGGGCCATACATAATTTTGACTCAAAAGTCACTAGTGACATATGACATTGCTATGCTAGAAAATCCTACTGAACGAATTGGATCTTACCACGTTTCTGCCTTGTTGCCTTTCCAAGAATCTGAAACTATTCCAGTTGCACCCTTGAGAAAAAGAGGAAGACCAAAAAAGCATCCTGTTTCCTCTCCGAGACGTAGATCGGAAACAGAGGGGGAGGATGTAACACGCGCTTTCCAAAGGAATAAAAGAAAAAAAATAGACTCACGCGTCACGTGACCTGAGTTTTGCTAAATTAAAAAAAAATGTAGTTGTAATATTTCTCGTTTAAAAGAAATCTGGCAACACTAGTTCTATTAAAAAATGTTCTTTTCTTAGTGATATTCCAATGTTGGTTGTAAGCTGTAGTTCATATCTTGTGATGGTGGCGTGCGCCAGAATTATGTAAAAAATTTTATTTGTATGTTATTTGTGTTAGTCTACTATATGTGAGTGACGTCTTTTCAAGTAATAAAAAGTTTATAAAGAATAATGCAAGCCCCGAGATATTTATTAAGATAAGTTATCACTTCTTTCTTTCTTCTCTTCTACATTTGTAAGGCGAATTCTTACAGATGAAATATTAACGAAAGTTACCATACCATCCGTCAAATTAGTCACCTCCCATAACTATGCACCGCTGAGATCTGCTATACATGTCCTGGGAAATTTGCAAGAAGTCTTCTTTTGGGAAATAGTTCAAAAGCTTCGTCACGTTTCATTGGATATCAGCAATATGGCCAAATCTCTTTCAAAGAGAGTTTGAGTCGTGGAAATAGGAAGAAGTCTGGAAGATTGAGATTTGGAGAGTATAGTAGATGTTCAATTTGCACCACCCCTTGTGAATTTCTTTCAGTGTCTTTTAAATTTTAAAACAAAACTTTAAACTGATCTTTTGTTCGTTCTTTTTCCTGCTCTCAATTAATAACCAACACACTAACAAGCACTTTGTAAAACACGTCTTACACAGAACATAAACGACGTTCAAATGAACAACGATGGGGGAAGACGGTCAACACTTAATTTTATGCAGGTGCAGAGTTTTGTTTCCCCAGTGTTACCAGATCGGCCGTTCTGAATTCATTCACCGAACATTTTTGTCAGAGGTAGTAATGTTATAGAAACACAGAAGATGATAGAACAAGAATTGTAGCATTTCCGATTCTATAATTATGAAAAATTAATAAAATTAAATTCATAATGATCGGCCAGAGTCACAAGATTAGTTATACAAGTGTAAGAAGATGAAAGATGAAAATTATCCATGTTTATGTTGCAAAACAGACTACGTTGGTGAAGCAGTTGAGGATTTCAATGAAGTAACTGCAATGAATCCGATCGGAAAGTGCAATATTAAATTGTTAATTGAAGATTTAAATAGTAAAAATGCAGAAGTGTGCAGAATTTAAATAGTAGAAATGCAGAAGTGTGAGTTCCCAGTAAGAAACCATGGATGGGAAATTTGAAACCAAGGATCTGCAGTTACTTATCGAAATCAAAAATTATTGAAAGAATACGACTAAAATTAATGTGGGTAGCAATAATGAGTTATAAAATAAACTTCCTGTGACATAAAAATGCTACGACTGAATTATAAAACCAAGTGCAATAATTAAATTACTATGTAATAAAATAAGAAACAATCACCAGAAATAAGTTTTATTTATTTTTTTAATTATTTGTTGGATAGTTATTATTCGTTATGCTTGTAAAATTATTTTTAAAAATGTTCTTTTCTGTTATTAGGATGGAGTTTTAAACTAAATAAAGCTGAAGAAATGCTAAAAAAAGTAAGAAAATGAAATTTGTTTATTCTCTCTTTCCCTCCGCCCGTCTCCTCTCTCCAGGGTCGTAGCTAAGGGGGCGCTATGTGCGGCTCAGCCCCTCCTAAAATATTTTGAGCCCCCCCCCCCCCCTGGAAAAAATTTTTGGTCACTAAATGAATTTATGTTCCAAACATCCAAATGAAATTCTGTTCAAAAATCTAATTTAATTTTGAGACCCTTTCACAGTTCTGCAGAATTACTAAATTTCATCTAAAATAAGTGTTTCAACACTCCCTCATCCTATTTGTACATATGAAGCTAACATGATGTTTAATTTTGCACCAGTTATACACTCAAAATTTTCATCATCATATACTTTTTTTAGCATAAAATGAAATTATTACAAAAGTTTAATAAGAAAAATAGTACTTACAACGTGAATATGTACTAATTTATTTTTCTGCATCAGAAAGAGAGCGAAAAAAATTATGAGCCTAATCTACATTCTGTTGAGCCCCCCCCCCCCTCTATTGTTCACTTCTAACTACGTCCCTGCCTCTCTCTCTTTCTTTTTGTTATTTTTTTTTTAATATTGTTCTAAATACGATCACTTACTACTAATTATGGCTTGTGTAAAATATGAAATGTTTTAAAAGTTTAGTATTTAACATTTGCACAATTGACGAACAAAAAAAATAAAAGCCAACCAATTTCATAACCAAATTGTAGCAGGAAGCTATCATTCGATTGAAAACTGTACTTTTTTGTATAAAAGAATGCGGTCTTAAAAATGTAGGTAATTTACGCATAATAAATTATATCAACATTCATTTTAACATGCTCTGGTATTCATTTTCGAAAACTTATTTGAGGTCCTTGAATCAAAGCAGTCTTGAAAAACATGCAGTTTTGAACTTTTCCAAAAATCTTCATAGAATTATATAAATAAACAAGTTAGAAATTTTTCCATAGGTAACAATAATTACAGATTTTGA
Source organism: Maratus speculifer (assembly GCA_964019185.1). Taxonomy (NCBI): domain Eukaryota; kingdom Metazoa; phylum Arthropoda; class Arachnida; order Araneae; family Salticidae; genus Maratus; species Maratus speculifer. The sequence continues at coordinate 364,562,813 of OZ025291.1, forward strand.
ACACCGCTTTTCTTATTAAAAAAATCGTTTAAATTAATTGCCGAATTTCGCGTTAAATATAGGGAATATGTTTTTAAGTAAAAAGTGCTATTAAAAATTCACATTTTTGGCTTCTTTGGGATTATTCTTAAATGTAAAAGATATACAGGCTGTCCACAACTAAACAATGCTATTTAAAAGTTCTCTACAAACAAAGCTACTGTTCAGAATGTTGTGAAATTTTGAGGTGGACGTTATAAAGACATAGTAATTTGTCTGAATGAGAAAAACATTACCTTAAAATTTCGCCACTACAGGACGATTTTTTATCAAATTATACATTCCCAGCAAAAAAAAAATAAAAATAAAAATAAATAAATAAATAAAAATAGATAAATAAATAAAAATAAATAAATAAATAAATAAAATCTTGACACTTAAGCCACAACATCAGTGTTCGAATGTTTTATTTTAGTTTTTCTTGTTTTAAATAGAAGAGGCGGAAGATAATTTCTATCGCAGGTTGGTTATGTGGAGTGACACTTGCAGCTTAACATGATACAGAGTTCTCCTTTTATTTTTTTACTTCTGGTAGTGGTTTGAAAAGTGCGACTTTTTAAATTTTTTTATCTACGAAAGGAACCTTTTTTGGTACACATAATTGAAGCAAATGTCTTACAATTGTTGAACAATCTTGTGCTTTGGTTTTATTAGAACAACATGTTCCTGTAACTGCTAAGGTCTTAGATTTAGAGGATTTAGAACAAACTATCAATGTCCTAAAAAGGCAAGGCCTATTTACCATATGGCAATGTATCAAAATGAAAAATGGATTAAAAAAGACCGAGAAAGTCTTTAGCCAAGTCTGATATTTTTTTTAAACTTGGCATACTGTTAATAACAACTGTAATAGTTGCGGAAATAAAAAAAGAAGTATTAATAATGAATTTATCACTTTGGACTATTTGTCACAAACTCACATTTTCCAATGAGTTTCCAGATTTTTTTTTTCTTGCTGGCACTGTATTTAGCGTACATTTTCGATGCACTGTAAAAAATTGCTGCAGTAATTTTACTGCAGCAGAGATTCCAGACAATGCCCATAAAAAAACGGACTTTATTCCTATATCAACGGACTTTGCCATTACATTAACGGGTTTTGCCTGCAAAAGACAAAAAAAATACGGGAATTGACCGTTTATGTGAAAAAAGTGACATTTTCCGTAATTTTACTGGATAATTCACGGAAAAGTACTATACATTTACATTTTTTTAAGTGAGTTTACAAACTTTAATCCAATTACACCCTCCAAATGACGTTCATCAAATACCATCTAGAATCCTAAGTTAATTTATTTTGACAGTAGTGTGTATTCTGGGAAATGCTAAAAATATGTCGCGATATGCTGCCTTTCAGAACAAGTAAAGCTAATAAATAAAATTTCTTAACTATCGCAAATGCATGCTAAATGTATTAATTCCTTAGAAAAAAATTAACAGGGGGGGGGGGGAGAAGGAGTCCAGTACAAGTTTTAAAATATTTTTTATTCATTGAGTTAAATGTTAAATTTCTTTCTGATAGTTAACCTTATCATTTGCAGTACAAAATCACAGGCTAAAATTTCTTTTAATTTTCAAAAATTAATAAATAAATAAATAAAATAAGTAATTAAAAATGGTATTTTAAAATCGTTATAATTCAGAATATTATTTGTAGAATTTCAGTTTTTTTCTTTAAAATAAACAGAAATATCTAAATTTTAATTTAGATTGAGCAATTAAAAAATGTTAATTAAAAAAAAAAAAGTATTTAAAGTAAAATTTGGAAAAAAAGAAAAGAAAAAAAAAGTTTCAGTTTTAAAAAAAAAATCATATTTTTAAAAGTAAATATTCTTTTTCAAATTTCCTAAATCAAAATAAAAATAAAACAATTGAAAAAAAAGTATTCTATGTTTAAAACATTTATCTTCAACATTTCTTGATTTGTAGCAATTTGAATACCAGAAATGGTAAAAAATCCCATTATGAAGAATAGTACATGATCTGAAAGCCGATGTTCCAGGTGAGGAAAAGTGATTATCACATTATAAAAACGACTCGGAAATTTTCTAGAAAATCAATGGCAATAAAAAGAACTTTTCTTTTATAATTGTTTATTTAAATTACGAAAGTATAATTATTTCGGGTGTTTCTAAAGGTAAAGAAAGTTTTTTATACTCATGGATAGATAGCAAAATATCATTATCTGTTTTGTTCGCGAATACACTTCTTTCCCGTAGTATTATTCGGCAGTAATCCTATTTTTCCGTTCTATACAGGGTTAATCAAAAAAACGTATACCAAACGATATGACTAATCAAGCATACAACAAGGATAAAAAATCACATAGGAACATTGGGTCGCAAACTACTTATTGAGTCATTAATGCAGGGTGTTTCATTGTAGCTACAACCGGTTTGAAACTAATAATTTCGAGGAAAATAAAAACATTGTAATGAAAATGGATCGATATGTACCTTATTTTGTGTGAAATGTGATAACGTTACAAAAAGATCTGGAAAAAGATATTGCTCAAGCAATCGATGATACCGTATAAGCTGATTATCACAGTCCAAAATGTGAGGTGCAAGTGCGTATTGCTGGTGCGCATAATGCAAACTTCTACCACTTTTGTTTGGTGTTATCATATTTAAAACAAATGTAAGAATAACTATTAAATGTTTTATTATAATATACTTCAGTTTTCTGAAATTTATTATCGTCAACTCAGATTGAGTTAGAATGAAACACCCTGTATTTGTGACTCAACAGGGGGTTTGCGGCCCTATGTTTCTATGTGATTTTTTATCCTTGTCGTATGCCTGATTTGTCATATCAATTTGTCCACGTTATTTTGAATCACCCTGTATATAAAATGGTGTATATTAGAACAAACGGCTAGGAGCATACGCGTATTTTTATTTAATCAAATGAGATATTTTTCGTCGTTCCTAATATTGCACAAGTGTTAAGTTACATGTTGTGATGAAAAATCTAATTTTGTGAATACTACAAGTCAAAACAAATGAAGAAAGAAATTTATGAAGTTTACGGGGATACGTAAGAACATTTTTTCTTGACGTATAACAGAAACAACAGGGTAAGTATGATCGTAGATCTCAAAGAGGGTTCGTTTAAAATTTTTTTAAACAACTTATCCATACATTAATATATCCAAATAGTTAATTTATAATTATTAAACTTTTACATAGATGCTAGCACCAATCATTTTAGCTTTAAAATAGTTATAAAAGAAAGTTATTTTATTTATTTAATTAAAAATGTTCAAATCAAATAATCTAAAGTTACGTAATTTTTTTTTCAAAAGTTACTCATTTTTTTATTTTATAAATAATAATAAAAAATAGCAACTGAGCAAATGAGCAAAAAATGAGTCAAATCCAATTAAAATTGAAATATGTAAAAAAAAAAAATGTAAAAAAGTTCTTTTTTTAAATATAGAATTAGATCATAGTAAGGTCATCATAAAAATGGCTTCGAAAAATAATATAAAAGCGAAATCTGAAAAATAATCTTGGTTAAATTATGATTTACTTTATGAAATACAAAGATAAAATATAAATACATATGAAAATATGTAAAATACTGTGGAAAAGTCTTCTAAAAATGGAAGTTTAGTGTGTTAAATTGCGAAACAAGGTACGAGGCTAAGTCCAACTTCGCAATAATTGCAAAAGAGCGCGCGGAGTGCTTTCAATTGAAATTTGTGAATTTCAGAGAAATAAGGACAATTAAGGCTTTTTATTAACCCAGTTCTGAATCAGCAATTATAAATTCCATTGTTAAAGTTCCTCTGCATATGAATGTGACGATTTAGCAATTGCCTCACATTACTATTACTCTTGCCCACTTACATTACGCTGCCATATCCGGCGCACCTTATTAATCCATATAAATTGACTCAGTAATATTTTTTCCCACACAGCACTTCTTTCGAAATTACAACATATTTTTAAATTTCTAAATAACTTATCTAACAATTAGTTTAACAATTTTATCTAATAATTAGATCTGGTCTAAGACCGTAGTCTATTCAATCTGTATTTAATTTTTCTTTTGTTTTATCTGCATGAATTTTTTCTTAGTCGCCCAGTGTTCCCGTTGCCTTTTCGGTGGCATGAGTTCAATAAACACAATAAAGGTGTCCAGTGGAAGGGGGGATCTATGCTCCACAGACGTGGTGTGCTCAGTTCCTCTTAAGCAGTCAAAAAAAAAAAAAATTGCAGAAGATTAGAAGTGTGCCATTGAATAGAAAATTGAGGGCTCTATGATTTTAAATAGACCGAAAAAATACATCCGCGTGGAAATAGGCATTTACGTAAATATTGCCACTTAAACGTTGTCCTTGAAAATTGCGGGATGCGCAGCGAGAGAACTGACCAAAGTTGCATTTAAAGAGAGTTTTCTGTATAGTAATTAGATTTTCCTTAAATTTGAAATCAAATATTTAAATACGATAATATCAGTATAATTTGTGTACAATCACGTATAAATGTATTTTTATATCATGTTGTGTTAATTTGTTTACACATATATTTTTCGGAATTAAACATAAAATTTTTAATTTAATATATATTTTGCAGCATATTATGTGGAGAAAGGCTCATCAAGTAGACAGAATACTCCAAGACTACAAAAGTTTAGAGGTATTTATTTATACATATTTTAAATTCATGATTAAGCTTAATGTACTACTTTTCTCATGATATGATAGATTTAATTTTTTCAAGAGAATGAATATCCGTATGACAAATCTTTATTGGGACTTTTTGAAACTTTTGATAAAGAATGAAGTTTAAAATTATTGATTACAAATTTAAACCGACTTAAATCATAATTTTTAACACATACATTATGGAAGATTCAAGCTTCAAAATTGCAGCATACTTGACTTGAGTCCATCGCAAAACCACAATCTATCTACATTTAATGCATTGACAAGTAAAATGAAGCAGTTTTTGCAAAATATTTAATAACACGTATTTTACTCAAAAAAGAGAAAGAAATAAAATTTTGTTTTGCACTAAATATGCAGTCATTCAGGATAATTTCGGTCCTTGGACGGTAACTTTGCAGCACGTCCTAATTTCTAATATGTTTGAAATCAAAAGGAAACTCCAGTGCTGCATTCCGTTGACAAGTTTCTGAATTGGTCTTTCTAATCTTTTAAAAAATAAACTAACAACGTTATGCGCAATTAATTGCATCATCCAACTATTATTGTGAAGTACTGTTTTCAAGTTAATTTTGAACGCTGTTTTGAAGTTGCTGCAATCCAATTAAATTTTTATAATAAGTAACAATATACTCATTTATCAGGCATATTGTTACCTATATGTGTAAATGTGTTAATATTTTGTGATTATAATTGACATGTTGGTAAATATATAATTATTTATTTACCAATAGTTAATAAATTGTCAAATAAAGCAGTACTACCAACTTATCCCATATTGAGAAAAATTAAATCATTACAATGAAAAGATATATATATACCTTGTTTAGTGTAAAGTATTATAATATCATGAAGAGTTCTGGAAAAACAATGTGTTAAAGGAATAAATGATCTTGTATAAAGCGGCAATCGCAGTCCAAATTCTAAAGCGTTAAGTATATACTGCTGCCGCATCATAACGGAAACTCGTACAATTGTTTTCAATATTATCAAATAACTACATAAATGAGAATGTTTACGTATTAAAAGTTTTATTATAATGTACCTCAAATTTTTGAAAGTTATTGTTCTCAGCATAAATTAAATTAGGGAATAACACATTGCATTTTTAATTAAATATGTGGATTGCGACCTCCTGCTCTATGTTAATTATCATCCTTTTGATGTCTGCTATCACCCAACTTAATTTGTCATTCGAATTTCAAGACATTACTGTTTATTTTTGTCAGGTAACCAAGAAAGTTCGTGCGTTTTTCGAGAGCAGTTACATTTTTCACATAGCTATGGTCAAATAGATTCCGATGACGTCCTATCTGCACATTCCCTTGAAGCCATATTCAGTTAAGAGTTGTTTAGCGTATCACACGTTTCTCTACCGACTTTGTAGGATGTGGAATATTTGAAAATCCTCCTTGTTGGCAAAAGAGATTTTGAGAGTTCAAATTTATAAACAAAGCTTCAGGGGCAGCTAGAAAAATATGCTCCGCATTTAGAGTACCTTCGGTTAGTGAACGAGTCGATCAAAATCTTTTCAGGCCATTTTCGTTCGTAAACGAGAGCCTCGAAGACAAGCCCCTTGTTGGTCGTCTATCTCCCTATACAAAGTCCAGCTGTGGGAGGAAATGAAATATAATCTCAATCAAACCTACCAAGATCTACCATACAAGATTGGAGTATATGTCTAAGTCATCTAATTGCATCTGCAAAAACTTGAGATGACATAGAAACTCAACAAGTGGGTTCCTCATGTTCCGTCCAACAGAAAAAAGCTCCAATGGGTGAACATCTGCATGTTATTGCCGTCATGTCGCCAAAAACATCATTCCTTTACCAAATATTGAAATGTGATAAACATTTTGTCATACATAACAGCTATAAGAGAAAAAAAAACATCGGTCGACTACTCGTTTCAGTTTAATTGGCCGCCAAATCGGATATTGATGAATGAAATCTCATCCTCTGTGTTTGGAGGATCAGCGCTAGTGTAGTACGCTAAAAATTCTTAGAATGCAGAAAAAAAATCACGCCTAATATCTACTCGTCACACTTGCAAAAGGTTTCATTTACTGTGTTCTTAAAGCATCCAGCGCTGATCAACAGGAGAAGAGTTCTCCTACACCACGATAAACAACGAACGCGAATACGCACGTGATCAAAACACTGATCTGGTAACTTTTGCCTCATCCACTTTATTTTCTGGACATTGTTTCATCGGACTATTATCTGTTTTTGCCCATATGTAGCTAATTGCGGAAACAGCAACTCCAAAACCGATACGCAATCACAGAGGCTGTTACGTAATTTTCTCAACTCGAAAAAAAAACGACAACAAAAGAACAACAACAACAACAACAACAACAAAAAAACAGATTTTTGCACACACACACACACACACACACACAAAAAAAAAAAAAAAAAAAAAAAAAAAAAAAAAAAAAAAAAAAAAAACATTTATAAGCTTCTGTCTCACAGGGGAACATATAATTGAAGCCAATGGTGATTATATCGAATCATGAAATAAGTATTTAATAACTTTGTGGGTCTTTTTTAAGTGTGCTAAAAACCGCATGAATTTCCTTGGTTAACTGATAATTAGTTATCAAATGTCGTACTGGAAAGCTTTAAAGTTAAATAGAATAGTAATTTTGGTAAATTTATTTCGCAAAAGCATTAGAATTACTTAAGATTATTAAATATGTATAAACTATTTTCAGGTTTTAGAGTTATACTTGTCTCAAAACTTCTTAGGTTTCGATAAAGAAGGCTGCGTGATTCGATATTGTGCTGCAGGAAATGTGGATAACGATGGTAATTTTATAAGTTTATATTTTTGTTTGTTATGTAAGTTGGTGATTATTTTTAAAAATATTTCTTATGTTGGTTTGGTTCACGTAAAAAGAAAATGAAGAAGCAGAGTGAAGCCAAATAAGAAGTGTATATTAGTAAAAAATGCAGAACAAATACCTTTTAGACTATTTAGTTTTTAAACATATTAATTCTATAGATCAGAAGTTGCTAACAGGTGTTTCAAAAAACATTTTGGTGGTTCGCAAAAAATATGAACGTTACTTATATTCTTATGTTTATCATTATTATTATTAACAGCATTTTATAAGTAATAAAACTACTTAAAAACTTTAGAGTTCTATGTTGAACTAAAGCGAGTGTTTCTTTTCGTTAATTCTGCACTGTTAAAAAATTAACTAAAGCGACTAAAAGTTTAAACTAAAAGCGAGATTTTCTGTAAATTTACACCAGTTCTCGGTTAAGGGGCAAGAGTACCTTTGAAACCATCTTTTCAATTTTCAATGATACTATAATATATGTGGTAGTACAATTCTTAGTACTAAAAATTAAATTTTAAATTAAAAAAATTCTTGTAGAACAACTTATTTTAATAATTTTTTAAGCTATTACATAACTTTTATCGCGGGGTTTGAGCGCGGCGACCGAATCTAGAAATTCCGTAACGAGAAAAAAAACCTAACACTCCGGCTAACGACGTTTCATTTCGGCAGACTTCGGCAGACTTCTCATTTATTCAATAAAAGAAAAAATTTGTTTTCTTATCGGTCATCACGCTCAAAAAGTGTAACTTGAATTAATATCAAAGATAAAGAAAAAACTTGAATTAATATCTAAGACAAAAAAAAAACTGCATAAATAAATAATTATACTTGCATAAGTTGATAAAAAATGCTATGCAATAGCTTTACCTCGGCAATCCCCAAATGCCACATGTTTTTTTTTTTTTTTTTTTTTTTTTTTTTTTTTTTTAATTACCTTTTAAAATATCCCTAGTACTTTTACAAACAAAAATATTTTTGCTTCGATTTTTTTCTTTTTTTTTTCTTTTTTTTTTTCTTTTTTGAACATTTATTAGAATATACCATATAAATCTGTGACTGGTGAGATTTTACATTTAATAGGATTTTTTTTTCTCTCGTCTATATCAAAAATGAAGAAATTCTGAATTTAAATATTGATGAAACTCTCAAACATTGACCAAATCAAACTTTCCATTTAAATTAAAAAAGAAAGAAAAAAGAAAAAAAAGAAAAACTTGAATGCTAAATCCATAGACAAAAATATTAAATACACTATGAATAACAAGTAAAAAATATCATAACAATATCTAAATTAGCAAAAAAGCCTTAGTATTTATCAAACAGGCAAGTTATAAAAATATGAACAGGGTGAAAAATTAGATTAAAGTTTTCATTTGTGCAGGTAATTGCGCAAGAAAATTTACAATATCTCACGGCATAACTCTCGTATAATTAAAAATGAATTGTCAAAATATTCAAAATCAAAGAATCTTTCAGATAATATTAAAACAAGAACATTGATGTTTTGTCCAATTTTAAGGTACTCTGCCTTCTTAAATGAATTCGATCTGGTTTCTCGATCATCATTTTACAGACATTTCCTTTGTCTTACATCTAATTCCCTGTAGGGATTTCCACGTCTTTATTGAAAGATATTTTTATCTCTATTAAAACTTGTAATTCAAAATACATACTTATAAAATCTTTTTGCAATTTTACTGGAAATATTAAAGAAGAAATTTAATTTAATTTTTTTTTTCTAAACTTAGAATAATTTTGATAAGGAAAAATCATTTCCTCGGAGTTAGTGGGAATTTTCAAGGACAATCGCTTTGGAGTTGTTTTCTACAAATGCAAGAAGCTTTGTATTATCAAAAGTAGATTGCGTAGCATTATTTCAAAAGCTGTTATTATTTTTACAATGCTATTGCTACAAGTATAATTCCATTGGCGAATGCGTTATAAGGATATATATTAATCTTCTAAAACATATTACACAAAATGAATAAAATGAAAAAATTGTAAAAAATCACTTTTAACTAGTAAATTACATTTCTTCTGTTTCTTTTTCTTTTATTTATTACAATAAATAAATAAATAAATAAATAAATAAATAAATAAAATAAGAATATTAGCGCATTAAAAATAGAGTGCGGTTGTTTTGAAAAATTCTCTAAAACATTTTGTTGCAAGAAATGAATTAGATTCATATTTTTGCTTAAAACATCCATTCAGTTTTTTTTATTTATTACTTAAAATATGGAAAAAATTAAAATTGATTTAAAAATTCTAGGTGTTATGTATCGTTCTAAAATAAATTAAAATAAACAGTTTACGAATTTCCTAAGGAAGACTAAGTGAATATTCATTAGAAAATTTTTTGTTAGAAATATTTGATTGGTTTTTGTTTATGACGGACAATTACCAGCATGAGGGATATAGGCCGAAATAGGGAGGGGGTGATCTCCGTGGGGGATCTCTCTAACCCGTATTTACGCAAGGAATTCCCAAGCTCGAAGAAAACCACGAAAAACTCCGAACGATTAGGCCGACGAGCGCGATTAATTTCTAACTCAGCATCTCCCGTCAACCAATTTGGAAGTAGAACCTCTCAACCACTGAAGGCAGGGGCTTAAAAGTCTTTGAAAACCACAAGTATTTTAGATTTTCCCCGCTTAATCATAAAAAACGTACTTTGTACTGAAAATCAGAATTTCTTATATCTCAGTCAGTAAAATATTCTTCCAGTGGCCAGAGGTCTCGGATGGCCAGAAACAAACTTTGTGAAAATTGATACAGCACTACAAATTTGATGGGAAAATTCAGATTCTTTGAAGCTCAATGAAGACTGAGTGATTCACGAATTTTGAAAACTAAATGTATTTATTATCATTATAATTAAATTTACAGAATTTTTTTAGAGTAATTTTTTACGTTCATTTATAGAATCTATTGTAAATTTAGTAAATAACTTCTCTGCTATTTAATAAAATTTCGGTTCTTCTAATCTTTGTTATTTTACACGAGAATTAAGATAATGGATTACCTATAGATTCTCTCAAATTTCACACAAAAAAAAATTAACAGTGTGATGCTACAAAATTGATAGACTTGTTAGCTATGTGATCACTAAATAAAACGTAATTGAAACTTTAACTCCGTTTCAAGCACATATTTACAGCGAAAGGCATTTTTATCTGTCTCAGATAACAAAACTCGGTATAGATTTCAATTTGAAATAAAATTGAAGCTTTTTGTCAAAATAACAGCATTGTTGAATGTGAAAAATACAAAAAGAAATATATTAACATAGTGGAAAATAAATATCGCACTCAGGGCTTATTTATTAACAAAGAGAAAAAAAGTACGAGAGCTCGAATATTCTACAATACTAAAACAGTATCCCACCCTATCACTCTAATCCACAAAGTTATATTTCGTATAACTCTAACGTAAAAATCTCCGAATTCTAAAACATATACGAGGGCTGCTATTTATAATTCTGGCCTTGGCAACAAAAAGTGTTATTAGGCTACCGCTGACGATTTCAATTGAAAATTTGATATTTTTAACCATAAATTCTCCAGAACGATTTGTCATTTTAGCTTGTAAAGTAGCATGTAGTAGTAAGCTTGTAGTAGTAAATTGAAACACTCATCTTGTGCAAAAAGTGAAATAGACTCGTGGACATTTTCGTGCGATCATTTTTCATAACTTTCGACGTGAATTTTCAAGATAAGAGTACTTCATGAACTTAATTTTTTGTAGAAAGATAAAACACTAAAATATCTAAAGCACTGTAAAATATTAGTATAACGAATTCATTCGTGTTCCGTGTTCGCTCAAGGATGCATTCCATGAAGGTCTACCAAAACTGGTTGTGATGCCAGAAATATCGATGTTGTGCCTGAACTGATAAACAAAGATGGTAATGTGACATACCGTGAGATTGAGAAATCTTTGGACATTAGTATGACAGGCATCAATAAGATATTGCCGGAACATTTAGTCGTAAAAAATATTTATTCGTGTTGGAACCCGCATAATCTATAGCAAACGCTCAAAAGAAAGCTTGTGTCAACTGGGGCAAGGAAATGTTGAACAAATACGTCTAAGGTTCATCAAAAGTTGTGTATAACATTTTCACAGATTACAAATTATTGATCAAGGCATAGTAGCCGGAAACAAAACATCAATCGAATGTATGGGTCTTCCAAGATGAGCCAAATTCAACAAAAGTTGTTTGAGAAAGATGCACATCGAATCAAATTGTTGCATGTTTCTTCGACATAAATGGTCACATGGCTACAATGGAATTAGAGGAATGCAGGACAGTAAATTCTGAATGGTACTCGACCATTTATTTGCCAGCAGTCTTCGAAGAATTTTGAAAAAAGAAGAACAACAGGCTAATAAATTTGTATTATGACAATGTTAGTTCTTCACATATCGGCTCAAACAAAGGATCTTCTAAAAGGCCAAAACATTGAATTGATGGGTCATCAGCCATAGATCCCTGATTTGCAGCCCAATAACGTTTTTTCATTTCCACACATCAGAAATAAATTACGTGGTTAGTGATTTTCGACCCCCGAAGAAGCGGATGTTGCGTTCATAAAGGATGTTTGGAGTTACCCACATAGGAGTGGAAACAGTGCTTCGAAAATTAGTTCAAACAGATCTAAAATTTTTGATCTTCAAGGAGAATACTTTGAAAAACAATAAATTCAATATTGGTCATAAATATTTCTGTTTTCATTACTAGGCCAGAAATATACATAGCAACCCTCGTATATATATGTATTTTTTAGTAAAATAAAATTTTAAATATATTTATCTGGATATACTTAACTGTTAATTGTTCCACTTTTCAATTTATCGTTCCTCCCGAATAGAAATTTTAGCATAATTTTAATGATAATTTATCATCGAATTCTTCAGTTAACACGTTTAGTGCCACGATAACTGACACTAAACTCTCCATTTAGCCCGCATCAGTCACCAGAGACGGAAAGCATAAAATATGATATAAAACTAAAAATATATATACTGTTTTAAGTAATTATTAAAAATATATAATCCTGTAATAAAAAAAAAGTTAAGTAAATTTTAAGTAAAATTTCAGTAATAACTTAAATCAAAATTTTTTGTTAGTTTTATATTATACTACCTATGAGAATAAAGTTCGGTGAATATTCTTATAACATTAATGCAGATGAAATATTAACGAAACTTACCATAACATCCTTCGAAATAGTCGTCTCTCATAACTATCCACCGTTGAGATCTGCTATACATGTCTTGGAAAATTCGCAAGAAGTCTTCTTTTGGGATGAAGTTAAATAGCTTCGTCACGTTTCATTGGATGTCAGCAATATGGCCAAATCTCTTTCAAAAAGAGTTTGAGTCGTGGAAATAGGAAGAAGTCTGGAAGATTGAGATCTGGCGAGTATGGTGGATGTTTAATTTGCACCCCCCGTCATAAATTTCTTTCGGTGTCTTGCAAATCTTATAACCAAATTTTAAACCTGATATTTTGTACTTTCATTTTCCTTTTCTCAGTTAAGAACCAAAAAACTGAAAAAGCACTTGGTAAAGCACGTCTTATGCAGAACATAAACGACGCTCAACTGAACAACGGTGGGAGAAGATGGTCAACACTTGCCTCTATGCAGGTGCAGCGTTTTGTTTCCCAGTGTTGCTAGATCGGCCGTTCTGAATTCATTAACCGAACTTTTTTTGTCAGAGGTAATATTTTAGACTGTTCGTCATTGGTGACTGACGCTGTCTAAACGGAAAGTTCGGTGTTGGTCACTGCTGACTGACGTTGTACTCAACTTGTTAAACAAGGTAAAGATTATGATTCGGAATTGGAATTAAAAAAATATTCGATGTTTTTATATAAAAAGACGATCGGTTCAATTCACTGTCCGATGGATTTCTATCAGAATAACAAAAAATGCATCACAATTGTATCTATTTACAAATGAAAGTGATATCTTAAATGTGCAGAGCAAAGTCTTGGCATGGGCATCTTTCATGATGAAGTATAAATAGAAAAATAATCAACATTATTTTCATATTCGTACACTACAGAAGACTGAAAACCTCAAACAGATGCTCGTTGATTAAAGACAAAAGAAAAAATATGTATTCTTTTTAGGTTTGACACCTAAATATTAAAAATTAATCCAATTTAAAAATATCCTACTGTCCCAAAACAAATTTAAACTTAAAGCAAATTAATTATCCCCATTCTTGAATAGCACCACACTGTAAAAAATTTTACACATTTGCTTCAGCATCACTCCATCGCTTTTATAGAAAATGGTTACTTTACTGTGTTATGGAGCATTCTCATTGGTCATAAAAGAAATATTCTATAAAAGCTGTAGAGTGACGCTGCAGCAAATGGGTCAAATTTTTAACAGTGCAAATTAACAGGTTGTCGCTATCAATGGGCGGAGAACCTAAATCTGCAGATATCCTAGAATAGAATGACATGATTTTTGTTTCTTCTTCACTCAGATCAAAAAAGGGCTAAAATGATTTGAAATGCCATGGGCCTCTGTGGCCGAGTGGTTAAGACGCCGCACTGCTAATCTGGAGGTTGTGGATTCGATTCCCGCTGGCCCCATTGCACACACACTTTGTGTGGAGTTTCTGGTTGTAATTCTCTTGTGATGTAAATTTCCTTATGCTGTCCCATCCTTGTATATTGGCGATGACTTATAAGCAGACTTTCATGTCGAGCACACAAGTCAGATGTATGTTGTACAAATAAATAAATTGAAATGCCATAAATAGTTTTTAATGGGGAAAAAATTCTATTTTTTCTATACATAAATAAATAAAATTTCGAATATAAGACAGATTCATCTCAATCCCACGTAAGCCCAAAGATTGATATAAAACTTGAGACCGTTTTATTTCCATCTCTTCCATGTGCGATACATTACATCATACATAAGTTCAACACATACAACTTCACGAATGTTGAGGATTGCATATTTATAAATATTTCAGGATTTTAGATAATAATAGGAAATGTTTGTAGCGTGCATCTGACAAATGCTTCGGTAAATTAAGGTTCACTGTTATTTAAAATTTTGTTTATTTTAAAATGTTATTAAAGGTTCTTAATGGTTTGATTAAAATACTTTTTTTTTCTTTGCAGGTATACTCAAATCAGCTACACTCGCAGAAATCTTCAAATGTGTCGTGCATGTAATAGAAAGTGACATAATAAAAACAAAACAGCAAACAGAAAAGGTAATACATTTTTTACTCATCTATTTACCATAAATGAAAAAAATATTTTTTGGCCAATCTGTCTATAAATGTGTATACTTCTTTGTGTACATTAAGTCCCATGGAATCCACGTGTCCTATGGAATGTCCCATGGTAGGATATTATTTCATACATATACATGATATTTGTTTAAACTGACGCTCTAATAACCAGACTTGCACTAAACTTGATTAGAAAACTGATGATGCCACAAAAGATTACGTAAAAAAACTGAAAAACTGAAAAAAAATGTAAAAAAAAACTACCAACAGGGAGGAAAATAGTAATATTGAGCATTAAGCACAGGTAAAGAATAAAAATGCAAATTTATATCTACGTATGTAGCAGTAATGCCAATAATTTGGGATATAGACATTTAAAAGGTTCCGAGAAATGTTTTTCTCTAGTTTGAGCCAAAATTTGGTGCTAACAAGGAAGGTCTCCATACTGGGCATACTCAGATTTCTTTGAAAAAAATACTAATTAAACTACTCATGTATGTAATAAAAGATCAGTAAAAATTAGCGGCGGAATTACTGAAGAAAACATGTAAAAAATAAAATACTTTCGAATATTTGGCGTGAAAAGACGAAAGTGTCACGCGATTTGGCGAATAGCACTTTTCTCCGCCAAAAGCAAACGATTTTGATGCAGCTGAAAACTTTTGGATTTTTAGAATCCGTCTAAATGGCATTTAATGAATTTAAACATAAACAATGAGAGAGTTTAATATATATATATATGTATATTATATATATATACAGGGTGATTCCAAAATTTTTTTACAATAACAGAGGGGTGATAGTACACATCAAGAAAAACTATATGAAATAGGAGACCAAGGGTCCCAAACGTTTTCCAAAGGAGATAGCCGTCATTAAAGTTTAGGGACCAAAATTTCAAATAAACATAAAAAGCGAAAAAATCGATCGATTGATTTGCGGTTTTCACTAAAACTATTCTTTATATCGGCATTTTCTTGAAAATAAATAATAAAGATAAATTTCAAAAAATGCCGATAGAGGGCGCTTTAGACTTTGGAGTAACGAACAACTATTTTTTGCCGGTATTTTTTGCATCTCATTAAATGTTTTCGTAAGCTTAGACTCAAACTTAAATTTTGAGCTCAAAATCTGAAAGTGGGAGTGGTTAAATAGCACAAACTTGAACTGTGTTCTGAGGGTTCAAATTTCAAATGATTATAAAAAACGGAAAATTTGGTTCATTGATTTGCGGTTTTCACTAAAACTATTCTTTATGTCGGTATTTTCTTAAAAACAAATTATAAAGATAATTTTCAAAAAATGCCGATAGAGGGCGCTTTAGACTTTGGAGTAACAAACAACTTTTTTTGGCGGTATTTTTTGCATCTTATTAAATGCTTTCTTAAGCTTTGACTTAAATTTTGAGCTCAAAGTTTGAATAGTTGGGAGTGGTTAAGTAGACAAACTAAACTGTGTTCAGAGGGTTCAAATTTCAAATGATTATAAAAAACGGAAAAATTGGTCGATTCGTTTGCAGTTTTCGCTAAAACTAATTTTTAAATGAACATTTTCTTGGAAATAAATTTTAAAGATAATTTTCACAAAATGCCGATATAGG
Source organism: Maratus speculifer (assembly GCA_964019185.1). NCBI lineage: Eukaryota > Metazoa > Arthropoda > Arachnida > Araneae > Salticidae > Maratus > Maratus speculifer. Next base: position 364,579,248 of record OZ025291.1, read on the forward strand.
GCGCCTTAGACTTTGGAGTAGCATACAACTATTTTTAACTGTTATTTTTTTAATCTCATTAAATGCTTTCAAATGCATAAACTTAAATTTTAGGCTAAAATTCTGAATCGTTGGGAGTGTTTAACTGGCGAAAAATTGAATTGTGTTCGAGGAGGGGGGAGGGTTAAATTTGAACTCCTGAAGACACTTCAATTTGCGCTAACTACTCCTAATTAATCAGATTTTGAGCTCAAAATTTAAGTTTAAATCTAAGCTTCCGAAAACATTTAATAAGTTTTTGCAAGCATTTAATTAGAACAAAAAAATAATGGTTAAAATTAATTGTTGGTTACTCTGAAGTTTAAAGCGCCCTCTAATGAATTTGTTTTAAATTTATCTTTAAAATTTATTTTCAAGAAGATACTCACTTAAAGAGTAGTTTTATTGTAAACCGCAAACGAATTAACAAATTTTTCCATTTTCTATAATTATTTTAAATTTGAACACCTCCTCCCCGCCCCTTAATCACAGTTCAGTTTGTGCTACTTAACTACTCCCTACTATTCAGATTTTGAGCTCAAAATTTAAATTTAAGTCTAAGCTTCCGAAAACATTTAATGAGATGCAAAAAATAACGGCAAAAAATAGTTGTTCGTTACTCCAAAGTCTAAAGCGCCTTCTATCGACATTTTTTGAAATGTATCTTTATAATTTATTTTTAAGAAAATACCGACATAAAGAATAGTTTTAGTGAAAACCGCAAATCAATGAACCAATTTTTCCTTTTTTTTTATAATCATTTGAAATTTGAACCCTCTGAACACAATTCAGTTTGTGCTACTTAGCCACTCCCACTTTCAGATTTTGAGCTCAAAATTTAAGTTTGAGTCTAAGCTTACGAAAACATTTAATGAGATGCAAAAAATACCGGCAAAAATAGTTTTTCATTACTCCAAAGTCTAAAGCGCCCTCTGTCGGCAATTTTTTGAAATTTATCTTTGTAATTTAATTTCAAGAAAATGCCGACATAAAGAATAATTTTAGTGAAAACCGCAAATCAACCGACCGATTTTTCCGTTTTTTATGTTTATTTGAAATTTTGGTCCCTAAAGTTTAATGGCGGCTATCTCCTTTGGAAAACGTTTGGGACCCTTGGTCTCCTATTTAATATTGTTTGTCTTGATGTGCACTATCATCCCTCTTTTATTGTAAAAAAAAATTTGGAATCACCCTGTATATTAAATTGCATATATATATATATATATTATTTATTGTTGTAGTTAATTTATTTAACCTCTGGAAAAAATATTTTCATTTATGATTAATTCTTATTCAGTAAAATCATTTTCATATATTTAAGCGTATTGAAAAATAAAAGCCAGATGTTTCCATAGAAACGAAATCAATTTGATAATGCTCAAATTGACTTTGAACTTGAAACAATTTTAATAAATTTAAATTTGAATTTCGTTTTAAATCGCAAATTGCGATGGTTAAGTTTGAAAATAAATACATGTAAATATCGATATAACAAAATTATAATTAAAACGAACTAAAACTGACAAAATTAAAGCTATTTAAATTAAATTTATCCAGATAAGTTCAACATGAAACTTTTTATCCCTTAAAGTGTTTTGACTTAAAAAAATATTTTTTTTTAAATTGCATTCCATCGCCAACCGATGATAAATCGCCAAATAATGAAATTTTCATTATTTTTTTTACAGACAGGGCATGAAGGTTCCGCCGAAATTTTTTTTATAAACGTATATATCCTCATGAGAAGAACATTCTGTAATTTTTTCAGATATTTCGGAGTATGCCCGTATGGAGACTTTCCTTGTCAGTAGCTGTCACCATAAGATTGTGAAATTTCGTTCCAACATTTGGAGCTTCCTATTTCAACCTCTTCCAACTATTGTCAACAGGAGCTCCAAATATTGGTTCAAGATTTTACCATGTTACAGTGGCTGCTATTGAGCACCAAAATTTGGTTCAAACTAGGACAAGATTTTTAACAGTGTAAATTAATAGAACTGTTGTAGCATACATATGTACAAATTTGCATTTATATTTATAAATGGTATTTTATGCTCATTTCCGGCTGCGTAAGCCACAACAGAGCCATTTCCACCTATCAGTAATTTCTTAAACTATTTTTTTCAAGGAATCTTTTGCCATGGAATTATTAATCATCTTATCTAGTTTATCGCCATTCCGGTTATTGGAACGAGCTACAGAGGGCTCTGAATATAGCCTATTTAAAAAAAAAAAAAACATTTTGTATGCCTATCATTATGCGTAGATTTATATTTGTTTGTAGGATAATCTTTTACATTAATGAATATTAGACACTTTTTTAAATCGTTAATTTTAGAGCTATATTTACTGCTGTAAAATGTTTTCAACTTGTTCTTCATCGTCTTAAAAGTTATTTAGCTCAAAATAGTTATACTTAAAAGTTATGAAACATAAACTGGAATGCGGCTCAAAACTTCTTTAAGTTGTACTTCAAAACCATATTTTTCAGGTCTATCGCGTATAAATAAATTTAAAAAAAAACGCAATCTTTTATTTAATAACATTTTGTAATTATATTGTATTCCATTATATGAATTTTCAGTATTTTCTGTTTAAAAAAATACATCTGTATTTTTTTAGCGTGTTAAAAAGGTAAAAATATGATAGAAACATTGCGCAATTCGTAAATAATTTCCTCCGTTGTGCAACAAATGACAATTATCATGGCATCATAAATAAAGTTAAGTGCTCGTTAGAGTGACCTTGGAAACAGTGATTACGAGTGAACAATTACAGGTTTACAGAAACTGTCAAAACTTTCAAAATGACTCTTTTTTATTAATAATTGTTTCTATATTATGATTTATGTATGTATCGATTTAAATTCATTCTGTTCTCTGTTTTGTAGCTTGATGTGAGCACTATCCTTTTTGCTGTGTTTGTTTTTCTCGCGTGTGAAAATTAAAGTAGAAAATGAAGAAGTGTGTATACAATAATTTGTGTGTGTGTTTTACACTTACCATATAATAATATTATACGTCTTTATCAAGATGAATTAGTGCAGTGTATAGATCAAAATGTGAATATGCCCGGTTCCCTTCCCCTATGGTGGATTTAATTGTTGGATACTTCAATGAAGAAGAATTCATCGGGTGAGTACCATTTACTCTCCTATTTAATTCTGATTAATGATAAGAAATGAAGAAAACAATTATATTGAGGTTATAGTGAGAACTCACGCCATTATTAAGACAAACGTCTTTCAATGATTATGAGAACGATCTAAAAAGATATATCAATTTGATAACATAGTGATATACTAATTTCACACAAATAAAAAATATCGAATAAAAAAAAAACAAATAAAAATATAAGCTTAGAATGGCTACATTAAAAGATAATTATTCAATTGAAAAATTGACAGCAACGAATTACAGTACATGGAAATTTAAAATTGAAATGCTCTTAACTAAAGAAGAGCTGTTCCATGTAATAACCGATAATCCACCGACCCCTTTGACCGATCAATGGTCCAAAAATGATAGGAAGGCCCGGGCATTGATAAATCTAACTATCGATGATTCACAGATAACCCACGTTAAGAACCTACAAACTGCTAGACAAACATGGGATGCATTAAAAGAAATCCATGAAAGATCAAACCTCACAAGCAAATTGTTTCTCCTTAGAAAGTTATATAGTATAAAATTAGCAGAAAATGGAAATATGATAAATTATATTACAAAAATAATGGAGCTCGTTGATCATTTGGCAGCTATAGGCGAAATAATTGATAATCACCACATTTCCGCGCTCCTCCTGTGCTCTCTGCCCCAGTCTTATGATAATTTAATTACTGCTCTCGAAAGTAAAGAAGAAGCACAATTAACTCCGTCATATATTAAAAATAAGTTGATTGACGAGTTTAATCGTCGAAATGAAAACTATGAAAGTATTGATAATACAGCGAAAGCTTTTAAAGCTCAGAAAAAGTTTCCAGCTAAAAAAGAATCAAAATATTGTTCGATTTGTAAAATGAGAAGACATAACACACAAGAATGTTGGCACAATAAAAACAAAACACACACAACACAACAAAATCAACACAACAAAAATTACAAAAAACACTATTCTACATCACTCGTTTTTCAAAGGGGTGAAAACAATTTTAAGAATGAACAAGCATCGGAATCGTATAACAGGTTTAATCGCTATGAAGGAAAAAACAATACATGGAGAAACAGCGAAAACAAAGATTATGCATTTATAACACAAGGGATAGAAAATAAAACATTCATTGTGGATAGCGGTAGCTCAAGTCACATTGCATCCTCTGAATCAATGTTTACAGAGATAAAATCGAGGGAAAAAACAAACGTGACTATCGCAAACGGAAAAAAACTTATCGCTTACGGTTCAGGCGATGTAAATTTAAATACGCTGACATCGGATAATAAAATTCATAAAATAACACTTAAAGATGTACTTCTAGTACCTGAAATCGAAACGAATTTACTATCAGTCAGCAAAGCAACCCAAAACGGATGTGAGATTGTATTTAAAAATGACCGATGCTCTTTCAAACTTAACGGAGAAATCTGCTTAGAAGCACAAAAGGTAAATAACCTCTATGAAGTCCAGTTGGCTAACAAAAACCACGCGAACATTACACAAACGTGCAACAATAAAAATTGTCTAGAACTATGGCATAGAAGGTTAGGACACAGAAATCTAACATCGATTAAAGAAATTACACAAAAGGAATTAGTAAGAGGTATCCAGATAAACAATTGTAAACATAATATAGATTGCGAACCGTGTATTAAGGCGAAATTAACTGATGAACCCTATCCGAAAGTTGCTCAGTATAGAGCAAGTAAAAGGCTTCAACTTATTCACTCGGATGTTTGTGGATTTTTTCAGACACCCACGATTGGGGGGAAATCATATTTCTTGACTTTTATCGATGACTACTCGCGATTCACAATAATCTATCTATTGAAAAGAAAAAGTGAAGTCTATGAAAAACTCAAAGAGTTCATTGCGCTAATAAGCAACAAATTTGGTGAAAAACCGAAAGAAATCAGAACGGATAATGGGGGAGAATTTACATCAGATGAAATTGAGAATTATCTCAAATCAAATGGGATAAAACATCAACATACAGTCCCATATTGTGCAAGTCAAAATGGGGTGGCTGAACGGAAAAATAGGTCGTTAGTTGAGATGGCTAGGACAATGTTAAATGAATCAAATCTACCTTTAAAATTCTGGGGGGAAGCAATCTGTACGGCAAACCACCTACAAAATAGACTGCCTACAAAAGCTAATGCAAAAACGCCATATGAATTATGGACAGAAAGACAGCCAAACTTAAGTTACGTTAAAGTATTTGGCTGCAAAGCCTTCGCTTATATTGATAAAGCCAGAAGACAAAAATTAGATAATAAAGCTGTTGAAGGTATTTTTGTGGGATACGACAATGAATCTAAGGGATACCGCATATATGTAGGAGGAAATGAAATAAAAATCGCGAGAACGGTAAAATTTCTTGAAAATAAATTCAAATACGTAAATGATAAGCCTGAAATTGAACAAAAACAAAATGAAGACGAAAAACGCAATTGTAAAAATCTCGTGGAGATAGAAATTTCGAACGGAAAAACAACACCATCTGCGTCTCAACAACAAATTGTGGAACTAAGGCGCTCAGATAGAATAAATAAAGGCGTACCTCCTGATAGGCTTATATATATTGTCAAAGACGACAAAATTAATGAACCAAAGGATTATAAGGAAGTTAAATTAATGGAAAACTCTCCGGTAAAACAGAATTGGATAGAAGCCATGGAGAGCGAAATGAATTCTTTAAGAAAAAATAAAACATGGTCAATTGTAGATCCTCCACCGAATAAGAGAATAATAGGTTGTAAATGGACTTACAAATTAAAGCGTGACAATACCGGAAAAATCCAAAAATATAAGGCACGTTTAGTAGCTAAAGGATATACGCAAAGGTTCGGAGAGGATTACGACGAAACCTACGCACCGGTCGTATCGTATACTACGATAAGAGCATTATTAATAGCGGCATTGCACCAAAACTTAAATGTTAAGCATATAGATATTAACACCGCGTTCTTACATGGGGAACTTGATGAGGAGATATACATGTCGCAGCCGGAAGGATTCGTTGAACCAAACCAGGAAACCAAAGTTTGTAAATTAAATAAGGCAATCTACGGACTTAAGCAAGCCGCGAGAGCGTGGCATAATAAAATAACAGAAACACTAAAAAACATGAATTTCATTCAAAGTAAAATTGACACATGTCTTTTTACACAGAAAAGGAATAATGAAACAACCTATATAATAACATACGTCGATGACCTTTTAATTGCAGGGAAAGACGAAACCATTGAGGAAATAATCGCGAACTTAAATAAAGAGTATGAATTAAAGAATTTAGGGGACGTAAGCAATTATTTATCCATGAACATTCGAAAGTTAAACAAAAGCTACTTAATTAACCAAACTTCAGAAATTGAAGAGTTAATTAATAAATTCAATTTACAAGAAGCAAAACCATGTAGTACACCCATGGAAACAAATTACACTCACTTTAAAGATGATGAAAATATTTTACCAAACAACACACAGTACAGACAAGCCATAGGTGCACTCTTATATCTTGCCACAGTGAGCAGACCTGACATTTGTGCAGCTGTCAACATCTTAAGCCGAAGGAACGAAAAGCTAAGAATGAAAGATTGGAACTGTGTAAAGCGGGTCATGAGGTATCTTAACACAACAAAAACCTTTAATCTAGTTATAGATGGAAATTCAAAACCAACGCTAGAAGTCTACGCGGACGCTGATTGGGGTGGAGACACAGAATCAAGAAAATCGACAAGTGGTAATGTATATTTGCTAGGTAAAAATCCCATACTTTGGTCAACTAAAAAACAATCCTGCATAGCTTTATCTTCTGCCGAAGCTGAGTACATCTCAGCAGCTAATGCAGCTAATCAAGTCAAATGGCTGGTGAATTTACTTGAAGAACTCAATATCTCACAAACATATCCTATAGAACTCTTCGAGGATAATCAGTCGGCTATCAAAATGATAGAGCTTGAAAAACATTCAAGTAAAACAAAGCACATAGAACTTAGATATCATCTCATAAAACAACTGAAACAAGATGGCATAATAAAACTCGTATATTGCCCAACCAAAATAATGATAGCTGACTTATTCACCAAACCCCTGCCAAAACCTCTTTTTGAAATTCACAGGAAGAACTTGCATCTGAGTGACAACACAACTTCAGAAATTAAGGAGGAGTTGATAGAAACATTGCGCAATTCGTAAATAATTTCCTCCGTTGTGCAACAAATGACAATTATCATGGCATCATAAATAAAGTTAAGTGCTCGTTAGAGTGACCTTGGAAACAGTGATTACGAGTGAACAATTACAGGTTTACAGAAACTGTCAAAACTTTCAAAATGACTCTTTTTTATTAATAATTGTTTCTATATTATGATTTATGTATGTATCGATTTAAATTCATTCTGTTCTCTGTTTTGTAGCTTGATGTGAGCACTATCCTTTTTGCTGTGTTTGTTTTTCTCGCGTGTGAAAATTAAAGTAGAAAATGAAGAAGTGTGTATACAATAATTTGTGTGTGTGTTTTACACTTACCATATAATAATATTATACGTCTTTATCAAGATGAATTAGTGCAGTGTATAGATCAAAATGTGAATATGCCCGGTTCCCTTCCCCTATGGTGGATTTAATTGTTGGATACTTCAATGAAGAAGAATTCATCGGGTGAGTACCATTTACTCTCCTATTTAATTCTGATTAATGATAAGAAATGAAGAAAACAATTATATTGAGGTTATAGTGAGAACTCACGCCATTATTAAGACAAACGTCTTTCAAAATATACATATAATTTAAAATAACATAATTCGAAAAATTCCGTTTGTGCAAAAGTGTTTTTCTCTTCTGTTCTGTTTACTGATTACAGGCTTGTAGAAAAGTTTTCTAAATATAATTCTTAAGATCCATTGATCATATAAAAATGTATAACATACTTAAAAATACTCATGTATTTGGACTATGAAGTCATTAGTTTGTTTTTCTGTCTGTCTAGCGTCAGGCTGCTCGTCTATCTGTCAGTTTCGCCAAAAATTTGCTTTTGGATTTAGATTCAGAGCAATAAGATTATTTATTTCTGTGAACTTCGTGGTTTATATTTATTAGTCATGGCTGACTCAAGACGGGAGTGCAAATTATAAAGCAAGTAATTCATAAATATGACTAAACTTTTCGACGTGTTCATTAAAAGTTGCAGATTTAATGATAACAGAATTTTTTTTAGTTTGAAAACGCAGAAGCATTTCGAATACTCTTTCAAAAACGTTCTAGTACGGCAGATGATCATTTGCAAAAATTATTTTAAAAGATAAATCGTGGTGTGTATACTGAAAAAAAAAATGGTTCAATTATGGTTAAATGATTTTATTAAGATATATTTCTGTGTTCTTAATGAATTAATTTTTTACTTTATATAAAATTAAGTTTTGGGTCTAAGATACGGAGTATTAAGTTATGCCACGTGAATAATTAATTAATAATTTATGTATATTTAATAAATATGTAATATAATTATTTATGTTTATTTATTGAATATGCATAAGTAATTAATAATTTGGTATGCTTATGTATGCAGGTATCGCTTTAAAAATTTTGGGGTGCGTTTTCGTTTTCATTTTCGGTCAAAAATAAGAAGATCCCCGAAATATGTTTTCTGTTTCTGTTTCGGCCTTAAAAATCTGTTTCAGACGATCCCTAATTGAAATTGATTTATGATATTGAGGTTTATCATGGAATGTTCCAAATTCACATTCAAGTGCGTACCATTTACGATTAGTTTACAGAGGCACTGAAAAGTATTCCGTTACATTATCGTCAAAATGGGGTTTTTTCAGTGCATATTATATTGTTATCTATATCAAACAAAATAAAAATGATATGCATCACTGCAGTGGGTGTAAAATAGCTTCCTAAAGAGTATAGAGTTAAATAGCAACTATAGTTCATTTGCAGAGAGTACAAAAAGATTACATTACATTATAATGAAGGAAGAAACATCTTTTCCACTATATTTTAATGGTGTTACACTTTATGAAATGTAATGAAATTCTATCCGCTACTGAGGTGCATTACAATATCTGTTTTGCATAGATTATTGAGTATGTAGAATTTAACCTTTCCTTTTTACGTACACGCAAAAGAATACCCATTAGAAAATTGACTATTGGCAATAATTGGTGAATGTATATAATCAGCTATATTAAGCAGTTAAGAACTTAACATTTTATTACATATATACAGATCATATACAGGTCAGCATAAAAAAATTCGTACACATCACCAGCTATGAACAGAAATTTCTGAAAATGAACTTTCACTACAGATTTTTTGGATAATCAATTTGTTTAATCTCAAAAATATAAAAAAAATGGAGAATGTTTCAAAACATATGCCGTGATGCATGATTTTTTAATATTTACGTAGTTATATTTGATGTAATTCTAACTTTGTCTATCAGGAGTAATGCGTGCTACTGCATTTGTATAAACATATTTATGAGAAACGTAAAACTGAAATATTTTTAAATGATTGATGTCAATTATGTATATTAAGTGAATATATAGTAATTTGATATTTAAAATATAGGCTTAAATTTTACTAATTTATTTGCTTGATAGTAAGTGTTATATTTTACGAACTGCATTTATCACATTTGAAAATAATAGCTACTACAGTTAAATTATCCCTCCCTCCACTTTTTTCTATTTTTTGTCAATTTTCCACATTTTACTTTGGCTCAACTATTGCAGAATTTATATTATTTTCATATCATTGTCATTAAACAACAATATCTCTATAAAATAGACTAAGACATGTGACTGTCATCAAGAGTTTCAGACTAACCGTGTACAAGTTGTAACATTTGCAACAGAAATAGAACTTGGGTTTTACTGTATCACTTATCATATGTCTTCTAATAGTTTTGAAAATGTAAATTTTTAAAATCCTGACATTCATTTATGTTAATCCTATATTTAAAAATCATAAGATACCTGTATATAATACATTAGTTCAACCGTGTTTTTTTAATAGTGTTATGCATAAATTTGCATTAATTTCTTGGTTAAAAAAATCCCATTGTAGAAAATTTTCGCTTTTAATTTGGCTTGTCGCTAAAAGTAAAAAAAAATTCTCATGTCAGTGTTTCCGTGATGCAAACTAACATAATTATACACAAATGGTTATGCCACATGACATAGGGTTTAATTCTCATTGTTAAAATATACGGTCATGGATTGACGTGTATAAAAATAGTTTCTCTGAAAAAATGAGAAAAAGTTAAAGGTGAATACATCTTTAACATATTTAATGTAAATTCGGTGAAATCACACATTCTCGAACTAACATAACCTGTTTAAAGTTGAAAATGTCCATTTTTAATGTATTACTAAGCTTGTTCTAAAGCCTGTTGTCAGGTTCTAAGGCAACATCTACTAAAGATTGAAATTTTCGTTATTTCTCTGTCTTAAGATTCTATGCATTGTACCGGCGCGGTGTACTGGAATTTTCAAGGTGACATTCTTTCTTTGTTAAAGTGAGAATTGACAGGTATCATGTACAGGTGGTAAATGAGAGAAAGAGGAAATTGCTGAGAGGCGTATTCATCCGTCAGCGATGTATGAGAATGATGGGCAAACAAGGAAGATGTCTCGGATCAAGAAAGCAATGTGGAATGTGTCCAACGGATAAGCTCCAAAGGGGGTTTATATTGGGGAAAGCAGTGATTTGAGAAGAGCAAGTCTTGTCTGAGATTTGAGCAGTTCGTATCTGGGGTTCGTACCTGGAAGTGTGTAGGACAGAGGTCCTTGTAGAGAGTGCTCTGTATTGGAGAGCGTAGGCAATTCGTATCTGGAGAGCAAGGGACACAGACGTCCTGGTGTGTTGTGCTCTGGGCCGGTAGCGTAGGCCGCGTATACATGTGTTGGGAGATTCGAAATTGATCTCCGATAAAGTGAATCTAACGTGCATTGAGTGTGAGGGAGAAGGTGTAATTTGAACAGTACACAGCCAACCTTTATTGTATTTAATTTAATGTTGAACCGGATCACATATATCCGAGTTGTAATTGTATATAATTGTAAATAGCGTATTTCTTGTGTACTTATAGTATAAATAAACTGTTAATTCAGTTAATTGACAGCGTCAGTGTTCATTTACACAAGCCTCACAGTGGGTGACCGATATCACCTAATAATATCGGTGGTGGCAGCTATAACCACCACGGACTTTCTTCAAAGTTGAGAGGAACGTCCGACACCTGTTTTAAAGTTAAAAAGAAGGCAAACGAAAAATACATTAATATTTCTAATATATATATATATATAAATAAATACAGTAAAACCTCCATAACGGACACTCCCGAATAGCGGACACCTCTATTTAACGGACAGTTTTCCAATCCCCACTCCCAAAACTTAAATTTTTGTATGTTTAACCTCTGAATAACGGACATTCCCAATAGCGGACACATTTTTCGGCGATAAAGGATGAAAAAGTATTTTTTAAACAGGAAAAAGAATGAAAAAAAGTAAAAAAGCCTCTGAATTTATCAGGAGAACGTGTCACAAATTTTGTGATCACAGTTAAATGTAGATAAAGAGCTGGGGGAAATCCCCCCCCCCCCAACATTCAGTGCTAAATTCAGGGGGTTGCCCGGGAGAAATAATCTCCCAGACTATTGAAATGACATCCAAGAATATTTTGAGATTTTATGCTTTTGAGGGTGTATTCGAAAAAACGCTTTTCCACCTTCAACAGCTTGAAATTTTCTGATACAATTTCAGACACATTTTTCAAAGTAGAAACATGAAACTTGCTGAGTTGATTTTTTAAGAGACGTATAAGGTGCCGTGTGATGTCATTTTACGCTCAATTCATTGGAATGCGATTTATAAACAATTATCTTCTTAGTATGATCCTTTTTTTCGTTCACAGATCTCCCGCTTCGGAAAAATCGGTTCAAATTGCCATTTTTGATTGCTTTTTTTGCAACATTTTCTGCATTTATCAAAGAATCGACAATCACGGCACCTTGTGTACTTTCCAAATAACACAATTTGCCAGTTTGATGCATTTGAGAGCAAAATAGAATTTAAAAATAAATCGGAAAATAAGCAGTTTGAATCAAAATACACCCTTAAAGATTAAAAAGTGCAACCCCTCCCTCCTTGTCCGGAACTCTACAATCTCCAATAACATCACAAAGAAAAACAAATTACATGTAATCGCAAGCAAAAATAAACTTTTGTAACAGATTTTTTTTCACAATAATATAATAAACAGTGGATAAAAGTGTGCACAATTTTATTTCAATTTTATTGCTTAAAAGATAAAATTTAATTTCTGATTAATTATATAATAGAGGTTTTAGAACATATAGAAGTAAATTAATGAAACATTAAGCATTTCTTAGCGGTTTTTGAATCTCTGAGGTTTTCCCAATAGTGGACACCTCCGAATAGCGGACAATTTCTGCGTTCCCGAGGTGTCCGTTATTTAGAGGTTTTACTGTATATATATATATATATATATATATACTATATTCTTAATTCAGAAGCAAACATGTAGTATTTTAGCGTTTATTCTTTGATTTATTTTATTTTATTTATTTATCTTATTATATTACTTTATGTGTTTGCTTTTGTTTGAATGACAATTTTTTCCTTTCAGTTGGGAAGGACGATAAGCAAGTTTGTATATATTTACAATCTTGAAAATATGACTATATCTAAAGCACTTAATAAAAAAAGTAAGTTATTTTTAATATTTTTGAAATTTATGGCAAAAACTGCTCAATTTATTTAATTAATGATCGCCATGTTATTCCAGAATTTAAATAATTTAAACAAGAAACCTTAAATTATTTATTTTTTTAAAGTGTTTAAAAGAGTATAAAAACAGATTTTGTTTAAAGTCAAAAGTTTAATGCAATATGCAAGCTGTATATATCATTATTAATAGTACCGATCTAATCAGCATGTTTTCTTTGTAATTATTTTACAAATTTTTTTATCAATTTTTTTCTTCATTTATAGGTTGCCCCCGAATTCATTAGCCAAACTGAAAGGAAAATTAAATATAATAATAGTAATTTAACAAATAACAACAACTATTCTGAAAATACTTTTTTGAAAGACTAAAATGAAAGACATATAAATAAATTCTGTATTTAAAAAAATTGTCTTTTACAATCAATCGGTTCAACATTAGATTGTTTCTTTTATTGTGATCGTCGCACATTTCGTAATCGGTGGGCTCGGTAATCAGACTTCATGTTTCTTTGCTTTAAAAGACGGTCTTTAAAAAAACATTATTTTTTGGATTCCTTTTTTTCCATGTCTACTGATTTGCATCTACCCATTTTGTAACTTTTTACTTTCTTCTTTATTAACAAAGACATTTCGATTTTCTATTCCAATAAAAATTATTTTAAATGTAAAGATCTTCGGAAAAATAAAATTAAATGCGGACATTCATTGACCAAAACAAAATGTTTGAGTTTTTCCATTGAGTTAATAAAATGAGTAAAAACATCATTTTTATGTTGCTCAAAACGTGGCTTATTTAATAACAGAGCCATATATTATGTGCACCAGGGATTAAATGTTAATATTCTTGGACTAATCATAAAAATTTAGAATGAAGACACCCCAGCATCCATTCTCGATCAAAAGCAACAATAATTTACCAAATGGTTAATAAACAAAACCAGGCAATTTTGGTATAGCAATGTGTGGTCGGAAATAAAACGTTTTGACAAAATACAAGAAATGCATAGGAAACGAAAACGAGCATTTTATTGAAATTACAATTACGGTATGTGTTCATATATTCTGGTAGAGTCTAGCAAGTGATTGTTGACATACCTTTTCGGACATTCTAAATTTTTTACGAACGCATGCACAAAGACTGAAAATCTTGCAATAAAGTCCTCATCAGAGTCAATTGGTGTGTCATATATGAGACATCTGGAAGTTTCGAAAAGGTAAGCCAATAACTTTATATTCACTGTAAGATATGTATCTATGCTGATGATGACCACAATATGAACAAAAATCATGTGCTTGTTAGGCATTTTTTATACAGTTGTTATTCCATGTCAAGATCGGATATAATAGGTACAAGTGATTCAACAAATACGATGTGATCATCTTGGGAATTAACTTAAAGTAACAGAAATTTTTAAAGATTTTTTTTTTTTTTTTTTTTTTTTTTTTTTTTTTGCTACATGCAGCAAACACAGTAGGCGAAAGTTTCGCAGGTTTAGAAACACAGAATATTTTTTTAAAGAAAGATTTAATAAGACAGAAAGCTTGGTTGTAAATAACGTTAAATTTGCACATATTTTCTCTCTGCATGTGGTTTCATCGATGCGGGATTCCACAGTACTAGTCAGTCAAGAGTATCAACTCTGATGCAATCCAGTCTGAATTTTACCGGACTTCCCAACACTCAATAAGCGAAGCATAATGAAGAGCTACACTATAAAAAAACTACAATTATACAATTATAAAGAAACAAAAATCTATATGCTTATTAAAAGTTTATCCATACACTGTACAAAAAATAATGTAAATCTACAAAACTAAGTTTTTGTAAATCTACAGAATTTGTAGCTTTACGAAAGAATCTACTAAAATTACAGTAATCTTCTTAAAATTTTATCTATAACCTGGGTTGCAATAACATAAAGAGTTTTGGGGGTCGCGATTTCCTAAAATATTTTTAGTAACCTTACAGATTTTTTAATTTACAGTGCAAAGGACATATTTTGATTTACGGTGTACCTCAGACTAAAGAATTGTTGTAGTTTTTTTTAAAGACTTTATTAACTATTCTTTAATTAGTAATGAAGATGATTCATTATAAGTGATGCATTTTGAAATATACCTGGAATATTTAATTCGGGATTTATCTCATTGCTAACTAAGCGCAGCACTAACAGAGTGAAAAATGTTCGAGTCGGAAATCGAACTTTAAATCCTTAGAATACCGCTTCAAGTGCTCTCCTTCTGTGATTAGTTAGCAATGTAATAAATCACATATTAAATTTTTAATAATTTCGCTTCTGAAAATTAATTGAAAGAAATTAAAAATTACATATCAGTAATAGTTTTAACAATGAACTATAAGGAATGTTTCTGTTTCTGAATAACTTAAAAGACCCCGAAATACATGATTTTTTGCTATTTCCTCTAATTTAAAATGCTGAATACAGTTTTCATTAAAGCCAACATTGATCAAAAGAGGTTCATCGTTTTCTGTAACAATATTCTATTGTGTATTCTGCCTCAGTCACCATGCTCTTCGAAACTATAACCAAGTGGTTTGTTGTAAGGCTCTTCAATAAATATCTCAATACTCTTTTGACACAAAAACTTTTAAAAAATCAGGCCGATATCGAAAGAGAATTTTGTAAATTCTTATCCCCTGGAACTACTTTCGACAAAAAAAAAATATATTTTTTTTTTATATGGAAATGTATTTTATGTAATGGTATGTTATTGTAATTGATTAAAAATTGCTGCATTTCTGGAAAAAAATTAGGCAGTACAAAACAACAAGAATTGCATTAACTAATTGCTTTCATATATTCTGAAATACTAATAATACATATTTATTTCTTTTAAAGGTTTGGAATCCTTTATGATTGGAGCATCTCTATTTCAAGATAATTACCCTGAAAGGTTAAAAAGTATATATATCATAAATGGTAAAAATTTATTTTTTAAATTTTTTGAAATAGAATTATAAATTAATCTTTACTTTCGTTAAAGTGTTATATAGAAGAAAATCCTGAACTTTTCACTCTGGCGTTTCATAATGAATTTATTTTCTTATATACAGGGTGTCCCAAAAGTAGTACCCAAACTGTGCACAACTGGGTTCCTCGTTGAGAGAACAGAAAAAATACCCAAATAACTGTAAGTGTACGATACTTAGTTTACGAAAAAAATGCGAAAACCAAAGTATGACGTCACTTCCAATTCATGAAATAAACTTATTTTGGCACACCAACAAAACTATTTGCATATATTAAAGAACGATAAAGTTCAAAACGTTCACTGTACATAATGAATCAAGCTTGTGCGTACCATGGAATGACGTTAAGTCGCCGCTGAACACATACTTAAAAGACTGCATCTAGCAGTAACCAATATTCTTCCTATGGTTATCATGTATTTCCTCATACCATCATTCCATACAGACACATGCATGATGCATGATGTGCAGTGAACGTTTGAACTTTATTGTCTGGCGAGATATGCAAATACTGCTGTTGATGTGTCCAATACTTAGTTTTTACTTGCACCAGCTGTGATGTAATACTTTGTTTTTCGCATTTTTCTCGTAAAATATGGATCATTGAGGTACAATTCTCTGGGCATTTTTTATGTACTTTCAACAAGGAATCTGGCTGTGTAGAGCTTGGGTGCTATTTTTACGCACTGTATATAGTATTTTATACATATTCTATATATATTTCTATATTTATTTACTTTTATATAATTTTTGTTTCATTTCTTTCATTTTGATAATAATATTTTACGGTCAATCGTCAAAGACAACATCATTATCGTAAACATGATTTAAGCCTGTTCCGGCCTCAACCACTCCTTTTCGTGGTCTTCATCTGTCCTTTTCTCCCTTGAGTTATAATTAAAAGCCGCTTTTCATATGCGATCAAAATCTATCTTTTCCAAGAGGTCCATCCATTTCCTTCTGTAATTCACGAAACACTTTTTGCATTACCTGCTAAGCTAACTGGGTGATAACCGGCTGGATTTTTTCGCTCAGATAACCTTATTGGACGTAACATCTGGTCTGTCATTTAGACAGCTCGACAGACTAAACCGCAGGTAAAGGAACTCCATATAACGATGGATACGTATATATACTATTATTTTCCCACAATCAAACTGATTGGAAATTTATCATACGGATTGAATATTGCCAATATTCAAAGCTAGGAGCTAATTCCGGCTGAGAGCTATTGCTGCGCTAAAAAAGCTCCCATCTGGTGATCGCCCAGTTAGCTTAACAGGTAAAGCACTGGCCTTGTAAGCCAAGTATCTGGATTCGATTCCTGGCATTCACAATTTTTCGCTCAGTTGGAAATATTAAATTCGTATAAATGAAGATAATAATTAACATTTCCAAGTGAAATAGTTTTTGATTGTCTTGTGAATGTGTTGCGAATGTGTTGTGCAGGGGAAAAGGCTGTGTAAAAAATGTTGTTAAACATCACATAATTTTTCCATAAATGCATTTATTGATATTTAAGGGTAAAGTTAGTCAATTCATTCAGTAATCTCCTGCAATTTTTTTCTATAAAACAAACTGCTCTTTATTTCCTTTTTAAAATTATGTGCTTTTAAAGGTACCATGTAGAAAATGTTTTGAAAGGGTTTTACATGTATTGTTTTATAATGTTCTAAATTGTGTGGCGTTTATAGTGTATTGTTAATTTGTGTTGTGCAGCACAACAGAATTGTAAGAATATTTTTTATCAACACTATTTCAACACAATTAACCTTTTACCGGGTGTCCCAAAAATGACTGATGGATTTAAAAATTCAATAACTTGCAAACGGTGACAGCTATTTAAAAAAAAATTTGCAAGAGGGTTATGTATAATGTCAGGAGTTTTTTTACCGTAACTTTTGATTTTAGTTCGAATTTCAAACTATAGATGGCGTTGACGGCAATTGAAGCCCAGGTCGACTCCGAAAATGACCTCACTCAGCACTGATCACCTGGCCCTCAGTCGCCACCGTCAGCGCCACCTATTGTTTGAAATTCGAACTAAAATAAAAAATTACGGTAAAAAAAACACCTGACATTATACATAACCCTCCTGCAAAAAAAATTTAAATAGCTGTCACGGTTTGCAAGTTATTGAATTTTAAAATCCATCAATCATTTTTGGGACACCCGGTACATGCCAATGTTCCCAATTGGGAGCATAAGTTAAAAAAGTTATTAAAAATTAAATTTATTCAAAACTGACTTGAAAATATTAGCCGAAATAGTAAAAAGATGACTTGAAAAGGAAAAGATTTTTTTTTTATAGAAGTTTCATTCATATCTTTAATGGGAAAATGTAGAGAAATCATTAAAATGACCAATGACCACTTAAAAAAGACCTGTCATAAAAATAGTTTTTTTAAATAGATTTTTCGAATTAGATAACTTGATTTTTTGAAATGGAAGTTACATTCCTATCTTTTATGGGTAAATGTGCAGAGAAATGTAAAAAATGACCAATGATCAATGAAAAATGACCGCCATAAGTGACCAATTTTCCTAATTGGGAATATTCTAAAAATTATACATAAAAAAGCTTTTCCACCATATCAATGACTAGCATCCCTTAACTAAAGCATTAGAAGGCACAATGAGCAAAAAAATAATTTAAAATATGCCTGGATCGGAATTTGACCTGTAAAAAATTAACAACACTATTTTTAGAACTTATTTCTAGATATCAACATATTAATATCACAAATAGAACACAAATATCGTTTTATATATGAAATTTTCTAATTCACAACACATTAGTATATGCTATTATTTTCAACACAGTCTAACTGATTGGTAAAGTAATCATACGAATTCAACATTTCCAACTGAGCGAAAAATTGCCCAGGCCGGGAATCGAACCCAGATACTTGGCATGCAAGACCAATGCTTTACCTGTTAAGCTACCTGGGCGACAGCCGGTTGGGATTTTTCTCTCAGATAACCCTATTGGTCATGGCATCTGGTCTGTCATTTAGACAGTTCAACAGAATAGACCGCAGATAATGGAACTCCATAAGACGATGGGTACGTAATACATTAGTATATGGTAAATTTAGTGACAAAAAATGTGTTTTTTTTTTTTTTTGTATTTAAGAATTTGCAGTGTATACGATAAAAGTTGTTGGAAAAAATTTCATTTTTGTGCCTTTCCTTGTGTTTGGAAGAGTTTTTCTTACAGTACCACAAATGTATTGAAATTTATGAAGCTTGTTTTATATATCATAGTCATAATCATAAGATATATCACATCCTAAATAATTAAATTTATTTTTCAGCTCCATCATTTTTCGCTCTACCTTTTTCCATAGTAAAAAATGTGCTTACGATTGGACTTCTGAATAAAATAAAAGTTTTTGGTCAGCGTAAGTAGATTTAATATGTTTTCCATATTAGAATATGATTCAAAAGTCTATTAATGTGGCACGGGGAGCGCCTATAAATTATTCTACAAAGCCATCAGATTAAGGGGGCTCAGGGGTTGAAAACTTTTCAAAAAATCGATTTTTTTCATGATCTAGTTTTATTATTCAATTAATCCTGAACTCAATGCAAAAAACCGCATAAAAATATTTGCATTTTTAATGGAGTTATAAGCAATTATGTATCCACACTTTCATAGCCGCACCCATATAGTTTCAACTTTAAGTCGCGTTTTCTCAAAACTTGATTTTTGACGACTAACACCAAGATTTAAAAAAAAACTATTTGATGGAATGGCTTATTTTTTTTTTAACATGCGTATAACATCATTATCTATAGAATGAATTAATGTAGTTTACATAGTTTAATATTTTGAGTATTTTTAATGAAAAAAAAAGTTGTATTTTTTAGGAGTTTTTCAAATTTTTAAATTTGAGGTTTTTTTAATAATGTTGTTTTTGAGTGATAGTTATATCCTTAATTCATTCTATAGAGTAAAGTTTCCGGATCATTTTAAAGCAAAAATTAGGTTCTTATGTCAAACGTTAAGATACTTTGGTGTTGCTGATATAACACATAATTTTTTTTTCGAAAATTGTGTTACATAAATTTTGCTATATTTCTTATTACATTACATTGAAATACTTCATTTTATAATTTTATAAGACTACAAACATACCTTTAAAATATCAGAAAGTTTAAATTAATTACATTGAATTTTATATGGAAACGAAGCGAGAGCTCTGTTTTTATGCTTTTCCGTATCGATCAACCCCTGAGCCCCCTTAAACTGCCTGTTTTTTGACGTCCCGAACCATAGATGGATTCCTGAAGTGTCTTTCAATGTTATTGTTTTCCTTTTATGCATCATCATATATCATCTCTTCTTGTGGTGTTTTCTTCATAACAGTATTTCTTGTAGAGATCGACCGAAAATTCGGTTTCGGTTACCTTTTTTGAACTCAAATCTGAGTTTTTGAAACTATCTATCTGTACATTCGTTTTCGGCGAAAATGCTGTGGAAATGTGGCCGGACCGAAACTACATGCATTCTAAAAATATATTTTTTTTTCCTTTAGAAATTTTCAAAATGACTTACTGATCTGAAAAGTAAATGCTC
This sequence comes from Maratus speculifer, assembly GCA_964019185.1. NCBI lineage: Eukaryota > Metazoa > Arthropoda > Arachnida > Araneae > Salticidae > Maratus > Maratus speculifer. The sequence continues at coordinate 364,599,760 of OZ025291.1, forward strand.
AAATGAGATATTTTTTATTTATAGACTGGGATGTGGCAGAACAACCTCATCGAGTTCGCGGCTAAAATTCTAGAATTAGTTAAAACTCGATTCCAATGTTAAAACGTAATAGATCTGCAAAGTCATATCTTGGTAAAAAAAAAACACCTAAAATTCCGAATTTAGCAATTGACTGTTAGATTTACTATTGTAGTGTTATCCTGCATCAAAAGCAATGAAAACATGGCGGACTGAGAGCAGGAAAACATAATTGTAAACCTATGAGTCAATGTCTAAAATTGGATTTTCGTGTATTTTCCACCGATATACATCTTGACAGACCGATTGCTTTTAAATATGCGAATCGAGTTTTAACTAATTCTAGAACTTCGTCTTTTGACTCATTTTGAAAGCAAATGAGGGATTCTTCACAAATTGTCAATTATTAAATGTCGATTTAAGTCAGTGCCTCTTATTTGGACATAACAAAGAAGCGTATTGAATTAAATCTGAACTTGCTTTCAAAATATGTTGATTGTCTGCACTGGAGTTCTGCACAGCATATATCTAGGTCCGATCCCAAACCGGCCCATAGGGAAAAAAGCTCGGCTTGGCTTGGAAAAAAGTTTAAATCATAGCCCGGCTCAGTCGTGAATTTCTATATAGTTTTTTACTTCGGTGTGGTTAAAAACTATTTCGTATGGAGGCGTTCTGACCAAAAATACTTATTATAACTTTTCGTTTTTTATATTTATACAAAAGTATATTGAAATAATTATTAAGAAAAGAGCATAAAGAAAGAATTATTAATAAGAAAGAATAAAGAAAGAATTATTAAAGAAGCGTCAAAGACTGTCGGCGAATTATCAAAACGTGGAATCATTAGACGTTAACTATTAGTGGTTTTTTAAATCTTCAAATTTAAGGCCAATTTTTTATTTTTACAATACAGTATGTAAGTCTATAAACTTATATACAAACATTAAATAACAGCAATTATTCTGGAAAATTAGCTATTAAAGCATTTAATTAATCAATCTACACGTGAAAGTTGAGCATCTTTCTAAGTAAAATTAAATTATTACAGATACTAAATACGCTTTATTTATACAAAACACAGAATTATATATAATAAAACATTATAATAAATATTTTATTATGCGTTTCAGGACATCAGATCATCTTTAAAAAGAAATTTACGGGGAAAAAATCGGCGTCTAGATCGTTACGCAATTTGGACATTACAGTTTCTTATTTGAGAAAAGTGCATTTATTGCAAAAAAAATGTTACGAAAATACATGTAGATACTTTCAAATTAAACAAAAATGATTTTAAAGATAGATAAAAGAGATTAAAGTCCTTAATAAACGTGTTTTGAGTGAAAGTACTTAGTTTACGTGTTTTTAACAGCTTTGTTTCGATCGTTACTTTTGGACATAAGAAAATACAGAAAAAGTCTTTCTAGAAAAGTCCTTCTAACTTCAAAAGAAAATAAATTGGTAGAGCCATTTGTTAACAAAATTATAAAGCAATTTTCCTTTATGCATTCGTTATTTATCATTAGAATCTCCTGGAAACAAGTTAAAACTTTTTTTTCTTAGTACATTGGAAAAGTTGACGTTATAAATATCCAAAGTTGGCCACTTTAGTCAAAAAAATTAAAATTTTAAGATATTTATACAAAACTTTTACAATAAATAACGTCAATTTTTGTCTCTGAATAGAATTAATAATTCAGTGAAAATAAAAATTAATTTTCATTTTAAGTCAATGATGATTAAATATATTTATTCAAAAGCTTAAAGTTATGATATGTGTGCAGTGCCCAACTTTTGAGAACGGCCCTTTTGATAGATTTATTTTATCAATGAATCTCTATTTATATGTAAATGTTTCACCTATAATATCGTTAATCCATATCTCATGCGTTGGAGACTTCGAAAAATGTTATAGAGTAAAACCTTTTAAGACGGAATTACATAGGAAAGAAAAAATACGTTATAGACAAATGCCTTTCCTAGGAGGTGTAAATGGAGTTTTTTTTTTCAGGTATTATTGTATTTATTTTGCATGGATCAATCCATTTTTCGTTTAAGACAGAACTCCGTCCAAGGTAGATATTTTTCATTGGTTTTATTGTATTTAAGTTTTTCGTCTTTAAATATACTATTCCTTAAAAAAATTGTAAGTTTTTTTTTTTTTTTTTTTTTTTTTTTTTCGGTAAAATAAAATCGATTTTAAGTTCTATGTGGTTATTGTAAAATTTTTGATTGAACCAAATTTTACTTATTTTATGCACGTATAATTTCAGTCAGAGACAGTGATTTAACACGGATTGTTCGAAACCAGGATTGAAAATTTCGTCCAGCGCAGACCTAGGAAGAAGGAAACAGTCCCCCTCCAGTATGAAAAATACGTTAGGCCCGGCCAGGCGAGCCTTCAGAAAAAAGTAATGTCTCGGTCCTTGTCAGGCCTGGGCCCAGAATAAAAATTTTTAACAGCCTCTCCTGGAGCTCAATGTGAGAGCTCAATTTAAAAAAAGGCTTAATCTGCATCTTAAAAAAAACATACTTTTAAATAATTGACGAAACTTTAAACAGTACACTTCGTTTTTCTGCATAAGGAATTTTTTCCTCCACTATTTCTTGTCTTTAAATTATTAAAAGTTAAGAATGTTAAAGAAAAAAGAACTTGAAACATGTCATTTTTGATTATTTTACATTAGTTTTGTTTAGGCAAATTTGAAAAAATATTTACTATTGAAAGTATGATTATTTTTAAGTTATAATATTTTTTCAATGAATATTTTTAATAGTTTTAAAATTAATATTGAAAAACAAAATCCCTGGAACAAGACTAATATCAGATTTTCATCTTTAATTAAATGGAAAGAAATTGAAATCCGATAAAATAACGTTTCGAGATATAACGATTTTTAATCGTCTCATTTAAACTAGTACTAACCATAAATAATTTTTATAAATTGTATGAGAAATTTTAGGATATGTTTAGCAAATTATATGGCTAACCATAAAAAAAAAAACCATCACAAAAAAAAAAATCTAACTCAAAAGATAGATTTTTTACACGTTTTATAGATCTCTTAAAGTAACATTGTTTTTTTCAATTGCGCACATTTCAATTTGTGTCTAATCTCTTAAAACCTCATGAAATATTTAAACGGCTATACTCTGCGAGTTTTGACGATATGAAGATGCAACTTTTTGTGTCTTATTCAGGACTGGATAAGGAAAGTTTTTCGAAATGGAATTTTTATCCTACAGGGGATGTATAAAAATTTAATTTTCATATTTTTTCAAATAGACTTCTCATGGAGTTACAACTTATCTTATAGAAATTTTCATTTATTTTTATGAATTTTTGCAATTGGAAGCATGGGTCTTGGGGCAATATTTAAAGATATAGCCTAATGTTTCGATATTTATGACTCAACCTTTATATAAAATTACTTATTATATTTGTTGCGTTCCCATTAATTTGTTTCCTGTCCGGCTTTAAAAAGGCCTGAAGTTGTAAGAGCTAAATTTATACAAAGCTCTTAATCCGCATGACTGAAAAAAACAATCTTTTAAATAACTGACGGACATTTCAACAGCACAGAAAGGAGGTGGAAATGGGAAAAGTTAAACTTAATAGGAAATTTGAGCTACCGAAAGGAGTTTCTTTACATTTTCAATTTTTTAAAAAGCATCTAAACGTTTTATTAAGAACCGAACTTTGTTTAAAACTTTAAATCCGTTTTTCTGGATGATGAGGTTCCCCCACCCCCACTATTTCGCTTCTTTAAATTATTAAAAGTCGAGAATCATTAAAAAAAGTGCAAAATTGAAACATGTATTTTTTATTATTGTTTTACATTAGTTTTGTTTGCAAATTTGAAAAAAATATTTACTTTTGAAAATATATTTTTTTTTAAATAAGTTGCATCACTTAAAAAAATATATTTAATAGTTTTAAAACTAATTATTGAAAAAAAAATCCATGGAACAAAACTTTTTTTTAAATTTATGAAACAGATTTTTTTTTCTTTAAATGGGAAAAAATGAAGTCCGATAAATACAGTTTCGAGTTATTGCAATTTTAAGTTATCTCATTTAAAACAACACTAATAATTTAAATTTTTTATAAATTTTATGAGAAATTTTAGGATGTTATTTTATTAGCAAATTATATAGCTAACTATTGCAAAAAAATCAAAATTCTAACGCAAAAGATATATTTTGTACATCTTTTCTAGAATTGCTAAAGTAACATTGTTTCTTGAATTGTACGCATTTTAATTTGCGTCTAATCTCTTAAAACCTGATGAATTATGTAAACGACTATAACTCTGTAATTTTTACAGATATGAAGATACAATTCTTTGTGCCTAATTCAGGACTGGATAAGAAAAGTTTTTCTAGGTGGAATTTTTTCCTACGGGGGACGTATAAAAATTTAATTTTCGTATTTTTTCAAATAGACCCCCATGGAGTTGTAACTTTCTGTTCCATGTAACCGAATATACCGCGCCACCTATAATTAAAATTTCAGTGTCCAGAAACTGAAGCGAAGTGAAATGCTTTTTCTGTTTTTATTCTAAAGTTGTGTTTGAGATATGTGCAGGGCCTCCATGACACACAGAGTACAACAGAGCCTCAACTCGGCTTGAAAAGAGTGCCCTCAATGGATCACTTGAAAACTAAACCATCAATTTGGCGATTTTTATCCTCGTGATTTCTGTTTAACTGTAACCTTATTCTGCTTGGCGCTTCTTGCTGAATGCTGATTTGATTATCTTTGCACACGTGATTATGCTATTTGATCTTAGATTTCCGCGCTTATATTGATTCGTAATTATTACTGTTATTATTCTTGTTATTATTTTACTACAACATTAATTTTAAAATAAAATTGAATTTCGACTGTTTCAGAACAAGTTTAAAATAATTCTTTCATAAATTTCAAAACAAGAAGCAGCAAGCCGTCGCTGTATTTTTTTTTCTTTTTTCCCTTATCATTTGTCGCCAAGGAAGCGATGTTTCGCCGAATTAGCAACCTCTCTTATGTTATGATCGTAGTTTCAGAGTGGTCCGCTGGTGTCGCTATTGTCTATGCGCAATCCCATGTTAAACAAGTTGCCATTACAGCAGTGTTGGGTATGAACGCGCTCACTGAACGAAAACTCACGAGTTTCGCTCACTATTTGTGAACTTTGAACTGAACTTCGCTCACTATTTTATAAACGAGTTTGAACTGAACGGAAACTCAAAAAATAAACGAGTTTGAACGAAATTTACGTTCAATTTTACGTTCAATTTTTTCATAATTTATTTAAATTTTTTCCAGACCTCAGTACATTTTTTCCCTCTTTCAAATGCCATTTGGAGGCCGACACGCGCCTCAGGAAGGGTTAAGTCTGGATATCATTTTTTTGGGTAGTATCCTAGTCTTACATATTCTGTACCCTCGGGTCGCGCCGAACCGGACCTGGACTACATACAATTTTTGCCGAAAATACATACATACAGTAAACTCTCTGTATAAGATGGTCTGTGTATAAAAAGGAAATAATGTCTAACTCGGAAAGGTTTTCAAGTCCCCGTGAATCCGCAGTCAGAGTAGAATTTATCTAAGACGGAATATTGTCTACTACGAAAAATTTTCATGATAACGATCAATTCCGCCTTAGCCAGAGTTTATTGTAATTTTAAATTACCATAATTCAACAATTAAAATTTTCTTTAAAGAGTAGTACATAGGACCTAAATATATTTTTTAAATTCAGTCTCTCTTGTTCTTCTGCAAGTTGGGGGGGGGGGGGGGGAGGTTCTAAAACTGCCAATTTATCACATATATTTATTTCTTAAATCTTATTTATAATTTGATTACGTATAATTTTAACTATACATAATAATTTACATATTATATAATTATTATTTTCATTACTAATATAAAATAAAATATTTAATATAATATAGTAATAGTAATAAAAATAATAAAAATAATTAATAATAATAAATAATAAATTAATAATACATAAATATCAATTAAATATAAGTAAAATTAAATGTTAAAATAAATGTAATTAAATATTACAAGCTATACTTATTAACAAAAATTTATTTAAAAAATGGTTTTGTTGACGCATAGTGATATAAACTCAGTCTCCCTTGTTCGTCTGTCGCGGGGGGGGGGGGTACAAACTCCGAATCTATCATAGCTGTAGACGATAACTTTTTGTCGGGTTGTTTTCTAGAATCTAGGGGAAAAAGTGACCGGAAAAACAAGAGCGCAAAAGAGTGACACGAAAAAAGTGATCTGAAAAAAGGGACAAGGAATTGATTAATATTGAACTTGTCGATAAATAAGTGGTATGATAATAGTATTAGAAATGGCGGATAATAAAATATTAACGTTTTTTAAATAAATTTTTGTTAATGAGCATATTTTCTAATATTTTATTTATTTATACAGTTATTTTTAATATGTCCTATAACTTAAAAAGATATCATTTTTTCAAATTAATTCTTGTTAAAGAAAGTAATATTTAAGATTTAAAACATTTATTTTTTAATTTTATTTAAATTTAATTTTACATTTAATTTATATTTATGTATTATTAATTTATTATTGATTTATTATTAATATACTGTATTAATTATTATATATTATATAAATATAAACATAAAATATAGCAAAATCTTAATATTTAATTTTATAATAATAAAAAATAGTAATTTTATAAAATATAATTCACTATACACATTTAAAATTATAAATAATCAAATTATAAATAATATTGAAAACAAAAATATAAGAGATAGATTCGGAATTTTTAGACACCCCACCCCACAGAAGAATGAACAGACTGAATTAAAAAAATGCAAACATTTAAATACTTAGTATTAGTATACATCTGTATTCTAATTCTCTGTATCTTACAAATTATTTTTATTGGGGCAGTAGTGACAGGTTTTGAGAAGTTTTAAAGACGCCCCCCCCCCCGTCCCTCTAATCTCAGTCCCGGGAGAGCAAGGACGCTCGATCGGTCGGGTGAGGGTAACCGACTCGATGCAGGATTCTAATCAGAGGTAAACGAAATCTAATTAACGTTAACTATTGTCGGACGCTCCTCTCAGTCCACAAAACTTTGAAGAATGTCCTAGGTAGTTTTAGCTGCCACCACCGATATTAATGGGTGATATCGGTCACCTGCTGTGAGGATTGGTTAAAATAACACTGACGCTGTTAATGAACTGAACTAACAGTTTATTTAAGATATAGATATGTACACAAGAAACAATATTTACAGCTATCTACAATTACAACTCGGATATAGATGATCCGGTTCAACATTAAATTAACTACACTAAACGTTGGTTGTGTACCGTTCAACTTACACTTTCTTCCTCACACTCAACGCACGCTAGATACGCTTTATCAGAGATTACTGCAGAATCTCAATACACAAGGGTACTAGGCCTCACTTCTCGGCCTATAACACTATCCACCGGGACGCCTTGTCCCACGCTCAAAATATACACTATCCAACAGGACCACAAATCCTGAGCGACCTATCGGTCTCAACGCCAAGCGAGAACTGTCTAACCTCTCCGCCCAGAGTTGACCTTGTCAGAGATCTTCCTTCCCCCAGTAGGGCCTCTTAGAGTTCCTCCATTGGTTCAATTCCGCATACCAACCTTGAGTCATAACATCTACTGTTTACACATCACTTAAATACTAAATGACAGCTGAGCCATGCCCCGTGGTCATCACTTTCATTCAGCAACGAGTGCGTCATCCGCACACCTGCGCCTGGATAACCACCTGTCATTTGTCATTATAAGAAAAGAAAGAAAGGTATTTCGAAAGCTTCACGGATACACAACTAACAATACATAAAAAATATTCAGATAAGGAAATGTTATTCCTTTCTGATTCAGGGCAGATGTCTTCTAGGAACCTGACACCCCCCACCTTAGCGGAAAATATGCCTCTTAGGGGCTAATTTTCCCCAAACATATAATAATATTACGGAAGAGTTCAATAGTCTCTTTGCAGATTTCTTCATTCTAAATATTACATAGGCATTTTCAGGTGTCTGAACATTCTCTACTGACATCTCTACTGAACCTTATACTAATACTACTATTGCATAAACAATACACATGCTAATTTACTATTATAAACACCAAACTTAAAAAAAGATATTTACACACACAAAAAAAAAATTAGACATGTGATGACATCCTTTAAAGTTGTCTACTATTTTGACATTGATACTGATGGGCTAGTAACTGGTTGTTCTTCCCAGCTCTTTCTTTGTAGCCTCGAAATTGCATCAGCATTCAAATGTTGAACTCCGGGACGATGAGAAATGCTCAGGTTCCAGCGTTGCAAGGCTAGAGCCCACCTAGTGAGTTTGGGCGACCTTGGGGTTGTTTCCGTGAGAAATTTTAATGGATTATGATCGGTAATGATCTCAATTTGAGATCCATAAGTCCACTTTTCAAACTTCCGCAACCCGAAGAGAACACTCCAAGCCTCTTTCTCTATACTCGGCCAAGCACGCTGAGCCCCTGACAATTTCTGACTGGCAAAAGCTATAGGTTTAAACTGACCTTTTTCATCTTTTTGAGTAAGACAACATCCTACTGCAAGGTCGGAAGCATCGGCGTGAAGCTGATATTCCCGGCCTACGATAGGTGTAGCCAAACTCGTCACTTTACACAACTCATCTTTAAGAGTATTAAATGCTTTTTCTGCCCTTTCATCCCATGGTACAGTATTTTTGACATTTCCTTTGGTTAATTCGGTTAAAGGTATAGCTATCTCAGCATAATTTGGAATATAAGATCGGTAGAATCCCATTAATCCCAAAACTGATCTAACTTCCTTTTTAGTCTTCGGTCTCTTTAAGTCCCTTATTGTTCCGATTTTCTCCTCATCAGGTGCATGAGTTCCACCCCCAATAACATGACCTAAAAACTTAGTCAATTTCTCTCCAAATTTACATTTGTCTAGTCTAATCGTAAAATTTCTATTTTTCAACTCTTCAATGACAGCCCTGACATGCTCACAATGCTCTTCCCAGGTATCGGAGAAAATGATGACATCATCAATATATGCTTCTGCATACCTCCGATGACCTTGGAGAACCTCATTCATGTCTTTTTGAAACGTAGCAGCAGCCCCTGATAATCTAAAAGGCATTGTACGCCACTGATAAGTTCCGTTATGCGTCGTAAAAGCTGTCAGAGGTTTACAATCCTCAGCCATTTTAATTTGCCAATAACCCCTCAATAAATCTATTGAAGATAAATATTTAGCCGCCCCTGCGGTATACATAATTTCTTGGAAATCTTTCATCGGGAAGGTGGGAACCTGCGTTACAGAATTTAAAGCTCTGTAATCAATACACATTCTGACAGTTGCATCTTTTTTCGCAACGCAAACAATTGGATGGCTAATTTCAGCATTCGACGGCTCGATTAGATTTAATTCTAATAACTCCTGAATCTGCCTATCCACTTCCTCTTTATAAGCTACCGGCACGCTATATAACTTTGGTTTTTTCCTTTCTACACCCGGTTTCAGATCAATACGATGTTCCCCTACTTCCGCTGGTCGTACAGGACCCATAAACACTTCTTTATTTTCCCTCAAAATGGACTTTAAATCTTTGACTTGACTATTAGATAGCCCTTTTATTTCAAACCTCTCAATATCCCGTTCTATCTCTTGATCCCGGTTCAAAATAGGAATTTCCCCAACTTCTCCAAATTCCTCATCACCCTCGAAAACAATATTAACTATATTACATTTAGCGATAAATTCTCTTATCTTATTTTGGTGCACATGCTTCCTACTCCCGTCGGCTAACTCAACAATAAACGAATGCTGGTTTCGTTTTTCTACAATAGTTGCCGGCCCTTGCCACCTAGAATATAACTTATTAGTCGAATCGGGGATTAACAGTATAACTTTATCGCCTACCTCAAACGTTTTTTCTTTTCACCTTAAATTATAATGATACGCCATTCTATTTTGTTGAACCTCAGACGACAATTTTGCCTCATTTGCGGCTCTTTCTAAGCGGTTCTTCAGTTTATCCAAGTGCTCATGAATCGGCGTAGTATCTAACTGCGCTCCTTTATTTTCTCCTGCCCATGACGACTTAAGAATCGATAACGGACCCTCCGGCGCTCTACCATATAATAACTGGAAAGGTGCGATTCCCGTCGTAGAATTTGGGACTTCCCTATACGCCCATAATATAAATGGTATTTGTTCATGCCATTTTTTTCCTTCTTCCCTAATCGTATGATGTAGCATACGTTTAAGAGTCTGATTGAATCGTTCCACAAGTCCGTTGGACTGTGGATACTGTGGAGTCGAAAATCTTGGACTAGCACCTAACCTTTTCTCAAATTCTTTCGTTAAGTCGGCAGTAAAATTGGTTCCATTGTCGCAGGCAATTACATTAGGAATTCCTGTTCTCATAAATATTTGAAGTAACGCCTCACACGCGGTTTTAGCAGTTAAACTTTTTAGAGGGATCGCATCCGCCCATCTGGTATGCTGATCAATTAAAGTCAGTATATACCGATGCCCTTGTGAACTTTTAGGATCAATAGGCCCAATTAAATCAACATTAACGACCTGAAATGGAAGTTCCGGCCGCGACACTGGGGAAATAGGAGCTCTATCATTTACTTTAACCCCTCTAGTCAATTGGCACTCTAAACATGATTCACAAAACTGTTTAGCTTCTTTTGCCATTCCCTCCCAATAAAAAGAATACCTTATTCTCTGCAACGTTTTCTTGGCTGCATGATGCCCTCCAAATACCGATGAATGCGCTAATTTTAAGATTTCTTCCCTTCTTACCTTGGGTACTACTAATTGCGCTATAGTTTCGCCTAACAACTTCTCTTTATGATACAATAATCCGTTTACAATATAATAATCCCCTTTTTCCTTTTTAGCTAATTCCCAAGCTTTCTCTAATTCTTTACCTTCCAACTGGGATTTCTTAAACATATCTGAGTTACTAACAATAGATTCATTATTTTCCTCCGTTTCAGTTTTTTCTGGATCCTGACTTTGTACATTTTGCGATCTCGCGTCTATTACGTAAACATTACAGCTATCGTTACTTACATCTTCCTTTTCATTCGAGTTATCAATAATAATTTCGGAACTTTTTAATTCTTCGGACTCTATCAATGGCTCCTTAAGATTGACACCTGACAACTCATTAATCACTTCGGGATGTAAAATTACTTGCTCATTAATATTATCAGTTACTGCCCAAAGTACTTCCTGATGAATAATATTAGTTTGCCCGAATTGCGGAATAGCTAGCGGTAGTTTAACTAACGGTGATTTAACAGCTTCACCAAATAACCCTTGTAAATAAATACTACCCGCTCCCTTTAATTTCTCTTCCGGGACTAAATCTTTATGAACGACACTAATCTCACATCCAGAATCAACCAATCCCTTTGCTTTTTGCCCATTAACACTAACTTCAATTTTCTCAAGTTTATTTAATTTCTCACCAATAACATTAGTTTTCTGCTCGGCCTTTGCCGATATTCTAGCCACAATAGCCCCATTAGGTAACTCTTGATTTTCTTTCACCATAATCTTATGAACACCTGCTTTCTGGTCTCGCCCTTTATTGCCATTATTAGTTCCCTCATTACCCACTTTATTACAAAAACGTTGGTAATGACCTCTCAAACCACACTTAAAACATTTAGGCCCTGAAGCATCATTCGTCTTCTTAAACTCTGTTTTCCTATCCGGAAAAGAATTACACTCATTACTACCATTTGGCCTCCAACTACCACTAAATTTATTATCCTCCCTCGGTCTCATTTTTTCATTGTTTACGTACTTATCTTTACCTTTAAAGCTTTTATGCGTAACCGCATAAGACTTATGTTTAGCATCAAAATAATTATCACACTCTTTAGCAATTTTAGGAGCTTCTAACCATTTACCCTGGTGAGTTAAACTAATATATGCTGCAGTATCCTCATCTAGCGTACTCATTAGCTTATCAGTAACTATTAACTGTTTGACCTTTTCATAAGTGTCCGCACCTCTAATTTTACAATAATTTTCCCACGTAGCTATTAAACGCGAAACAAATAATACATGGGTTTCGTTCGGATTTCTCCTAGCTTTCCGGAAATTTTCTAAACATGCCTTCGGGGTCGGCTCATGTTCCCTTAGAACTAACTCCTTTAACTCCTCATAATTCTCCATTTGTTCCGTAGTGGTATAAATTAACAAATTATCCGCCTTATCTCCTAACATATTTAGTAGAATTTCGGCCTGCTGGTTTTCCGGTACATTTTTAGTTTTGAATGCCCTTTCTAAGCTGTTAAAAAATAAATTCCATCCCTCAGTCCCTTCTGGTACTTTGATAGATAGAGTTTTAACACTTTTGATCAATTTTTCGATATTACTTTCATTATTAGATTCCCTAACATTAGAACTATTTGCCGAACCTTGAACCCTTAGTCTCTCCATTTCTAATTCATGTTCCATTCTTAATTTTTCCATTTCTAACTTTTCCTGCTCCAATTTTTCCTGTTTTTCTTCACGCTCTAACCTTTCCTGTTTTTCTAACTTTTCGCGTTCTAACATTTCCTGTTTTTCTAACCTTTCGCGCTCTAATTTTTCTTGTTCTAATCGTTCTGCAACAATAGCGTCAGATAATTCCTTAATAACCCCCTCGTCATACTCATCACTGTCCATTATCTTTTTCTTAAGCTGAATTCTGGTATCATCTTCCGCGAATTCAACACCCAATTCTTCAGCTATCGCCTGAAGATCAACCTTTTTTAGTTTCAATAAGAAAGCCATACCTTCACCGATTGTTATAACCACCCCACAAGAATAGTTAAACCTACCAAATTAATATTTCCGAAATTTCTAACTTAGTACAGATATTTCTCCACTTATTATACTACTTAATACCATTTCAGATAATCCATGCATTTCATTTCTAATTAACCTACTGAATACTCTAATTTTTCTCAACCATTGATATCACACAATTTACTTCCAATAAAACAAAAAAGTAAAACAATAATTCGATTTGACTGCTATGCAATATAGATTCCAATATATACACTTAGATAACAACATACAACTTATATAATAACACTTATACGTTGAAATTGAATAGAAGTATTGATGTCAATCAAAAAATCCACATAAAGAAAAATTGAAACACATGCATACATAAATTTCTACAATTATCCTCATAAAATATTTCCGAACTCCATACTGGTTCTTACACTTAAAACAAATATACTGAAAATCTTTACTTTTATTTTTACTCACTATGGCTCTCTTTTGAGCCTTTTTTTTTCCACTATGGCTCTCTTTAGGGCCTTTTTTTTCACTATGGCTCTCTTTTGAGCCTTTTTTTTTTCACTATGGCTCTCTTGAGCCTTTTTTTTTTTTTTCCTCACTAGTATTGGCCAATTAAAATTTTCATTTGCTTAGAATTTTAATAATGTAACTCTTAAAATTTAAACAGTATTGCTTCATTTAACAATTACTTTAACAATAATTTAGATTTAATGCATTAATTTAGTTCACTAATATCATTATAAATAGCATATCATTATCATCTCAAATTATTATGACCTTTCTTTAAAACAATAGCAATATGGTTACTAATTCTTTACACCTATCTGAACACAATTATTTCACTGCACATAAATTACATAGACAATTTACTTAAATTACTATTAATTATACAACAATACAATTTGGTTCGAGATGTCAGAAGAAATGAATGATCAAAACACCTTACCTTATACTTTATTTGGTGGGGTACTCTTCTATTCACAGATAGCTCCACGATGTAGCGGTAATATGGCACAACAGTTCAGTTTAGTTCTTTCTAATAAAGATACGCACAACACTTTAGTCCACACTAGACGATATGGCACGATACTTTATCACACACTCGACGATCCGGCACGATACTTTAGCACATACTCGACGATACGGCACAACACTTTACACACATTCGACGCTACGGCACGACACTTTACACACATTCGACGCTACGGCACGACACTTTACACACATTCGACGATACGGCACGACACTTTAGCATACAATCGACGATCCGGCACGATGCTTTAGCACATACTCGACGATATGGCACGACCACACAAGAATTCCACTGGATACTCTGGCATTAACAGACTGCAACACGGCTCGCTGGTCACTGGTTTCAGGCGATTCTATCCCGACGCTGCCAACAATTTGTCGGACGCTCCTCTCAGTCCACAAAACTTTGAAGAATGTCCTAGGTAGTTTTAGCTGCCACCACCGATATTAATGGGTGATATCGGTCACCTGCTGTGAGGATTGGTTAAAATAACACTGACGCTGTTAATGAACTGAACTAACAGTTTATTTAAGATATAGATATGTACACAAGAAACAATATTTACAGCTATCTACAATTACAACTCGGATATAGATGATCCGGTTCAACATTAAATTAACTACACTAAACGTTGGTTGTGTACCGTTCAACTTACACTTTCTTCCTCACACTCAACGCACGTTAGATACGCTTTATCAGAGATTACTGCAGAATCTCAATACACAAGGGTACTAGGCCTCACTTCTCGGCCTATAACACTATCCACCGGGACGCCTTGTCCCACGCTCAAAATATACACTATCCAACAGGACCACAAATCCTGAGCGACCTATCGGTCTCAACGCCAAGCGAGAACTGTCTAACCTCTCCGTCCAGAGTTGACCTTGTCAGAGATCTTCCTTCCCCCAGTAGGGTCTCTTAGAGTTCCTCCATTGGTTCAATTCCGCATACCAACCTTGAGTCATAACATCTACTGTTTACACATCACTTAAATACTAAATGACAGCTGAGCCATGCCCCGTGGTCATCACTTTCATTCAGCAACGAGTGCGTCATCCGCACACCTGCGCCTGGATAACCACCTGTCATTTGTCATTATAAGAAAAGAAAGAAAGGTATTTCGAAAGCTTCACGGATACACAACTAACAATACATAAAAAATATTCAGATAAGGAAATGTTATTCCTTTCTGATTCAGGGCAGATGTCTTCTAGGAACCTGACAACTATCTTTTTCGAATGGAAAGCAAAGCAATTAATTCAAATTTTAATTATTATTTTTCATGTTTAAAAAATTAAATCAAAACTTCAAAACGTATGTATAATTATTAGAAAAAAAAAGTAAACAACCTTTATTAACTTCTCAATAAATTATCATAGAAGAAAATTACTGTTATCCAACGATTAGAAATAATGTCTAATTTTAAAAGATGCATATAAAATTTGCTTAGGGGCATATCTACACATTAATATGAAACCATACTTCACTTTTTTCAATAGCAATGCTCAGTTTTAACAAGATATTTCAAATCTTCGTTTCAAACTACACCTAGACATACAATTTCAAGCCATTTGAGTGACAAGTTTTTATATTATAAGCATTCAAAATTTAGTGCTTCTAATGTTAAATTATAGTTTCATATTTTTATTAATATGTTCTGAAATTATATTCCTAATATGCTGTTTTTCTCTTTTTCTTTTTTACTTACCCATCATACGTAGTATAGGGTAAGTCTTGCAATCGTTTTGAAAATCGAAAAAAAATTTTTGACGGATTTACACGTTTTAGATAGTAGAGATTCCGATAAACATATTTTTAGAAAAAAATTTTTACCGTCTGTCTGTCTGTCTGTCTGTAAACGCTCTATCTCCCGAACAAATTGAGATAGAGACTTGAAATTTTGTATGTAGTTAGTATGTAAGAATGGGACGAACCCTATTTAATATCAGCAACCTCGATTATCCGGAACTATTTTTTTCGGACTCTCGAAAAATTCGTTCTGATGAAAGGTATATAAAAATTTTCGAATTTTTTTGTTCTAAGGAATGGACGTAAAAGGCAATAAAATAACACACATTTTGCATATAGAACGAAGTCGATCGGATTATTAGTTGCCGAGATATTTGTAATCTTGTTTTTCACATTCTTCGATTTTTCATGACCCTGTATTTCATTCAAATTTCAATTCAGAAGTATATTTTAATATGAAATGAGACGCTTATTCCGACGCAGTTAATTGTTAATTAATAGAATTATTATTTTTGGAGTTATAAGGATGTTTCTTTTACGCAGTTCGGTACTACTTGAGTAGTTTGGCGTTTTACATAATTTGTCGAAATTGATACACCAGCAGTTCTTTAATATAGCATTACTATGTATATTAACAATATTTAAATTTTGTTTATGAATTGCAATGCATTGTATAAATAGTTTCACATGTTTTATTTTCATATACATATCCATGATGGGTAAGTATTACGGTGGCCCCCAACGACTATTACTTACCCATCATACGTAGTATAGGGTAAGTCTTGCAATCGTTTTGAAAATCGAAAAAAATTTTTGACGGATTTACACGTTTTAGATAGTAGAGATTCCGAAAAACATATTTTTAGAAAAAATTTTTTGCCGTCCGTCTGTTTGTCTGTCTGTCAATCTGTCTGTCTGTAAACGCTCTATCTCCCGAACAAATTGAGATAGAGACTTGAAATTTTGTATGTAGTTAGTATGTAAGAATGGGACGAACCCTATTGAATATCAGCAACCTCGATTATCTGGAACTATTTTTTTCGGACTCTCGAAAAATTCGTTCTGATAAAAGGTATATAAGAATTTTCGAATTTTTTTGTTCTAAGGAATGGACGTAAAAGGCAATAAAATAACACACATTTTGCATATAGAACGAAGTCGATCGGATTATTAGTTGCCGAGATATTTGTAATCTTGTTTTCCAGATTCTTCGATTTTTCATGACCCTGTATTTCATTCAAATTTCAATTCAGAAGTATATTTTAATTGGAAATGAGACGCTTAATCCGACGTAGTTAATTGTTAGTTAATAGATTTATTATTTTTGGAGTTATAAGGATGTTTCTTTTACGCAGTTCGGTACTACTTGAGTAGTTTGGCGTTTTATATAATTTGTCGAAATTGGTACATCAGCAGTTCTTTAATATAGCATTACTAAGTATATTAACAATATTTAAATTTTGTTTATGAATTGCAGTGCATTGTATAAATAGTTTCACATGTTTTATTTTCATATACATATCCATGATGGGTAAGTATTACGGTGGCCCCCCAACGACTAGTCTTCTTCTTCTTCTTCTTTTTTTTTTTTTTTTTTTTTTTTTTTTTTTTTTTTTTTGTAGCAATGCAATAATATTAAAATACAAAAACATAAATACATGAAGTTGCAATTTTTATAATTTTATTATATGAATTATGAAATTAAGATTCAGAAAAATTATGAATTGTATTTACAATTTTTTTTTGATGGATTTATATTTATCAAACGCTGCTTCATGTAATTTCAAAATTTCAAATTGTTTTTCCGAATAGTTTTCAAATTATCCTTAAAAGACGATAAAATGATGGATTAAGGGGCCATCTACGATGGAAGTGACTAGACATTTTAAGAATTCTTATCGATTTTGTAACCTAGCGGTCTTCAATTACTGCTTGAGGGGCGCTTAAGATGCCCTGATCAAATAGGCTTTTTCGGTTAACAATCGAGTACCCAATTTCAATTTGAATATAGCCCCTAAAATATGCTCGTTTTAAAATAATTAATTTCTCAGAATTCTATGGTATGAATTGCCTGAAAAGTTATCTTTAAGCTAATTGAAGAGTGTACAATTCATATACGCGGACAGAATCGAATACTGCTATTGATTAAAAAAAAAAGTCGGGATTTGTTTTAACACGTTGAATGCCATGTCAGACACCGGTGACCGACACTGAACTTTCTGTTTAGACCACATCAGTCACCGATGCCTGACAATGTAAAATATGATATAAAACTTAAAAAAAATACATTGTGTTAAGTAATTATTGAAACTTCATTTAAAATTTACCTACATTTATTTATTAAATGATTATTGGGGTCATTCGAAAAAACATGTCAGAAAATCTACTCGTACCGGAAAATTCTGACCATTAATTACTAAACATGAGATATTGGAAACAATATCTAATAATTAAATGCTAGAATTTTTCGGTACGGATTAATTTTCCACAACAGACACGACTTCCCGAACTACCCAATATATCCTTAAATAGAAGGCGGCTTAAATGGAAACTTCAGTGTCAGTCACCGGTGATTGACACTTTCTTTTCCAGATTCAGTAGGGAAAGTACCCTCACTCCCCCTTTTGAATACAAATATTTTATTTTGTGTAGTTAAATATTTCGAAAATTTATATATTTTTATAAATTTATCTATTCTGTTTCATTGCAGTCATGTTTTTTTTTCTTATTATTAAAATACATCAATTTTAAAATTCGGGATCAAATTGACACAGCGCGCTGAAAATGTGTGAATGAACAACATAACATAGGGGGAAATCTACCGTCCTTTTTTTAAAGTTTTAATGCAGTAAAAATATAAAAACCTGATAATCACAATCATATATAATTGAAATCGAAAATTCTCTGAAACCAGCCAACAAGCAAACCTCAAGATGGGAAAAAAAAAGAGTATTATTTCAGGAACCGATGAGAAAACATTTTTGTCGCTGATCCCAGTCACAGACTAGTAAAAGAATAAAGAAGAGAAGATAACCCCATACTGTGCGTAGGAATGCTCTAGGGTAGAAAGTCATGATCTGAGCATGGGCAACAACATGTCAATATGCGTACGATTTACAAATCCAGGCGCCACCTTCTGAGAAAGTACCTTTTGAAGTAAAACGCTACGATCCTTGCTTAAACTTGGTATCTAATCGTATTGTATGGTTATCTAATAGTATTGTATGGCAAATCGTCGCTTCGTCATCCACTTTCTTTTTAGGTAGATTTCGTATGAAATACTACCTATTGCATTGTCTCCCATGTTGGAATTTCTGAAAAATTTTTGCGGATTTACACGAATCATGACTCCTAGACCCCAAAACTACCATCAGTAAAAAAGTTTATCTATCTATCTATCTATCTATCTATCTATCTATCTATCTATCTATCTATCGATGTATATCACTTTCTTCTAGACACGATAACTTCCATAATTATGCTCAGATCTTCATCAAACTTTTACATAAAATAAAGGGGCATAAAATCTCGGTTAAGTTCGTTAATGGGCAAAATCGGACCAAGGGGGTGGAAGTTAGGAGGGTTTTTGTGAAAACAGAAAAAACGCGATAACTTTTTAATTAAAATAGATATCGAATCGGTTTAAAGTTTATATTACTTCTAAAAAATGAGGAAAAAGTTTATGCGTGACAGATTTTTGATAAAGTTAAAAATGGGCTCAAGGGGCGAAAAAAACATGGTTTTAGGGAGAAAAAAATTCATAACTTCGTCAATTCTCAAGATATCAAATCCAACTAAGTTTTATATAAATGTACTCAATATTATCTAAAACTTTTGTATTTACAAGTTTTTGATAGGACCAATTTTTACCGATGAAAAAAATTAAAAACGAAAAGAAAAAGGGGGGAGGAAAAAGAAAAAAACCCATAACTTACTCAATTCTTAAGCAATTAAATCTAATTAAATTTATTTTACATCTTCACAATAATATCTACAACTTTTATATTGACAAGTTTTTCATAGAACCAATTCTTATAGCAAAAATAAATTAAACAAAAATAGGAGTTGGAGAAAAAACCTCAAATCCAAACTGCTTATATTCTGACTCATTTTAAAATTCATTTTTGATTTTAAACGCATCCAAATGACAGATCCTCTTATTTAGCAACTATATAATGCGACTTATTGGCCAATTTTTTGATAAAGGCAGAATATATTTTTAAAAAGGCTGCCAAAAAAGGTATTTTGAACAGATTTCCCGAAGTTTTCACCATTAAAAAATTCATTAAGTATAACAAATTGCGTTTTTCATGAGTCATTTTTAAATTCATTTTTGTTCTCAAATCCATGCAATTTACAGGTCCTATTATTTAGGAACTATATAACTTGACGTATTGACCAGTTTTTTGATAAAGGCAGAATATATTTTTTAAAAGGCTGCCAAAAAGGATATTTTGAACAGAATTTCACGAAGTTATCGTGATTAAAATTTGAGGAAATTTAAGAAATTGCGTTTTTACCGAGTCATTTTTAAATCTTTTTTTGTTCTCAAACGCATCCAATTTACAGGTTCTCTTATTTAGGAACTATATAATGTGACGGAGTGGCCAGTTTTCTGATAAAGGCAGAATATATTTCAAAAAAGGCTGCCAAAATGGGCACTTCGCACAAAATTTCCCAAAGCGAGATGATTAATGAACTGTGGGTATTCAAATAACAAATTGGTTATTTTATGACTCATTTTTAAATCCAATTTTGCTCTGACACGCATTCAATTGACAGTTTTTTGTTACTTAGGAATTATATAATGTGCGTATTCGTCGATTTTTTGATAAAGGGTGAATATATATATTTTAAAAGCTGTCAAAGTAAGCACTTCGCAAAAAAATTTCCCAAAGCGATCATGATAAAAGAATTGAGGTTGTATTCAAATAACAAATTGTTTATTTTATGACTCATTTTTAAATTCAATTTTGCTCTCGAACGCATTCAATTGACAGTTATTTGTTATTTAGGAACTGTGTAATGTGCCGTATTGGTCAGATTTTTAATAAAGACTAAATATATATTTAAAAAAATCTGTCAAAGTGAGCACTTCGCACAAAATTTCTCAAAGCGATCTTGATTAAAGAATTGTGGATGTATTAAAATAATAAATTGGTTATTTTATGACTCATTTTTAAATTCAATTTTGCTGTCAAACGAATTTAATTAACAGTTTTTTGTTATTTAGGAACTATATAATGAGCATATTGGTCAATTTTTTAAATAAAGTAAGAATATAATTCAAAATATATTGCCAAAATGGGCATTTATGTAGAAATAGGCATTTTTTTTTTTTTTTTTTTTTTTTTTTTTTGAGATGAAAACTTTTCGAAATCTACCTCCGCCTATAGGCCATGCCGAAAGGGATTTTTACGATGAGGGTGGTCAAGTAACGATTTCAACGCTGACAGCTCCTGGACCACTCATGAACTGGAAACACTCTCTTTTCATGCAAATTTCGCCTAAGTTACAAATATATATTTTTTCCCGGTAAAAAAATTACATTAGCTTTAAATATTATTATCACAAATCATTATAGATTTCTTGATCGTTTGCTTTTTCTAAAGATGTATGTATTTATTAAAATAAGAAATCTGTCTGTATAAATATAGTTAATACATGTTTTTATGTAATGTGATGACAAATGATTAATGAAAGGTTTTACCGCGTGGAGTTTCTCTATACGTGTAAATTGTTTTTTCTATTAAAAAATGCTTTTCACATTTTAAAATGATACACGGGCATATGGTAATCGGAAAAAAGTGACCGGAAAAAAGTTATCGGAAAAAAGGTGACATAAACTACAAAAGCAGAAAAAAAGTGACACAGAAAAAAAGTGACGCGGAAAATAAGTGACAAGGAAAAAAAGTGACAAGGAATTGATTTTGGGGATTTATTATTAATTTTGGGGATTCATTGGTTAAGTATGAAAGGGAGATCGGGGGGGGGGGGGGCTCATAGTTTAGGTAAATGGGTTTTTCATGCTGAATTAACTGTTTTGGTTCAATTTTTGGATATATGTTCATCCTGAAAACACGCTTGCCTGATTAGTTTTGGGAAGGGACGGTTACCCCCCCCCCCCCGCCATCCGTCCTCAATTCGATGAATGGGTTTTTACGCAGAATTATCCAACGTGTGTCAAATTTGCATATAGGATCTTTTCGATAAGGCTTATGTATAGTATAAAATGCCTGAAGAGATTCTAGGAGTTTAAGGGTTAAGTGTAGAGGGGGAACGGGGGATAACCTTTCTTAAATTAAATTAATGGCTTTTTACGCATAATTACCCGATTTGCTTAAAATTTTGGACCTAAGTTCATTATGATAAGACGTATCTTAGATTAGTTATGGGTTCTTCTGCTTATTATAAAGGGGGGGAACGAGCAATTCTCCCCCTCAAACTAGATAAATATGTTTTTATGCAGAATTATCCCATGTATTTCAATTTTAAATATAGGTTCTTTCTGGTAAGGTGAATTCCGGAATAGTTTTAAGGATAATGGCTAAGTGTAAAGGGGAGATGGAGGAAACCCCTCTTAAATTAAATAAATGGCTTTTTATGCAGAATTATCTGATTTGCTTCAAATTTTGGACATGGGTTCATTATGATAAGACGTATTTCTGATTAGTTATGGGGTTCTATTGGTAATTAAAAAGGAGGGCGGGTGATTACGATACATACCTTAAATTAGATTTAAAAAATTATGCACACTTATCCGATGTATTTCAAATTTTGGATATAGGATCTTTCTCATAAAGTGAATTCTTGAATAGTTTTATAGGTTTAATGGCTAAGTATAGAGGGGGAACGGGGTATAAACCCCCTTAAATTAAATAAATGGCATTTTACGCAGAATCATCAGATTTGCTTCAAATTTTGGATGTATATTCATTATAAGAAGGCAAATCTCTGATTAATTATCGGGTTCTTTTGATAATTAAATAGGGGAAGCGGGCGATTAATCCTCCACTCTTTAAATAAAATAGTTTTTTTTTTCTTTCACAACTATTCAACGTATTTCAAATTTTGGATATAGGTTCTTCCTGATAAAGTGAATCCCTGAATAGTTTTAAGGGTTTAATGGCTAAGTATAGAGCGATGAACGGGGAATAACCCACAATTATTCAGGACTTCGCCTTATCATAATGAACGCCCAATCAAAATTTGAATCAAATCAGATAATTCTAAGTAAAAAGCCATTTATTAATTTAAGGGAGGTTATCCTCCGTTCCCCCATTGTATACTTAGCCATTAAACCTTTAAAATTATTACGGGATTCACATTATGAGAAAGAACATATATCCAAAATATGAAATATATCGGATAAGTGAGCATAAAAAACAATTTATCTAATTTAAGGGGGGGGAGGGAATAATCACCCGCCCCAATTTTTAATTGGCAAAATAACCCTATATGTAATCAGGGATACGCCTTATCATAATGAATCTAGAATCCAAAATTTGAAGCAAATCCGATAATTCTGCGTAAAAAGTAATTTAATTTAAGGTGGGTTATACTCTATTCCCCTTCTACACTTAGATATTAAATCCTTAAAACTATTCAGGGATCCACCTTATCAGAAAGAACCTATATTTAAAATTTGAAATACATGGGATAATTCTGCATAAAAACCTATTTATCTAGTTTCAGGGGGAGATAATTGCTTGCCCCCCCCCCTTTATAATAAACAGAAGAACCCCATAACTAATCAGAGATACGTCTTATCATAATGAACCTATGTCCAAAATTCTAAGCAAATCGGATAATTATGCGTAAAAAGTTATTAATTTAATTTAAGAAAGGTTAAAAAGGGGGCCCGTTCCCCCTCTATACTTAACCATTAAAACTCCCAAATCTTCTCAGGCATTATATACTATATATAAGCCTTATCAAAAAGAACCTATATGCAAATTTGACACACGTTGGATAATTCTGCATAAAACCCATTCATCTAATTGAGGACGGATGGGGGGGGGGGGGGTAGTAATCGTACTAATCAGGCAAGCGTCTTTTCAGTATGAACCTATACCCAAAAATTGAACCAAAACAGTTAATTCAGCATGAAAAACCCATTTACCTAAATTATGAGCCCCCCCATCCCTGTTTCATACTTAACCAATGAATCCCCAAAATCAATAATAAATCCCCAAAATCAATTCCTTGTCAGTTTTTTCTGGTAACTTTTTTTCCGTGTCACTTTTTTTCCGCTTTTGTAGTTTATGTCACTTTTTTTCTGATAACTTTTTTCCGGTCACTTTTTTTCCTAGATTCAAGAAAATCATATGATGAAAGTAGTTTATAACTCGTTAGGTAATTTTATTATCAGAAAATGGAATATTGAATTCAATTCAAAAGCGCTTCCATAGTCTCGCCTTCCAATTTTATATCTCTTCGTTAAAAATGAATTTGTAAATGTGTCAAAGCATTTTGCAGAAGTTAAGAACAGGTTTAAGAAGTTACATATGCAAATTTTATCGAGTCATATGCAAAAAAAAAAAAAAAAAAAAGGGGGATTTTTTTATGCCAAACATTTAATTTTTTATCAGCAATCCTACAAACAAAATGCAGTGGAAGGGTTAACCAGAATTTTGGAATAAATGTCTTTGCTAAAATCCGTAGTCCAGGCTATTTTTTTTTCTTTAACGGAGAGCATAAACATGAAATAAACTAAACTAGGAATTTTTTTAGATCTCCTCATACAAGGCAATTTGGTTTTAAACACATAAATTCAGTAGAGCATTTACAGATGTTTTAACATTTAAGAAATATTGAATATTGAAAAGAAAATTTCGACTAGTACATTTCAAAATCGCAAAATGAAATTAGTTCATTTATTAAAATTCGTCTCACTGTATAACATACATTTTGAAAGCTTGAATGTAAAAATAAATAAATAAATAAATAAAATTATCCTTTCGGGGGATTAAGGGTAGGAGAGAGAGATACCTGACAAAAGAACTTTTGTTATTCTTACTCTGTGCATTTAATTATGTTAAATTACTTAGGATGTATAAATTTTACCCTTTTTTAACAAATTAAAGACGAATAAAATTTTATTTCAAGATATAGCTAGGAGATATATTCCTTCCAATATTGTACTATACTTATTTATCATCCCGTATGAAAATCCTTTTCTCGACGGGGCCAAGTCTGTTCAAAAATCAGTAAAATTTGGCTTGATTTTGGTAAAAAGCACATACTTTTAAGTTGCCATTTTTATACAATTAAAGATTGGATTTTTATTCTTTTTTAAGAATCGTAGATTCCAGGCTTTTTTTAATAGAGGACATATGGAATAAACATATGGTATAAACTGCGTATGACGAAATTTTCTTTTAAACTGAAAACTGAAAATTTCTTTTAAAGTTCTTTTAAACTGTTCATCCATGCAAAATGAATACAATAATACGGTAGAAAAAATATATTAAACATTTACAAATGCTAAAAAAGAAACGTATTTTTTCTTTCCAATGCGGTTTCATCTTAGATTTTACTTTTACCATATATCATTTTTTAGATTTTTATGTCTCCATAAAATGGAAGATAGATTAATAATACTAATGATAGCTGAAACATTTACATACAACTAACAAAGGTTCATTAAAAGCATAAACATCGCAGCCTACGGCACTTCTGCATAAATGGTGATTATAAACAGACTAAGGTAAGTTTTTTTGGCCAGAACTTTTCCGTAAGGGTAAATATCAATGTCCAGTAGAAATGTACTTGGGGTCGGGGCGGGTTCGGTGCGAAATTTCAACTTTTTTTCCGGGCCGGGCCATGCTCGGGCCTTGTTTTAGCTATTGTGTCGGGCCGGGTCGGGCCTTGTTTTTAGCTATTATATCGGGCCGCTAAATTTTCTCTATGAGCCGGGCTGGGCTCGGGCTGAAATTTTTATTTTAATATCGGGCCGGACATTTTTTTTTCTATAGATCGGGCCTGGAAATTTCCGTCCGTGCATACCTCTATCTTACATATCGAATAATCAAATGATTAGTTCACAAAATTTTGTAAATTTGGACAATAATATCCAAACATTATGGAAAAAAAAAAAAAAAAAGTGAACTTTTTAGTGAACTTCGTTCACTTTTAGAAATGAGCGTGATTTGAACGCGTTCGTTTAAAAATTTTTGAGTTTGAACGTGAACTTAAATCACTTTTCAGAAATTGAACGTGAGTTTGAGTTAGTTCGTTTATTTTGTGAACGTGCCCAACACTGCATTACAGTGTATGAAAGTTGATTCTCTGTTCCGTACTCTGTGCCATGACCGAGTGGTTAAGACGCCGCTCTGCTACGCTGGAGATTGTGGGTTCGATTCCCGCTGGCTCCATTCCGCGCACACTTTTTGTGGAGCTCCTGGTTGTATTTCTTGAGTGATGTAAATATCCTTGTGCTATCTCGTCCTTGTATATTGGCGATGACTTATAAGTAGACCTTGATGTCGAGCACACAAGTCAGATATGTATGTTCAAATAAAATAAATAAAAAAAAATATGTGCAGACGATAATGCGGCAGTGAGCTGCCAGTGAGTTATTCTTTTTAATAAAGCGATTTTAATGTAACCAGTGCCTATGGAATAATTGTATAACGTGTGCATTTAATAAACACTTTCCTTATCAAAAATTTCACCTTTTTTTATGAATTTTTGCAACTGAAAGTATGGGTCTAGGGTCAATATTTAAGGAGATAGCCTATTGTTTCGATATTTATGATTCACTCTGTATATAGACTTTCTTATTATATTTGTTGCGTTCCCATTAATTTTTCCTGTCCAGCTACGATACAAAATTATGATGACTTTATTTTGCTGGGGCACTCTGTATGTATATATCACTTTTTTATGGTTATAGTAACTTCTATGATTCTACTTAAATTTTGTCTAAATTGATACATAAAATCAAGGGGCATAAAACCTCGGTCAAGATCAATGATGGGAAAAGTCTGAGCAAGGGGGTAGAAATAGGGAGAGTTTTGTGAAAATCGAAAAAAAACCCCATAACTTCTTAGTGAAAATAGCTAATCATATCAGTTTAATGATTTTATTACTTCTAAAAAATGAGCCAAAAATTTCTGCAAAACAGAGATTTTCAATAAATTAAAAATGGCTGAAAAGGCGAAAAATATTGTGTTTTTGAAGAAAAGGAAATCATAAATTCGTTAGTTCTTAGAATATCAATTCCAATAAAATTTATTATAAATTGTCTTACATAATCTAAAACTTTTGCATTGCCAAACTTGTGATAGAACATACTCTTACTAAACTAATAATAATAAAAAAATAAAATAAAATAAAATAAAAAGTATAATAATTCTGGCGATATATCATCAAATTAGCAGCAAACTTGGCATACTCCGCGATGACAATCTCCCTGCGGTTTCACGGTATTTACGCAGAAATATAAATAAACTTAAAATAAATAGAAGTATAAAATATTTTCTTTTAAAAAAGGAGTTTGAAACAGTGTTAGATTTTTTTTAGTTTTAGAGCGAAGCAATATATATATATATTAATTGCTTTAATATGATTCTGATAAAACCAGCTATTATAGGAAAACGAAATTAAAATTTCTCCTAAAGCGGCCAAATAAAATTGTTAAACTGGGTTTATCTCTAATCATAATTTATTATTTGTTTTTAAACTTAGCACTTAACTCCGAAATCTACCTGCACCTGTTGGTCGAGCCGGCAGGTTGGTTTTAAATTAAAATTTATGGATTGATTTTAAAAATAAATTATAGTATATTTATATCTTTTACGAAAATCAAGTTTAAAAGTTTGATTTTATCTTACCATTTTCTAATGGACTCTGTGCACAAAGAAATAACAAAATGAATCAATTCTTAAATATCATCATTTGACTAAAAACAATCACATAAATATTTTGAATTAATTTGAATTTCCTAATCTAGATGGATGGAAAGAAGCACTTTTGGAAATCATCGATGAAGACGTTCTCCCAGCATTTCTGGGAGGTAAAAGGACAGATCCTGATGGCAACCCTTTATGTAATACTTTCGTAAGTAAATAGGTTATGCCAGCTGATGTAGTCTAAAAGTCGAGGCACAAAGCTCTAAGGTATCGAGATCAAGAAAAAAAAAGTTGGAAATTGCACGTGAAACGTAGCAAATGAGATGCGTTCGTACGATAATGAAGTTTTTAAAATATCACTCTCATATATCAATCTCATAAAATTTTAAATAGTTAATTACAATTAAAATGCGTAACAAACAATGTTCTCTCTATACTCATTATGTAATGGAATACTTTTGTGTGGCCTTGTAAATCAATAACAAAAGTTCTTTGCGCAACAGATTATGCAAAATCTATATTATAACACGTACTTTATGATGCATATCAATATTGTTATGTTCGAATGAGTGTAATATTATTAAAATGCATTTGAAACTTTTTTTCCATTGACTGTAATGTAACGGAATACTTTTGATTGTCCCTGTATTTGACCTATGCATCCTATTTTCAAAAAAATTGAAATGACTTGACAAAATTATGTAATAAGTATGCAATTTAAATTTCAAACGATTAAAATGCATTTGCAATATTTTTCACCATTGACCGTAATATAACGGAATACTTTTGATCGTCCCTGCAATTGATCTATCCATCCGATTCTCATAAAATTTGAAATGACTCGACAAAATTATGTAATAATTGTATATTTTAAATTTTAAAAGATTCGGTTGGGCAGTTTTTGCGTTGTTATATGCGGACAGACAGTCAGACTGACAGACAGACAGACGGACTGAACGACAACTATAGGTGCTACGTATTTACATAATTACGAACGCACCTAAAAATCTTTTTTTTATGGAAGAATAGGAATAGGGGTATCTAATGATCCATGTCTGCCGAAAATGAAGTGGTGCATAAACCAACAATTGATACCACTTGTGATTTACTCGTAGGTTTAGCATTGTGTTTGTCTTACAATAAAACGTAGAAATGTTTGTATGGCAAACACAACGTTAAACTTGAGGATAAACTACCTGTGATATTATTTTTTGACCACTTTATTACCGGCAGACATGGATCATTAGATTCCTCTATTACTACTCTTCCATAAAATGTAGTTTTTTCTCTTGTGCTCTATACCTTAGATTTTTATACTGTCGGCTCTAGGACTAATGGTTCATGGACCAGTTATCGTCCACCTAACAATCTGACCATAATATGTTTTTAAATTTTCTAACTTGCACCTTTGCACGCGTGTTGTTGCAATAGGCCTAGTGAAGTATTTCAGTGCAAATTTACATTAAAGAAAATTATACTACTATGGTTATTTACTTCTGATTAAGTCGCATTTCAGGGAAAGCTCATCTTTATACTATATTAAGTGATTATGAAGCGTCAATTAATGTATAAATTTTCATCCCAACCTGCTTACAGCCATCCCATCAATAAACCATGCAATGTAGTCTACTTGGAAACATTGCTTAGCATCCATGTTTATCACAGAGAATCTAGATGAATAAAAAGCAACTTTTTTTGGAAGTCGTACATGAAAATGTTCTTCCAGCACTTATGGGTGGTAAAAGGGTAGTTTCTTATGTCAAACATGCATGTAATATATTCGCAAATATATTATTTATGCCTTTTGTCGTCAGCTAGCGGCTTGTAGACTAACAATTTTCCTGAAAAGAATTTAAGCATACGTTTTTATTATGTTTTAATGGCAAAGTCCGCAAATTTGTCTGCGTGGTGACAGAAATATGCAAGTGATAATACGTGTGCTTATTTACATTAAAGGTAATTATACTACTAGATCACTCTACCAGGGAGCCAACCAAGAAATGGCAAAGGCATGACCCCTGGAAGAAAATCCCTATCCGCCATCCATAGACACAACCACAAGCAAACAGTGGCAGAATAGCAACGACAATGATTAAAATAAAAATAAATAAATAATAAATAAATTAATAATTTTAATTAAAAAAATAATAATAATAAAAATAAATAAAATAAAATAAAATAAAATAAATAAATAAATAAAGATTACAAAGACACCCTATTATCCATGGATAATTTAAAGATAAATAATTAAGTAATGTTTCAAGGAATCATCATTCGTGAACTATATTAGCCGCTTGAGTTCCAAGCAGCGCTGTCCCGTTTTGTGTCGAGAAAACCCAGCACATTTCTAGCTTTGTGGAGCACTAATAGCACGTCGATTTGGACTTACCGGTTTGAAATAAAAGAAATTTTATCGCAGCAGTTGCGTCTTTTCGGCATTAATTAAAAGAAGCGCTATCGCGTTGTTTGGGATTTTTCGACAATGTTTTTTTCAAAACTCTCTGGGACTCAAACGGTTAAGTAAAATGAAGCGTCAATTAAAGCGAAGTCCTCACTCTAATGAATTTACATTCACCTCTTCATAAACCATTCAATGTTGCGTTGTTAACTTGGAAATATTGTCCATCTTTTGGATCATTCCATACAAACTGATCAAATCAGATATGGCTGACATGGGACTGATTTTATTGAAAATCATCATATAAGTATAGATCAAATTCATTCATGAGAAACGCAAGGTAATAGGTTTCAGTCTTGTTTATTTAAGTACTAAAAATTACATTAAATGTGTCTTGTGTACATACTTGAAATTTCATGTTTGATTATTAGCCTTAGGAATGGAAAGACTGTATTAGTAGTTATTTACACTTAAGAATGGACAATAAGCAACAGATTAGCATAATTTAGTATTTGTGTTTTTATTCTGCATTTAATAATAAATAAATAATAAAAGCATTTGCAAAAAAATTAAATATTTCAATTACATGTTTTAAAATAAAGGATACCTTTTACAGCTTCAAATTTTTTTTTGACGTTATAGTTAATGGGTACCTATTTAATACATCTAAAGTTTCATTCTTGCTTTTTTTTATTCCTTAATGAGAAAAAAAATAAACTGTGAAAACCGTTGAATGAAAAATTCAATATTTTTATCATTTGCTTGGATAGGAACAAAAGTTTTGAAAACGTTTCAATTATTTGATATTACAAATGAAAGTATATTTTTAAAATATGTAATGTTTTATTCTTGTTTTCAGTTTAATTTTTCCTCAAAAATATTTTAAACTTGAGTAAAAGAAAAAAAGATTCGCTTGCACAAAGAACTATATTAACCCTAAATTCAAATAGCAAAAGTAGATAGCAGCACACATTTTTTTCCAGCAAGAAATTCTGTAATATTTCAAGAAACTCACGTAATTTCATTGACTTATGGTGCATAGAATGTGTCGAATATTATTTTTTAAAAACCCATTTTTGCTATGTTAGAAATCAAAAATGTAATATTGAAATTTTTTTGAGTGTATCTTGCACTTATTGATCCTTATGGCTATGCAATATTATTAATGTCGAACCTTCCCTTGATTGATTTTTTGAGGATACATAAGAGAAAAAATTATGATTCTGTATTTTTTTTAAAACTTTTTAGGTATTTTTAAGATGAAGGAAATTAATAACGATTTTCAAACTTGGAGAATTCGATCTTTATATGTAATACTACATCAGGCCATCAAGTTCACAGATGTTTTTTAAATCATTTGATTTTTATAGCGTTTGTAATTTTCTAATAATTGAAAAGATTTCAGTTTTTACAATTGTGCGTCTATACGTCAAGATACACAAAAAAAACGTGCGTCTACAATGAATGTAGCGGCACGACTGTCGTGCCGCTACATTCATTGTAGACGCACGTCTTTTCGCCTGATGAAGATAGACTAAGTTCCATCGAAAGGCCTGGCGTTATTTTATTTATTTTATGGTGTTTCAAGAAGTTTTTT
Organism: Maratus speculifer; assembly: GCA_964019185.1. Classification (NCBI taxonomy): domain Eukaryota; kingdom Metazoa; phylum Arthropoda; class Arachnida; order Araneae; family Salticidae; genus Maratus; species Maratus speculifer. The sequence goes on from OZ025291.1 coordinate 364,631,272, forward strand.
TTTTGTCTTCCATAAGATCTTAAACTTGGCGATTGTTTTATGTTGAATATAGTTGTATTAAATACATTTCTTTGTTCAAATCTTTGTTCCTCGCTGACGACTTCGATTTGAATTTAACTGTGGTCTTACTGTTGTATCTCTAGTGATGAATCAAAATTCTAAAACTGTCTCAGGAGGAGGGGAAGACCTAATCCTTCCAAAGATGATCTTCTGTGAACGTTTTAAAATTTTCTTATAATTAAATGCTTATATTTTTATCTTATATTGCATACAAGCAAATCATATTTGTATCGTGTAAGTTCTCTAATTATTATTTGCATTTTAACAAATTATATTAGCTGTCACGGGATCTAAAGTGGTGTACTTAGTGGTCCTTAAGATCTTAAACTTGGCGATTGTTGTTTTATGCTGAACGTAATTCTATTTAATTGCGTGATTCTCCGTACTCCTCTGGAGGCTTGGGTGGGAGATTAACTGGATCTTACAATTGTGCATCTTTAATGATGAATCCAAATTCAGAAGCCGACTCAGAAGGAATAGGACTTTACCCCCATTATTAATTGTCTCTACTTCTTTATTAATGGCTTTAAAATGTGAAATTTCCTAGGAATACCGTAGTGTTTCTCCAACCTGGAGGTTCAAAAGTCACTCCTGTAGAAAAATGACTGAAAACAATGCTGTTTCTGTCCGAGTTCTTAAAAACTATTCCCGTGTTTAGACTCAATAGGTAAAGAGGCTGAGATGCTGCTATCTGATATACATATGCAAATTTGCCAAAATACACTAATTTTACCAAAAGTATTTTATCTTAAATTTATAGGTTTGCTCGGGTATTTACTAAAAAATTAAATTTATTAATTGGAGATTAACTCTTTTTAATAAAATTTGAAGAGTTACTTTCCATGTTTGCTTATTAGGAAATTAAGTTCATTAGGAAATTTCTCTTCTTTTATTTTACTACATTCATGTTATTTGCAGTTGTATTAGAAATAAGTTAAATATATAGAACTTTTAACTCTATTATAACAATTTGTACTTTTGTGATTATTATCGAATTATGTTTTTCTAAGTTTTTTCAAACTCTCATTTGCTGGGTTTAACATTATCGTGATTATTCCTTAACTCTTGATAAAGGTTCACTTTCTGTCTGAATTCACTTTTTGATACACATGCAAAACTGATTTACCTTATGTATCAGTTTCGGAAAATTACAATTTGTTATTTTTTAATATGCAGGGTGGTCATAAAAAAACTTTGCCTGTATATGGAGGTCTAGCGACCAGTCCGTTCAACCGATCGAGATGAAATTTCAGGTATAGCTATTCAGAGGTATGAGCTCGAGATTCTCTGAACGGCAACAAAATGGTGCTCAGAGTTACGGTTATAGTTACACAAACTCGAAATTTTCCAATGGCAACACCCATTTTTTTCATCGCAAAATGCTCCATGCGAAAATACTACAGCTCATATTCAAAATATTAGAATAATTACCTTTTTTTTAGAAATTGAAAATATCGTTTGGTAATTTAATGTCTTTTAATGAAAATATGCAAACGATATTTTTATTAAGAACTTATTGTTGATTAAACTTACTTGTTACGTTAAATTTAATATCATTTTTGAAAAGATTAATTGCAAAAAAAATTATTTTGAAAAGTCAAAATATTAGAATATTTATTCAAGTGGTTCAAAATATTAGAATATTTCACATTAATTCTCCTTTAATTATTACCAATTCTTAACTGGTGGCATCATTGATTAAATTCAGACTATTTTATTTAAAATCGGTATTCTTTTTTGCAGTTTGTTTCTTTTTCGTCTTAAAATGGGCCGTGTGCGTGATATTCCTGAATCTACTAAACTTCGTATGGTTGATTTGTATCGGCACGGTAAAAATCAATGTTTTCTAGCGAATTATTTACATTGTTCGCAATCGAGCGTTAGTAAAATACTAACACAATATTCAAAAATTGGAAAATTTCAAAATAATCGCCGAAATGGTGGCCGAAAACCAAAAACATCTGCAAGAGATGACAGGAAACTGAAGCGTATAGTTAAGAAAAACCGTTTTAAAAGTGTGCGATTCTTGCACCGAAAATGGAAAGAAGAAGGAGTTGAAGTTTCTACATCGACAACATTAAGACGTCTCCATAAATTTAAATTTGAATCTCGTGTACCGAAAACAAAACCTCTCATGACTGCAAGACAAAAGCGTATAAGATTGAATTGGTGTAAATCAAGACGTTTATGGAGCAATGAAGATTGGAAAAATATATTATTTAGTGATGAAAGTATGTTTTGTGTTTCATATGATAATCAAGGTATTCGAGTTTGGAGAATGAAGCAAGAAGCATTTGATAAAGAATGCCTTAAATGTTCCGTAAAATTTGCTGCTAGTGTCATCGTTTGGGGTTGTATGAGTGCAGAAGGACCTGGAAAGTTATGCATTGTCTACGAAAAGGTTAACTCTCTGATATATCAAGAAATTTTAGAATATTTCATGATTCCATCATCAGAAGATTTATTTGAAGATGATTTCATCTTTCAACAAGATTTAGCGTCCCCGCATACCTCGGTGTCAACTAAGAATTGGTTCCGCCAACGCATCATTAAGGTACTTCCTTGGCCACCAAATTCACCAGATCTTAATCCCATCGAAAACTTATGGTGTATAATGAAGAAAAAACTTCAAGAAAATCCTCCTTCAAGTAAAACTGAGTTAGTGGCACGTATAAAGTCTATTTGGGCTAATATTGATAGAAATGTTTGTAAACACCTTGTATATAGTATGCAAGATCGATTGTACGCTGTTATGAAAGCTAAAGGGGATGCTACAAAATATTAACTACCATTTACTTCATATTCATAAGGTAATATTGTTGCGTAAAATAAAATATTCTAATATTTTGAACCAATCTAAATTTTATTCTAATATTCTGGTGTGTTTAAGGAAGCTGTATACCTAATTTATTGTGCTGTATTTTATATTTTATAAATGTTAAAATCTTATCTAAACATTCCAGATTTAATTTATAAGAAATTTAATTGCATTTACTTAGTATAAAAAATAAATAAATGACAAATAATTTTTTCTTATTACTTTTTCTCAATTATTCTAATATTTTGAATATGAGCTGTAAAGAAAGTTGGACCCGTACGTGTATAGCAAGAAACGGACACGTTATCCACGCACAAAAAACTATGGACCACAAGCATTTCTGACGTCAAAGAACGTCACAATGGATTATAGCTAATCAGCTTCACGATTTATTCCACAAGCGTTCCCCAAAAACCAATCAATATCGCAACGCTTGTGGGAAACATTGTTAACCCCGCCAAGTGCTAGTGGTCAATTCTGCGAATTCCCTCCTCCCATAAAAAACACGATTGGGGCGAAAGAAGTAAATTTGCATATGACACAGAGTCTGTACACTAATCTCTGATTACAACACAGGTCGGAGAAAACTTTTATTTTGATTGCACATTTTTCACATAGGTGCCATCACAGGCAATTACACATTGCATGGTGGCGACTGTGGACAATACAGCCGAACGTTATATCGTATGAGGAATGTTTGAAATCTTTAGTTTGTTTGAATCTTTAAAATGCGGCAAAGTTTGCGAATTGCACATGTACACTCTAGATTTTAGGTACCCCAGAACCTGAAATCTTTAAGAGTGAGGTCGGGGGATTGCGGAGGCCATTGACGTTACCAGCTAAGGTGAAATGTGTCTCGTCCGTTGATAATGTGCGAAGAGGTCTATCGTTATCTCCATCATATTAGATAAGAAATGCTATATGAGATTATCTCCATCATATTAGATAAGAAATGCAAAGTCTATATATTGTTGATGGTCTCTCACTTCCAACATCTCGGCGCGCTGGTACCGGTAAAGAAACATGCGGATTACCGAGCGCAGTAACTTTAAGACCATTGATTTTGTTATATCAAATACGCGAGATCCACCTTTTTGTAGTTTGCAACCGTCCTCTGGTCGCTATGTGATGCACTTTCATAACAGTATTCTCAGGAACAGTTGGTCGTCCGGATCGCGCACTATCACAGGTGAAGCCAATTTCTTCGAATCTCATTACTAAATCACGAAGAGATTTTGAAATGCATAGGACACGTATTTGGCGATGGTTTCGACGGTAAACGCGCCAGGTTTTTGCAGCATTCATCTCATTTTGATAATAGTTTTACCAACTCACCACGAAGAAAGTCATTTTGTTGGCATCTGCGAGCTCCGACTGAAGAACTGACATTCCCACCCTACTTTTTATCCGTTTTCTACGGAAGCAGGATGTTTTGGTCCCGCCATTTCGGTCCTGCCATTTCGGTCCCTAGCCATTTCGTTCCCAAGACATTTCGGTCCCTAGACGTTTCGGTCCCAAGACATTTCGGTCCCCAGCTGTTTCGGTCCCAAGACATTTCAGTCCCTAGCCGTTTCGGTCCCAAGACATTTCGGTCCCTTCTCCTGCAAACTGAAATTTGTAAAATAAGACATAATTTTATAGGGAACATTGCAGAGTTTTTAAACTGAAGGCCATAAAATTTTAGTATAATGCGATTATAAGTGCCCGAAAACCGCGCACAAGTATAACTTTAATATATAAACTTGTAAATAAAAATAAAAAATAATCATCTTATTAGAATAAAATAGGCCCAGTTTCGATAAAATTAATTCACAAAAACTTCCTTCAATGCGTGAGAAGACTGTTAAAAAATGCAATCAATAAATACTATTATTAAAATAAAAAAAAAAGTGGCGGAGACAAATTTTAAAAAACAAATTTTTTCATAGCATGCCCAATTACGAAATCACTATTGCTTTCGCAATGTTAATAATGGAAAGAAAACAAATGATGCAACTTAGTATTATAAAAAATAATAAGAAAAATAAAAAATTTGTTCTTCAATAAATATATCTCATTTCTGAATTATCAAAGGAGAGGGTGTAGATGAGTGATTTGAGGAAATATGTATATATTATAACTTATAACTGTCTAATTGAATTATTAAAGACATTTATTAACAAACTAATTGAAATGAAAAAAATAAACATAGTTTTTTATTATTTAATTAATGCTAATTTAAAGGTTCTAAAAAATATACGTAAACAGCCAAAAAAATATTTATGGCAGTTTATATAAAATACTTTTAAGCTTATGTAGTTTATGGAAGTTTATATTAATAAAAGTAATAGAAATTTATACAAAAAAACTTCATTAGAAAAAAATAGTAATTTTTAAAAAAATGAAGGTTTTATTTGTCAGTAGCCTCTATGGATGCCGCCATGCTTGCCGCTACCTGGCCTGAAATTGACAATCGACTTGATATTCTCCGTGCGACGAAGGGGGCACACGTGGAAGTTCACTGACAAGGGTCATGAAACTTTTTGAATTTATCTAACCATTTATGCTATTAATTTTAATCTATCTTTATTATTTTATGAGTTATTAAACATCAAAATGGGTCTAGGGCTTTATAAACTCTCTGCACTACTAAAAGCAAAAGACATATCCCATAAGACAGTCATAGACGCCATAGACAGTCCCATAAATTTATATCACATTGTTTAACCAAACAAATTTTCAGCTCGCTGTGATTTCATTGTCACGAGTTATAAAAGTTTAAATTTATCGGACTCTTATATTCAACTTTTTGTAAAACTTGCGGTGAGGGAAGGCGGCGAATTAAAAAAATTTAAAAAAGGCCTATAATTTATTAATTATTTAATAATAAATTAATATTAATTAAGTTCAATAAATTAATAAAGTTCAATATTAATTATTTAATATTGAACTTATATTATTTGGCAGGCCCACAACAATTAGAATCCGAAGCAAAGAAATAACAAGGGACTGAAATGACTAAGGACCGAAATGGCAAGGGACCAAAGTTGCAGGGGACCGAAATGGCCAGGAACCGAATTGTCTCGGGACCGAAATTATTTGGGACCGAATTGTCTCGGGACCGAAATGGCCAGGGACCGAATTGTCTCGGGACCGAAACGGCGGGACCAAAATGTCGGGTACCCTTTTCTACTATCTGGCAAACGATGTTCCGTGATTGGTAATATGTATCTGTCATATTCAAATTTTCTTCGTGTGACTTGGTCTTTTTTTTTTTTTTTTTTTTTTTTTTTTTTTTTGTGGGCCGTTTGTTGAGCTGATTTTGTGCAAGCATAACGCGTCCGTTTATTGCAATAACCATACCGTTCCAACGCTCTTTAGGGTTTTCGCATGCGCTGAACATTTTGCGATGAAAAAAAGTGGGTGTTGCCATTGGAAATTTTCGAGTTTCTGTAACTATAACCGTAACCGTGAGCGCAATTTTGTTGCCTTTCAGAGAATCTCGAGCTCATACCTCTAATTAGCTATATCTGAAATTTCATCTTGATCGGTTGAACGGACTGGCCGCTAGAGCTCCAGGTACCGGCAAAGTTTTTTTTATGACCACCCTGTAGTATAAGGTTAATGCATTTTTAATAAAGTATAGATTATACTAGAAAAATTATCTTATCTTTTCTTTTATTCCTTTCCTTTACTGAATTACATGTAATACATAAGGGAAATATTATACATGCGTAATACATACTGGGATGTTGTACGCAAAAGGACTATCTTTCATAAAAATTAATATTTCGTCAAAAAAACAATTGAATGTAAATGTTCGTTCAGAGAATCTCGAGCTCATACCTCTGAATAGCTATATCTGAAATTTCACCTCGATCGGTTGAACGGACTGGTCACTAGAACTCCATATATCGGCAAAAGTTTTTTATGACCACCCTGTATATATATACAGTCGACTCGCGTTAATTCGAAATCGGATAATTCGAATCTTCGCTTAATTCGAACCAAACACGAAGTCCCGAAATTTTCAATGGCAGAGTAACGTTAAAAATTTTCATTAATTCGAACTCATTTTCTCTTGACTTCGTTTAATTCAAACTAACGAGAATTCCGATTTTTCATTTTTCTTTTCTTTCTCACGGATTTCAGATCATTTGAATAACTTTCTTTCGTTGAATTTTGCGAAAATTGTTCCGGACGAGTATACATATAATACAATGCATTTGATAGCCACTTTCATAGGCCCTTGTCTGTCTATCAGTGACGCTTTAAATTTTTCTTCCATCCTGCTTTTTTTCTATTTTTTTAATTAATTTATGTATTTATACATTCTAATTTAATATTAAGTCATTTCTAATGATAACAGACGAAATAAATTTTAAATGCACTATAACATTAATTTCTTTGTAATAGTACCATATTAAGCATGTTTTCATTTCATATTTTCCATAATTCGAACATTTCTTGTAGTCCCAACGAGTTCGAATTAACGAGAGCCGACTGTATATATATATATATAGTTTTTATATTTTGTTAAGTTTTACTTATATTTTATTTTTACAGGTAAACCATGGAGGTCTGGTTCCTGAAAAGTATTATTTTCTTCACAGCAACAGTGTGGACTTCAAGAATTGCAAAGATGTCAGAAAAATTAATGTCAGAAACCAAACAAGAGTACAAATAAACGTATATGTTGAAAATAGCGGATCGTTTATTGAATGGGAATTCGAAGTTAAACCGAAAGATATTGGATTTGGAATATCTTTTGAACATAAAGAAGGAGATGAATCTAAAAACATGGAACTTATTCCAGTTCATAGAACAGAAACACCCGATCTTCCTGAGAATGGAATGTTATATTGTGAGAAATCTGGTAAATGTAAGTAATTTAAATTTATATTCATATTAATGTATTTATAAATACAAGTGTACATTTCACATCTGTATTCACGTTTAAAAAAAATTGGCATTTTAATTTGATAATTTTGATTCAAAACTTGAAGTCTCAATGCTATTAGCTGAAATAAATATTAAACTGTTAATATTCTTTTACCTATAAATCAAATTTTGTAAATGAAGTCAAAACTCATTGGATTTTATAACAGAAGATATTTAAATTTCTATTTTTTCCCTTTTAATGAGAAAATGGCAACATAAAGATACAGCACTCAATTTTTTTCCCCTTTTTTCTGCCTTTTTTCCTTTGCTTTAAATAGAAATGGAATACTCCTGTTGCCACGATTAGAAAAAAGATATTAAAAACTACAAAAAAAAAAAAAAAAAGTTTCAAAAACAAATTAAGATACAGCTTTCAAACAAATTTCATTTAAAAGTACATTTTTTCCCTTCACGATGGTGTAAAAATTGATAATGTGTGACATTAAGAAATTTAAACACTATTAGTAGCAAAAATTGCAATACCGAAATTCATTTAAAATTTGAAAGTGTTGTCATGCGCAAAATGACGTATGCGTTACGCACAGATACGTTTGGCCTTTATAATATAGATAGAAAACTCGCCTATCAGCGTGTACATTGTAAAAAAAAAAAAAAAAAAAAAGATTTCGATTAAATTGGCTCTGCGCGCAATGCAACTTAAGGGGTCAGTAGACGTGATTTTATTTTTTTTTATTTTTCATCATAAGAATGTGGAATTTTGTGCTTGCATTCATTTCCCTAAAAGCACATAGAACACTTTCAAAAAAATTCCAATCTTATTAAAATTTTTAATTTTTTTTAATTTACATTTTATACGAAATTTTAAAATACTCCTCACGTCTTAATTTTTTATATATTTTCTTGCTTTTGCAATTTTATCACTTAAAACTATATTGTAAACAAATTTGCGTAATATTTTTTTAATCTCTTGAATGGTTAATATTTTACAGATTTTGTTTCAAAATTCCATATCGATTTTCATAAAAATTTTGCCTTTTAATAAGTAAAAAAATCAAATTTGACTATCTTGATGAAGACGCATTTGAAAGAGCTTACACAATTTCTTGCTAAACAATATCAGGATACTTTCTTATCAATTTCATAAATATTTGATCAAAAATTACTTCGCAAGAAGCATTTCAAAAATCTAAAAACGTTGAAAAATTAGTTTTGAGAAAAACAAATATGAAGTATATAAATACACTTACCTTTATTATTTTTTCTTAAAATCTTCATAAATGATATTTTAATAATAAAACGCAGTTTTGGTACTATTATACCACAGAAATAGACTTTTTTGCGACGATTTTCCTTAAATAAAGGTCTACTGTCCCCTTAAACTTGTACTTTCACTCCCAGAAAAAACTTTTCTCTCTCTCTCTCTCTCTCTCTCTCTCTCTTCAGAATGACTTTGGACATATTCAGTAGATGGGACAATTAACATCGTACATATAAAAAAATTACAAAAGTGGAGCATTGCGTATGATTTTATTTTGTGAATATAGTTAATATAACTGTGAATATTTTTAATTTCATTTGAAATGTTCCTTTAAAAGAATATACAACGATTTATTGAGATTCGGTATATTTAGTTTATTGCGAGAAATGAGATAAATGTAAGTAATTTAAATCTGTATTTACATTCAAAGAATTGCTTTATCAGCGAGTGTACAAAAAAACCAGTTAGATTAGTTCTATTTGCTATGTAACTTCGACTTTTACTTTCACTCCCAGAAAAATCTTTCTTTGTTTAGAAACTGAATTGAACTAAATGTTACTTTTATCACAAACATTGCGATCTCGATTTCATAAATTCTACCCGAAAATATAAACATCGTCGTTTTACGTTAAATGTGTGAAAAATAATTTAAATATCTTACAAAAAAACGAAGCTTCAAAACATTTCAGATAAAAACTTAACACACACTTTATTCCAGAAAAATTCTACTACTACTTTTTTCATTTCTCGTGATCGTCTGCGAAAAATAAAACTATGACCATGGAGTCACTATGAGAGTGTGGACACCAAAGTAATTACAAATATTAATCGAATTCGCGACATTCTCCCACCTTGAGTTTTCGACAGATAAACTCAACAATGGGTACAATAAAATATAAAATAAAATATGACTAATACTTACATTACAGTGATAAGATCCAATTCTTACAATATTACTTTTCTCAAAACAGGTAAATAAACATTTTCTTCTGCAAAATTCAAATAAAGTTAAACGTATTATTACAAATTCAAATTAACACTATGAAATATACTAAAAAATAAGAATAAAGTTTTTAGTTGAAAGAGTAATTAAAGTCATGCATAGCGTTTTGGGACAGTCACTATTCTGCCACTTCTCGTTCTTAAGAGGACACGCTAGTCACTTGACAAGACGATTCAAGATGGCGACTCGATTTTTCAGCGGATTCGAAGGATGGGCTAAAATTACTTTGATTGACATGCAATTATCCAATTAGGAAATAGAATGCTCTTAACCAATTATCTGCAACGATTTTTCTCTTCAAAGGTGTGCAATTCCAGCCGATTTCATGTTTAAAGGATTTTTTTCAACTGATTTCCCATTACTTTGGGTAAATACAATGATGTCGAGTTTCAAAAGAATTCCAATTTGTTTACGATTAGCGTTCCAAAATTAAAACGGTTTGATATTCAGAAAATAAACGAATGATTAATTTAGATAGATTACTATAAAATAAAAACTATTTTATTTACTTAACGCAATTACAAAAAAAACAAAAATAAAAAATTAATATTGAATGAGGGGAGGGGGTGAATATCAGGTACAAATAGTTTAAATAACTATTTTTTTTCCTTTTCTTTTTCTTTTTCTTTTTTTTTTTTTTTTTTTTTTTTTTTTGGTAAGGGAAAGGGATTTTTTTTTTAAATACTATACTTTTCAAGATACTTATATAAGATAAATAGCACTGAAGGTTAAAATAAATACTTCATAAAATTATGAGAAAAATATTTAGTTTAATTTAAGTATATAAACATTGTTTATTTTTTGCGGAGAGGCAAGTAGCAAGGGAGAACAGGAAAGAAGACCGGAACTTGAGAGTCCTCAAGGGGGGGGGGGGGCGATTTTAGAAATTTGGAAACTCCAGTCTGATGCACGGGTCGGAACTCATTTTTTTTTTAACACAGGTCGTGTATTGTCTAATTTTTGCCGTGGTTCGGGTTTCCGTACGGTTGGCTTCCATTTTTATGGTCCTAGTCGGGTTAATTTCTACTAGGGTCGTGTTTATGTCCGGTTCACTTCTACTCTTTGGTGCGGTTCGAGTTAATTTCTGATTTTTTGCTTTTGGGTCGGGTTTGGATCCGGTCGATTACTACATTTTGTTATTGGTACGGTTGACTTTAATATTTTAGCTGTGCTTATAGCGCATTTGGGGCAGTTTGACATAAATTTGTGATTTGGGGCAGTTTAGGATTTGATTTTTACTTTTGCGAGAAGGGTTTGGATTGACTGGAATTGATTGGGGCGAGTCCTTTGATAAAATTTTCGTTCTTTTTCGCAATTTTTGGACGAAATGAGCATCTGTTTCACGATCCTTTGTAGAAATTCGTGTTTTCTCCGCAATCATTTCACAAAATTCGATATCCGGTTCGCTTCTATTTTTTGCTGCTGGTCGAGTTAATTTTATTTTTTGTTGTGGGTCCGGTTAACTTCTACTGTTTACTGCGGGTCAAGTTAATTTCTGATTTTTTGCTTCGGGTTGGGTCTGGGTCCGGTTAACAACTATATTTTGCTATTAGTCGGGTTCACTTTTACTTTTTAGCTGCGCTTAGCGCATCGGACAGATTGTCATACATTTCGGATTTGAGTCAGTTACAGATTCGGTTTTTACTCTTGCGAGAATGCTTGACACAGTTTTGATCGTTATCCTCTGACGAAATTTGCCTTTTCCGTGAAAGTGATCCTTCGAAGAAATTCAGATCAAAGACATATCGAACGTTTAGGCTCACGGGACGCGGTCGGGCCAATAATGTTTTTCATACAATCTAGATCAGTGACGGACCGGATATTTAGCTTTTATTCCGGGGCGAGCTACGACCTGCAAATTTTGTCCAACGCAAATTGCTAGAAAAAAAGAAATCGAGACCAGGCTCAGTCTGGAAGAAAAAGAAGCCTGTCCCCACCTGAATCTCCAAAAAAAAAAGCAAGATGAGGACACGACCCGATTCAAAATGAGAGAAAACCTTATCCATTTCAAGTCTCGTGGAATTACACTGGCGCGACCCATGCCAGCCCGTGACGGACTCGAGTTTTGTCCCACGTTATTTCTCGTGAGGATGCATAATGTTACTTTGTAAACCCTTTTATTAGCCCAAGGGGGTGGGGGACGTCGCCCCCTCTCTCCGCACATTATAACCGCCATCGGATACGGGCTGTGTCGATTCCAGATCGAGCGTTTAGCCTTTATACCGGACGGAGCCTGGGCTTGAAAATTTTGGCCCGTGTATACCTCTAGTACAGGAAGAAAGTCCAGACCTTTTCGCCAGACCTGACCTGGAGAAAACAGTAAGACTCGATCCAGCTCTGCAGAAAAAAATAAGACCCGACCGATCCGATTCTGGAAGTGTGAAGACCTGACTCAGTCCCAGGATAATAAATTAAAGTTGGCGCGACACAACCCGGGTCGCGCCGGTCTCGAGTTTTAGTTGAGTAACTTTTTTTTGTGCGGACATCTGATGTCGTACCGCAGTTCATTTATTAGGTTAAGGTAGGGGCGATCGGCCCATCGACCCCCCCTCGTAGATCCGCCATTGACAGGAAATAGAAATTTTGAAGAAAGGAGAAATAGGTGTCAATCCCAGCCTAGTTGTTTATAGACATAATACACAATTTATTATTGTTAGTAGTAACAAATGTGACAGAAAAAGTGTTGCAAATTTTAAAAACTTTGTGTGATATTAGGTCAATAGGGCAAAGTATTTTGTCAAAATTTCAAGTGGAAGAAAATTTAGATTTTTAATGATTTTTACAAGCATTATATAAGTACCGCAAGAAGATCTAATAATTTTTAATTTTGAGTGCTGACATAGCAGTAAAGTCGATAGGAAAGGGGGGCTGGGGGTCTGAAAACTATTTTTTAAATGATAGTCAGTTAAGAATGGTTTTTGTATTGATCCGATATATTGTATTGATTCATTTTTTATGGATTTGCTCAAAGCAGCCGAAAACTCGGGTAATTTAGGTATTTAAGTTTAGTGGTTCAATTCTGAGCTAATAGGAAGGAAAGAATTGCGAAAAGTTTTGAAAATTTACTTGTACATTAATGGATATTGACAATATTTTTCGTAAATATCTCTCTAAAGATATTTTACTTTTAGAAATGCACAAACACAAAACGCAAAAAACGTAAACATGTGTTTTCTGTAGAATTTAATGCATATCTATCGCTTTATTTTTAACACTTTCCTACATAGCTAAAAGATTTAATTAATATTATAGTAAACAGAGAGTTAAAACTAGCACAAACATATTTAAAGACTGAATTATCTGTGCAGAAGGAGAATTTCAGGTTTTAATTATTTTTTTATTAAAATACGGAGAGAAAAAAAGAAAGAATTTAATTTTGTAAGTTGAGAAAGGGGGGAGGGTAGAGGGAAAAAGGGATTTTTTTTTTTTGGGGGGGGGGGCGTAGTAGGAGAGTTTTATAGATGACAGCTTATTTACCTACTTGAACATTTATTAATATGACAAAAAATGTCAATTAAATGTGCTTTAGAGATTTTTTATTTTGTGTACCTCAAAAAAAACGAAGGGAAGGGGAGGTATACAACTATATTGTATGGGTTGTTTACGATCAATTATTTATTTTAAGAATAAAATATACATAAACCTGTGAAAAAACAAAACAAGAAAACTTTCAAAGATTTTAAATTTAGTGAGATATGGGGAGGGGAGAAAATAGTGCAATGCCCGCCCCAAAAAAATGATGGGGTGATGCAGGGATTTTATTAGATGACTTATCTTATTTACATGACTAAATATTAACAAATAATATTAAAAAATAATAAACAGAAAGACGAAATTTTTTATGCTTGGGAAGAAAAGATGGGTAGAAAATGTCAATTTTGGTAAGTGAGGGGTAAAATTATATGATTGTTTATTTATTATTACAATAAAAGTTTTAGAAAAATCAAGGACTTTTAAGGTTTTAAATTTGTGAGCTGAAGGAAAAAAAAGAAATAAGCACATTATTTATTTATTTTCGTGTGTGGAAGGGGGGGGGGAGATGTTTACTAGATGACTTATTATTTATTTGCCTTTCAAAATATTTATAAATCTTGTTAAAAAAATAATAAAAGTCGGAAAAATTTAAAGAATTAAATTTTTTGCACTTAATGGAAGAGAATGATGAATCCTAATTTCAATCGTTGGGGGGGGGGGGGGGGGAATTTTTGTGAGTGATTGTTTATTGTTATAATAAAGTGACTTATATGTTACAGATATGAGTATTGTGGGGGATAGACTACAAAACGGCGAAGTGATATTTTCGGAAGGTACAATTTAGAAGATTTTGACAGGTTCAAAAGGCGAAGCGAAATTTTGATATAAAGGGAGGCCAAGTTCGGATCTTGAGTGTCCTGAAGGTAGGGGGGGATTTTAGAAATTTGGATACTCCAGTCTGATGCACGGGTTGGAGCTCATTTTTTATGTGGTACTTGTTTCGTCTTCTTTTTAGCTGTAGGTAGGGTTTGGGTCCGGTTGGCTTCCATTTTTTGCTCCTGTCTGTGTTAATTTCTACTTGGGTCGATTGGGTCCGGTTGACTTCTATTCTTTGCTGCTGTTCGAGTTAATTTCTGATTTTTTGTTTAATGGTCGGATTTGGGTCTGTTCGACTACTACATTTTATTGTTTATCTGGTTGACTTTTACTTTTTAGCAGTGCTTAGCGCATTTGGGACAGTTTAGGATTTGGTTTTTACTTCATCGAGAAGGGTTCGAGTTGACCCGAATTGATTGGGGTGAGTCCTTTGGTGAAATTTTCGTTCTTTTTCGCAATTTTTGTACAAAATGTGCGTATGTTTCACGACACGATCCTTTGAAGAAATTCGTGTTTTTACCGCGATCATTTTACAAAATGTGTTGTCCGGTTCTCTTCTATATTTTGCTGCTGGTCGGGTTAATTTTTTACTTTTTGTTGTGGGTTGCGTTTGGATCCGGTTAGGTTCTACTGTTTGCTACAAACACGTGGTGTTACGCACGGCAAACGCGTGGCTGGTTTATAATTCTGCATCGATATACAGAGTGATATAGGCTCATACAAAATTGCCCTCACCTCCGAGACAAAACCAGAACGAGAGTGAAACAAAGAAAAAAGGAAGAAAAGATAAATCAGAGGAAAAAGAAAAGTTCGAATTATTCATAAAAGTTTTCATTTATGTAATTGTTGGAGATTTCTGAGGAGGAAAAAATGAATTTATTTATTTATTTATTTAAGAGGGGGATGCAGGGAATTTATTAGATGACTTACCTTACATGACTAAAGATTGACAAATATGTCTAAAAACAAAATAAAGATATTTAAAGACTAAGTTTTATGTGCTTGGTAAGGAGAAATAGAGGGAAAACATCAATTTTGTGGGGTTAAGAGTAAAACTAATTATTTATTATTACAGTAAAATTTTAGAAAAATCAATGACTTTAAAGGTTTAAAATTTGTGAGCTGGAGGGGGGGGGGAGAAACAAACAGATTTATTAATTATTTATTTTGGTGTGTGTCGGGGGGATGGAGAAGCTTATTAGATGACTTACTTTTATTTGCCTTTCAAAATATTAAGAAATAGGCTTAAAAAATAATAAGATGCGAGAAAGTTTCAATGAATAAATTTTAGACATTTACTAATAGGATGAGAGGGAAAAATCTCATTTTCAGTTAGTGGGGAGGAGTTTTTGTGATCTATTTTTTATTGTTACAACAAAGTGGCTATATTCTGTAAACATGGATACAGTGAGACAGACAGCAAAACGGCGAAGTGATACTTCTGGAAACGGTAGTATTGAAAGCTGTGATGAGAGCAATAGGCGTTAACGAAATTTTGATAAAGAGGGGGGGGGGGAGGGTGATATAGATTATTTTTTCTAAATCAGAATTTCAGAGAACTCGTATTTTCATCTTCAATTTATAAATAATAAAAAACTTAAATATTTTTAAGGACTTTTTTTCAAATTCTGCATAAAACTAAGTTTTTTTAAGAAGCAAAAATTACTTTTGAAAAATTAAACACTTTTTAAAAAATTGAAGAAACATAAGAAACGTGTTGGATTAAATTATTCCGATACATTATGGTCTATGTAGATAAATCATTTGCGGTGTTTTATGGAGCGTCATACTAATTTAAAAGTAATGAAATTCATATACATTACTGATGTGCTCTGGAAGACAATTATAAAAAAATATGATATGTATAGCACTTACAGTATACACACAGAGGATCTCCATACTAATCCATTATATTATGGTCTAAAAATCTTTCGCGATGTATTGTTGTAATAATGTTACTCTTTTACAAACAATGAAATTTATATGAACTTCTGAAATGGACTTAACAATTCTTGCTGTATAATATTTGGTGAAAAGCATTTACCATTCAATTACAGAGTTATACAAAAGAATTCCGTTGTAAAAAGCTCTTCGGAGAAAAACTGTTCCTAGCGTATTAAAATTATGTTCACTACTTTGAACATGAAATGCAGTGAAATGCTGTTTCGTGTATACTCTCTGTTAAAAAGAATTTCCATAAAAACATTCCATTTGTATACATAATCAAATTAAACCTGTGAAATTGGTCATCTGTTCCCCGTCGATCCCGCTTTCTTTATCACTTACAGAGTCTCTTTTTTTTCACTATTCGTTTTTTTTTTCAAAGGAAGACACCGCACACTCAGTCTAGCTTTATTAATGTTACAGTGTTTTACGGTTAAGTTTTCTTTCAAAATTTATTATTTATTGCAGAACAATGTAATAATTCCTACGAACCATCTGTCGACATATAAAAAGCTAAAGTGTGATTCAATATCAAGATTTTAATATGATGAATACCAGAAGCGATGGTGCGACCCCTGCCCCCCCCCCATTTGAGCCCAATGAAGGGTCTGCAAAATGGTATTAGATGTCTACAGGATAAATGAAACGTGTTTAAGATTGAGAACGGTGCGACCTGATCGGACTCGACGAAGCTGTCGCAGCCCGGGTAGGACCGTGCCAGTTTTAACTCATGAGACTAGGACTTGGTTAGATCTAGAGATCTGCACCAGCCCGTATCAGAATGGCAAAAAAAATTAACAGATCTGCCGGCTTGTTATAAAGATTTCGGCAAAAACGTTAAAATGAGAACTGTTTTTAATGAATATAGGTTTAACGACCATAAGTATAAATGTGCGTCCCAAATAGATACTAGTTTGACAACATCAATACATAAATGTAACTTGTACAGCGTAGAGATCGGCATAGGATATTTGCTTTGTGTCTAAACGGGTTTAATAATTTTTTGGCAAACTGGAGACGTTCGAGGATCAGGTTTGTACTGTTTTTCTACATATAGTCGGGATAGGTCAGAACTAGACTTAAAGGTGTATTCGAAAAAACGCTTTTCCACCTTCAACAGCTCGAAATTTTCAGATACAATTTCTGGCACATTTTTAAAAGTAGAAACATGAAACTTGCTGAGGGGATTCTTAAAGGGGCGTATGAGGTGCCGTGTGATGTCTTTTTACGCTCAATTCATTAGAATTTGAGTTATAAACAATTACCTTATTACTATGACCCTTTTTTTCGTTCCCAGATCTCCCGCTAGGGAAAAATCGGTTCAAAATGCCATTTTTGATTGCTTTTTTTGCAACATTTTCTGCATTTATCAAAGAATCGACAATCACGGCACCTTGCGTACTTTCCAAATAAGAGATTTTAAAAGTTTGGTATATTTGAGAGCAATAATGAATTCAAAAATAAATCGAAAAATAAGCAGTCTGAATCGAAATACACCCTTAATTGTTCGTAAGACGTGTAGGGCAGACAATATATATATATGTGAAAGGAATAAAGAATTTCTGTTAACGTACTTTTTGGAAATATAGTCCTTGGTGTTTCTTAAATTCATTTCTCAACAACACGAAAGTTTGACACATTTTTTGACAAATTTTTAACTGTAAAGGCACAAAATTGACAAGCCTTACTATTGAAGGGATTTGCAATCGAATAGCATATTCCGTTTTTGGTTAATAAGATATTTGTATATACTTGTTGAGGTATAAGAGATTCTTGCCATGCGGTTTCAGATTTTTCTCCTTTCGCATGTTGTCGTTTCCGGAAATTCGATTCAAAACGCTAAAATTTCACAATATTTTCATAAATATTGTGAAAATTAGCGTTTTGTATAGCGTGCTGTGCGTTGTATATCAGAGTGTTGCGCATTGTATTTGCTTGTATCAAAAAATGGACAACGCCATTCCATTACATTGTTTCTGAATAAAAACACCCGTTAATCTCATGTGTTTCCGAAAAGAAATGAAATCAGAAATGCATAAAAAATAGCTCCTCTAAATTTGAAAAAATCTTTGATAAAATGATAAAGAAGCATTTTCATAAATCTACTTTTTATTACACAGCTTCAAAAGTTATGATAATTTTAACTTTTTTTTCTTTTATTCTAAACCATATTAATTTTCTAATGAATCTTTATTTGAATGTTGAAAGGCTAAGAACCTAAGTAATCATTAATGTTCTTATTGTGCATTATCTGTAAAATTTTGTGTAAAATCATCCAATAAATATGAATGTAGTAATCTTAAAAAAACTTAATTGTATGATAACTATCTGATTTTTTTTTCTCGAAATAATAGAAATTGTGTCGGGTCAGATCGGGCCTGGATTGATTTCACTGATTTCTGTACGGGCCGGGCCAGGCCTAGAAATGTAAAAGTGTAAACGTGCGGGCCGGGCTCGGACCGAATTTTTGAATTTTATACCGGGCCGGGCCAAAATAACATTCATTCGGTCCGTGCCGGGAGGAGACTGGATATTCTGGAGTCAGGTCTTCACTCTTTCGGAAACCGTTCCGAGTTCGGATCTTACTTTTTTCTGCAAAACTTGACCACACTTTATTTTTTCTTCCACTTCAGGCCTGGCGTGGACTTCGTTCTTCTAGAGGTCTGCCCGAACCTAAATTTTCATGCCCAGGCTCCAAAAGCAATTCAATTTTAACCCAACCCAAGCTCGCTAAAAAAAAAAAAAATAAATAAAATAAATAAATAAAAGAAAAAAATCTGATTCAGTACCGAATAGTCTGATACAAAACAGATCAACAAATCCAAAATGAAACAAAATCAATCTAATATTTGAAGGAAATTGGGAAAGGTATCCCATATAATTATATCAAAAATTTTTAATTTTGTTTAAGTAGAAAAATGAGTATATATATAATGTACTCGTCAATATTCAAACATATAGTTTTTCATATAAAAAATTGTCTGATCTATTGAAAAATCCAGTCATCAACCAGTTTATACTAGATCCGAATTTGTCAAAATCCAAAAGAAGAAATGTTCCGAATCCGAAACGTTTAAAGTCAACTCGACCCATAATATATCAATCCGAAACCAAAAATTAAAAATTATGTCAAATCGAGCCCTTACCCGAACACCTGAAACTGAAATGAAAGAAAATGAGTTCATGTATTTTAATAGAATTAAAAAATATGTTTACATCTTCAACTTGAATGTTATAATTTATAGAGAAAAAAAATCTAGTATTTGCTCTTTAGTGCAAAACCTATTCCTAATTCAGCCTGCTCAAACTTGGTCCGTAGCAAAAAAGTATAAATCTATCCGGCCTACTACAAAAAACAAACTCAAAAAAAAAAAAAAAAAAAAAAAAAAAATCCCTAACCAAACTTTCTAATTAACTCGAATCCCCACCTTGTTCTTTGCGCAGCATATCCTGATGTAACTTTGCGCCATAAAACCCCATTCAACCAACCAATCAATCAATCTGAGTGCTACTCTCAGAAGTGAAATTTTATCCTGAACAGAACCGAATTTGAAAAAATGTAGGTCAAACTGACCCAAATCCGACCCACAGCAAAAATGTCAAGCCGATTCGAACACGACTCACTGCAAAATTTAGAAATAATCTCCACCAGCAATGAAAAACATCATCTCCTGCCCGAATCTCCAAATCTTGAAATCGCTCCCCCTTGAGGATTCTCGTGTTCCACCCTTGAATCAGAAAAGAGTGTTCCTCTAAGAATTGCACTTAAAATAACTTCATTTTTCAAATATTCGACAAAAAAAATTTATTTGACCCCTGAGCGTATAGTATTGCCCTGCTTCCTATCCAAACCCGAAAATACCATTGGAAATCAAATCAAAACCCGACCAAAAATTTTTTTGTCAATTTAGAATCGAAATGAAAGAAAAACAATCCATGTTTTAATGGAATTATTAAATGTCGACATTTATATTTCTAATATCAATTTTATCTTTTATATAGAAAATAAATATCTAATATATACTCATAACGGAATCAACCAAAGAGAGATGGCTAAATTGTTGAAGAGTGTTCGTTAAATAGAGGTATCTTCTATTCGAGACATTCCGTATGGATATTTTAATGTACATGTTAACACTTGCGAATAGCAGTGTTAACATGTAAATTGAAATGTAAAATCTTAAATATTCATAATTAACTATTTGGAAATGTCTGTTATGGCATTTATATAGTTTCATTTTATAGTGTCTTCGATATATTTTTTTATAATACTCCTTTAAACTATTTTCTTCCATAACGGAGAAAATATTTAGACTTTCATTTGAAATATGGGGTCGAATCGAATCCTTCTTGCGAGATTGGAAATCCACTATGAATCAGACTAGAACCCAAAATAGTGTAAATTAATTTCACCCCAAAACAACTACAGCAACAAAAAAGAATGCAGAAAAAAGAAGATAAAAAGTAGAATTCCACTCGGTCCGCAAGAAAAACGTAAAAATCCACTCGACCAGTAGCAAAAGTCAGCTTGACCGAAACCAAACCAGAAACCAAACCAGCGTCTATAAATAGTACTCAACTCAACCCCCCCCCCACACACACACACACATACAAAATAGAAATCAACCAGACCCAATACCAACCAGCAGCAATAAAGAAAGAGAACCGGACCCCAACCCAACCCGCAGCGGAAAGTAGAATTGAACCTTACCCAAACACGACTTGCAAAAAAAAAAAGTATTTAACCAGAACAACGGCAAAAAATGAAAGTAAACTGGACCGAAAACTGACCTGCAACGAAAAAAATTACCCCCGATCCTACTCACGATGAAAAAAATTGTCCCGACACGAGCTGCAGGTGCGATTGGAATCTCCAAATTTCTGAAAAGTCCGCCCCCCCCTTTTTGAGGAGTCTCCAGATCTGCCCTTGTACCAGGATAATCAAAAACTGCTAAAAACTGCAAAATCGTCTAAAAGTTTTACAATGTTATATTGAATTGTCACCCATTAACAGGGCCTGATTACTAACGGGGCACTCTCCCACCAGGAAAAAGAAATAAAGAATTTTTCCTTATTCATGACAGTAATCTTGTATGAAAAGGGCGTTTAAAGAAGACGAAAATTTCTATAAATTTTTTCTGGTGAGAGAGTGCCCCGTTAGTAATCAAGCTCTGCCCATTAAATATATACGAACTTGTAAAGTTTGTAAATATCTCGACAAATCTTGTCCACGATACTTTGTACTATGATGTTTTGGAACATGCAAAAGCCTTCTGCTCGATAGAGGCTGCATTAGTTGAACGTCGACAAAAAACTCCAAAGAAGAAACAATTCTGAAAAGTATTAGAGAGTAAAATTTGCTGAATAGCAGACTTTAAAAAAATTGCTATATTTTGCCTTACAGTTTCATTATTTTTACTTTTATACTATAACTAGCGGCCCGTCCTCGCTTTTCTTCGGGTAGAGCAAGTCGCCCAGTCCCCCGCCACTACTGACACCGCAAATTGTTTCTAACACTTCATCTCATTAAATTCAACTATTAAAAACATTACCCTCATTTTAGGTAGTCGGATAAAAAATGCTTATTTCATTTATATATATGTTATAGCTTATATGTTAATCTAAGGTGTCAGATACCGCCATACAAAATTTCATAAAAATCGATCCATCCGTTCTTGAGTTATAAATGGTGTAACTAACACGATTTTGCTTTATGTATATAGATTATAGCAGCCCGCCCCGACTTCTCACGGATATTTAAGAAAAAAATTCAAGTTATAAATTTTTACACACACACTCATAACCTAATAATTAAAACGCCGTTTCTGACATTGACTCCCCTCCCGTGCCCCAGTGACGCCTACATCACACATTATGATGCAGCCTAGTCGAGCGGGGTAAACGGCAACCATTAAATCAATCTTGATTTTGAAGTAATTTATTTTGATAAGAATCAATACCAAAGTAACAATAAAGAGTTTTTACAGAAACGGCATTTTAATTATTATTTTAAATAAAAAACACTTATTGTGACATAACTATAACAGTTAGACATATGCTGTTGCGACATTTTTTGTAGATAATTACATGTTAACAAAGTCGTACTACATTATTTTGTTCTATAATCAATAGTATTCGCAACGCACGCGATGTAAAGATTTTTTAAGTTCATTTTCTACACTTTGGGTTACAATATTGGCATTTTAATAAGGATCCCTAATTTTTTTGAAAATATAATATAGCCTATGTTCACCGGAAATAGTGTAGCTTTCATACGGTGAAAGAATTTTTTAAATCCGTCAAGTAGTTTCGGAGCCTATTCAATTCAATTCAAACAAACAAACAAATCTTTCCTTTTTATAATTTTATATTAAATTAAATAAGTAATATTTATCCCTAGGCTTATTGAAAAAGTCCGCATTTGAAATTGTAGAAAACGTTACAATTTTAAATATTTGACTACTCCTCCTAAAAGAAAAATCCTCCTTCCCCATATTTGATGCTCACTACTCTTTTAAATATTTACTATCTGTTATAACTTTTTTGAAAACTCCAAAACAATCGTTTCGTAATTTGTTTTTAACTTTAATTAATTTGCGTTTCAGCATTTCTTTTCCTTTTTTTAGTAATTGCTAAATAGTTTTAAAAATTTAAAAACATGGTTTTATATCAGGTCGGGCTAAAAAGTTTAAAAAGTTTTTTTTTTGGGGGGGGGGAGGAGGGGGTTGCACAGTTACGATTTTCATATGTGTTTCAGTGATTGTCATGTGTCTAGTGGGTCAGGTAACCTTTAGTTTCTCAAATTGCTTTTGATTCGTTTATCCGACGTTTTATTTTTATCCTTTTAAGCGGCGACTATAGCCTATGTTCACCGGAAATAGTGTAGCTTTCCAACGGCGAAAGAATTTTTCAAATCCGTCAAGTAGTTTCGGAATTTATTCAATGCAAACAAACAAACAATCAAATCTTTCCTCTTTAGAATATTAGTATAGATAAATAATGATAAATATTTGCAATTCGTTGTCTTTGCAAATATACCTTTATGTTATATTAAAATAAAAAAAGACGTGTGGCACTCGGGGACTGCCGCGGTAAAGCTATTGCATAGCATTTTTTATCAATTTATGCAATTATAACTATTTATTTATTTTTTATTTATGCAGTTTTTTTTTGTCTTTGATATTAATTCAAGTTACACTTTTTGAGCGTGATGGCCGATAACAAATTTTTTTTTCTTTTATTGAACAAATCAGAAGTTAATATCGTTTAAAATATTTTTATTATCTTGCAATACATGTAGGTAAATCAGGAATTTTTATCATTGAAACTATACGTTTATGGTAGCTGAAATAAAAAACATAAGTTTGAGACTTGATATTCTCAAAATATCTGAAAAATACCGCATCAATGTCTGCCGAAGTCTAACGAAGGATACCGTGCCGAAGTGTTCCAAACTGAAGCGACGTTAGCCGGAGTGTTAGTTTTTTTTTTTCTCGTTACGGAATTTCTAGATTCTTTCGCCGAGCTTAAAGCCCGCGATAAAAGCTATGCAATACCTAAATAAATTACCAAAAAAAAAATCGGCCGCGCTACGAAAATTAGATCGCGATCTCCTGTCACCAAAAATTAAAACTGTCTCATAATAAATTACCAAACAAAATAAGACCGTGCTACGAAAGTTAGATCGCGAGTTATAAACATTTTAAATTTTTCGACCCTCACCGTGGGGGGGGGGGGTCTCCTGTCACCAAAAATTAACACTGTCTCATAATAAATTACCAAACAAAATTTGGCCGCGCTACGAAAATTAGATCGCGAGTTATAAGCATTTTAAATTTTTCGACCCTCACGGTCGGGAGGGGGGGGTCTCCGGTCACCAAAAATTAACACTGTTTCATAATAAATCACCAAACAAAATTTGGCCGCTCTAAGAAAATTAGATCGCGAGTTATAAGCATTTTAAATTTTCCGACCCTCAACGTGGGGGGGGGGGGTCTCCTGTCACCAAAAAATAACACTGTCTCATAATAAATTACCAAACAAAATTTGGCCGCGCTACGAAAATTAGATCGCGAGTTATAAGCATTTTAAATTTTTCGACCCTCTCTGTGGGGGATCTCCTGTCACCAAAAGTAATACTGCCTCATAGTAAATTACCAAACAAAATTTGGTCGCATTACGAAAATTAGATCGCGAGTTATAAGCATTTAAAATTTTTCGACCCTCCCCATGGGGGATCTCCTGTCACTAAAAATTAACACTGTCTCATAATAAATTACCAAACAAAATTTGGCCGCGCTAAGAAAATTGATCGCGAGTTATAAGCATTTTAAATTTTTCGACCCTCACCGTGGGGGGTCTTCTGTCACCAAAAATTAACACTGTTTCATAATAAATCACCAAACAAAATTTGGCCGCGCTACGAAAATTAGATCGCGAGATATAAGCATTTTAAATTTTTTGACCCTCACGGTCGGGAGGGAGGGTCTCCGGTCACCAAAAATTAACACTGTTTCATAATAAATCACCAAACAAAATTTGGCCGCTCTAAGAAAATTAGATCGCGAGTTATAAGCATTTTAAATTTTCCGACCCTCAACGTGGGGGGTCACCTGTCACCAAAAGTAACACTGTCTCATAATAAATTACCAAACAAAATTTGGCCGCTCTAAGAAAATTAGATCGCGAGTTATAAGCATTTTAAATTTTTCGACCCTCACCATGGGGGGGGGGTCTCCTGTCACCAAAAATTAACACTGTCTCATAATCAATTACCAAACAAAATTTGGCCGCGCTACGAAAATTAGATCGCGAGTTATAAGCATTTTAAATTTTTCGACCCTCCCCATGGGGGATCTCCTGTCACTAAAAATTAACACTGTCTCATAATAAATTACCAAACAAAATTTGGCCGCGCTAAGAAAATTGATCGCGAGCTATAAGCATTATAAATTTTTCGACCCTCACCGTGGGGGGTCTTCTGTCACCAAAAATTAACACTGTTTCATAATAAATCACCAAACAAAATTTGGCCGCGCTACGAAAATTAGATCGCGAGTTATAAGCATTTTAAATTTTTCGACCCTCACGGTCGGGAGGGGGGGGTCTCCGGTCACCAAAAATTAACACTGTTTCATAATAAATCACCAAACAAAATTTGGCCGCTCTAAGAAAATTAGATCGCGAGTTATAAGCATTTTAAATTTTCCGACCCTCAACGTAGGGGGTCACCTGTCACCAAAAGTAACACTGTCTCATAATAAATTACCAAACAAAATTTGGCAGCGCTACGAAAATTAGATCGCGAGTTATAAGCATTTTAAATTTTTCGACCCTCACCATGGGGGGGGGGTCTCCTGTCACCAAAAATTAACACTGTCTCATAATCAATTACCAAACAAAATTTGGCCGCGCTACGAAAATTAGATCGCGAGTTATAAGCATTTTAAATTTTTCGACCCTCACCGTGGGGGATCTCCTGTCACCAAAAGTAACACTGTCTCATAGTAAATTACCAAACAAAATTTGGCCGCATTACGAAAATTGATCGCGAGTTATAAACATTTGAAATTTTTTGACACTCACCGTGGGGGGTCTTCTGTCACCAAAAAATAACACTGTTTCATAATAAATTACCAAACAAAATTTGGCCGCGCTACGAAAATTAGATCGCGAGTTATAAGCATTTTAAATTTTTCGACCCTCACCATGGGGGGGGGGGTCTCCTGTCACCAGAAATTAACACTGTCTCATAATCAATTACCAAACAAAATTTGGCCGCGCTACGAAAATTGATCGCGAGTTATAAGCATTTTAAATTTTTCGACCCTCACCGTGGGGGGACTCCTGTCACCAAAAATTAACACTGTTTCATAATAAATTACCAAACAAAATTTGGCCGCGCTACGAAAATTAGATTGCGAGTTATAAGCATTTTAAATTTTTCGACCCTCGCCAAGGGGGGTCTCCTGTAATCAAAAGTAACACTGTCTCATAGTAAATTACCAAACAAAATTTGGCCGCACTACGAAAATTAGATCGCGAATTATAAGCACCTTAAATTTTTCGACCCTCACGGTCGGGGGGGGGGTCTCCGGTCACCAAAAATTAACACTGTTTCATAATAAATCACCAAACAAAATTTGGCCGCTCTAAGAAAATTAGATCGCGAGTTATAAGCATTTTAAATTTTCCGACCCTCAACGTGGGGAGTCACCTGTCACCAAAAGTAACACTGTCTCATAATAAATTACCAAACAAAATTTGGCCGCGCTACGAAAATTGATCGCGAGTTATAAGCATTTTAAATTTTTCGACCCTCACCGTGGGGGGTCAAATGTAACCAGAAATTAACACTCTCTCACAATAAATTACTAAACAAAATTTGGCCACGATACGGAAAGTAGATCGCGAGTTATAAGCCCTTTAAATTTTTCGACCCTCACCATGGGGGATCTCCTGTCACCAAAAATTAACACTGTCTCATTATAAATTACCAAACAAAATTTGGCCGCGCTACGAAAATTAGATCGCGAGTTATAAGCATTTTAAATATTTTTGACCCTCACCGTGGGGGTCTCCTGTCACCAAAAATTAACCCTGTCTCATAATAAATTACCAAACAAAATTTGGCCGCGCTACGAAAATTAGATCGCTAGTTATTAACATTTTAAATTTTTCGATCCTCACCATTGGGCGGGTCTCCAATCACCAAAAGCTACATTATCCTACTTTGTTTTATCTTAAGACGATTCTTTTCTATACACATTCTATCACGAATTTTTATTATTGAAACTTTTGATTTATAGTAACTGAAATAAGAAATATAAGTTTGAGACTTGATATCCTCTAAATATGTGAAAAGTACCGCGTCAATATCTGCCGAAGTCTACCGAAGGATACCAAGCCGAAGTCTACCGAGCTGAAACAACGTTAGCCGAGTGTTAGATTTTTTCGTTACCGACTTGTTAGGATTTTTCGCGTTACGGAAATTTTGGATTCGGTCGCCGCGCTCAAAGCCCGTGATAAAAGCTATGCAATAGCTTAAAATGTATTACGCAGGATAAATTCCCCATTTTTAACGACTGTTAAAAGTGTATCGTTTTCCTCAAAAGTAATAAATATTAAAAAATATTTCTTTAAAGTTTGAAACAAGTTGATCAACAATTTTAAAATTACCAATCTTTAGAACTTTCTAACTTTAATTTCTGCTTATTTTTGATAAAACTGTTTTTCGAACTGAAAATACTTATTTTTTTTACTGTTTTACTTAATAATACTGGACTGAAATTGGACTGCCTAGTATCGTATAGTACCAAAAACAAACACAAAGAAGAGAAAACTGCGCCCGGGGCAAAGTTTCAATTTGGCGCCCCCTTTCCCAACTTTTTCTTGTAACAGCCCAAGAATGATGTTGATAGTATAAATGTGGCGCCACCCCCCCCCCCTTTCGGACGGCGCGGTGTTGAATAAGCCTCCTCAAAATGTACTCCTTGCAGCGCCGTGCGGAAAAGAGGGGGACGAAGGGGGTAGTTGCCCCGGGTGCGAAGTTTAGGGGGAGCCAAATTTTTACTACTAACGTAATTTTTAGTCTGTCACAAGAAAAAGTTCAGGGAATAGGGCGCCAAACTGAACTTTACTCCGGGCGCAGTTTTCTCTTTGCACACCCCTGCCCCCCCCCCCCTGTTTCATGTATTTTGCAAGCTGTATAAGGAAATTTATAAATTCCAAATATAGCTCCTTGTTCTTTTAATGCTACCTATGTATTTCACAAAAGTTCCAATTATATTTTAAAATTATCAGAATTTCCTTTTTGCTAAAAAGGAGCTTACTGTAATTTGTATCAAATCTACCTTGTTTTGTATGGACTTGAAAAAAATATATATATACAAAGACATGTATAATTTTCTTCTTTGGAAGTTAATTATAACTTAAAAATAGCGTTAGTTTTATAAAAACAAAAAATTAGAAATTGTTGATTTTTTTCAAGACTATTTTAGTTAAAATTTGTCAATAATTGTAGAAAAAATAAATCCAAACTTTGAAATAAGGGAGGTTATTTTAACACGTTACTGTAAACCAATAACAGAAAGGAAATGCAAGGAAAGGAAAAAAGTTACTTTTATTTGCAAAATGGATTCGTGTTATCCAATCAAATTTTCAAAAGGGCAAGAAAGGCGGAAACTGGCTGAGGCGGAGCGCATATAATTAAAACGCTTTTTTGTACCATTTCTGATCAAAATCTTTCCAAATTTTGCTCAGCCTAATTGCAGTAGAAATATGGAAAGCCTATCATTGGAAAGCTTAAACACTAATATTCCGTGAAGCGTTTTTAATTTTTTCTGAATTTTGCTGAAATAGATTTTATAAGAGTAAAAAGGGCACAACACCTCGAATTTCACTGAATCCAAAATTTAAAGTGTCCTCAGAATTAAATTACTACGAAAATCAGAAAAGTACAAACTAGCCCGGTAATAGAATGTCCTCAAGTATCCTGAGAAAAAAAAATCATTTAAAAATATTGAAAATTAAGCGAAATATTCGAAAAGATTGCGCCCATAGACTTACCATTAGCGGTCGGCTTTTACCGCGTGACTAGTGTGTGCTCTTAATACTGGATCACTAGAAAGTTCTTTTGGAATCTCTAAATTGTACAGTTTTTGGACAGGTCGCAAAAGTTCACCATTTTCAGTTTTTAATCGTGCAACTCTTGGGTGGCCATCTTTACGAGAAATAAGTTCTTGCACTCGGGCTAAAGCCCAATAGGCACGTTTCTTATCAGACTCTACGAGTACGACATCACCAACGGTCAGTTGCTTGACATTCTTTTGCAAAACACTTTGCTGGCGCAATTGTCCTAAATATTCAATATGAAATCGCTTACGTAGGTGTTCTCGAACATGTTGAATATACTTAACTCTTTTGACGCTCTTCTTGCGCTTCAATTGCATCAAAATCTCTCACATCTGAAGATCTTATGTCCTGTAAAAACATTGATGGTGTTAACGGTGCTAGATCGTTCACATCTTCAGTAACATATGTTAGAGGTCTAGCATTCACAACTTGTTCAAAATCACAGAGAATTGTGAGCAGTTCTTCGTAGGATAATGAAGCTCTACCTAGAACTTTTCTCAGGATGCGTTTCACCATTTGTATCAATCGCTCCCACCAACCGCCCTTTCAATTATTCCTGCATTTATCCACGAATCAAATACTTCGCTATATACCTCAATTTTATTTATATTAATTAACTTTTTCCTCGTTGTAGCAAGCCGCTTTTCGGCCAATTCTCTATTGTTAGGTAAGTAAGCTTTATCTAGCATCCATGGCAATGCTACTTCGTATTTCCCTTCCGAATCTATTCTTATATTACTCTTAAAATGCTGCATAGTTTCTTCATGAATTTCAGATTTAGTTTTGGATTCAACTGGATCCGTTATACCCATAATATCCAGCTTCCACATATCAGCAACGGAACAATTGTTCCAAAGTGATGAAATAATCATAGCAGCCTCATTTGTTTCTGATTTAATACTTGGAATTTTTCCCATTAGATTCCATCCCAAATGGGTTTTTACCGCAACCGGACCACTTTCTAAAACTTTAATATTTCCGGTGAGTAATTTTCCGGCCACATCAGAAACAATCAATAATTTAATTTTATTTTCGGTTTCACATGAACTATTTTCAACATCAGAAATTTTAATACCACATTTATTTAATTCTGATAACCAAGGCCCATTTGGCACTTTTCGTATTTTAGAACAAATAACAGGAACATCTAAAACATGCATATCACATTTATAACTATTGTCTATGCTACTTAAGTGAATTCTATATTTATTATGCTTTGTTTCACTTGTTTCAACATTACCAAATAATGTGTGAATTAATTTAATTTCCCCAATACTTTTATAATTCAAATATTTAATTGCAT
Source organism: Maratus speculifer (assembly GCA_964019185.1). Taxonomy (NCBI): domain Eukaryota; kingdom Metazoa; phylum Arthropoda; class Arachnida; order Araneae; family Salticidae; genus Maratus; species Maratus speculifer. The sequence continues at coordinate 364,661,522 of OZ025291.1, forward strand.
CTCGTGATAAATAGGAGCGTTCGGATCCTGTGTCAATAACTCCACGCACGATTTTCTCTTTTCCATTGTGCTTTACACGGACACTCAAAGTTTGGAGTAACACAGTTGGATTCGAACCTTGAGTAGTTAAAACAGTGTCACTACTCCCTGATTCATGTTTGCGACTTTCTAGCGCCGCATTACCACCCTCATTAAAAGCATTTTGACATAATATAAAAAAATGTCTTTTACCACATTTCGTGCATTTAATTTTAGAGTTACAATTGCGTGAAATGTGGTTTTTCTACAGGCAAACAAAGCAAACCCCTTTTTTCAAAATTAAGTTACGTTTCTCATCAAAAGAAAGCGGACTAGCTTTAAAACATTTTTCTGATAAGTGACACTTGTCACAAAATATACACAAATCTTCACGTTTTTTAACTAAATTCTTATTAGACTTATAATATATAAAAATAAATCTGTGGCAGTTGGCATTGAATTATATTCATTATTACATTTATGATATTTCTTTGGGTTTTCAAAACCAAGATTGGAATGAGCCAAAAGAACCCGCTCTTCCGCAATTACTTTATTTTTAAAAAAATCAATTATAGAATTTAATTCGTTCTTACCTTGAACAGTCTTCTCACGCTGTCTTTGCCAGATTTTAAGGACATCATGAGGTAGACAAGATTCTACAAGTGGGAAAAGTATGCTGGCATACTTCTCTTCTGTGACACCTAAGGATTCTAGAGTTTTGTCTCTAGATTATCATATAACGACGATAAATTAAAATTCTTGCTTGATGATCGATTATTATTTAAGACTAATTGAAGAAGGTCTCTAACATATATCTCAATAAGTGTATCTTCTCTGCCGAACCTTTCTTTGAGATGTAGAATTACTTTTGGATAATTATCAGCAGAAACCGGATAACTATTAACTATCCGTGCAGCTTTGAATTTCGGCGTTATCGCCAGTAAAAGATAAACAAATTTCAAATGTTCATCTAAAGTGGTGTCTTCATGAATTTTACTGAATGAATTCCAAAAGGTTAACCATAATCTTGCATCGCCATCAAACGGCTGTAAACATATTTCTGGTAAGCGAAGTGGTCGGGACAGCGTTCTTTCAACATCTGTATAATTCTGCGATCGGAGTTGTTCTTCGATAGGCTTCACCAAAAATGTCTTTACCTTTTGCTTTATAGCAATAAATTTTCTGTATACTCTTCGCATGCTTCAAATTCTTTAGAATAATCTTTTTCTAAAATCTTCTCTGTCAACATAAAATTCAAAATTTCTTCATCTACAGCTCGCAATCTTGTGCTTTTATCTTCCAGTTGACACATTAAATTCTCTATTAAATTAGCATCTGGAGTTGCGTCGTTTAAAGCTTCACTTAAAGCATTATAAGATTTCGTAAACCCAGCTCTAAGAGGCGTTCTTTTGATTTTCAAAGGATCCATATTTTCAATGACAACTTCTGTTTACAAATAAAAAACAGTTACTTTTCACACGTCCCTATTAGTTCGAGCGCCACATATCACAAACATTGCGATCTCGATGTCATAAATTCTACCCGAAAATATAAACATTGTCGTTTTACTTTAAACGTGTGAAAAATAATTTAAATATCTTACAAAAAAACGAAGCTTCAAAACATTTCAGATAAAAACTTAACAAACACTTTATTCCAGAAGAATTCTACTACTACTTTTTTCATTTCTCGTGATCGTCTGTGAAAAATAAAACTATGACCATGGAGTCTCTATGAGAGTGTGGACACCAAAGTAATTACAAATATTAATCGAATTCGCGACAACTTTAGAATATATTATTTTGTTATGTTACACAGGGTGAGTCATAATTAGCGAAACAATAGGCTATCTCTTAAATATTGCCCCGAGGCACATACTTCCAGTTGCAAAGTTTTATATAAAGTGGTGAAAATTTTGATGACATAAATTGAAAATCCATGGGAGAAGGGGTCGATTTGAAAAAATACGAAAATTAAATTTTTATACGGCCCTCGTAGAGCGAAATTCCCAATTAAAAAATGATTCCTTATCCATTCCTGGATTAAATAATAATAAAAAAATTAATCTCCATACCAAAAAATCGCACAGAGATATCTAACTACGAAATTCTCCAAAATTCGTGACTTACACCATTTAACCATTCTCAAAGAGAAAAGTTTTATATTCATTTTGAAAGGAAGATAGGAATTATCCGCAAATTATCCGTTATTAAATGTCCATTTAAGACGTTGCCTCTCATTTAGACATACAAACTAGCAAACAGAGATTACGTTAAATCTTCTTTTAAAATATGCTGGTAGTCTGCTCTAGAGATCTGCATGGGTCGAAATATTTAGGCCCGGTTCCGAGCCGATCCATTGAAAAAATGTTGGCTTGGCTTGGAAAAAGTTAAAATCATAGTCCTGCCCGGTCTATCTGAATTTCTACACAGTTTTTTTTATATCGATATCGAAAAAGGTTTTTTTTGTATGAGTGAGTTCTGACCAAAAATATTTATTACGCTGTAAAAAAAAATAATAATAAATAAAAAATACGGCAAAAAGCCGTAAGAATTGCAGTAAAAATAGATTAATTAAAAAAAAATTACTGCAATTTTCACGGCAAAAACTGCTGGTAACATAGCTGCCAGTAATTTTTGTAGTAAAGTTAACGGATTTTTTTTTTTTTTTTTTTTTTTTTTTTTTTTTTTTTACCGTGTACAGTTTTATTATTTTACATGTTTGTAATTTTTACTTTTAAAGAAGCGCAAAAAGCTGCGATATATATATATTTTTTTTATTAATGAATATCTATTTATACGTAACTCTTTCACTTTTCTGTTAATATCGTTTGTTATACAGTAAAATCTTTTAAGATGGAATCTCGTTGGAAAGAAACAAATGCGTTATAGACAAGTTCATTTCTTAGGATATATAGATGTAATCTTTTTTTTTTCCCAGATATTATTATATTCTCTTTGCATGGATCTTTTTCGTTTAAGACAGGACTGCGTCATAGACAAATGCGTTTTCACTGGTTTTATTTTATTTTTTTCCCTTTAAATGTAATAAAAAAGGTATTTTAAAGTTTTTATTGTAAAATGATGTCAGTTTAAAAATATGTGTAAAAGTTTTGAGCCGAGTATATTTTACTTATTTTTTCAGGAATTAGGTCAGTCAGAGACAATGGTTTTAATACGGGTAGACTCGAGACCGGAACTGGAAATTTAGTCCCATGCAAATATAGGATGAAGGAAGTCAGTCTCAGTTCGGAATAATAATAAAAAAAAAAAAAAACATTTTAGGCCTGACTGAGTCTTCAGAAAAAAACTAAGGTCCCGGGCCTAGCTGGATCCACCACAGAATACAGGCTTTTTTTAACGGCCTCGCGCGCCGCACAGTGTGGTATTTAGCCCCAAAACCTGGCCAAAATTATTTTATTACTCTTACAGCTACAGATCCTCGTTTTTATTTGAATTATGGAATAAAAATGATAAAACAAAGTGTTATTAATAAATTAAAACATTTATTCATCACTATAACTATCATCAAGAATATTAATATTTGTGATATCGCTTTCTGATAACAAATTTAGAACATCAGAAGACAAGTATTTTCTTTCTTGTTTTTGTTGCATCTCATGCCCGTTATTAAGGGGTCAGAAGTCAGAAGAAGCCTATTTAGTACATCCATATTGCAGGCCACGCGAGAAAACTTTCTTGTATAGTTCAACCTGAATGACCTAATATGTTTATTGCGAGCTTCTGCAGCCTCTTCACTTAGTTGTCCTATTGGCAGAATAGCTTATTTATTACATCTGCAACATGACGAAGTATCTTATGCATTGTAGGGGACATAGGATGAAAATTATATAAGCTCACATACAGTCAGCCGTTTCTTGGCAATATTTTTCAAATTTTTCTGTGTTAATTTTGAATCCGCAGTAGAATGCATCTAATATCACTTTAAGACGATATATTAAATTTTCATCGACTCCCGTTATTGCTGCCCACATTTCATATTCCTCAAAAAATCGTCTGCTGGTATTTCCATCGTTGGTATTTCCGAAATTTGCTTTGGGGATGTCTACTAAAAGCCCGAGTTGTTGTTTGAAATTTTTCTGATTTTCTTTTTTTTTTTTTAATCTTCTACCGCTTGTTTCTCCTCAGCAGATAGGCGGACGTTCCACTTTTTTACAGGTAATCTATATGCTACATGTAATATACTCTCGAAAAATCGTTACGAGCATGTAGCAAGGAAAGGCCGAAACTTAAATTTTCTTTCTTAGATTCCCTCTTTTTCGATAAGTCATTAAACTCAAACGACGTAGCATCACATATGTAGCACCTCATCGTAGATTTGGTGTGTGTTGCGGTATTGCATACTTTTCCTTCCACCATAATGAACAGCATTTTATATTTTATCTTCATATCGTCAATTTCTCTTCTAGTATGTGCTGCGATTTGTGATTTGATATATTTTATTTCATCTGTTGTTACGTCATTTGACTCCTTGATAAATCGAATCCTTATAGGTCGAAAGTATCGAGGTGATGATGGTGTTGGATTTTGCCAAAGAATTTTCTTTTCGGTCCCGTAAATTAATTGAAGAGGAACCATAGAACTTTGAAAAATATTGGTGTCAGAATCTGCTTCATTTTCAAACTTCATTTTATATTGCATCTGCTGTGACCCGTCACAACCCCACTTGCTTATTAAAATTAAATATAATTTTTCGTCAGCATTCAAAGATTCTACAGCTTTTTTAATGTAAAATCAATAAAGCAATAAGCAATGTAAAATCAGTCGTGATGCCGTATGATCCATCAACGTTTGCACTTTTACTTCGGCACGTGTCTCTGTCACTCTGTGAATCTCTGGATAGCATTCTTTTTTTACATTCTGGAGAATAGAATAGCACGGAAAAAAGTCCTGCTTCTGTGTACATGGACAAAGCGCATAAAGCTGATAATTGGGGAGGTTTCTCTTGTTCTTCGGAACATTTTTTCATAGCCTTTAAATATTTTTTTGCTCTTCGGGGACTTTTTGTAAGATCTTTTACGACATTAGAAGCATCTACCTTGCCTGATTCCCGCAATTTCATTTGGGTAGCGTATGTCAATACTTCAACGTTTTTTGATCGGAGGTCTTTGGTTTTGCAGCGTTTGCTTCTTTCACTTGAATCTACAAAAGCTTTTTGAGGACGACCGAGACTGACCCCTGTAATAGTAACAAATACCTACTTAATAAATATATCTATAATAACAAGTTTCGTTTCAATGCACAGGAGACAAAATTTAAGCAAAAATCAAAGCACGAAATAGTAAAGTAAGGGGTTTGCATCTTTCGTGTTTCACATACCTGAAATAGGCAGCAATATAGTGCCATTTAACCATTCGACATTGTTTTCTTCGAATCTTGACTTCGTTTTATGAGCAGCTAACCATTTTCGTTTAAACTGGTTCTTTATAACGGTGAGCTTTTGCCTCATCTCAGCTATCCTTGGATCACCTTCAGAATAACTTTTTAATAATTCTTGCTCCATATATTTAAGCTTTGCTTCAAATTTTGACTCATTTGAGCTTTGCATAATGGAATACAACTCATTTCGAGTCATAGACCTCAATCCAGAAGGCCCTATTAGCAAAATAAATGAAAAACTAAATAGCAGTAATTTAAGTCAGAAATTATTGAATCAAACAAAAAAAATTATTAAAAAAAAGGGGGCGGTTTCGGGCGGATGATTGTTTTATAACTATCTTGTATACTAAGTACTGCATATCACACAATAGTTTTCCCAACTTAAATATGTTTAAAAATATAACAAAATCCTTTCTAAACATTATTATTAAGTATATTTTTGCTATTGTTAATTACACCTACGTTATCAACCATTTAAACAAAAACCGGGAGAATATTCATTATTTAAATACAGTGTGTATAAAGTACATACTTGGCTCAAAATAATCCATCACAACTGTTTCCACTAAATTGTTCAGACACGAAACTATAAGAGATTTTAAAACGTCCAAATCTGAGCGCATCGGAAAATCACACGACCACTATAGACAAACGGGAAATTTCGACCAATCGTGAGGCGCGTTGTGCTGCGCAGGTGCTTTGAGTTTTGCGCATTTGGATACAGCAACTAATTAACATTTTAAAGAATAGTAAAACAAGACAGGAAACTGTTTTTTAAAATAATCATTTTTGGCCAGGTTTTGGGGCTAAATACCACACTGTGCGCCGTGTCGATAAAAAAACCTGATGTTGTGGGAGCCAAAGTTATAAATACATCATAACCGGCATGTTAGAAAAAGCAATTCTTTTCTATTCCTCCCATGATAAGTAATGATTCCAGATTTCCATGATGGTTATGTCCTATTTAAGACGAAGGCTTATTTCATTACTGCTGACTTTAATACATTTACACGTAAAAAAATTTATATTGATGCATTTTTACATAATAAAGCTATTTACACGATCTTAATATTTGTAAAATTAGTTATAATACGAACGCACCTGATTTGTCACGATTGACGTATAATTTTCGACTTGTTTGCACTCAGAGTTACAGACACGTTTGAACATTTTAATATAAATATTGAAAACATATTTCAATATCAAAATCCCCTGTTTTACTTCATAATACATTGTATCTCTTTTGTTTTCGTAATCAGTGGTATTACAACCCCGAAGTGGTATTACAACCCGATTTCAGTGGCACTATTTACAGTAATTATTTGGTTCTCCAACTATTAGTCCAAGAGCCGACCGCACAAAACCCTAAGTCATCGTGCACAAGAAAAATTCCTTTATTTTATAGGAAGAGTAGTCATAGGGTAATCTAATGGCCCACGTCTGTCGGACGTGGTGCATAAGCCAAAAATGAATACCAATAGTGATTGACTCGTAGACTTACAAGGAAGGTCTCCATTGGGGGCATACTCAGAATTTTTTGAAAAAAATACGAATTAAACTACTCATGTAGGTAATAAAGGATCAGTGAAAATTAGCGGCGGAATTACATTATTAGATATGTAAAAAAAAAAAAAAAAAAAAAAAAAAAATAGTTTGGAATAATTGGCGTGAAAAGCTGAAAGCGACGCGGGATTTGGCGAGCAGTGCATTTCCTCGCCAAAAGCAGACGATTTTAACGAATCTGACAATTGATTTTAATTGACTTCACTGTTAAAAATCTGCAGCATTTACTGCAATGTCACTCCACTACTTTTATAGAATATCTCTCTTCTGACCAATGAGAATGCTCCATAGCACGGTGAATTGACCGTGTCATAACACTGTTAAAAATCTGCTGCATTTTGTTGCAACGCACTCCACCGCTTGTATATAATATCTCTATTCCAACCAATAAGAAAGCTCCATTTCACGGCCAAGTAACCGTTTTCTATACAAGCAAGGGAGTGCGTTGCACCAAAATGCAGCAGATTTTTAACAGTGTATTTTTCAATTTGGAACAATTTTAATCAATTTAAATTGTGTTTAAATGATAAAATATATTAATTTCATTTTGTTATAAGTACATATAAACGTATATGACAAAATTACACTTAAAATAAAGCAAAAATGCAAAACTAAAATTACTTAAACTAAACTTATTTATATAAATTGAACATAGAAAGTTTTTTCTTTAAAAAGTATTCGAAGCGTAAAAGCGTATTTTTCAAAATTTCGTTTTTTCGCCAACCGGAGATAAATCACCAAATAAATCTAAATTTTTATTATTTTTTTACGGACGTTATAAGGAGGTTCCTCCGAAATTTTTTTATAAACGTATATAACTATATGAGAAGAACATTTTGTAATTTTTTCAGACTTTTCTGAATATGCCCGTATGGAGACCTTCCTTGTTAGCATTATGTTTTCCTGCATCCAATTTTCCATGTTTTCATACATTTAATTGTACGGCAAGCACAATGTGAAATGTACGAATGAACCACTAGTGGTATCAATTTTTAACTTATGCACCACTTCGCTTCCGAGAAACATGGATGATTAGATTCCCCTATTACTACTCTTCCATAAAATAGAAGAATTTTTCTTGTGCTCGATGACTTAGGGTTTTGTGCTGTCGGCTCTTGGACTATGTATGTTGAGGAAATTTCACACGTTTCTCGGATTTGTATACAATAACTGTAATATCCATACTTGGGTAATAACCTTTCAGAAAATTATATATCCTGGGGTAATAATACGATTATAATAATAATAATAATTAAGATTCTAACAATTTTTGCTGCTTAGTTTCAGATTTTTTTTTTCCAAACAAATTTTATTGTATCTTTCAAACAATTACCCATCCAGGTGGATAATAACGCTGTGATATTAAAACTGAAGAGTAAGGTGGAATAAAGGTATGCAAATTGCTTTTCTAACATAAAAAATTACCAGAACTTAAAATATACAAATTTTTCTTTATTCTCTTTGGTTTTAAACAATGACAACAATGCTCTCTCAAGTATAAATAAAATAAGCCTCTTCGGATGTATTTACAATACTGAAAAGACTGAATAAGAGTAATAACGGCTTTGGTTAGCATTATTACACCCGTATACTTATTTAGCAGTATATTTTCAACTGAAAATTACCTCGCAAACGCATCCAAAATCTTCCACATAATATTGAAAGTACATGAAATACACTACAAATTTATGTAATAAACAAAGTCTCTTTTAATAAAAATATAGTCTTCAGTTCATGCGCAAATTTTAGATCGGGCGTTGACTCTATCGTGTTTCTTCCAGCAATATGGTTTAGAAATGAAACTACTTAACTTTTAGTGGTTGTTTGTCATTCAGATGACTAAGAGCAATATGGCAGAGATGATTTATAATTACTCATAATTCGCATTTCATGTTACCCAGGACACCTTACTTTTCAAATTTATTTATTTTATTTAATGATAACATCTCTTTATCATTAAATATAATAAAATATTTTGCTAATCCCTATATATCTGTGGCTTCTGGTAATAACCAGGTAAGACACATTTTTAATATACTTTGAGTAATTAACATTTAAAGTTTTCAAATGTCTTTTTATCATTACTTTTATAAAATAGATTAGAACTTAATAATTTTCACTACATTAAATTAGGATATAAGAACCTCTTTTTTTTTTTTTTTTTTTTTTTTTTTTTTTAAAGAATTATATAAAAATGGTTTTTATTAATTGAGAATCAATTTTAAAAAATTTCAATTTTTAAATGAAAATTTATAGTCGCCCTATGACGGGAAGTATTCGATTTTCATTCTTCAGTACTATGGCAGATGAAAGTACTCTTTTAAAGTTACATTTTCCCAAATTATCTCAATTTTTTTTTCAAAAATGTGCCTTGGCTGGTTATTAACGGAAGCCACAGATATGTCCATTATAAATTTTAATTCTTTTATAATATTTGCTTAAAAGTTATTTTCAAAGTACAAATTTTTCTAATCTGTTTTATTCTATGATTTTTTTTCTTTTTTTTTTTTTAGATATAGTCATATTTGATAACTCCTACAGTTCATGGACTTCTAAAGACGTTTTCTTCAAAATAATTGTAAACTGTAAACAGCAAAATAAAGCTTCAATGGTTTATTTCTAAACTATGCATTACAATTTATATTGTTTGATGTGAACTTGAATAAAATTATTTTTTATTTTTATAATTTATTCCTTGTTTCCTTTTTATCAAAAACTAGATGGAACCCGTCAAAACTTGACGGCACCACAGAAATAAAAGGTATTTTCCAGCTATCAAAGGATTTTTTAACGACTAATCTTCAGCAAAAATTTCAATAAATAAAAGAAAAACCTGACCCACCCAACATCCCACCCAACATCCAGGCAAATGACCCGCAATTGTCGGAGTTACATTCAAACATGCTGCTATAGAATTAGAATCTCTCTCGTTTGATAATTTTCCATTTACAAATTGTACATGACATGAATAAATCATAAATTACCGTCATTTCTCATTTCATACAAAATATACATACTTCACTTACTTCGCAGCAAAATAAGACTGAATTTATAGTTTGCCATTTAGCAACAACTATAACAATAATCCTCTCAGTTGTTAATTTGTTGTTACATTACCCACCCATTCAACAAATAAATATTTGCATTTTCAAATAACTTTTCTATTACATTTTCATAAATCAAAAATACATGTCTATTTCACATATTAAAAAAATTAATGATATTTATTCTGGCTAGGTGAAACCCGTCAAAACTTGACGGCAACAATATGAAAGAACCAAAGAAAAAAAAGTATTTTGCCACTATAAAAAAATTAATATTTCTTAAATTTCAATATGCTTTTCCATTTACCAACGTAACACCAACATGACATGATCCCAGGCGCAGAATCGGTGCAACGCTGCGACACACGTCACAAACTCTTGAAAATGTTTGAAGATTATTTTTCTACTGTTAAAGTTAAAAAAAAAAATGCTAGAAATCATTTACTATGTACAAAAATTTGTCTAGGTACCATAAAAAATGCAAATTTTGGCAAATAATCACAAAAATAGCTATTTTCGTCAAAATACCCCCCCCCCCAAAAAAAAAAAAAAACATCACCCGGAAATTTTGTAAATGGATGCGAAAGAAAAAAACAGCAAATTTCGTCAACAGATTGCAAAAAACAATAAATTTTATGAAAAGATCTCTAAAAAATTTGTCAAAAAAATGCAAAAAAAAAAAATTGTCTAGGTATCCCAAATAAAACAAATTTCGTGAAAGTATTGCAAAAAATCAAAATTTTGCCAAAACGTCTAAAAAAATTGGCAATTTTCATGAAAAAATTTCAAAAAATAAGGCCAAATTTGACAGAAAAAATCCCTAAAAAAATGGCAAATTTGTAAACATATTCTGAAAAAAAAATTCAAAATATTGTAAGAAAACAAAAAGTTTTGACAAATGATTGTGAGTAAACAACAAATTTCGTCAAAGGATTGAAAAAAAAGCAAATTTCATCAAATAATCACAAAAAAGTAAATTTCGCAAAAAAACCCAAAAAATTTCGCAAAAAGATCTTCAATAAAACGGCAAATTACATCGAAAGATCGTGACAAAACGACAATTTCATCAAAAGAACTCGAGAAAAACGATAAACTTCTCCGAAACTGTCCAGATATCATAAAAGACACGAATTTCTTCCAAAGATCTCAAAAGCACATAAATTTTGTCTAGGTAATCGCAAAAAAAAAGGTAAATTTCGCAAAAAAAAAAAAAAAAAATCTTAAAAAGATAACAAAAAACAACAATTTCTCAAAAATATCATGAAAAAGGGATAAATTCGATAAAACGGCAAATTACATCAAAAGATTGTGAGAAAAAAACAACAAATTTCAAAAAACAACTTTCATTAATTGCAGGGGGAAAAGATGCAACATTTCTTTGTTCATCAGAAAAAAAAAAAAAAAAAAAAAATCACAATTTCTCGATCTATCACATGAAAAATAGAAAATTTGTCAATCAGTTGAAGAAAAAATACAAAAATTGACAGTTGGTCATGTGGGGTAAAAATTATAAAATTCATTAATGAATCATGGATAAAAAGTCATTTAGTAATGTAAAAAAGCTCACAAAAATCTTGTGATTGATCGAGACATTTCAGAATGTTTTTTCTGGGTAATCTTACGATGGGAATCAGTGTACCCATCAGTGTACCCATTGCAGTTCAGTGTACCCATTGCAGTTCAGTGTACCCATTGAACTGTGTGCTGAGTGACATATGTTTATTCCCTCATTCTATAGGCAATTAAATATATGTATGGAATTTTTTATCGCAATGTAATAAGTATATTTTTAACATAGGATCAGAGTAAATTAGTCTTTTCAACAAATAACCTGGTAAGTGAGAACTAACTTTTTTATTGATAGGCAATGTAACATCGGGTCGATCAAGTTTATTTTGATTTTGCCCTTGTTTTTGAAGGACATAATTTAACCGTTTTTTCTATTGCATAACACTTCTTATTGTGTAATTTCTTATTGTGATCTTCATTTCTGTCATATGAAAAATTCATTTCTATTTTGCCTATAACATTTACATAATGTTGACAAATTTCTGAAAAAAAAAAAAAAAAAAAAAAAAACGAAAAAACAACAACAAATTTCCAAAAAAAAAAGGATAAATTCGATAAAACGGCAAATTACATCGAAAGATGGCAAGAAAATACGACAAATTTCACCCAAAATCCCTGAGAAAACAAATAATTATTTCCTGGTATCATAAAAGACATGAATTTCGTCAAAAGATCGTGAAAATACTTTAAATTTGTCTAGGTACTTCAAAAAATGCAAATATTGGTAAACAGATTGTAAGAAAACAACATATTTTGTCAAAAGATGAAAAAAAGAGGCACATTTCATCAAAAGATCACAAAAAAGGTAAATTTTGCACAAAAAAAAGTGAAAAAAATGACAAATTTCTGAAAATAACAAAAAAAAAAAAAAAAAAAAAAAAAAAAAAAAAAAAAAAAAAAAATCACGAAAAAAGGAATAATTTGATAAAATGGCAAATTACATTGAAAGATGGCAAGAAAAAACGACAAATTTCACCGAAAATCCCTGTGAAAACAAATCATTATTTCCTGGTATAATAAAAGACGTGAATTTCGTCAAAAGATCGTGAAAGTACTTTAAATTTGTCTAGGTACTTCAAAAAATACAAATATTGGTAAACAGATTGTGATAAAACAACACATTTTGTCAAAAGATGAAAAAAAGAGGTACATTTCATTAAAAGGTCACAAAAAAGGTAAATTTTGTTAAAAAAAAAAAGGTGAAAAAAAAGACAAATTTCTGAAAATAACAAAAAAATGAAAAATTTCACAAAAAAAAGATAATTTCGATAAAACAGCAAATTACATCGAAAGATCGTGAGAAAATAACAAATTTCACCGAAAATCTCTGAGAAAACAAATAATTTTATCCAAGTATAAAAAAACATGAATTTTGGCAAATAATCACAAAAAATAACAAATTTCGTCAAAATAACCCCCCCCCCCCAAAAAAAAAAGAACACCTGGAAATTTTGTAAATAGATGTGAAAAAAAAACAGCAAATTTCGTCAACAGATTGCAAAAAACAACAAATTTCTTCAAAAGATCTCTAAAAAATTTGTCAAAAAACTGCAGAAAAAAAACTGTCCAGGTATCTCAAATAAGACAAATTTCGTGAAAATATTGCAAAAAATCAAAATTTTGCCAAAATGTTTAAAAAAAATTCGAAAAAAAAACAGATTTTGACAAAAAAAACTCTAAAAAATGGCAAATTAAACATATTGTGAAAAAAAAAATTCAAAATATTGTGAGAAAACAACAAATTTTGACAAATGATTGTGAGTAAACAGCAAATTTCATCAAAGGATTGAAAAAAAAGCAAATTTTATCAAATAATCACAAAAAAAGGTAATTTCGCAGAAAAAAACAACAAATTTTGCAAATAGATCTTCAATAAAACGGGAAATTACATCGAAAGATCATGACAAAACGACAATTTCATCGAAAGAACTCGAGAAAAACGATAAACTTCTTCGAAACTGTCCAGGTATCATAAAAGACACAAATTTCGTCCAAAGATCTCAAAAGCACAGAAATTTTGTGTAGGTAATCGCAAAAAAATGTAAATTTCACAAAAAATAGCAAAAAAAAGACAAATTTCTCAAAAAGATAACAAAAAACGACATTTTCTAAAAAAAAAAAAAAAAAAAAAAAAAAAAAAAAAAAACACGAAAGAAGGATAAATTCAATAAAACGGCAAATTACATCAAAAGATTGCGCGAAAAAAACAACAAATTAAAAAAAAAGCTTCCATTAATTGCTTGGAGAAAAGATGCAACATTTCTTTGTTCATCAGAAAAAAAAAATCACAAAATTTCTCAATCCATCACATGAAAAATAGAAAATTTGTCAATCAATTCGACAGTTGGTCATGTGGGGTAAAAATTATAAAATTCATTAATCAATCATGGAAAAAAAGTCATTCAGTTATGTAAAAACCCCACAAAAATTATCAATCAGTAGAAGTCCCCACACAAAAGTCTTGTGATTGTTGAGACATTTCAGAATGTTTTTTGCATGTCCAAATTAAAAAAAAAAATACATATATATATATATATATTGTAACTGCAGATTTAAGAAAGTAAGTTATTTATAAGGCATCTATTTTGATCTCTTATTATTTTGTTTATTTTTTGCAAGACCTACGTTTATTTAGTTGAGTAATACGAATTTAGAATTTGCAATGTTTTGTCTTTTGTTATTTTTTATCAATTTTCAAAATGATAATGCAACAAATGTAAATGCTATAGGCAAAATAGAAATGAAATTTTCATGACAGAAATGAAGATCACAATAAGGAATTGCTTTAGAAAAAAGAAAAAGATTGAAAACAAAATAAGAAGTGTTACGCAATAGAAAAAACGGTTAAATTATGTCCTTCAATAAAAACGGGCAAAATCAAAATAAATAATATTATGAAATATAAAATTAAGCATCGATCGAAAATATTTTATCCGAGAAAAGTTTTCGCGAACATCGTAAGGGGGATATTTTACTTCAGTGTACCCATGGCAAAATAGAAATGTATTTTTCATATGACAGAAATGAAGATCACAATAAGGAATTACTTAAAAAAAAGATTGAAAACAAAATAAGAAGTGTTATGCAATAGAAGAAACGGTTAAATTATGTCCTTCAATAAAAACGGGCAAAATCAAAATAAATAAACTCGATCGACCCAATGTTACATTGCCATTCAAAAAAAAGTTCTCACTTACCAGGTTATATTGTTGAAATCCTATGTTAAAAATATACTAATTACGTTGCGATATAAAAATCCATACATATATTTAATTGCACATTTTAAAAGCACACAATAGATCCATTGGCTCTGCTACAACAAACAACGAACGCGGGCATACCACGCTAACATTTAGAGACAGTAACTATCTATTCTCTCATTGGTTTTGTTGTCGGATCTGCGCAAGCAGGAATGCGCAGGAGCAGTTTGAGTGTGCTGAATAAAAACGGCTTTTGCTTTAATATATAAGATTATTCGTCGCAGGTTGTCATATCCCACAAAATGTTAAAGTGTGAAATGAAATATATTTTAATGTCACTAAATATTGCTAAGCTAGGAGCTGTGCAAACATAACATTATCAAGATTTTGCTAAATTCGGACTCCCCTCTCCCCCCAATCGATATCATACGTTTTCATCCCTCCAACTACTCCCCCTCCACGGTAATGATATCGTTGTCAATTTAAATATATACATATATATATATATATATATTGGTTTTTAGAATTTATCTCTTTTGTTTCGAGTGATATACAAAACTAGTTGCATCATTTTTCGCACACTTCATTGATTCAAACGAAGAGAAGTCAATAAATATCACTTTATATAAAATAACAGTTAAAAGGAATAATTGCTTTTTAAAATTATTTTATAATAATTTTTTTGTTACATAATGCATTTAACAGTCATAATGTCTTTGCTGCACCTGCGCCGCATGGCTGCTAGAGAGGGGGGGGGGCATTCTTATCAATAAACCAAGTGGATAACATTCCTTCTCTTATATTTATTAGTTAATACATCTTTTCTTTCAAATGTATATCACGTATGATTTCTCGTGCAGGGTTTATGCTATTTACATACACATATGAAGAAATATAGGACTGTCAAAAGTTTGAGGTATGCGATACTTTAGAATTAAAAAGTTTTATAATAATTTAGAATTTTTTTTAATAAATGTATTTTTAAATAAATAGACAACATACCAAAACTAGTCGGATGTGTCAATCCCAAAAGTCTCTTCTATCTCAAACATGTTAATACTTCCAGAAGAATAAAATATAGCAGCGTCACCGGTAAGGTAATTTATACCAAAATTTAACTTTGGTATTATGTCAGCGAGATTTGAAATAATAACATGTATGAGATAGAAGAACATTTTGTTTATCACACATCCGACTACTTTATCTTGCATTTCAACAAAATTAGAAGGAATTTTCTTCATCAGCAAACAACAATGAAATTCGTTTGCCAGATATACGTGAGAAATTATGGAGCTCAAACATCTCATTTGTATTATTCTTATACTCAGGTTTTAGGGATGCTTTTACCAATACCTGATGGAATTCTCATATATTTAAAATAGTGACGCTGAAGACTGAAAGATATTTTGATTAATCTGTTTTAGTAATCAGGAAATTCAAATACATTCACACTTTAAAAACTGCAATTGAAAGGTTAAACTCCCTCCATGCCAAACATAAATATATATATACATATGAGTACTGATAATTTTACGATAAAATAATCAATTAAGTTGGAGTTTGATTCAAACAATAAGTTCCGTAAATCAAAGACTTCGTAAAGAATTTTAAATTTGTATTCTTTCAAGCCCAATTCCAAAGGAAAATCAAAACTTGCCACACCTTGTTCCAAACCACTATTTTATAAATAGTTTTTTAACTAATATCTCGGCTAATTACCGACAATTTTTTTTTTGAAAATTTTAATAATAATACTGATACAATTCCGTGCCTTCCTGAGTTTTTACTCAAAATATTTGAGAATGGCTAATAATCTGTAGAAATCTGGACTATTTTGCAACAAGACAAGCTTGAACTTTTCACGTTCCATAGTTTTCCAGAAAAATGGCTGTAACAAACTAATAGATAGATACAAAAGTATTATTATAATGATTCCTTTTTAATATTTAAGTACGAAATACTGAAAAAAAAACAACTGAGTGTTTTTAGCTTCACCTGTTATAGCTAATGCTTCCAACTGACTAATAAGAACTGATGACGCATTTTTTCTCTATCATGTAATTTTGTTCAATAATATATAAGCAACCGTTTCTTATACGCAGAAGGTGTAAAAATTATATTCAGAACGAAAAATGCTTTAAATTATTATTATTATTATTTTTAAACTGTCGAACTGTGAAATAGTAACTGATATGCTGTCGAAGACAAGAGTTTTCACTCAGTATGTGTGTACCATAGATTATAAGTCTTTAAATATATTTTTATATTAAAAAAGAAGTAACTAACGCTGTCACCGCCACTAACAATGATTCTTCTGTGAAGGGGGTCTTTCTTCGTTAAATTAAGAAAACTGTTGCATACAAAAATATGAAAATTAGTGGCATTATAGAAAAATGTTTAATAAACACGCAAGCAGTTTTTAAATCGATTAATCATTTTAAGAGATATTTAATGTTAAAGTTTATTAAAATTGTTCCATTAAAAAAGTTTTTTTGGAACAAAAACTATGCATATGAATTTAAACATCTTTAGATCATTTTATGCATTAAAAGTTCTTGATGTGTAGGTTGCATTCATTTTTTTTATTTCACTAATTTTTTAAGGATTCATTTCCATTTTAAATTCAAAATTCAGCAGTTCGAGATATATTTTTTACATATTTTAGAAAAGGGTATTATTTTAAATTGTTGCCATCTGTATAATCAGCGCAAGGAATAATGCTAACTTCAAAATAAAAACTTATTTACACCTGACTATTATAAAAATAAGAAAAAATCATTTTGAAATTAAATTATTATGTTTTAAATGCAAACAAAATATTGAAAATCATGGCGTAAAAACTGTATTGACACAAGAATTTTAAATAAAATCCGGAGATTTTATATGCTTGAGATATCTTTATTCTCGACCGAGAGATATAAATTAACAAATGGTTAAAAAAATGTAACTTAACACATTACAACAACCATTGTGAAAATGATTTTTTCAAAGATTAAAATTTCAGACTTATAAATAAATTCTATAAAAAAAAGTTTTTCTTTTCAATAAATTAGTTCAGCATTGTTTACTTTTCCGTGATCGTCGCACATTTTCATAATCAGTAACATCGATAATCAAATCACATTTTTTTAATTATTATTATTATTATTATTATTATTATTATTTTATTTATTATAGATTTTTTTTTTAATTTAAAGGAGTATCTTTGATACGACGGAATGCAAAACCATCAGACGCGAGACTTTCACTAAAGTCTTTCTTAGGACCTTTTTTTTTTTTTTTTCTCTTTATCCTATTATTTGAGCCTACCCTTTTTGTAACTTTCTTAATTTCTTGTTTCTTAACAACGACATTTTTCCTTTATTCAAATGAAAATTCTTCTAAATGTAAAGAATTTCGTAAAATAATCTATACAATAAAAGCCTAGGGCATGTGACTGTCATCAACAGTTCCGGGTTGACCGCTTCACTTTTTACATGCAAATGTTGCCATTTTGCCAATGATCAATAACATTTCACTTAAAATTTAAAATAAAAACCTATCAAACATTTAATTTTAATACATATCTTTAATATAAAACACATAAGTTTGAAATACATTCTTCAGATACATATAAAATACACACTTTTCATTCATCTCATTTAAAATAAAATAAATAAATAAATAGAAGTATTTTCCAATGTAGGTACCTGGTGAAAAAAGGAATTTGGCAACGTATTTTCTAGCAGTCTAATCACTGTTTCATATAGCATTTCTTTCTATACGCACAGCTAGCAAAATAATTATTTGTATTTTTTGCAATATTTTTTGTAATATTTTTCATTTTTAACAAATTAAAAACAGATATTTTGACAAAAATAGTTTTAATACACTTTTTTACCATGACTTTTTAATTAAACAACAGAAAAATTCGATAAAAATGTAAAGTAAATTTGTAAGAGGAAAAGTTTAAAATTTTCTTGCAAAAGAAATATTTGTACAATTCCACAGCAAGATACACACTGTGCACTTCATAGGACTATTTATACAGTAGTTATTAATAATAGTCAACTTCATATTGTGTTTGTCTAGAATTTAATCTAATTTGCTCTTGAACTAATTGAGAATGGCACCTAAAACTAGAGAAGTGTCTCTGGACATAAAAAACCGTATCATTGAGCATCATAGAAAAGAAAAAAATCGCACTGGGAAATTGAAAAAAGCTATTAAATTACCATTTTCATTTGTTGGATACATAGTGAGAAAGTATGAAGAAATTGGATGCGTTGAAAATAAAGTAGACCAGGACACCTTAGTAAATTAACAATGAAGGTAAAAAGAAGTGTTACACTATTATTTTAACACAATCAAATCAATTGGTAAATTTATCATACAAATTGAATATTTCCAACTGAGTGAAAAATTGCCCAGGCCGGGAATCGAACCCAAACCCTTGGCTTATAGGGTCAATGCTTAACCGTTTAAGCTAAATGTGTGATAACCGACGGTCATTTTTTGCTCAGATAACCTTATTAGTCATAACATCTCGTCTGTCATTTAGACAGCTCAGCAGAATAAACTGCAGGTAAAGAAACTCCATACAACGATGGGCACGTAGATATACTATTATTTTAACACAATCAAACTGATTGTTAAATTTATCATACGATTGAATATCTCTAACTGAGCGAAAAATTGCCCAGGCCGGGAATCGAACCCAGATCTTTGACTTATAGGGCCATTGCTTTACCGTTTAAGCTAACTAGGCAATAACCGACGACCATTTTTCGCTCATATAACCTTATTAGTCATAAGTAAATTACATCATAACATCCGGTCTGTCTTTTAGACAGCTTAACAGAATAAACTGAAGGTAAAGAAACGCCATATAACGAGGCGTACGTAGATATAGTGTAATTTTAACACAATCAAACTGATTGGTAAATTTATCATACGAATTCAATATTTTCCAACTGAGAAAAAAATTACCCAAGCCGGGAATCGAATCCAAATCCTTGGCTTAACGGGCCAATGCTTTACCGTTTAAGCTAAATGTGCGACAACCGACGGCCATTTTTCGCTCAGTTAACCTTATTGGTCATAATATTCGGTCTGTCATTTAGACAGCTCAACAGAATAAACTGCAGGTAAAGAAACTCTGTATAACGATGGGTATGTTAATATACTATTATTTTAACAATCAAACCGATTGGTAAATTTATCATACGAATTGAATATATCCAACCGAGCAAAAAATTGCCCAGGCTGGAAATCGAACTCAGATCTTTGGCTTACAGGGCCAATGCTTTACCGTTTAAGCTAACTGGACGATAACCGATGGGTATTTCTAGCTCAGATAACCTTATTGGCCATAGCATTTGGTCTGTCATTGCAACAGCTCAACAGAATAAACCGCAGGTAAAGAAATTGCACATAACGATGGGTACGTAGATATACTATTATTTTAACACAATCAAACTGATTGTAAGTTGATTGTAAAATCGATTGTACTGATTGTAAAATAAGAAATAAATATTTCCAACTGAGCGAAAAATTGCCCAGGACGGGAATTCAAACCCAGATCCTTGGCTTACAGGGCCAATGTTTTGCTGCTGAGCTGTCTAAATGACAGACCAGATGTTATGAACAATAAGGTTATCTGAGCGAAAAATGACTGTCAGTTATAGCCCAGTTAGCTTAAACGGTAAAGCATTGGCCCTGTAAGCCAAGAAACTGGGTTCGATTCTCAGCCTGGGCAATTTTTAGCTCTGTTGGAAATATTTATTTCGTATAAAAAGAAATGTTGTTAAAACCGCTTTAAAGAATCCTATGGGTTCAGCTCAAAGTTCTACTGAAGACCTTTAAACATCTTTTAACATCGGAGTACACCTCAAATAATAAGAAATGTGCTCCATAATGCACGTTTAAAAGAAAGAAAACCAAGGAAAAAGACATCTATTAGTGAAAAAAGAGGCGAAAACGCTTGAAATTTGATTTAACAAAAGAAACCATTTTTTTTTTTTTTTTTTTTTTTTTTTTTTTCTTTTGAGGGGTAACAATTATTTTTTCTGATGAGAACAAATTCGTAATTTTCGACATCACACCCTCTCCTATCGAAATTTTTATTAGTTATAAGGACTAAATCAAAACTTCGAGAGGGGAAGGTGTGATGTCCGCGCATAACTTCTGTTGCTCTAGTAGTGTCCCCTTTTGGAAAAGGAGAAAAAACTACGCAGAACACGGAAGAATTTCCACTTGTTTAGGTGTAGACAAAAGGAGGTCCGGATTACACCGACCGTAATCTAAAGTAATGTGAAACCTCAAAGAAGGATAGTCTTGTTTATATGTTTGTCGATTTTGTGTTAGTGTGTATTATTTGTCGTTATTGTGATGCTACGCCCAACAATAAAATGTGTTCCTTTAAAGAAGTTCTACGATAATTTTCTGGCCCCCTATTGAATACCTACACCCCAGATTATCACAGTCATTAAACGGAACATTATGATATTAAACAATAACGAGTATTGAAAAAAATAAGGTGATACATTCGAACAATAAATCAGCTTTAAATGATTTTGTTACTTATTAGGTATTAAAAGGTTAGCGAATAATTTAGCGGAAGTTTATTATTATTAATGTTTTATTATTATTTTGGAAAGTGTCATCGACCGAAAAAATGCAGATGTTCCGAAAAAAAATAGGGTCAATGTGCCAGTAATGGACCCCTTTAAGGAATTTCTTTAAAAAAATATTTTTTTATTAATAGTTATAATTAATATAATTAATCTTTCAACAATATTTAACTAATCCCATAGTTGCATTTCCCAATAGAAATAATAATTTAATTTTAAATAACAGAAATACGTCTAAACACCCAAAAGCCCAGTAATGGACCGCCTATGTTCCAATAATGGACACTCTATGTTCCAGTAATGGGCCACCCTATAAAAAATAACAAATAATTAATTTTTCAATTGTATTTTGTTCCAGAACTTAATGAAAGCATACTAATAAAACAAAACATTAAAACTTAAGTTAGAAATTCATTACATTAAAGGATTTATAATGAAAAACACAAAACAAAATATTTAAATTTAAGTTATGAATTTATTATAATCAAGGACTTATAATGTGGATATAAAACAAAATATTTATGATATTATTAAAAGTTTATTACATTAAAGGATTTATATTGAAAAGACATAAAACAAAATATTTAAATTTAAATTATTTATAAGATAAAGGCAATGTTTTACTGAAATCAAGTTTAGATAAAATAAATCAATAAAAAAGTTTCCAATCTTCATTCATATCATTATCTAAATGATGTGCTGTGCAAATATGAAATGTAAAAAACAAATCTTCAATTTTATCATCCCTTTTCAATAGTCCAAAATATTTCATACGGAATCTTCTTCCAAACATGATTCTACATATCTGAACGAACTTAAAACAACTTCTTTTATAACGGCACATCCAAATTTTGTCAAACGTTCTGCTTTTTTTTTTGTACTAATTTTGGCTGTCTTCTTAAAAACAACTATTTATAAAGAAATTGACTTTATTAAATTCGAGTAGGTAAAATTAAGTATTAATTTTGATTATTTAGCTTTTTAGTTACCGTATTTTCGGGTGTATAGTCTGCGGCTTATACAAGAAAAAAAGCCACTGCGGCTTATACACGGTGCGGGTTATACAAAGATTTTTTTTTAAAAATTGGAAATCGTGATATTTTTTCTACAATTTTTAAACCTTAAAAAATTTAAAAAAAAAAACCCATCGAAATTTGTAAATTTTTTTCGCTATGCCGCAAAACATAGAGAGTTCTCTCATGTTTGTAAAAACTTTTATTATTATTATTATTGTTGTTGTTGTTTAAATACAGTTATTTCTGGGTTTGGAAGAACTGTCGCAACTACCGTTAAGTACTGCACTAAACGGCAACGAGAAATAATGACGCTCGAATGCAGTTTGCACTTGATTTGAGAGGGTAAAAACAACAGTATAACATGTTACTTATTTTAAACTTATTTTTTGCTGAATAAGTCGTTTTAACGTTAACTGAAATCAGTTTTTTTAGTAGAGATGTGTCATTTCTTGAGAACGATACAAAAGGAGCGATTCCGGCAGTGGAACTAAAGGAACGAATCAGAAAAGGAACGAGATTACGATTTCGGTCTGAAACTCCGAAAAGGGCAAAATCCTTGGACTCGTTCCGAAATGAAACAACTCCGAAAAGGTTAGATTCCTCGGACTCGTTCCGAAATGGAGCAATTCCTATGACTCGTTCCGTAATGAAACGGCTCTGAAAAGGAAGGATTTCTCGGAATCGTTCCGAAAAAGACCGACTTCTCTGAAATGACGTAAATCACACACTTTTTTTTTTGTCTTTGCAACAGGGCAGGGTAGATTATTAGTTTTTTAAAATAAAATAAAATGATCTTAAACTAAAAATTGTCAAGGTAGGAAAGGTTCCAGATTTGTGATTTTGTACTCTACAAATACAAAGGGGTGCTGCAGCACAGATTTACTAGCAAACTATTTTCCGATATTTTATTCATAGATTTTTTAAGGTCTCGCGTATAAGTCGACCCCCCTTCACTTTGAAATTCTTTTTTTGTCTAAAATTTCTCGACTTATACGCGCGCATGTACTTCAATTACTTCTAACTTCGAACCCTGATCGAAATATACGTTCATAAATGGTGTATAGTCCGCGGGCTATACACCGATGCATCTCCGCGGCTTATACACGAACTTTTTTTACTGCACTGCTCGATTTAGGAGTGCGGGCTATACACAGGCTCCGGGCTATACACCCGAAAATACGGTAAATCAAAATGTTTTATCTCTACTGAAATTACACTTCTAGTATTGGTCACTTGGGTGGTCCATTACTGGAAAATCACGAAATAAGCAATCCAGTAATGGACCACCCCTCCTAAAATCGTAAAAATAAATAAAATTTTGTAAATGACAAATGGGATATGAATTTCAGAGTTTTATATTACTATTCAAACAAAAACATTCAATTTTTACAAGAAATCAAAGAAGATATAAATTAAGTGAAGTCAGCATTTAGCCTGGTCATTAAGATTTTCAGTAAAACTGTGAAGCTTTATTTTCTGCTTTCTAATTGCTTTGATGAAAAGTGTAAAAAAATAATCCAGATTATAGAGCATGCAAGGGGGTTCTAAAAAAAATAATAAAAACTTTACTATCATTTATTATTTTTTTATAAACTAAAAACTGCGAAGTGGCCCTTTACTGGAAGGTGGTCCATTACTGGCACATCGTATTAAGAACAATATTTTGGCTTAATGTAATAGTAAATATCATAAAAAGTCTTTCACAAAAAAAAATGATTGATTAAGTCATATTAGTAACAATTGCCAACTGGTATTGGACCCAATTACGAAAAATTACTTAACAGCTTTTAAAATCTCCTCATTATGCGTAACAGCAAAAAGTATACAAGATGCTACCCTGATTGCATGTATACATGATTTCTATACCATGTAATACTGATTTGATAAAGCAATGATGTAGTCCTGAGAAAAAAAGTAGGGGGACGCTTACAGTTTCGAACATTGGGGTCTGTATCTCCATAAAGGAAACATAATATTGAATCTTGCTTTTCATTTGCAATTGTAGAAAAAAGTAATTGAAAAATTAAATTTAAATCTAAATTTAAATTTAATTTATATTTATTTAATCAAAGTGTTTTTATGTATTGGGCGTTAAATAGCTTGCTATAGAATTAAAAAGTGTAAAACTTAATATCATGCCTGAAAAATTTTTAGAATAGAATTCGTAATTCAGTAACACTAATTCGAACAACATAATTTTTATTAGAATGTTTTACATTATGCATTTTGGAAATAGCTACGGAATAAATGTTTTCTATTGCGAGCATTGAAAATAATCGTTCTTTTACTTTATGGTCACGTATAGTGTAAGGAAAATATTGTATAATCATGACAAAAAAAGGATAAGAGAATGAAAAATTTGCATATCTTTACATTTTGAAGTCCCTTGAATCCTTTTTGCCTATTTTACAACAATTCTCTATGTATAAGCATACGCACGTATGTATATTGTTATTTCCGTTAGATTCCCTAAGTTGCTTTTCTTAAGAGTAAATATATATATCTGTATTTGATCATGACAGCGTTCAAACGGTGTTTTCATCTGAGCTCAAATTTTGCAAGAGTGTTATACACGATGAATAGACTATTTAATATTCTGGGACTATATATGCCACAAGCTATATATGTTCATAGCTATAATTTGGACCAATTTCACACGTTTGTCATCTAGACCAAAAAAAATTAAACCAGAATTAACAAAATATGTTTATGTGAGAAAAATTACAAAAATGTGTCCGAGGCCAAACATGATTGATAAATGCTTTTTATTGTCCAGAAGATAAGAGATACTGTAGTATTTAGAGCTGAAATGCTGTACAAATTCGCATTTTTCTAAATACGAATTTGAGAGTGAAGAAATAGATAAAAGTCCTTTGCAGAATATTTCCGCATATCGCGTTTTACTGAGATTTCCGTAGAAAAATTTGAGATTAAAATTAATACTAAGTTACTTCTAATATGTAATGCAATAAATTATTTTATTTAAAAAATTAGAATTTTTAAAGTGTGAAATGTAGAAAGAACATAATTAATATTTCCATTTCATCACGATTTGTCAAGAAACTTCAAACATAGTACATATGCACTTTCAGGATTTAAATGCTCGCAAAAACGTTTTTTAATTCAAATTTTAAGATGGTAAATTGATTGGTAAATCTTCTAAAATCGTCTCATCACTATTTATCTGAAGCTGTTTTCTGCAAGAAATTTGAAAATGACATAGGGGTAACTATTTTCATGTGGGTGCTCACGGACACTGGCTTTTTAAAATTTCGGAATTTTAAGTGATAAAATGAGCTAGGAACTTTTTAAAATTACCATTATTCTGATAAGGGCGAGAAATTTTAAATTTGACATAAAAATTATTTTTAATGCTTAGATATTTTCATTGAAAGAATTAAATAAATTTAAATTTAAATGCGCCAATCGGAGCAATGAACATTTGCACATCATAACTAACAAGAAAAAAAGTCTATTTTAATAATAAATTTATTTGAATGCATGTCATTCGATAAAGTGTTTAAAGAATGAGCGATTTCTTTTTTATTTTCTTCAATCTCCAATAGAAGAAAGTATTGTAATCGACATTTTTTTCGACTTCCGGTTTTCGACGAATTTACACGTTTTAGGGGGCAGAGATTCCAAAAAACTTGTTTTAACAAAATGTCTGTCTCTTCGTGTATCTTTGTGTGTGTCTGTCTGTATGTCACCAATTTACCATAAAAAATTGTATGACGATATGCATAGAATTGAACCAATATTTTTGTGAATGTTTTTGGCCGTGGCAAACAGGTCCTCCTGCAATTTAGAAATATTTCGTGGGAAAGAGGCGCTACAATAGCGATTTTTGTACCATTTTCAATATTGTACCGACTAAAAATGTATGAATTTATGCATCGAATTGAAAAAAAAAAACTTTATGTGAGTGTATGGTTGTACTAGTTGGTCCTACCTGAATTTGAAAAAAAAATCCGCCAGAAGAAGACATTGCGATAGCGATTTTTGTGCCTTTTTCAATATTGTACAATCTAAAATTGTGTGAAGTTATGCATATAATTGAACCAAGGTTTTTGTGTAAGTCCTAGGATATGGCTAGTTGGTCCTCCCTGAATTTAAAAAAAATTCTCTGGAAGGTAGCGCTGCAATAACGATGCCATTTTCAGTATTGTACCACCTAAAAGTGTATGCGCAGTCATGCATAGATTTAAACCAAATATTTTGTGTAAGTGTATGGTTATGGCTAATTGATACTCCTTGAATTTGAAAAAAAAAAAAA
The DNA here is from genome assembly GCA_964019185.1 of Maratus speculifer. NCBI lineage: Eukaryota > Metazoa > Arthropoda > Arachnida > Araneae > Salticidae > Maratus > Maratus speculifer. The sequence goes on from OZ025291.1 coordinate 364,688,218, forward strand.
AAACCGGTGGAAGGGGGCACTGTAATAGCGATGCCGTTTTCAATACTGTACCACTTAAAAATGTATGAGTTATACATAGAATTGAAACAAATTTCTTTGTGTAAGGGTTTGGTCAGCAGACTGTCCATGATTTTGAAAAAAAAAATGCACCGGAAGAGGGCGCTGTAATCGCGATGTCTGTGCTATTTTCATTATTTTACCATTAAAAAGTGTATAAAGTTATGCATAGAACTAAACAAATTTTTTCGTTTATGATTATTTTTGAGCATGACAAGCAGATTCTCCCTGAATTAAAAAAAAATCTTCGGTAAGGGGGCTCTGTAAAAGCGATTTCCGTGCTATTTTCATTATTATACCATCGAAAAGCGTATAAAGTAATGTACACAACGGAACCAAATTTTTTATGTATGTTTTTAGCAATGGCTGGCAGATCTTCCTTGAATTTGGAAATATTCTGTGGGAAAATGGCATGGTGATAGCGTAGTGCTTGTTGTATCATTTTCTCGATTCTCTGTCATTCTATTGTTAATTGACTCGTGCAGAGACGGGAACTCGCGTCCTATGGAGCCGGCTGTTTGCAATCAGCTCATGATAACAGAATAAGAAAAAACAATTGATTTTAATAAACATCGCGATCCACATTAACTCGTTTTTACTTAGATTTATTGACTGAAGCAGAACTTTAATATGAAAATCAAAGCTGGAACAGTATTGAATTAATAATATTAAAGTATTAATATGTGTAATTACTTTTTTGAAATATTAAATATACGCATGAGATAGAAGAAAGTTTTGGGATTGGCACATCCAACTAGTTTTAAAGATAGCTTTTCAAAGTAGAAATTTGATAGTAAGCAATACCAGATGACTTATTTAAATTCACTTTCCTAATGAATTAATTTTGAAGTTATTTAATAAAAACAATAATGGATAAAATTAATTTATTTTAGTTCTTAGATATTTAAATAAAAGTGAAAATGTGTTTAAAACAATAGCAATACATTTAATTTTGTGATAATTTAATAATATGCATTTCTTTTCCTTCCTCAAACAACTTTGGAAATGCTTGTTTTCCCAAAAGTTGTCAACTATTTATACTCTTCTAGATTTCGTATCAGTAACCATTTTATGATTTTCCATTTTCCAAATTTCCGTTTATTATAAGAGACGAAAAGAATGAAATTGGATTATTTTTACTGATGTGGAAAAATTACCGCAAAGTGTAAAAAATAGGCAAAAATTAAAATTGCAAAAGACAAAATTTACGACAATAGAGTAAAACATTTTAACTAAAATTCTTTAAAAGATTTTACAGAATCCAACAGTTATGATTTATGGTTATTATAGCCTAAAAAAATAAAAAAACAGAAAAGAAAAAAGTGAAAAATTAAATTGGGTGTCGAAATCGTCGAAATTAAATCGTCGCGAAATCGCAAAATTTTTTACATTACAGCTAAAAGTTTGAAATTGAATACCTTTTACTAATGTGAAAAAAAGGAAAAAATACCGAAAAAAAAAACAGAGTTCGCATAAAATATTCTCGAAAAATTAATAACTCATTTTGTATGCACATGGAAAAGTAACTTACCGTTTTCCATGAATTTAAAAAAATTACCATTAACAAATCATGAAGCTTGGACGTTTTTTTTATTGTTCTTGAACAGGAAATTCAATTCCCGACAGGAAAACATGTTTTAATATGACACTGTGTAATTTTCGTTACATTCAAAGTATAATATGCGTCATTAATGTCTCGGGACTTCAAACAATTTCCACACATAAAGCGTAATAAAAAAATTTCTTTTGTTTTCTCGCAAATGATATACTGATGTTATACACATCATTAACAATTATGCTATACATTGAGCTTCAAAAATATACATAAAATTTTGACCCAATTGTGGCAAACTTCTAGATGTTAAAATGTGAATAGGCGAATCAGCAATATTCACCTTTGTTGAAAAGTATTAAAAGTTAATACCTCTTTCTTAAATCTTTTAATTTATTCATGTGGACATTTTCTAAAATAATAATGATAATAGTAATAATGAGTTTGGAAAGTCTCCGTCCTCCGCATCTCTAGCCTTGAATATAAAAAGTAAGGGGACGTTCGAGATAAAAAAGTGAGGGGACGCCGTCAACTTACGCCCCCCTTCGATTACACCACTGTGATAAAGCTAACCAAGTAAGTAAAATTGTGAAAAAAAAGAACATGCTGCATTGCTTAGCACATATTTAAAGACTACCAAACTGGTCGCCAGAGGGGACTAGTAATAATAATAAACATCATTTTTACGGTAATCAAAACGTGACTTACATAATAACAGAGTCATATATTACGTACGCCATAGATTAAATATTAGTATTCCTGGATCACTCATAAACAAATTTTAAATGAAATTTTTGTTGTACAATTTTCGGTACTGCAAATTTTTGAACTTCTAAACATCCCACATTTTAACCCATTAGTACCGAAATTATTTTCTTCATTAAAAATGAAATTTTGAATTTCTCACCACTTTTAAAAGAAGAAAAACTTTCATCTTAATTTATTCAGGAATTTGTCTTGTGAAAAATAGTGTTTATTTATCATTCTATTTACTGGTGTGAAAAGTGCTTTATTGCCTTTTTTTATAATCGTCCCTGAAAAGGGACGCTAGACACTAATGGGTTAAAATTTCACGTTTTCATATAAGGGAAAAATTACTTTTGAATGCAATTTGTTTGAAAGTAGTATCTCGATATGTTTTTGAGTTATTAATTATTTTGTATTTTTTTTAATACTTTTTTGTCATTGTGCATCAAAAGTAATCCATTTCTGTATATTAAGTTTGGACTGTTCAGAAAAGAAATAAAATCCGGCCATCACTTCAGAGATATCTCTATTCCGGACTGACAGAAGCAACCATTTTCCAAATGGTTAAAAATGAAGCAGATTGTAAAATAATAAATTCACTAATATCCCATTCCCTAATAGCATGCATGGTCACAGTGACGTCACTGTGAGTCACTTTGGTCACATCACATCTGTGACCGAAATGCCACCACTCAGTGACGTCACATTGTGACTGAGATGTGACTTTCGTAAAAATTTTTAGTAATTTCTAAATACCCTTCAAAACATGTTACTTACTTTAAAAAACATGTTTCTGGCAATTTAAATATCGTCGGTTTTGTCACAGTTTCGTCACAATGTTAATGTCAAATTAGTCACAAATGAAACATTTTTCACAAATTTGTCACATTGTGACCACTTTGTGAAACGTCACAAAAGAGCTCTAAAACGGCCATAACAACTTCACATTTTAGTCACTGTGACTTCACATCGATGTCACGTGACGTCACATCGATAATCGATGGTCACAAAGTCACAATGTGACTTCACAACGACGTTGCAGTGACGTCACCATGCTTTACGGGATTAAAAATCGTAAATAAAGGAAATAACGTCAGATTTAAAATAGCCAATTAATTATATTGCCAAACAATTAAACTTTCACTAAAATATAATTACACGTACACGAGAGATTTATTTCATATTTTGAAATAATATTTTAAACTATTGTTGCTCGCAAATAATATGATTATTGCATCGCAAATAATATGATTATTGGTTTCAACGATAATCATATTCCCACGTGAATGTTAGAAAAAGTATAAAAGATTGATAAAAATTACGATAAACGTTACATTCAAAATCACTTATTTAGAAACTGTTTCCTTATACTATTGTTAAAAATACCGGAAAGGGAAGACTTTGTTGACTTATCAATGTGAAAAATTACAGTAGTAAGTCTTGATTACGTCCATTAATAACTATATCGTAGTATTAATAATATGTATTTCCACATCGAAAAAGTAAGAATTTATATTATAAATAAATATTTTGCGGTACTATTCTGTTATCCCGTCGACCAATTTCGCCAAATCATACATATCGCCAAACTAATAGCCAAATTATACATATTTACATAATTTTTACTTTAAATAATAAAAAAACAAATAATTAGTGGAATATTAATAAAAATAGAAATAAAAAGTCGAAATAAAAATCCCTTAATGAAATTTTAAACACGTGAATCGTATTTAATGTCATTCAATGTGACATTCACGATCATCCATTATTGGCATTTAATCTTATAGTTTGGCGATAATTGTTTGGTTGACGGGATAACCTAGTAGTACCTATTTTGCTCATAAGACGTTGCAGTATTAATAAAAACATTTAAAATACATTATTTTTTTTTTATTTACATGTTTCAACTCTTTTTAATCGAGACATCTTCAGAATGTAAATATAATGTTTGTGAATGAAATTATGTTTGTAATTTTACTTTCTGTTTACATTCTGAAGATAACTCGATTAAAAAGAGTCGAAACATGCAAATAAAAAAATAATATATTTTAAATGTTTTTATTAAGGGGGCTCAGGGGTTGAAAACTTTTCAAAAAATCGATTTTTTTCTATAATCTAGTTTGATTATTCAATTAATTCTTAACTCATTGCAAAAAACGCATAAAAATATTAGCATTTTTAACGGAGTTATAAGCATTTATGTATCAATACTTACATAGCCACATCCATATAATTTCAACTTTAAGTCGTGTTTTCTCAAATCTTGATTTTTGACGACTAACACCAAGGTTTAAAAAAAACTTTTTGATGGAATGGCTTAATTTTTTTTTTTTTTTTTTTTTTTTTTTTTTTTTTTTTTTTGCATGCATATAACATCATAATCTAGATTATGAATTAAGGATATAACTATCACTTAATAAAAACAGTATTAAAAAATTTCTCAAAGTTGAAAATTAAAAAAAACCCTAAAAAATACAACTTTTTTCCATTAAAAATACTCAAAATATTAAACTATCTAAAATATATTAATTCATAATCTAGATTATGATGTTATATGCATGCAAAAAAAAAAAAAAAAAAAAAAAAAAAAAATTAAGCCATTCCATCAAATAGTTTTTTTTTTTTTTTTAAATCTTGGTGTTTTTTAAATCTTGGTGTTAGTCATCAAAAATCAAGTTTTGAGAAAACGCGACTTAAAGTTGAAATTATATGGGTGCGGCTATGAAAGTATTGATACATAAATGCTTATAACTCCGTTACAAATGCAAATATCTTTATGCGGTTTTTTGCATTGAGTTAAGAATTAAATGAATAATCAAATTAGATCATAAAAAAATCGATTTTTTGAAAAGTTTTCAACACCTGAGCCCCCTTAATACAGCAACGTTTTACAAGCAAAACATTTATTTATAATATAAATTCTTACTTTTCTTTGTGGAATATATATAATTAATATTACGATATTTATTGACTTAGTTGATTTTATATTAGCTTATTTTGAAATGTTGAAGCAGTTTTACTTAATCAAACGGTAAATATCCATTAACAACAGCTGATTCACCCCCCTTCCGTAAGAAAGAAATGAATAAATACTCGATTGTATTGCGTAATAGTAAATGTTTCATCTTTCACAAACGTTTTAAAGCGGATACAATTAACTGTTTTCTAGAATCGGAACTGGGTTTCAGGAGAGCGGTGGCGCTAAGCCATGGCCAACTTCATTAGAGGCCTTGGAAGCTCTTGGTTGTTAGGACGGAATTTATGACATCTATCATGTTTAACCAATCGGCAAAGACAACTCTTGTTTGTAACGCCCCTTAGAAGGACAACTTCCTCACGAGATTGGATAGACGGAGATTACATCATTAATTCCGTCCTAAGACCCGCCTAAAAAGCAAAAGCTTCCGATGCCTCTAATAAAGTTGGCCGTGGCTAAGCTCTGCACGGAGCAAAGCGAATGAAGACTGATCTTTTTTTTTAAGATTGAAGATTGATCTTTTAAAAAATTATGTAATTTCATCAAAATAAATACTTTACCAACTCCGAAACGAACATAATACAGACTATCTTTCTTTAATCTTACCTCCTGTATCCTTTAAGGTCTACGCAGATAGCACTAACTTCTTGCGCTATCTTTGATCTTTCTTTTCGGCGCTTTGATCTAAAAGTGCACTTTCAGTGCACTGAATCCGAACTTTAAGAGAGAAATCGAAAGCGAAGTCAGTTGACAGCTTTACGACTGTAATTGTGGGGAGATAAAAGTTCCCCTTCCTTTGTAAATTTGGGAGGGTCAGTCCATCAAAAATCATTTAAAGAGATTTTACCCTTGTTTCGTTCGGTCAACAAAGATTGATTGATTGCTCTTTTAGTGTAATAAAAACTAGTTCTGTTCGCTCCGAGCCTTTAAACTATCACCCACACCCATCTATACATATGAGAAGGGAAACGGAGGAAAAATCCATTAAAACGAGCTCCCTGATGTAACACGCAGGAGAGTAACTTGTAGGTGGCAGAGCGTGGCATACGAGAAGTACACTTTAGTAAACTTTTTTCCCCATATCCCCCTGTTGTAAATGTAATATTATATAGTTATGTAATTTTTAATAAAATACTAAATGAGAAAGGGGAGGAATTTCTTAAATGTTCAAATCAAAGAGAAGTAACATTTAGAACATTAGAAAATTATATAACTAATCAAAATTTGTTTCAATTTGTGAATTTCATCATAATCCACAATACATTTAAAAAAAAAGTTATTATGGGCAGCAACGAACATATTTTTAAACAACTTTTGTAAAATCAAAAATTCAGTATCTTATGCTGAAAAAAAAAGTCAAAAAAGAAAATTAAGTATATTAAAGTAATTTTTATTTATTTATTGGTCTTGATGCAATGTATATAATAAATGATTCTAATTAGCATATATTATGTAATTAATGTATATAAATAAAATGTTACTTTTAAACATGTTTATGTGTATCAGTTTTTTCTTTCTTCCTTATATATATATATATATATATATATATATATATATATATATGTGACGATTTAAGGAAAACTCGAATTATTTCCACTGGTTAAAAAGAAACACACAGTCATGGCAAGCGAGGGAAAAAACAAAATAAATAAATAAATGTAGAAGATCCAATAATTAGTCATGGGCTGCTGTAAATTCATTTATTACATTCGTAATAATGAGGAAGGAAAAGCTCCTTTTGCAAAAATTCCATCATTATTTCAGCGAGCTGTCCTCATCGAAGAAGCAACCCAAGAAATCTTCTTTTTCATCTCGAGACTTCCACCTTTTTAAACTAAAAGAAAGTTCTGGAACATTCTGTAACCTCAAACCATCATTCTTTTATGTAAACAGAATTCTTGTCCAGCTACGAGATTATTTTCCACAAACGATAAATTTATTTAAAAAAAAATATTATTTAACCAATTTATAATTGACTCAGAATTTTAAATATCTTAGGCAGACGATTTTTATAAATGATTAATTTTAAGAGAAAAAGAAAAGAAATGAATTTATTAATATGCACACATCAAAGGTTGACGTAGGAAAAATAAATAAATAGATAAAATAAAATAATGATATTTTTTGAAAGGTATGGTTTTGGAATAAATTTAATAAGACTTTCTTAAAAAGGGTTGATAAAAACATAGAAGAAATCAGTTTTATTTGGAATATTAAGAAATAAAGTTTTAATTAAGAATATTTTTAATTTAGAGCCATCTTTTTAAATTTACGCATACTGGAATAATGTTTTTTAAGGCAAATTAAGAATTTATATCGTCTGCATAAGGATTAACAGATTAGATTTAGAAACAAGATTTTAATTTAATAATTTGAAGTAAGTACGGAATATTATTATAAGAAAATTAAGATAGTATAAAGGTTAGTTTTGGCGAAAAAAATTTTAAATTTGTAATATTATCCCCCCTCCCCAAGACTTTGTATGAAATTGATAGTTAAATAAAACTACAAGTTCAGACAACAGAAATATAATAATTTAGAAAAGTTAAATTTTGGAATAAAACTGTCAAACTCAGGAAGCCAAGAGATGGAAGAAAAGAAAATTAACGCAATATAAAAAATATTAGCGATTAAAATAAAATAGTTAAGAGAAAATAATTCTGAATTAAATTTAGGTAGGAGCATTTCCCTGAAAGAAATACAATAATGTTAACAACATCACTTACCATTTGTAAGTGCATAGGAGATAATACATATAATAACAGTAAATAAGTTATGAATATTAATAAGCAAAATATAAAAATATAATAAAAACAATAAAAATTCGTTCTCATGGAAGTTTAAATAATTACAATGACTTAATGCATAGTTTATTTTAAATAAGTCCTTTAAATGAAACAAGTCTTTCAATAGTATATATAAAAGAGTCTTTTCCAATGTTCTCTGAATACAGTCTCTTTAATTAAAAATCTTCAAACCTAGTTTAATCTTTGGTTTTAATGTTATGTTGGATCCAACATCTTTCAGTAATATATCAATTTTTCAATAATAAATAGCATCACTCTCAATATCAATAATAAATAATATAGAAAAATTTAAATAATAACAATAACAACAATAATAAGTAATAGTATAATAAGACTCCAGATCCTAATATTTTTCAATAAGAGTATAATTAATACTAAACTTCATTATAGAAATCATAATAATAATAATAATAGTAAAACAAGAGTATAATCAAAAGAAAATATCACTATTTGTTTATTATTGATAGGGAAAATATTGGTTGAGGATAAAAATAATTACATAGCAACTAAATAATTTTCTTATCTTCTAATAGCATAAGAAAGTATTTTTTGCTAGCCGAAACTATAAATAAAAAAAATCATAATAATTCCAAAATCCAAATAAAATTAAATCTATTTAGAAAATGGACTCTCAACCAGTATTTCCTTACAATAATTCCTCTCTGATACTCTTTTACAAAATTGTCAAATTTGGTTATAAGTTTTCAAATGCCAAATGTAGAATAATGTTTTATCTACACATGGTTTATAAACTTTAATAATAAAATACAATAGGAATAAAAGGTGTCATTCTTAATTGAGAAATAGAAATAAAAATAGTGTGCTTTTCTGAAAAACTCTTAATATCTGTAGTTTTCACAATCACTGAAAATCACATATTATGTTATAGGTTTGAGTAGAATCATTAGATTTTATAACTGTTATAACATAAATATCTGCTGAATAAATAGAATAATACTAATGTCAAATACATGAGTAAATATAGTTAGACTTAAACACCCTTAAAATTAATGTATCAACATCAATTTGAAAGCTTTTACAATCAAAATGTTCACCTTATGCCTGCATAAGGAGCCCAATTTAACCCCAAAAACTCCCAAAAACAAGTAATATTCTTGTAGGCCTCCAAGAACATACCTGCTAATGTTGAAAATTATGGTGATAAACTATTTAAAGAATAAGAATTAAAACTTAATCTACTGTCTTGACTTTAGTTTGATCTAGTGATTGTGATTGTATCTGAGGTTTTGTTTGTTTTTTGGGTTGCTCATGAAACAGTTTAAAATATTCTGGTGAAAAATAGGGTCTTAATTTAGAAACATGCACAATAACGGAATTCTGTCCTGTCTTATAATTAAATTTATCTATTTCATAAGTTACATCAGAAAGTTTATTTATAATTTTGTATGGTCCAGAGAAAGTAGGTTCTAATTTTCGAGTGTTAGGGTATTTAAATTCTTCATAAATTACAGAGTCTTGTATTTTTAATGGGCATTCGACAAAATTTCGATCATAGGGACTTTTACTTTTAAGGTGAAATTCATGAGTTCGCGCTTTCGCAATTTTGAGGGCTTTGTCTACTGGTGTTGTACACATTTTAAATGCCTCACACAGAACCATTACCCACCTTTTTAAAAATCTGAATCAAAATTATCGCGAAAATTATAACTATATTTAGCTGCTAACTTTAACCAGAAATTTTATCTAATAAAACAGAAATTGTAAATATCATAGATATACCTTAAATTGGGATCAACTTTTAATTCTATTATTTTATAGATCATAAACAGATTCAAAAATTTTAACTATAGGTAATTTCTTACTTAAAATCACAAAATTTACTGACAAAATTAATCATATTTATCAGTCAAAATTCTAGCAACAGCCTTGCACAGTTCCATCTTTCTTACTGAATTTAAATAAATTATAAGAATCCGGGAACCAAAGCTCACTGTAACCAGAAATTCTAACAAATAAAATGAAAAATATAAATGTTAACTTAATTTTCAGCTCAAATGTCTAGTTGTAGGAACATTATCATTAAAATACTGCATTCTGAGAATAGTTCTTGATAACAAACAAATATCAATAAATTAGAAAATGTACCTTTTTTAAAAAATAACTTGAGCTTCTAAGTTCTTTTATACTTCATTATTATTACGAACTTATCTTTAAACGTGCATAAAAATATCATAATAATCTTAATAAGTAACAGTAAATATCTTAAGAACATCATACTCCTTAATTAAATCCTTACGAATAAAAATATTTCAATCTTCAACAAATAATAATGATAATAACAATACTCATAAATAGATTAATAAATAAGACTCAAAGAAAAACAATAAATAAATAAATAAACCTCACAAATAGAGAATAAACAATCTACACAAATGCTTAAAAAGGATACAAATAATATTCAACTAATTTGAAATAACTCACTCTTAAGAAGAATTTCTCAAGATGATCCTAGGAGAGACAATAATAACGAAAATTATGAAAGTAAGTAGCAATCGGCGTTCAGTTGTCTCTAAACGTTTTTTTTTTTTTTTCTTGTCATTACTACCAGTAATATTTAAAGTCAATGATCGCATATTTGGGCGCAACAAGATGAATATCAGTCATCGTGGCGCTTCTATTCCTTATTAAATCCAATTCGAAATCACCAGGTCTCAAAAATTTATCATTATGACCAAAAATATCAAGCTTCAGGAATTCACGAGAAGTCGATTATCGGCGATTCACAAACCTATCATCATTTCGTTCCACAGCCCATTCCATTAGCAAGCTGAGAATACCATATAGGCTGTCCTTCAATCGAACTTCGGCGATAGCATGCTTTTCTTCGTTCCATCGCAATTTTCTTTAAATATCATTCATTAAAAAGGCAGCACAGATAAAAAATCCTGTCGACTTTTCGATTAGTTGTGACGATTTAAGGAGAACTCGAATTATTTCCACTGGTTAAAAAGAAACACACAGTCATGGCAAGCGAGGGAAAAAACAAAATAAATAAATAAATGTAGAAGATCCAATAATTAGTCATGGGCTGCTGTAAATTCATTTATTAAATTCGTAATAATGAGGAAGGAAAAGCTCCTTTTGCAAAAATTCCATCATTATTTCAGCGAGCTGTCCTCATCGAAGAAGCAACCCAAGAAATCTTCTTTTTCATCTCGAGACTTCCACCTTTTAAAACTAAAAGAAAGTTCTGGAATATTCTGTAACATCAAACCATCATTCTTTTATGTAAACAGAATTCTTGTCCAGCTACGAGATTATTTTCCACAAACGATAAATTTATTTAAAAAAAATATTATTTAACCAATTTATAATTGACTCAGAATTTTAAATATCTTAGGCAGACGATTTTTATAAATGATTAATTTTAAGAGAAAAAGAAAAGAAATGAATTTATTAATATGCACACATCAAAGGTTGACGTAGGAAAAATAAATAAATAGATAAAATAAAATAATGATATTTTTTGAAAGGTATGGTTTTGGAATAAATTTAATAAGACTTTCTTAAAAAGGGTTGATAAAAACATATAAGAAATCAGTTTTATTTGGAATATTAAGAAATAAAGTTTTAATTAAGAATATTTTTAATTTAGAGCCATCTTTTTAAATTTACGCATACTGGAATAATGTTTTTTAAGGCAAATTAAGAATTTATATCGTCTGCATAAGGATTAACAGATTAGATTTAGAAACAAGATTTTAATTTAATAATTTGAAGTAAGTACGTAATATTATTATAAGAAAATTAAGATAGTATAAAGGTTAGTTTTGGCGAAAAAAATTTTAAATTTGTAATATTAATATATATATTATATTTTAAGTAAAATAAATAAAATATATTTGTTTTCAGCTGTGTGAAACATCTAAAAATATAAAAATGTATATTAAAATTTAGAAAAAGTATAATAAGATATTTTTCTTATATAATTAGGAAGAAATAAAATTACATTTATTTGAGAATCGATATTTAGATAAAAATGAAATTTTCATACTATGATAAATTGTCTGAAAGCAAATGAAAATTTTTAAGAAGAAAAAGTTTGTAAAAGGTAAGTTTAAATAGTAAATATAAAAAGTTAGATTTTTTTTTTAATTTTAGATTTCCTGAATTTGTTCACTTAAAAAAAATAATTACTTAGTTGAAATAAGAGAACCAAGTTACTGATATGTACCACAAAAATATAAGAAAAGTAAATAAATGCAACTTGCGTTAATCAAATGTTTTTTCTAAAACATTTTCTTATATAATTGAAACATTCAAAGCAAGGCTCTTTATATTTTTAATATTTTGTATTAAAATTTAAGTTACTAAGAAATTTTAAAAAATAAAAACAGTAATTTTTAAGAATTATTTTTAAAAATGCTTTTTATAATGTTTAAAAATTTATAATTTTACATATATTTTAATTATTTAGAAATATTTTGAAATAGGCTAAAATAAATATTAATCACCTGGTGATTGTTTTGTAACACCCATTTATTTTGAAACCTATGATGTTGAAACTTAATTTTTAATAGGATGACTTATTTGGTAAAGTAATTTGAAATATTAAAGGCAACCTTTAAATTAAAAACAAATTTGATAATTTAATTTTTCAGAAATGAGCAATATATTTCTTCCATCAAGGTTGAGAAGGCCAAATAGAAAAAAAAAAGAATAAAAAACATTGCCCTTGTTCCTATATTTAGATATTAACTTTATTAATTTTTACAAAAAAGTGACATATTGACCAGAAAATTGAAAACGTAAGCTTTAAAAATATTTTTACTAAAAATGCATACAGGGATTGGGGGGGGGGGGGGGATAGACGGAAGTTTTTGAAATAAAAAGGTTGAAAAAATAGACAACAATTATGGAATACCCATTTTAGCATTTCAATATCGTAAGCATACGCAAAGGAAATATTTTCCTCACTTTCCTTCCTGGCCCTAAGCCTAGTGACGTCACTGTGGGTTGAAATGGCCTTCTCCTTCTCGTATGCCACGCAGAGCCTCCTAGTGTGGAAAAATAAAACAAATTAGCGATCAGTACTAGTCATATGACCACGAGACAATTTTGAAGGGAAGCAATTGAAATCTAAATTTTGATTTTGCGTTAACACGTGGCAAAAAAATGTGCAAAAGTAAAATGGTATTTTTCCTCAAGAAACATATATTGCCTAACAATAAGTCTGGTTACAAATTGTATATTTTTTTCTAAATGATATACCAATGAAACTCGCTATCGTTTTATCGCTGAATAGAATCGGACGTTATCACTCAGTGACATACAGTATAATTGACATAATTTGTTAAGATGTATCGTTCGGATCACATATATTAATGCGTGGGACACCACTTCAAGGTTAGCAGGGTCTTTAAAATGAAATAATCTTTTATGAAAATTGCCGTTTCGCCTGCATTAAAATCTCGAAAGACGACAATAATATGTTTTTTTCCTCATAAAGATTTGTTGTATTAATTGCTTTATCAATGTGCCCTTTTGTTATATAAAGATACATAATACTCTGAGTAAAGGATGTTGGAGTAGTAGGCTTGAATATCGCAGTTCTAAGTAAGTCTGATTAATTTTTATCATAAAATAATAGTTTTTTTTTTTTTTTTAATGAACCATAATTGTCAATTTCGCTTGTTAACGAAGTATTACGTTGAAAAAAATGTCTAATTAATTTTTATCCTAAAATAATAAATGTTTTAATGAAACCATAATTGTCATTTTCACTTGTAAAAGAAGAATTGCCTTGAAAACAAGTGAATAATTTTTATCATAAAATAACAGTTATTTTTAATGAAATTATAATTATCATTTTTACTTATTAAAGAAGTATTGCTTTAAAAAAAGCTTGATTAATTTTTAGCATAAAATAGTAATTGTTTTTAATGAAACCATAATTGTCATTTTCTCTTTTAAAGAAGTATTTATTGTCTTGAAAAAATATATGATTAATTTTTATCATAAAATAATAGTTGTTTTTTATGAAACCAAGAATTTTTATCTAATTGGTACGCATTTTTGTTTAATCCCAGATTATGCACAAATTTGATGCAAACAAAAATAATAGTTGTTTTTAATGAAACTTCATTGTCATTTTCACTTGTTAAAGAAGTTTCGAGGCATTGAGCAAAAATTATGAGGATCATTCGAGGTACCTATCTTATCGGAAATACAAAAGCATTGTTGATAATGTTTTTAAAAAAATTCGTCAGTAATTAGCCGAGATATTAATCTTTAAAGTCAGGGACAGTTTCGATATAAATAAATACAGGGGCGGCATACTCTGCATACCTTTTGCTTTTAAAATCTGTATAGCAACTTTTAATAATATGTTTGTGTAATGCAATATCTAGTAGCAGTATAAAAACAATGAACTTCATACTGTTGCAAACATAGTAATTTAATTAGAATTAAGCACAAAAATCAGGGCTTGTACGCATAAGAAATTAAAAGATAATTATCCATTATATTACCAGGGTTTTTTAAAAGTATTATTTGCCTTAATAATGCAAAACTTTCCATACTTCGGATATAGCGACCACTACGTTATGCAAGTTTTGGTATTAAAATGCCTAACTTTTATTTAAAAAATTCCTTATGCATGCGAACCTTTCATAAATACTATGGGGTTTGCGACTAGTTTGCAATGAGTGGGTCTGTCTTGTGTATTTAAAAGTTAATTAAAAACCTATCTGGAGAAATGCGTCATGGACCAAAGTTGCTTTGCGAATTTGAAAGTTCCTTTCTACACAAGCTCTTTTAGCACAATTCCAAATATAAACATTAAATATGGGTTTTGTGTTACCTACACTGGAAAAACAAAAGGTTATTTTACGGTGAATTTAATTTTATGAACTGCCAAATAAAGTTTAGATACGTACTACCTTTTATTCTCATAACCGAATAAGTTCAGTATAAATAGATAATGACAAGATATAGATATACAGAATAGCAATATTTGCTATTATTTAGGCGTCATATCTCTTTGAACTCTTAGACTATACCCATTCATACTTTTTTAGTATATTCAGCTATAACCAATACTACTTTGTAGGGTTTATTTTTTTACGAAGTTTTATTATTCTTTCAACAACGATTTTCTTTTAAAAATACAGTTAACTCCTTCGCAACGACGAGATCAATTTGCTTAATGTTTAATTTTCAACTACCAGTTTTTCAAAACAGAAAATTTTCTGTATTTCAATGCGACCTATCATACTACTTTTCTATGATGTTTCTGACCATGGGATGCTATCCAAATCTGAATCCTTCTGATGACCTTTACCTCCCCAATAAAGTTAATCCTGATAATTCTGGGACACCCTGTATAGTAGCATTTTAAAGTTGTCCATCTATGCTTCCTGCATGATTTTTCTTTCTTATAAATTACTTCTATAATTAAGTTAATTACAGTTACTTTTACTGAAAATTTTAATGACCATATATCGTTTATATATCTATTTTTTATAAATAGCGTGCTATAATTGCTGTATTTCTTATTTCTAGGGATTTTTTTTTTTTTTTTTTTTTTTTTTTTTAGATTTACAGTGATGGATTTTTCGGATGAAATTAGCGTCGATGAAATGAAAGCTATAGTACAGGTAAGAAGATAAATTAATTTAAAATAAACTAGTTAATACATGTGTAAATGATATTTTTAAAGTTAATCAGAAACTAATGACTTTAAAAAATTTTGAATGAAAATAATAATTGGCATATATAAAACACAAAACAATAATGTTTCTTTACCTAGACCTAACTTATTTATTTACTAAATGCATCTTAGGTTGCATAAAAAGCAATATCTTTTTTACAATCAAACTTTGTTGCAATATTTCAACTTAAAATAAAGATGTCACAAATCAAAGTATAATTACTTAATTTCTATGGTTAATAGCATTTTTATGCTAAGTTTTGGATTTGGAAGCAAAATCGTTTATAAACAACCCAGTTTCAGATTATCAAAATCAGATAAGCGTCTTATTCGATAAAATGACATCATAAAACTGAACATGGATAGTCCATATGATCAAAGTCCGGCGTGTCCGGAGGAGGAGGAATGGAGTTCATATCCATCATGCTCGTCTATTTTATTGCGAGTCATGCGAGACGTATATGGTCTGCCATCGTCCTTTTTAAAAGAAGCTCTTTTATTTTTGATAAATGCAGAGTATTTGCTTTTCAGAGAAGCATGCATGATGTTGAGCATTCACAGTACATTTCAAAGCTTCAAAATTAATGACGTCCTCAAAATTGCATTACACGCCGATCATTAAAATTTGTTTTCTAATTGTCCTTGTTTAGCAACAGCTTGACTGCCAGACCCACATCTAAGTTTTTGATTATCTATGTTTCGTAGACATACACATTTCTCCTCACACGTCAATATGCGTTTTAAAAATTGCAAATTCTGTAGATTTTTCTGGAGAATTTTGCACATTCGCATTTTCTAATTTGCATTCTATGTATTCAAATTATGAGGAACTTCTCCTATGCTTTTGTACATTTTCAGCAAAACTCAGTGTGTAAAATCTTTGGAAGGTCCTAGCACTTTTGAAAGTTCCCTTGTGCTGATAGTTGGATTCATCTTTGCTTTTTTCATCAAATCTTCCAGATCAGCGATACTCAATTTTTTTTCATGCGGGCCGCACACATAAGTTTCAGGCTTTAGACGGGCCGCAAACAGTAGTTTCCGGTTTTAGGAGGGTTTCAGTACATTTTAAGGTTTTAAAAAGGCCAATTAAAATTATAATACTTTCTCGCTTCTACTTGGCGAACAAGGGTTGCCATATTAATTTTGAGGAGGCCAAAATCATAGTTCCATGCAATAACCCAGTTCAAGGTAAAATAAGAGAATCCATCGAAATCATAGCACGAGAAAATAAACCATGTAATGATAATTTATCCTACAATATACCAAAAATATGGCATAACAAGATAAAATCTTAAAATTTTTATTTCCTTGCAATATTTTAATTTTTACTCACGTGTAAGTGGCAACATTTTTTAAAATTTTAATTCATTTAGATTTTAATTTAGTAGAAAAATTATCTCTCGCTCAAGATGCAAACGTAGTCCTTCCATTATCATATTTCCCTGAAGACGCCCGCAGAAGACGGCGCGAAACGTTGAAAGTTTTATTTTATTTTAATTGCACAAATGTATATTAAAATTCCTGTTTTGTGCACCACTGAGCAATGTGTTATTATTAGTTAAATTTTATGGTGCAACTGTCCTATATATATTTATAAAATTATAATAGTCTAACAATGCAATATAGCAAAGTTATTGCTATCACTCGGTTTATCGTGGAAGAAATACCACCAAAAAATTTAACACCATCTCCCTCTTTCCTTCCAGTTAATAATCTTTGTAGTAAATTTCTATTGGAAATACTGAAGAAATGTCCTGCGAAGTTTGATGTTTGATATTGATACTGCAAAATGGTTTCCGTGCCAATATCTTCCTGCGACAAAAATCCAAACCTAAAAAGTAGTTATCAGCTATATAATAGAATTGAAACGTAATATTATAACATTTCTGAATTTTCAAGGAGATTTTCTTTAATAAATCTATGTTTTTCTCAATGAAAAACAAACAGTAGAAATATATAGTCTAGATTTAATTTGGTATGATGTTTGATTATTGTGAAAAATTAAAAGTTGTGTACATTATTGTAGGACAAATATAAATATATGCAAAACTTTCGACTAAGGAAACAGATTTTAACACAATTTTCACTTATAATCTGTCCTGTTATACATAATTATCTTCCCATGAAAACATATAAAATAACGCTGCAGGTCATAAATACTTTTTATGCGCTATTTAATAATTTTATAAATAGTAATTAATGATTATATGCCTCGGGCTGCATATAAAATATAGCCGGGTCGCAGGTTGACTATGGCTGTTCCAGATTAACGCTTTATGCCCCGATGTTACTTTTATGTACCATTAAAATAAACTTCTTTTAAAATTGTTTTAATGCGTCGATTAGTACTTAAAAAGTTCAGAATGAATCATGGGTACTTTATTTTATCTTGTTCTAAAAGTATTTTTGGTTGTATAAAACAAAAATATTTTTAAAAGGGGAATTCTTTTAATGGCATCTTTTCAACTTTCTTGGTGTTAAAAAAAATGGCGGTAAAGTTTTAGTTGGGAAATTTTTTAGCTTTCTTCTGTAAAAGCATTATATTTGTACATTTCGTAATTCTACAAAGAACTAAAATAAAAGATTTTACATAAAAGGTTTGACTGGAGTTATAAATATTGCAAAAAATACCTGCAAATTCAAATTTACTTATTTAATATCTAATTGGTTAAATCTTTAATTTTGTAAATATATAACTATATAATACTTTGTATTTATATATTCTTTCCAACTGCTAAAATAATTGTATTACAAGAAGGAAATTTAAATACAGAAAGAAGGAGCATTACCGCTGATATTAAATATAATCTAAAAACAACAGCATTGGCAAAATTACATCAAGAAGAAATCATCCATATAAACTTCAGAGAAAGTAAAATAATTTTTGCTTACAAACAATATCATCTGAGAAACAATAGCGATTATAAAACGTAAAACTTCCATATGTAAAGATATAAAATCTTTCAATTTACCAAAACTTCGGTATGAGTTACTTATTGGTTTCAAATTATAGAAATAAAAATCCAAGTTAAAAAAAAGAAGTAATAATAACGTACATCACATGAAAAACTGAATGATGGTACTTCAGTTCAATGCACCATAGACTGAGCAACTTTGAACATATATTTTTATCGTTTTGAAAATGACTCTATGATGTGTTAAAACACGTCAACAGTTAAATAAAAGTATTTTTCTGTTTTTAAAATCTTTCTTAAACTTTTTTAGCAGTTAGAAAGAATGGCTACATCCTTCTAAATAATATTAAAAGATTGTGTGATTCTTTTGAAGTGGTTTAAAAAATTCATGGTAATTGCTTTAGATGCTATTTATTACTAAATGAGTTTGCTTATTTCGTCTTCCGCATTAAGTGACCCATAATATATTTAAAGAATTATTATTAAAACTGTAACATACGAAAAAACATCATACATTAGTTAATACATTTGAAAGAAAATTAGTAATAGTGATATTATGATTTATTAAATCTTTTATTTTTCTTTTAATAGCTGAGGGAACAAATAGAAAAAGAAGAAATATACAAATGTGATATTTTATCTGATGATCTTATATTATACAAATTCTTAAAAGGTAAATAACGTATTTTTATTTATTTTTGTTGCTATTGTTGTTTTTTTAGAAATGAACAAAATTATTTTCTCTGTTCTGGAATTGAATTGTTAAAATAATTTCATTATTTTTCAATTTTAATTTAAAATGTTTTAATTATTTAAAAGGAGAAGTATAATACATGCGATTGAAATCCTTGATTTCTTGACCGTAAGTTTTTTTTTGTAATATATGAAACAAATTACATAAAAAAATATATATGGTGAAAGTATTTAAATTTCCAAGAACGAAAATACACTATTAAAAATTTAGTACTTGGTTGAGTCCCATTTTTGCTGTTAAAAATTTGAGATCAAAAGATGACAAAAACCTTTCTATAGCATATCGATCAGCAGAACTTGCAACATTAAAAGTTGGTTCAACCCACACTTATATTTTTAATAACGTATTTATAAGTTAAGAAGCTAAGATACAAACATAAATAGCACTATATTAATACATTATCCCAAAACAAGAATTTGAACTTTTAAACTGATCAAAAATCGGAATTGAATCAAAAATTGTTTTTTCAGGAAAGAAATATTTTTTTAGCTGAATCTAGTGATAATCGAAGAAAAAAATGGAATCTGTAGTAAAATCTGGTAAAATTTCTAAATCAATACCCTTAGAAATTTTCCTAATTTCTATAAACATTTAGTTATTAATCTACAGGGTGAACATAAAGTCCCAATCCATTTTGCAGAAATAATTAATGCATGGATTTTATATTACTAGTGTATGATACTCCGAGGATATGCTAAGAACAGAAGAACAAATTGTGGTTGTAGCGACACGTTTGCGTGGTCAGACATTCGAGGAGGTCAGGGAGACGTTTCGTAGAAAATTTGGAAAGGAGGCTCAAATACGAGGAAATATCCGAAAAATGGTGAACAAATTTTATTGCACCGGATCTGTGCTCGATGAGAAACGTGCAGGTCGATCACCGATGTCAGCTGAAACAGTAGTGAATATCCGTGAAGCCATTGAGCGTAGTCCCGATGCATCAACTCGCCGCCTCAGTCGTAAACTTGTGATACCTCAGCCCGGTGGGAAACTTGTTTCGAACTTCATGGACATCACATTGAAAAGTACTAATATGCGGTATAATACTATTGAAATATAAAATTCATCAATAAATTATTTCTACAAAATGGGCTGGTACTTTATGTTCACCCTGTATATTATTATTTCTAATTGAGATGCTTTATTAAGCATCTTAATCCCAAGCTTCTGCTTGTCATTTAGGAGAAGATCCTTTATTTTCCTTTGAGGAGTTCTTAAAGGAACAGACAGGGACCAGAGACTTTGCATACAATCCGCTCCTTCCACTGGTAGAGCCTAATGGAAGTTACGCATATTCTTGTCTAGTGCGTGGCTAAAGAACACGGTGTGCTTCCTCCATGTCGTGTTGCTTGCTTGGAGTAATTTAGTCGACCTTACGCCTTATTTTATCATGAATTCAAAATTCAAATAAAGGTCCTCAATTTTCCGCCATCTACCTGCTCTTAATTATCGCCTTCATCAGAAAGACGTGATTACTGGGAGTGCTAAGAATTATCAGGCTGCAATAAACAATGATCCTGTCTAAGTATAATAGACAATCCTTATCTTTAGAAAATCGTTTATGGGAACTTGAAAATCATTGCAAAATAATCAATTGAGACATCGTAGGATTATGTAAAAAAAGTAGAAGAAATTGTAGATACTGAATAGGCTAACAGATGTGTATTGTATTAAAGAAGCAATGAAGATAGATAAACACTCAATGTAAAACTCATAAATCTGAGTCATAAAATATGAAAAAAATCACTTCGCCGAAGATGATAGTGCCAAAATAACTGCAAGGTTAGTTATACAAATGTAAAGATGATAAGAAATGAAAATCATCCGAGTTTATGGAGCAACAATAAGCTACGTTAATTAAAAAGCTTCGGATTTCTACTAAGTAATTTTTTTGAATGAAAACAAAAAATACTACAACAAATTATTGAAGAAATACTGGAATGCTAGAATTTGAGAGAAAAAATAGATTAGTTCTCAGTAAAAAATCATGAATGTGAGATGTGAAACCAGTAAGGAAATAGGTGATTGAGTTTGCAGAACATAAACAGATGTATATTATAAGTTCAATTTTGATAAAATGTGAAAAAATGGGCATGGAGAAGAAATAACAAATGGAAGAAAAACGAAATTAAAAGAGTCATGACAAACAGTATGTATCTTATTCAAGATTGCAGCGTTTCCAACAATTTCACCACAGGAAGTGATGATAGGTTGCTCAGATACAAAATTCTGTTAAAGAATAAAGTGAAAAAAGTGAATATTTCTTAATACTCTAAAAAATCAGCTAATGTTGTAAGTCTCATGAAACGTAATTAAGAATTTCATTTGGAACGTAAGAACCGTTTTGACAATTTTAGAAGAACAACTCGATGATACAAAAGTGAACACGAAAATAATCAATACTTTTCAAGAAATTTCAAAGAAGATAGCCGATGAAAAACAAGTAAGGCAGAAAAAGACAGTACCACCGGAAACAACAAATATGATGAATTTAAAATAAGGTAAAATTATCTCAAATCATGAGTTGAGTATTGGAAATTATGTAAAACGGCAAGGTGTGTCACACAACATATCAGAAAGTTTAACTGTGATCTTTTCTAGAAAATTAAAAGTAACTAAAGTGTGAAATCAGTTAAGCGCAAACTGTTTATTGGATGCAAAGGCATTTTTGCACATTAGAGAGTAAATGGGACAATCAATCAATATTCAAAATCAATATTGAAATCTTAAGCATTGTCGAAAAATTCTATGCCCATCAATATAAATGTGACGGTCAAAGAGAAAGCAAGCTATTTGATCAGGGAAGAAACTTAAAAACAGCTAAAAAGAAGATCTTAAAGATGAAAGATGAAAATTTACAAGTATTTAGAAGCGTGTAAAAAAGGAAATGCTTTAGCGAAGATGGAATTACTACTAATCTTATCAAAGAAGCTTATTTATTAAAATGTTAGCCATGATGTTTTACAAATGTATTGAGAAGTCAAATGTATCAGAAAACTAGAAAAATGCTGTGACTGTCTTGTTTTACAAGAAAGGATAGAAAAAAATAGTATAATCTATCATACAATCAACTTACTTTTAGTGATCTATGAAATTGTTACTAAAGTTTTAACGTCTAGACTTGAATCAGTTCGAGACTTATTTCGAAGCATGATTCCGAAATACATTTAGCACAAGAAAATCATACTCAAATGTAAGAAAACTCATTCAGAAACCTAAAGAATGTAATTTACATTTCTGACTGTACTTCAAACAGAAGTGTGTTGGAGAATATATGGTGACATACGACGTACACCTTCTGAATTCTTTTAAGAAGCTACGTATACGCACTGTTTTTCAATGAAAGCTATAGGGTATAACCTAGTCCTGGACATTCGTGACTCTTGCGTACACTCACTGCCTATAGCACACATCCTTATACTTTTACGAAAACAGCTCTTGCTCCCACTCACGTGAATATATTCGGATTGTCATGCAATTGATTCGTGTTATTCAGGTTTACTGTGGTGTGTTCTATGTTCTAAGTGACGTGTGTAGAATTTACAATTTGTTTACGAAGATAATGAATATAATTCGGTTACACTACGGTTTATTAAAAAATCGTTTCTAGAGAATTTCAAGAATATTATACAATTTCAAGCCTCTCTAAATTAATCTACATCACTGAAATACAAGATGCGTACAAGATGCGTACTGTACAAGATGCGTACTCTAGAATAAAATATCCATAGCATTTATTATTTATTTACAAGGACACATAAAGTTCGGTTAAAGTGTGTATCTAATACGTAATTGCTGTTAATGTGTTCTCTATCGCGGAAAGTATTTTTAAGGTTAACTATATTTCTTTAACATTACTTGGTTGAATAAATTCTATGGATAATAACAAGTCTGTACAAAAGAGTCCGAATATATTTCGATCTATTAACAGAAATTACTGAAACAGAATTTTCAACTATCATAAGCCTTTCTTAACTCAAATAAACTGCATAATACTATCCCATATAGCACACTTGCCTCCCCAGGATGTCCTGGGAAGGATTCACATCCCAGGACTGTCATCCTCCAGGCATCCCTGAGGATGCAGAAAATTGTCACCAGGAGGTCCTCAGGAACCGAAAATGTCCGCTTTACAGCATCCTGGGGAGCTCCCCAGGCCCTTCTTCAGGGTGCCCCCCGGAAGGTTCTGGGGAGGTTTTGAGGAAGTGATATAGGAAGACTTTGGGAAACTTCAAGGTCACTAATACGTTTAAAAAAATAATAAAGCCATGATGTAATTTAATTATTTTTTCAGAAGAAAACGTGAATGTTGTTGTTTTTTTCATATTATGCAGACGGATTCACATATAACAGAGAGCATTCGGGAAAAAAATTCTTACTTTTATTTTTCCTGCCGGATTTGAACCCGAGTACTTTGGTATTCTGGACGCGCGCTCTGTCCGTTATGTTGTGGGTCAGTATAAAGGAAAAAGTTTCTAAGGTATACATGCATTTTTTCTCCCCTTTTGAAACTCAGAACTATGAAATGTTCTCATTTTTTTGCCTTTTGCATACATTCGACATAAATTTAAATTAATGATTCCAAATAAATTATAAATAATTATTTGTTATAACATAAATGTCTTCGAATTTTTAAATTTTTACATGAAATTGTATTTTTAAATGATAAAAATATCATTTTAGCTTTTAATACTTAAAATCCATTAAAATCATTCTGTTGTTATAAAATTGATTATGGACTATATTTTCACACACAATGAATGATGCAAAACGTCTTTTGATAAAATTCAATTTTAGTTAATAATTATATTATTTCCAAAGATTAAAAAGGCAAGAGATTAAAACACATAGTTTCTTTAAAATTATGATTTCTTTTTATGTATTGGCAAATAAAGTCTAAGTGAATCCTTTCAAAAATAAAACTTTTTTGCTCTCTCTCTCTTACTTTTTTTTTACAGAAATTTTAATCAATTTTTTTTTTTTTACGCTTGGTAAAAGATGCTCTTATTATACGAATTTATGAAAAAAATATATAAATTTGCTTAGTCTTTCCTTTCCTATTGGCCTAGGTCCTAGTTCGTTTCATAGAGGTCCCCATCAGCAGTCAAGAGATTTTGCTGTCGAAACTGGTAGATGGGAGGTGCTGAATCGCACCCGTCGGCCTAATCGTTCTGAGTTTCTCTCGGTTTTCTTCGAATTTTAGGTTTTCTTGCGTAAATACGAGTTAGGTTCCTTTAGAAAGATCCTCACGGAGGGCAACCCCCCTCCCTTGATATGTTCCTCATATTGATAATTGGTCATCATAAATACAACAAATCAGTTTCAAAAAGATTTGGCATATTTTGGCGAGTATTTATTAACGCATAATTAAATCCGTTACTCATAAAATTCTTATGCGATGGTACGAGTTGCAGATGTTTGGAGATTTACCACTTGTTGCGGGATTAAAAAAATACTGTAAAATCACTGAATTATTTTATAAAATTGTAAAAATTTTAAAATTTTGTATTTTAATCGAAAACATACCATTGTACAAATTTGTATCATTTTGTTGTATCAGGATTTCGTGTGAAAATCCGTTGTAAAATTCCATCATTACACTGAAACACTGCTTGAGTTACATACAATAGAAAATATTAATAAAATTTTAATCTGTTACAAAACCATTTTATTTTCTTTTTGTTATAAATAAAATTAATTTGCCGTTAAATCTCCATTTATCAATCTTTAAAAATTGTATGAAATCTTTATGTGCATAAAAAATACAATATGCACCTCTTTTCATTTAATCAACGATGGTAAATATTTTTTTTAATTTTTTGAAATGTATTTTTAGTAACTAAGATTTTAGGCAATTTTAAAAGCCTAAAAGTACTGATTTCTTTATTCAAAGTATGAGTTATTTTTATCAACGAATTATTGCTTAAAAATTCCAAACTAATATATATTTTTTTTTCTTTTACACCTACGAACAAATTTGTTTGTAACACCTTTTCTTACTAACTCACAAATAGTCTGACTTCTAATTCTTGGAATTACACCCTTTTTTTCTTTTACTCATTGAGTGATTTCGCCAAAAATTGCACACATGCCCAGCTGACAAAACTGGTTGGGGGCGGGATAAGCTTATTGAGAATCGTCTAATATAATCGTCGAATAATTGTCTTCGACTGATATGTTAATGCACTCATAACATTTTAATTTATGTGAAACTTCATATTTAATATAACTAGTTATAAAAGTCAATACAGACATGAAGTCATCTTTATCTCAATATCTTCACTACTGTTAAACACACCGCAAAAGAAATCCAATATGTTTACTTCTTCAATTTCATCAACAGTTATATTATTGAAAAAAAAATTGAAATTGTTCATTTTGCTGTTAGTATAAGATAATTAAATTTAAAAATTTTAACTTTTTTTCTGCTTCCATAACTTTTATATAGTAAATGAATTTTTTCACTCATTCAAAGGATACGATAAATTTCCCATACTCATCTGATAATGTTCTCCAGGGCGGGCTTCTAAACTATCGATCTGATTTTTATAAATATATATTTTTAAAAGATATTCATTAAATATTTTTTATTTCGTCTATCCCTATGCATAAGAATTTAGTACTATTCATGTTTTAAAATTGTTTTTGATTTAAGCAAACTGTATTGTAAGCAGAAATACTAGATCCAAAATAGGACAAAAAAGAGCTTTCTTATTACTCTTATCTATTAGATGATTCTAAATGTTTACTTTCCTGCTTCAAAATAAAACTTTACAATCCACATCTCATGTAAGACCACGTGGGAATAACATATATTTATTTGATTCATTTCAAATAACGAGGTAGAAGGAAATACTCATTGACTTAGGTTAATCCTTTATCCACTAATTAATCCTTTTAAAATGCTCATTAAAAAAATATCCATATAACAGAATATGTAATAGATTCAAATTATCTAAAAATATATACACAATATTAATGGTGATTGCTTCAGCCCGAGTATAATCAAAATTTCATTGAGAGTGAAGTTATCAGGGAGATGAAAAAGTCAGATCTCGTGTATGACTCATTTCTCCTGCTTGAGATCTTGAATCAGGCCCGTAGAGAAGAAACTTGTTTCGCGATGGCCCTGCTTCACGGCACTTCCCCAGGAATGACTAACCGGGTACTTCCGGGGCCATCGCGAAACAAGTTTCTTCTCTACGGGCCTGATTCAAGATCTTAAGCAGGAGAAATGAGTCATATACGAGATCTGACTTTTTCATCTCACTGATAACTGGTAAGAGGAAACTTGTTTCGCGACGGCCCCGGTACTTCCCCAGGAATGATTTCCCATGTACATCCTCAGGAGTAGAGGTCTAGGGAAGTTGCTCCGTGGGACGTTGTTGGGAGCTCACTCTTGAGGACATCGTAAAAGACTCTTCCCCAGGGCGTCCTGATCTTGTCATTTTAGTATTAGGAGGAATATGGGATGACTTGGAGCTCCTGGGGAGTTATTGAGGAGCTTTGGTGCTATATGGGATGTAGCGTAATACAAATTGATAGACCATATACATTAATGAATTCAGGTCATTTTTGAAAGGGTAATTTCGGAAATTGAATTTCCAGATGTATTATTCGTTTTTGGATTTGTTATTTAACATCATTTTTTGCATTCTGCATTTTTCGTTTTTGATTCATTTCTGAATTTAAAAATTATGTAACAGCTCTGAATGCTGTAGTAGTTTTGCATTCTTTAGCATTTTGTAGTATTGATGAAAAGTTTTGCGTCATCTGCTTGCGCCGTATGATTTTTCTCTTTGACTAATATAGGCTTCGCAAATGCATAGATTTTATTCTTTACAGAAATACATAAAAAAAATCAATAAAAGATCGGCAGTAACGTATCAAAATAAGAAAATTACTTCAAAAAATGCGATTAAAAAGAATGTAAGAAGTAATAATGAGCTATTACAAAAGTTCTTGCTACATAAAAACTTTATTACACAATATAACAAACTGTTGTGTAATAGGTACATAGATATTAAATAGGGATAATCATTAAAAATTGATTTTACTTTTATCTAGATTATTTGTAGGATAGCTATAAGTTGTAATACATATGTTATTACTAATTTGATAAATTCGGTAAGTATTAATAACAACCACGTCTTTTGCTAAACTTGATAAAAGTTGCAAATTAATCAAATTTATCTGTTATTATTAATAACTATCGATGAAGTTCGGTCAGTATGATAAATTAAGCTTAGTAACGAATATGTCCTTTACAAAAATATGTTCTATCATAAACATTTGAATCTAATAATAAAAATAGTTGTTAAGAGGCAATAATACTCAATCATAATAAGTGTTCTATTCATAAAAATGCTAAAGACTAAACAGTTTAAAATAATTATTTTTATAATCACTAAATGTCTTAGATAAAAATTTTACGCACTGAAATATTCGAAGAATTATTATACAGTTTTAAAAAGAACTTTTAGCCAAAATTAAGAAAAAATTCATGCGGAATAAAAATCTTAAGCTACACGAGTTGAAATTTATTATATTTAGCAACCTTGATTGGTAAATATTAATAATAACCGTTTAATTTTACAAATTCTCATAAATTTATCATATTAAACGGGGTTTTTTTGGAAATTTTTTGATTATCATGAATAATAATCGGTTATTACTGGTAATAGCCGATTAATGAAATTGACCATAAAATATATATAATAAAATATAGTTCTCATTTACCTTTTAGGATGGAGTTTTAAACTGAGTAAAGCTGAACAAATGCTGAAAAAAGTAGGAAAACTATATTTATTTTTTTCTCTTTTGTATTTTGTAATATTGTTTTAATACAATCATTTATTATTATGGCTTGAGTAAAATACGAAAAGTTTTTTTTTCTTTTTGTCAAATTATTATTTAAAATTTATTTTGAGCCAAAACGCGCCCAATTAAGTAACAAGAAAAATAAAAGCCATCCAATTCCGGGCAATTTTACCGCTAATTTGTAGCGGGTAAGTATCACTTGTCTGAAAATGTATCTTCTTTTAGGAAAAGAATGCATTTTTTAAAATAGGGATCATCTACATATTTAGAATTGTATAAGAGTTTATTATTATTCTTTTCAAGTGGTAGTGCTGATTTTGAACTCTTCATTTGATCTTAAGGGAGCAGGTCACCCAGCCTCCGAAATCCCCTCACTAATGTAAAATCTATGGGTGTTTGAAGCATGCATATATTTAAAAAATCTCTAGGGGTAATTAATATTTTTAACCTCTATTTTTGTATATACTTCTTAAAAAATGTCTCAAACGTTAAAATTTTTTTAAATAATTCTAATGTATGTACTCAATTTTATATGAAATGTTAAAATTTTACTCACAGTTCGTCAGCTTTTAAAACAAAAAATATTTAATTAAGCATAGATTTTAGAAATACAGTCGAGTTTCCCTATAACGAAACTCGTTACATCGAATTTCTCTATATAACGAATTTTTTTGTAGGAACGGTGCCCTTTTCGCATGATTACATTAAAAACAGTCTCTATATAGCGAAATATCTATCTCCATATAACGAATTTTTTCAAAAATTGGTCGTAATTTATTCAGCTTTAAAAAAGATTCGAAATCATATGGAATCAATTTTCTATCACTTATTTTTGATTTATCGTTCAGTGCTGAAATTTTTTTTAATATTACTTATCACCTTGTTCTTTAAACCCAACGAATTAATTCCACGTCCCACACACCTTTCAACATCCTTCTCACAACAGAGTCCATTAGATTGTTACACATATAAGAAAGGAATCAATGAGAGGCACATAAGAGAGGCCTTCAAATGGAGGAACATGTTAACTACAATTTTTCATTCCTTACTAAAATTTGAGCATTTTTATGCAGGCGTAACAATTTTAAAATCAAAACAATAAAAAGTTACAGATTTCTTCGTCTGAAATTAATGCAAGTCTTCCTTATTTGATTTTCATTAAGCTTTCAAATAAATGTCTGTTCTCTTTTTTTTTTTTTTTTTTTTTTTTTTTGAAACTGCTTAAATAATTAAGAAATAGAATGTAAGGTTAATATTTATTTTTAAACATTACAAATTCTTAATTTAAAACATCAAAAATAATATTTCTTCAAAATTTACACATTAAATAAGATTTTAACATCATTTTCTACACATCGAATTTCTCTATATAACGAATTTTTTACTGGAACGATGGATTTCGTTATATAGAGACTCGACTGTATTTTGAGAACTTAGAAAAAAAAAAACAGAGAAATTCTTTAAGAAAAAAAGAAGTTAAAAATATTAATTTTCTCATCAGATATTTTAAATATACGAATGAAAAAGACACATTAGACGTCCATAGGCTTATCATTACGGAGGAGAAATCCGAAGCTGAGTAACGAGCCCCCTTAAATCAAATGACCTTTGGAAAGAATATAAATTTCAAGTTTTCCTAAAATCTTCTTAGAAATAAAAAATAAATAAATAAGTTAGATGTTTATCTGTAGGGGGAAATTGTTACAAATTTTTAACAACTATGTTTCGTTAAAAAAAATCATATTATTTAATTACAGAATTCCGGATTAAATAAAATAAAAGTAACTCTACGTAAAAAAAATTCTATTAAAAAGCATCATTTTTTGGCACAGCTTTCATATACCCCTAAACTTAAAAGATATGCACTGTGTCCATAGTTAAAATATACTGTTTTAAAGCTGTTTGCAGACATGACAATTATCTAGAATGTTATAAAAATTTCTGGAGGACATAATAAATGTATGGGTATTTCTTTAAGAGTAAAAAACAGTTTAAAATTTCGCAGTCAGGGTACCAATTTTAACAAATTACATATCTAGGATAGTTTAAAAAATTTATTACAATCAAACATTTTCAGACGACATTTTCATATGACATCTGTAATCATAAGATAGCATGTTTTACAATTAACCGCGGTCTGCCCTGGGAAATGCTAAGAGCATGTCGTGAAATTTTCTATTTAAAAGGACACCGTGCCTTTGAAATTATCGCTTCAATTTTGAATAATATTGAGCATATGTGGTAGCATAACACTTAATACTAAAAACTAAATAAAATGTAAAAATAAAAAATTGCAAAACAGCCTATTTTACTAAAACTTAAATAAAAGAAAAAAATAACTTTTTTAAAAATCCCTACTACTTTCATAAATATGAATATTTTAGCTTTGATTTATTTGTGTACTCACTAGAATATACTGCATAAAACTGTGTATAGATTTTTAGATGAATGGGATTTTACATTTAATATGATTTTTTGGTACTGTTCTGTTATCCTGTCGATCAATTTCGCCAAAATATACAAATCGCCAAACTAATTGCCAAATTATACATATTGACGTATTTTTTTATTTTTTTTTTAAATAACGAAAAAACAAATAATTAGTAGAATATTAATACAAATATTAATAAAAAGTCCAAATAAAAATCACTTAATGACATTTTAAATACATCAATCGGATTTCCGAATAGTCTTTTTAGAGTATTCATCACTTTTGTGAAGTCGGATTGCAGTTTTTCGGACACTTTGCATTCTCAAGCAGAAACCGTAGGATTTGAATTGGCAACATAACTTATTATATTTTGAACGTACAGTATCAGAAGAAAAGGGACACTAAAGCCAAAATCTCAATATTCGAATGTTTTATTTTATTTATTCCACTTTTAAATAGATGAGGCGGATGAAAGTTTTTATCACGCGTTTGATACGTGGATTTCTGGACTTAGATGCGTAACACGATTTAGAGTTTTTCCATTATATTTTTTTAAATTCTGGTAGTGGTTTGAAAAGTGGGATTTATTAAATTCTTTTCTCTAGAAAAGAAACTCTTCTGGTGCACATAATCGACGCAAAAAGCTTACAACTGATGAAAAACTTCATGCTTTGACTTTATTAAAACGAAATGTTTCCTGTAAGTCATAAAGTCTTAGATTTACAAACATCAGGTCAAATTATCTAAAATAAGGCAAAGCCGATTTATCACATGATAGTATGCCAAAACAAAAAGAAGTCGGAAATTGCACGTGAAGCGCAGCAAATGAGGTGAGTTCGTATTATAATGAAGGTTTAAAAATGTCACTCTCATATATCAATCTCTTAAAATTGTAAATAGTTAATTACAATTAAAATTTGCACCAAGCAATGTTCTCCGTACACAATTATGTAATGGAATACTTTTGTGTGACCTTGTAAACCAATAACAAATGTTCTTTGCACCACAGATTATGCAAAATGTATATTATAATATGTGCTTTAGAGATGGATATCAATTTTATTGTGTTTGAACGAGTGTAACACCATTAAAATGCATTGGAAACATTTTCCCACATTGACCGTAATGTAATGGAATACTTCTGATTGTCCCTGTAATTGATCTCTGCATCCGATTTTCATAAAATTTGAAATTATACGACAAAATTATGTAACAATTATGTATTTTAAATTTCAAATTATTAAAATACATTTGAAACCTTTTCCCCATTGACCGTAATATAACGGAATACTTTTGATTGTCCTGTAATTGATATATGCATCCGATTTTCATAAAATTTAAAATGACTCGACAAAATTTTGTAATAATTATGTATTTCAAATTTGAAATGATTGAGTTGGGTAGTTTTTGCGTTGTTATATGCGGACAGACAGACAGACAGACAGACGGACGGACTGAACGACCACTATAGGTGCTACGTATTTACATAATTACGAACGCACCTAAAAAGAAACATCACCAATGAATGTATCAGCAAGATCCATCTGTCACAAACTTCATTTTTTTTTAATGAGAGACAAGTTTTCTTTGCT
Source organism: Maratus speculifer (assembly GCA_964019185.1). Lineage (NCBI taxonomy): Eukaryota > Metazoa > Arthropoda > Arachnida > Araneae > Salticidae > Maratus > Maratus speculifer. Next base: position 364,720,542 of record OZ025291.1, read on the forward strand.
GGCACTGTACATGATCAAATCAAACATAGTCTGTGATTTTAATATTGTTTGTGATCTGAACGCATGAGATATGAAAGAAAATTTACAGATCGTGTGTACAATAACTTTAAACTCTGAAAATAAGAAAAGTATCGGTCTCTTATTTTTCTATCATCATTCATGAAGTATCGACATGGAAGATGTCAATAAAGCAACTGATTGTATTAGACCTAATTAGAATATTCTATAGAATATGTGTTTTAAGCTCTAACTTAAAAATTTGATAAATTTTTAAGCTAAAGTTTTAAAAAAAATACTACAATTTTACTGATCTAAAATGTTAAATATACAGTGTTACAAAAAAACAAAAAAAAAAAAAAAAAAAAAACAATTTAATTTCAAATAACAACTAAACTAATGTATAAGCTAACTGAGCGACGACCAGCGGGCGTTTTTCGCTCAGATAACATTATTGGTCATAGTATCTGGTCAGTCATTTAGACAGCATGGCAGAACAAACTGCTACCAAAACAATCCTGCCTAAATGACAGACCAGATGTTAAAAATAATAGTATATCCACGTACCCACCGTTATATGAAGTTCCTTGACCTGCGGCTTGTTCTGTCGAGCTGTCTAAATGAGAAACCAGATGTTATGACCAATAAAGTTATCTGAGTAAAAAATGTCCGCCTTTTGTCACCCAGTTAGCTTAAACTGTAAAGCATTCGTCTTGTAAGCCAAGCATCTGGGTCCGATTAACGGCCTGGACAATTCTTTGCTCAGTTGGAAATATTCAATTCGTATAATAAATTTACCAATCAGTGTGATTGTGTTAAAATAACAGTAAACTAATGTACTTATTTTACTGACTTGATGCAGCAATTTGATTTTTATCTTTAAATGTATAAGGGGTTAAGTAGGTTCACAACCAAAATAGTTTTTTTTTTTTTTTTTTTTTTTTTTTTTTTTTTTTTTTTTTGGCATTAGAGACTTTATCATAAAGTTTAGAATTATATGCAAAAATATTTTAAATAATACCTTAATTATTAAGAATGATATGAGCAAAAATGTGAGCGTGCGCACGATAAAACCGATCTTGCCGAACAATATAAAGACAGCTGTAGAGTTCATGTAGAAAATCACAAATATATGCATTCGTTGCCTTTCATTATATTTGCGTGAAAATTAAGCAGATATGTATGCAAATGATATATATTTTTTACGAATAATTTAGTTTGTTTTCAATTTGTTATCAAATGCCTCTAAACGCTATTAAATCAGGCAGATGATAGTATGATTCTCCTTAAGATAGATGTACTTTTTTATCAATTTATGTTAATTTGAATACTCATTTTTTTTACTTGTAAACTAAACATAAAATTTATAATTTCTTATACATTTACAGCACATCATGTGGAGAAAGGCTCATCAAGTAGACAAAATACTTCAAGATTATAAAAGTTTAGAGGTATATTTATTTGTAGATATTTTAAATTCTTGTTTAAAGGGTCATATTTTCAACGTTTCCAAAACTTTATATGTAACTGCATTATTTTTCGTATTCAAAAGCTAAGAGTATTGGTTTTTAATTAATGATTGACCTGTAAGCGATATTCTGCATTAAATTCTACGTATTTCTAACCTACCTAATAAAAAAAATGAAAAATGTCTTGTAACATGACAGATTCAAGATTTAAGGGATGAATCGGAACACATTTACGGTCATTTTTTATACAATAATAGTTTTATGACACATCTGAAAACATATATATGAATATGTATTGTAACAATATTTTGTTTGTTCCAGTTACTTGAAGAGTTTAAATGTGCCTAGAAAGTACTTAGCAAAATAAAAAAGTCGATCCCCAATCCAACAGAAATGGAAAACACAATAGAAGAATTTAAAAATGGCGAATTACTAAGAAAAATTGCGGAGACATATTCTTTGAAAACCACAACATTATACAAATATCTCTAAAGAGGAAACCAAATAAAACAAGTTGGAAATTGCACGTGAACGTAGCAAATGAGGTGCGTTCGTACAATAACGAAGTTTTAGAAATATTCAGATCTTGCTGATATAGTAGAGCGTACTCCGGATACAGTATAGTAGTCCAAATCTTTACGTTTTTGTAAATATGCAGGAAGTAATTTTTATTACACCTCAGCAACGTATATCTTATTCATAAAATTTGAAATAGTTGAATATAATTAAAACACGTACCAAACCATGTTTCCCCGTATAGCATTATGTAGTGGAATACTTTTGTGTGGCCCTGTAATTTAATAATAAAAATTCTTTGCATCACAGATTGTACAGAATACTAGTATATATTTCATAGATTCATGCCAATTCTATTATGTTCGAATGATTGTAACATCATTAAAATGCATTTGAAACTTTTTCCCCATTGACCGTAATGTAACGGAATCCTTTTGATTGTCCCTGTAATTGATCTATGCATCCGATTTTCATAACATTTGAAATGACTCGACAAAATTACGCAATAATTATATGTTTTAAATTTCAAACGATTAAAATGCATTTGAAACTTTTTTCCCCATTGACCGTAATGTAACGGAATCCTTTTTATTGTCCCTGTAATTGATCTATCCATCGATTTTCATAAAATTTGAAATGACTCGACAAAATTATGTTATAATTATGTATTTTAAATTTCAAACGATTCGGTTGGGTAGTTTTTGCGTTTTTATATGCGGACAGACGGACAGACAGACAGACAGACGGGCAGACAGACGGACAGACAGACAGACGGACAGACGGACGGACTGAGCGACAACAATAGATGCTACGTATTTACATAATTACGAACGCACCTAAAAAGAGAGGGGTTCAAACAGTACTAAAAGCTGAGGATGTGGCCGTACTAGTAGATCGTATCAAAATGTGCAGTAATTGGGATTACCCAATATATTCATTTATCAATGCCTGCTAGTAAAAGATAACTTAGAACAGGGATGAATTTGCATTAAATTTCATCTTCTTCAATTCAAACAGATTTTCTTAGAATAAATTTTAAACTTTGTTGAGTTTAAAGTTGTTTTCTGATTTTTGAAATGTCATACTTTTACTTGCATAGAAAATAAAGGATTGGTTTTATTGTTTTGATAATAACTACGTGTCAATATCCTCCCTAATCATTATTACCCTTTTTTATTAACTCTACGAGCGAGCTACGCCCGCTTTCTGGGCCACTTTTTTCAAACGAACCTCGATATTAAGCAGTATATAATAAGCAAAAAAAAATTATTTAATAAGCAAGTCTTGGTGTTCGAATCCTCAAGCACAAAAAAAGTAAATTAAAGAACTATGGTTGTTATGCGCACATTACCCCGTTAAAAATATGTGATTTCGCGATGCCGGCCCACCGACGCTACGCGCCATGGTCGCCATCATCCCGTTAAAAATATTTGGTTTTGCACGGTTGGCGCTGCGCGCCCATAAGACATATTCTAGTATTTTTTGGTTCATCAGAAGCAGATTTTTACGCAGATTCTGAATATGTAATCAGTTTTTTTCTACTTTAAAAACTGTCTGCATGATGGTTTAAGAAAAAACGCGCAAAAAAAGTTTCGGTATTAAAAACTGCAAAAGACTGCTATTAAAAAAAAATAAGTAATCTTATTAATATCACAAACAACATAACTAACAAATAATTTTGGCAGCTCGTTTTCCGTTTGTACTAACAGAAATTAGTATTAATCGCGTAAATCTTAGGTTACACAATATTCGTGTATGCTACCAAAAAAAAGCATGAAAATGAGCTACAACGATTAATACTCACATACAGAATAAATATATGAATAGCCAGTTACATCTGAGATCCTCAAAATATTAATTAGCAACACTATTACCTCTTCGTGAACATATCTTGCTGTGCTTAAATAGTTGTACTTATTATATTAATTAAACCGTGTTTAACATTTTTTACCAATTAGTTTTTTTTCTCTTATACATTCTTTGACAAAATGACGAGAGAAAAAGAGATTTTCGACTGCTTCTTCTTTTAGCCAAAGGGGAAAAGTTCTTGTCGTTCACCGCAAGGTGGCGCAGTGTTCTGCCTGAGAGCTCCGTTTGATCTCCGTTTGGGAAATTAGACGTTTTCCGTTCCGATTCCCGACCGGTTTTTAATTCATAACTTTTTTAATTTTGGTCCCACGGTCTCGAAAATGCCCGAAATGACTTTCCCGGAATTTTTCGAATCGAAAGAAACCTCTCGCGACTTCCAACTCGCCCGCGTTGCGAACTGTAATCGGCTTCAAGCAGACAGACAGACAGAGGTGCACGGATTTTATTAGTATAGACTAGCGAGCTACGCCCGCTAGCTGGGCCACTTTTTCCAAACGAACCTCGATATTAAGCAATATATAATAAACAAAAAAAATCATTTAATAAGCAACTCTTGGTGTTCGAATCCACAAGCACAAAAAAAAAAAAAAAATTAAAGAGCTATGGTTGTTATGCGCCCATTATCCCGTTAAAAATATGTGATTTCGCACAGTGGGCGCTACGCGCCCACTGTGCGAAGCCGGCCCACCGGCGCTACGCGCCATGGTCGCCATCGTCCCGTTAAAAATATTTGGTTTTGCACGGTTGGTGCTGCGCGCCCATAAGATATTTTCTCGTATTTTTTGAAGCAGACTTTTACGCAGATTCTGAATATGTAATCAGTTTTTTTCTACTTTAAAAACTGTCTGCATGATGGTTTAAGAAAAAACGCGCAAAAAAAAGTTTCGGTATTAAGAACTGCAAAAGACTCTTATTAAAAACTTTTTAACTTTTTAAATTTTGGTCCCATGGTCTCGGAAATGCCCGAAATGACTTTCCCGGAATTTTTCGAATCGAAAGACACCTCTCGCGACTTCCAACTCGCCCGCGTTGCGAACTGTAATCGGCTTCAAGCAGACAGACAGACAGACAGAGGCGCAGGGATTTTATTAGTATAGACTAGCGAGCTACGCCCGCTAGCTGGGCCACTTTTTCCAAACGAATCTCGATATTAAGCAATATCTAATAAACAAAAAAATTCATTTAATAAGCAAGTCTTGGTGTTCGAATCCTCAGCACAAAAAAAGTAAATTAAAGAGCTATGGTTGTTATGCGCCCATTATCCCGTTAAAATATGTGATTTCGCACAGTGGGCGGTACGGGCCCATCGTGCGAAGCCGGCCCACCGGCGCTACGCGCCATGGTCGCCATTGTCCCGTTAAAAATATTTGGTTTTGCACGGTTGGCGCTGCGTGTCCATAATACATTTTCTCGTATTTTTTGAATCATCAGAAGCAGACTTTTACGCAGATTCTGAATATGTAATCAGTTTTTTCTACTTTAAAAACTGTCTGCATGATGGTTTAAGAAAAAACGCGCAAAAAAGTTTGTTTATTAAAAACTGCAAAAGACTGCTATTAAAAAAAAATAAGTAATTTTATTAATATCACAAAGAACATAACTAACAAATAATTTTGGCAGCTCGTTTTCCGTTTGTACTAACAGAAATTAGTATTAATCGCGTAAATCTTAGGTTACACAATATTTGTGTATGCTACCAAAAAGAAAAAGTATGAAAATGAGCTACAACGATTAATACTCACATACAGAATAAACATATGAATAGCCAGTTACATCTGAGATCCTCAAAATATTAATTAGCAACACTATTACCTCTTAGTGAACATATCTTGCTGTGCTTAAATAGTTGTACTTATTATATTAATTAAACAGTGTTTAATATTTTTTACCAATTACTTCTTTTTCTCTTATACATTCTTTGACAAATTGACGGGAGAAAAATAGGTTTTCGGCTGCTTCTTCTTTTAGCCAAATTGGAAAAGTTCCTGTTCTTCACCGCAAGGTAGCGCAGTGTTCTGCCTCAGAGCTCCGTTTGAAACCTGTTTGGGAAATAAGACGTTTTCCGTTCCGATTCCCGACCGGTTTTTAATTCATAACATTTTTAATTTTGGTCCCACGGTCTCGAAAATGCCCGAAATGACTTTCCCGGAATTTTTCGAATCGAAAGTCACCTCTCGAGACTTCCAACTCGCCCGCGTTGCGAACTGTAATCGGCTTCAAGCAGACAGACAGACAGAGGCGCACGGATTTTATTAGTATAGATTGAAGTCTGAATCGAAACAAATGAGGATTACAATACCTGTTCCGATTTACCCCTACCTTCGGGGTGAATCGGTACACCATTAAAAAGAATATATATATATAAACTATGAAAAATGTTTATTTTTCCCTTAAATTTCAAGAGCAAAACAAGACCGAAGTTTCTAGTCAAAAAATAAAATAATCCAATAATCGGTAATTGTTTTTTCTCACGTTAAAGTTGAAAAGTGTTCTGATCCACCCCGTTTTACAGTACTTCATGATGAGATGTGTAGTTCGGTATTTATCTGTATTCACAAAGATATTTTATTAATTTACTCGTTAATTTAAATAAGAACTACACCATTAAAAATGAACGGTATGCTGTTAAAGATAAACAAGCACGGAAAAAAAATAAGATAATATATTTGTAGAATACCTCAGCTTCAATTGGCGTCCATTATTTATTAGACGTTAAAGTTTGGTAAATAATTTGGCGGTAGATTTTTTTATGAAAAGTGGTTAACAGGGATAACAGAGATGTACTCAAAATAAATATTAGCAACGATATTTTAGTCACTGACCAAATCCTATTAGCTTGGATACACTATTTCACGGTGCGCCCAATTGCGTAAAATGACTTAATAATTTGTTGATGAACATGTTGCAACTGTTAAGCAAATGGACATGAAGAATAAATGCTTAAATGAGGTAAGCGGTTTTTCTCAGGAAAAATGAAATACTTAACAAGTATACGAATATGTACAGATATACAGGGTGGTTCGCTACCAGACCGACAAACTTTGAGGGGTGATAGTTGACATGAAGACAAACTTTATTAAATCGGAAACCATGGGGCGCAAACGTCTTCCGTAGCAGCTAGCGGCCATTAAAATTTAAGGTCCAAAACTTCAAACGATTATAAAAAACGAAAAAAAGGGTGTATTCGTTTGCGGTTTGCGCTAAAATCATTCTCTATATCACGATTTGTTTGTAAAAAAAAATTAAAGGTTATGTTCAAAAATTGTCGATAGAGGGCGCTTTAGACTTTAGAGTAACAAACAACTACTTTCCACCCTTATTTTGTGCACGGGGTTGAAATTATTCTAAAGTTTAGACTTTAACTTAAATTTTAATCGCAAAATCGGAAACATTAGGATCGGGTAACTAGTGAAAATTGAACTGTGAACAGAGAGGGGAATTTTAAACACCCATAAACATTACACAAACTGATCGATTTTGTTGCGGTTTGCGCGTAGGTTATTTCCTTGGTAATTATTTTATTCAAAATGACTTACAGCTCTTGTGTCTCCAATTTTTATAGAGGGCACTTCCGACACATCTCCGACATTTCAATGGCATTACTCCTGGGTTTTTTACTACCAAACCAACATACTTCCAGGAAGTATTAGGGATGCAAAGCGACTCGGAATCACACAGGAATGTAACGTTGAAAATTCCTTTTTAGCGAGTTGTGGTTAAAAGAATCAGAGAAAAAAGCAACACAAACAGTTAGTGAAACAGCTACACGTTAATGTGACACAAAGCAATTTAGTTAAGGGTTTTACTACAAAAGGTGTCCGAAATTACGACCAGAAGTAATCGGGTATGCTTGACAGCAGGGTCGCATGCAATTCCTCACGCTTTCAAAGATTCCTGGCATCTCGGATAGCGTTCTGGCAGCTACAGAAATTCGAACTGAGAGGTCTTCCATTGACGGTACGGGAGTCTCATACATTCAACTTTTCCTTTGACCCCAGAGGAAGAAGTCCATACAGATTCAGATTCAGATTGAGCCGGGTGGGGGGCGGGCTACCAATTGGTTTCAGCTCAACTAGCCCCACCCAGCATGGTTATTTAAAAAAATACAGAACAATTATACAGCAATAAAATAAAGGTAGATAACAAAAAGTAATTGTTAATTAATGAAGTAGGTGCGACGATCTGGCAGACCAACGAACCGGGCCACCACTACCTATCCACCGCTGTCCATATGGTACATTGAGGTGTCTGCGAACATCGTTGGTAAAATGTGGAGGAACCCCATCGTGCTGTAGAGTGGCGCAACGAAAGAGGAATGTGTGCTTTTACCAGAAGTTTGACAGAATGTGTTTTAGAAATATCAAGTTGCTTTTTTCTCTGCTTCTTCTAACCCTAACTCGTAAAAAAGGCATTTTCGACGTTGCATTATAGTATGATTCCGAGTCGTCTTTGCATCCCTAACACTTCCTGGATGTATGTTGGTCTGGTAGTAAAACAAATTGGAAAAATTTGGGACCATTTTTATAAAAACCTTAATTACTCTGCGAGTATGCATGATATTTGCATAAAAATGAACTCAGTGTATTACAATAAGGCATTAAATCATAATCTAGAATTTGAGCGCTTTTGCTACATTAATTTTGACAGGGTTATTCAAAAGATATTCATTCTTTTTTAATTTGTTGACGGTCCCCCATGGAGTTTCGGTAAAAAATCTTCACGGAGATGTAATACGTATACTATTAAATTTATACACTAAGAGTTTCGATTCCTCATGTATTTTTCTAGATATTTAGTAAAATGGCTAAAATCGCAAGTGTCCAATAATCAATGGCAATATAGTGTGTATATATATATACCAATTGCTGCCCTAATCACATATCTTTGTTGATTTCTCCGTTAAAATCTTCAGATTTTGTGAAAATACGCAATTAAATAAAACTTTTAATAAAAGTAGCATATTGCAATACTTACCATATATTTCAGGGCGACAAAACTGGACACATGTGGCGGCTAGTATATACATATTGTTACGAGTTTTGTAAATAGTTAGTGTTTGTACTGTAAAATAATGTAAATAATCTTATTAAGCTCCATTTCTTTACTAATATTAGTTTTAGTTACATTGTCTCTGTTATCAAGCAAACTTGTCTATTATTTTCAGTGTATGTCTACGGCAGATTGGCGAAATAATAAAGATATCGCCGAGTTGGCGTCACTTTTGGCGACTAATTTTGGTCGCCAAATTTGGCGATATATCGCCAAGTTGGCGACAAACTTGGCGATTGTTGGCGATGGTAACCCTTCCCTCTCAATGGTAACCCCCCCTTTAGATATACTGATACATTGTTTGTTGTTCCGTGGATTTTTCGAGTAGGTTCTAGAAATTTCCAGCACATGCTACGAGCCTATATAAGGAGAGCCGATACGAGCTGCTGTGGTTATTATTTACCAGTCAGTCATTGAGTGAACAACGCGTTTGTTAAGCAAGTTTGCTTGAGTCTTATTTACGTTATTTTGAATGTGATTTAGTGTTGAGACGTTGTATAAAGAGTCTCTGGAACCTATATCTGAATTTATACGATAGATTTGAACAATTATTTTTGAATATCTAGAAATATTTGTGAGTTTAGAAGACTCTGTGGTTTTGAAGTTCTGTAAATAAATTATTTTCTACTTTTCTATAAGCAAGAGTTCAAAGTTGTCTAACCATAAGATCAAAAGAACCCTATATACGCTGGAACATTTGGTGTCAGAATTTGGAATCTTATGGCGAAAACGAGAGCAACGGAAGAGCAACTGAATGAGTTGTTGAAAGCTATTAATGGATTATCAAATAAAATGGATAAAGGCCTAGAGGAGTTGGCGGAAAAGATGATTAAAGGCCAAGAAGAGTTGGCGGAAAAAATGAATAAAGGCCAAAAAGAGTTGACGGAAAAAATGAATAAAAACGAAGAAAGAATGGAAGTGTTGAAAAATAAAATTGACAAAGGCCAAGAAGAGTTATCTAATAAAATCGACAAAGTCCAAGAAGATGTGACTGAAAAAATGAAAAGAAGCCAAGAGAGAATGGAAGAATTAAAGGAGGAAGTTAATAAAAGCCAAGAAGAAATGAAGAAAACTTTGGAAGAAAAGTTCTCATCGGTAGAGAGAAGAATAGGCTCGGTAGAAGAGAAAATAGAGGAAGTAGAAGAGAAAATTCAGAATGAAGTTAGTAATGTTGAACAGAAAATGGAAAGGAAAATGGCGGAAGTAGAAGAGAAAATTCAGAATGAAGTTTGCAACGTTGCAGAGAAAATACTAGGTGAAGTAGATGAAAAGCTAAATAAAAAAGTACAAGATCTTGAGAAGAAACTTTCAGCGTCCAGTGGTAATTTTGAAGAATTTAGGAATCCGCCTGCTTCTCCTGTGCAAGTTAAGCTGTCGACATACGACGGAAAGAGTTCCTGGCAAGTTTACAAAACCCAATTCACCATTGTAGCCGAGGAGAACAAATAGAGTGACGAGGTGAAAGCTTGTCAACTGGCAGCATCTTTGAGAGGAGAAGCCGCCGACGTGCTGCAAACATTGCCTGATATGACGCAACTCAATTTTGAGACTTTAAGTTGTGCACTTGAAATGAGATTCGGCGAAAAATTCTTCAAAGATTATGCGAGAATACAAATGAAGATCCGCCATCAAAAATCGAGTGAAACCCTTCAAGAGGTTGCCTCAGAAATAGAACGTCTGGCAAATTTAGCGTTCATCGACTGCCCAACAAATGTACGGGAAATGCTCTCATTGCAGTACTTTGTAGACGGAATAAAAGATCCAGAAGTGCAGAGAGCGGTACGAATGGCAGATGTGCAGGATTTAAAGGCTGCATTACTATATGCCTTAAAGTTGGAAGCAGCTACACAAGCCAGCCGAAGAGATCATCATTCAGTCCGAGGGGCAACGGTAAACAAAAGCTCAGACACTGAAATTGACATCTTGAAAGAAATTAGGAAAATAAATCAAGAGATTGAAGCTTTGAAATACGGAAGAACAAGCTCAAGAAGACAGTATCTCACGTGCTGGGGATGCGGTGATACAGGACATCTCCAAAGAAATTGCCCCAAAATCCACGAACGTGAGATAAATTCAAACAGTCAGCAGGGAAACTAAATTTTGGCCATCTCGCGGGGCGGAGGTTGCCAGAGAATAAAAAGCCAAACCTGAAGATCCTCCAGATATCAAAAATGAGCGGCGGTGATAACGAATTATATGTGATAGGCTTTATTAACGGAATTCAGTGCCGTATGATTGTCGATACAGGAGCCAATGTGGCAATAATAAGAGAAGATTTGGCTCGAAAATTGAAACCTAAACTCATCTGAACTCCACCATGCGTTACCCTGCAAACTGTGACGGGCGACAAGATAGGCATATATGGAAAGGCAAATTTAACCATCAACTCTGGAGGAACGAAATATTACCATACGGCATATGTGGCTGACATAACAGATCCTTGCTTAATCGGGCTAGATTTTCTGAAGAAGTTTGACTTCAAACTTGATTTCAAAAATAACAAAATGCTCTCAAAATTTGAAGAAATAAGTCTTTTTGGATTAAATAACGAAATTGAATGTAAACAAGCAGTAATAGCCAAAGAAGACATCAATCTAGATCCAAGAACAGAATTTTTAGTTCCAGCTGTAATTAACAATGAAACTAATTATCGATTTGGCCATATATATTATCCCGAGGACAATAGTAAACAAGCAGGAGTATTGGTGGCTTCATCTGTGGTGGACCTCTCGAAAAAGACCATTCCAGTCAGAATTGCTAACATCAGTGATAAGACGAGGACTATTAAGAAAGGAGAGGTGATGGAGTCATGTGCTCCTGTGACGTGCATAAGTCAAAATTCCAGTCACTCTGAGAAATCTTCAGATAATTTAGTCAAGGATTTGTTACAAAATACAGACTTAGATCCAAAACAGATGGAAGCTGCGGAAAACTTAATTAGAGAATTCCAAAGTTTATTTTCCCAAACATCTGAAGACTTTGGACGAACTAAAATGGCACAACACCGAATTGACACGGGAGATCACTCTCCTATTAAACAGCACCCTAGTCGATTACCTTTTGCCAAGCAAGAAGAGGTGCAGAATTTAATTAAGGATATGGAAGAAAATGACGTCATCGAACCATCGACAAGTCCATGTGCGTCTCCCATTGTGTTAGTAAGAAAGAAAGATGGTTCCACAAGATTTTGTGTAGACTACCGCCGACTGAATGACGTCACTAAAAAGGATAGTTACCCTCTACCAAGGATTGACGACACTCTTGACACACTTGCGGGCAACACCTGGTTCTTGACTCTGGATCTGAAGAGTGGTTACTGGCAGGTAGAGATCCATCCCGACGACCGCGAGAAGACTGCCTTCACAACGGGAAAAGGATTATGGCAATTCAAAGTAATGTCTTTTGGTCTATGTAATGCACCTGCAACTTTTGAACGCCTTATGGAAATGGTTCTTCGGGGGCTGTCATATGAGGCATGTCTTGTTTATTTAGACGATATCATAATCATAGGAAAATCTTTTGATGAACATCTGAACAACCTCAGGCGGGTGCTACAAATGTTAAAGGAAGCTAATTTGAAGTTAAGCCCTTCGAAGTGCAGTTTGTTTCGTAATGAAGTCGCCTACCTTGGACACATCATTTCGGCGGAAGGAGTTAGGACTGATCCAGAGAAGATATCGGCTGTGAAAAATTGGAATCGTCCAGCAGATGTTCACCAGCTTCGGAGCTTTCTAGGATTATGCACTTATTACAGAAAATTTTTCAAAGGCTTCTCGATGATTGCAAGACCACTTCATAAATTAACAGAAGCCAATCAAAAATTTATGTGGACACAGGAATGCGATGCTGCTTTCGAAAAGCTCAAGGAGGCATTAACATCCACTCCAATTCTGTCATATCCTCAAATCGATAAACAGTTCATACTTGATACGGATGCAAGTAACGAAAGCATTGGCGCTGTACTGTCCCAGGAAATCGACGGCGAGGAGCGTGTTATCGCCTATTTCAGCAAGTGCTTGTCAAAGGCAGAGCGAAACTACTGCGTAACAAGAAAAGAGCTTCTTGCTGTAGTGAAAGCCATAGACCATTTTCATCACTATCTTTACGGTCGAAAATTCCTGATCCGAACTGATCATGCTTCTCTAACTTGGCTATTGAATTTTAAGAACCCTGAAGGCCAGATAGCCAGGTGGATACAAAAGCTTCAAGAGTATGATATGGAGATACGCAATCGAAAAGGCTCATCACATGGAAATGCAGATCCTCTCTCAAGAAGACCCTGCTCAGAGAATTGTAGATACTGCGACCGGGTTGAGAAGAAATTTAATGTCAAAGGTCCTATAGTAAGACAAGTTACAACTGGGTCTACATCATCGCAAGATCCGTGGAGTGACGAGAGCCTGCGTAAAGATCAACTTGATGATCCTGAAATTAAGCCAATTCTAGAGCTGAAAGAGGAGTCCAACAGGAAGCCCAGCTGGCAAGACATGGCCCATTACCATCCTACGACTAAACGTTATCGGGCTCTCTGGGATTCCCTACATTTGAAGAACGGTATCTTGTACCGAAAATGGGAGTCTGACGATGGAAAGACATGTAGATGGCAACTACTAATCCCAAAGTCGAGAATTTCTATGGTCCTTCAAGAACTGCATGGAAGTCCCACAGGAGGTCATTTTGGTGTAATGAAGACCCTGCAAAAGGTTCGAGAGCGTTTTTACTCGAATAATGTTCGCAGTGATGTAGAGAATGGTGTCGAACTTGTGACACCTGTGTAGCACGTAAAGGTCCAAAGAGGCGCACCCGTGGACGATTGCAACGTTATAATGTAGGAGCTCCTTTCGAACGAATTGCTCTAGACATCCTGGGTCCACTTCCTAGAGCATCTGATGGCAATAAGTACATCCTCGTTGTCATGGACTATTTCACTAAGTGGCCTGAAGCATACGCCGTTCCTAATCAAGAGGCGGTAACCGTAGCAGACATACTGATTCAACACTGGGTTTCCAGATACGGAGTTCCTCTTCAAATCCATTCCGATCAAGGAAGAAATTTTGATTCGCCTGTGTTCAAGGAAATGTCTGAACTACTCAGCATGGACAAAACTCGAACAACACCTCTACACCCTCAATAGGACGGCATGGTGGAGCGGTTCAATCGTACCATCCTAAATAGCCTCTCTCTCCTGGTGTCTAGAGACCAACAGGACTGGGACAAGAAATTGCCTCTTTTCCTGCTTGCCTACAGGAGTGCCACGCATGAGGCCATTGGTTACTCGCCTTCTCAAATGCTCTTTGGTCGTGATCTTCGTCTGCCTGCGGATCTTTTGTTTGGCCGTCCTCCTGACGCTCCTTTGTCGCCTGAAGAATACGTGGATGGACTCCAGGCACGGATTGAGGAGATTCATCGTCTAGCGAGGAACCGAATCGGACTGGCATCGGAAAAGATGAAGACACGGTACGACACAAAGACAACTAGACATGAGTTCAACGAAGGTGACAAAGTTTGGTTGTGGAATCCCATACGTCGTAAGGGACTGTCGCGAAAACTACAAAGAAACTGGGACGGTCCTTACACAGTCGTCAACAGGCTGAATGACGTCGTCGTTCGCATACGAAAATCGCCACACACCAAGCCCAAGGTCGTACATTATAACCGGCTAGCCCCTTATTTTGGCCAAAGTGAATAGAAATTCAAAACTCGAATTTCAGATCATGGTCATGAAAGTCACTTTTTGTAAATATGTAAATAGTAATTAGTTCTTATTTATGTAAATTTTATGATTATTGTTATTATTATTTATTTATTTATTTATTTGTTTATTTATTTTAAGTGTTTTCCTCTAACTCAGGGATTGCACTTCCCGGGACGTGCAGTCTTTGAGGAGGGGGTAGTGTTACGAATTTTGTAAATAGTTAGTGTTTGTACTGTAAAATAATGTAAATAATCTTATTAAGCTCCATTTCTTTACTAATATTAGTTTTAGTTACATTGTCTCTGTTATCAAGCAAACTTGTCTATTATTTTCAGTGTATGTCTACGGCAGATTGGTGAAATAATAAAGATATCGCCAAGTTGGCGTCACTTTTGGCGACTAATTTTGGTCGCCAAATTTGGCGATATATCGCCAAGTTGGCGACAAACTTGGCGATGGTAACCCTTCCCTCTCAATGGTAACCCCCCTTTAGATATACTGATACATTGTTTGTTGTTCCGTGGATTTTTCGAGTAGGTTCTAGAAATTTCCAGCACATGCTACGAGCCTATATAAGGAGAGCCTATACGAGCTGCTGTGGTTATTATTTACCAGTCAGTCATTGAGTGAACAACGCGTTTGTCAAGCAAGTTTGCTTGAGTCTTATTTACGTTATTTTGAATGGGATTTAGTGTTGAGACGTTGTATAAAGAGTCCCTGGAACCTATATCTGCACTTATACGATAGATTTGAACAATTATTTTTGAATATCTAGAAATATTTGTGAGTTTCGAAGACTCTGTGGTTTTGAAGTTCTGTAAATAAATTATTTTCTACTTTTCTATAAGCAAGAGTTCGAAGTTGTCTAACCATAAGATCAAAAGAACACTATATACGCTGGAACAATATTAATTATAAGCCCACTTGCAACAACAAACATTCTTCTCCAAGATAATTGAAACTTTAGAGCCGTGTAATGGCTGCCACTTATCAAGGACTATCAAACATTATACTGTGAAAGTTTTAAATTAAATATAGTTTTAATTTCGATAAATTTATTTCACCAAATTATTAGTATCACTTGAGATTATAAAATATATATTAACCATTTTTAGGTTCTAGACCTGTACATGTCTCAAAGCTTCTTGGGTTTTGATAAAGAAGGCTGCGTAATTCGATACCATGCAGCAGGAAATATGGATTTCGAAGGTAATGCATTAAAATAATACTTTTCTTTGTTTTATAAGCTGTTGGTTATTTTTTAAATTTAAATGCTTGTTTGATTTATGTAAAATAGAAATAAAGGAACAGGGTGACGTAAAAAAGGGATATTTCTAAAAACATCAAAACAAATACTTTTTCGACTATAAGTTTTTAACTTATTAGCTTTATACATCAGTTGTCACCAACGAGTGGTAAGGTAATAAAAAGAATTATGCCCAGATAAAATGATGGCATTGAGCTCACAGGCTACGCATACTAATTGTACATTACAGCCTTATATTTTCAAGAGTTAAAATTTCGTTCGAAAAAAATATTAAGGAGGGGGGATCAGTTCCCCCTTTCCCCTTTTTATACTTAATCATTGAACCCTCTAAACTGATCAGGGACATGCTTTATCATATAAAAAATCCATATCCAAAATTTAGAGCAAATCGGAAAATTCTTATTAAAAACCCGTTTATATAATTTAAGAAGATTTATCCTTCTCTTTTATATACTTAACCATTAAACTTCCAAAACTATTCAGAGATTTGAACGAAATCTGACAATTCTGCGTGAAAAAAACATTTATATAAATTAAGGGGAAGGGCATTAGAACCCCCATTTCCCCTGTTTATATTTATCCAATGAACACCTAATACCAATCACAGAAGCGCTTCATCAGAATGATCCTATGTGTAAATTTTGAACAAAAACTAATATTTCTGCATGAAAAACCCATTCATATCAATTAAGGAGAGGGGCATGAGCCCCTCGTTCCCCCTCTTATACATATCGAATGATCTCAAAAACTAATCAGGGAAGCCCCTTATCAGGATATACTTATATACAAAATTACAAGTGGTTGGGATATTTTTACCATGAGTTATCGCGTTGCGTACAAACGTACGCACATACATACAGAACGGGCGGGCACATAAGCTCTCAGGCTATGATAGTCTGTAAGCTAAAAGGTATTGGTTGTCCGTAAAGAAAACTGAACATTATTTATTTATTTATTTATTTTTTACTAATAATTTTAATTTTTTAAATAATGAAATAATTTAAAATCGGGAGTTCTGTGACGACATAAAGGCAATTATTTCTTTTTATAATATTGATACTAAAAAAATAGATTGGCTTAGTAGCTATGACATTACAAACTGAAAATGTTATGTAAATTTTAATGTCGTTTAACTACATATTTACGCAAAAATTTTTTATCTGTCACAGCAATTAAAACATGCTTAAAAATAATTGTTTCGTATAAATACAATTTTAACTCACAACTCATTAGTAAACAAATGTATAAATATATTTAAATGATTTATATTAAAGATCTGAGAACTTTTTGTTTTAAATTATTGTTCAGTAAGAGATTTAAGTTTAGTGACACTTGCTCTAATCGACCTGTTTCTAAAGCTTTTTCGAAAAAACATTTTTTCATAAAATAAAATTCGTCGCAGACAACAAATGCTGCATTTGTGGGGATAACTATTTGCAACTATTCGCAATGCAACTCCACTCCCTGTATAATCAATTGTGGATCTTAGAATCATAAAAAGATTGCCTAGCCATATTACAATAGCGTAATCAAAAATAATTAAGAAAGGATAAAAAAAAAAAGTGTCTTTATCTCGAAAGATAAAAGTTTGAAAAATATAAGAAACCAACAGAATATAATTAAAACATTGAGTATAGTTGATACATAAATGATTAAAAAGATTTAAAAATTACAACGGTGTTCAATAAATTTTGCCGCCATGTCTGTAACTACTTTATTAAGAGAACAAAATTAAATATTTTACATGAACAACTAACTTTGAAATGTTCGCCTTTAAAGAGATAACTTATTTTTTGATATAGTCACCACTGGCGGTTAAGCGCTTCCGCCATCAACCCACCATTGTTACAATCAAGAGCATGCTTACTGCTTGACCAGGTTCTAAAGACCTGTCTTGGCATACTTCCAAAATAATGGGCCTTTCCGTAGGTAAGGAAGCATTGAGGGGAGACGAAATTTCTCTCTATTCCCCACAAAAGCAATACTAGGGGAAACTCCTTTTTCATTGCTCTCAGTCCTATTATCAAGAATAGACTCGCCTCACTCAGACCTGTTTCTCACGTGACCGGTCTTTAATGCTTGACTCAGCAACTTGTTCGTTGGACTCAAAGCGCATGCCCTTACGACGGTCGTTCAGCTTTAGAAATACTGAAACGTCACAAGGTTTTAAGTTCGATGCATCACCGTGAGCACACTTTCGTGAATTCAAGTTCGTTCTTGATTCAATGTTCGAGCGATATTCCAAGAATGTTTTCAATCACCATCGCTTAATGGGCCGGTTATCACGAATCCGTTTATTGATACGTTCTATATGCTTTTCACTCACTAACAAAAAAACTTTCTTCAATTCACAGAAAATCTACTGGCAGCAGTGCTGCTAATGTATTTCATTGAATTGACGAATTTAATTTTTCTACGTTACAAGAGGTAATATATTAAAGAAAGCTGGGGAAAACAAAAGCGGCAGACTCTCGTTTTCAACAAGTCATTTCCCCCCTTATCAGACGATCACGCTCGCAACGGAGTTGTAGTTGTATTGTAGCGACATGCTTTGAAAGAAATGTGTTCGCTTCAGATGGGTCGAACTACTTGATCAATTCCTTTAAAAAGCTTAGATTTTTTAAGTTAATCTTGATAAGATTTCGTCTTTAATGAGATCGTGGCGGTTTTTACAGTTAAATATTAATATACGATAACAAAATTTTAAATTACGTAAATTGCTAGAGAGAAAAAAAATGGATGTTGTATTTTTATACAATAAGGTTTTTTTTAATCTTTTTTTGGCAATAGCGATTTTTCCATTCAGTTTTTTGTGTTCATTTAAAGTATAATCTAAATGCGAATATTTATTTTTAAACAACTTTGTAAATTTAACTTTATTTAACTTTATTCATATTATTCAACTTCAAAAATCAAATTATAAGTATTTTCGAATGAATGTGAAAAGTAATTGTAATTTAATTTTAAATAAGAAAACATATTTGTCTTTTTTTTTTTTAACTAAACTAGACATCTTAATTTATAGAATTGGTGGTTTTTCACATTAGAAATAATTTCGGATTTATTATAAACTACCTGATCTGCCCGTCATTGCTCGGGATATAGATGTTTTCAAACAAATTGCGAATATTTAAAATCTCCATTCATACTAGAACAGAAAAAAAATTTAAATTTTAGCTGAAGAATATTTTAAAGTCTAGAATATTTTAAATTTTATCTGAGTGACCATACGTATTTATTTCTGTTACAAAAATCATGCTTTGGAAGGATAAAGAAATATAGTCGTTGATTTTAGATGTTTTGAACCACAAAAAAAATTGCGATTATTGAAAAATTTTTTTATACCTTTCTTCAATGAGACCCACTCCATGCAAAATCTTCTAAGCACGTGCGCGACATGCACTGCATATGTGAACAAACCCTAGGAAAACATAAAAGGATTAATTATCTAATTTACTACTTTTTTGGATGATGCCATAGATGGATTTTGAAGATTGATTATAAATCAATCAGGCAAAACTAAATTATCAAAATAGAATAAATAATAAATGCGTGTGCAATTTGTTGCTAGCATTCGACCATAAAATGCACTCATTAAATCCCATATTTAACACCTACTCTCAATGGCTGACTGCATCATTGCCGGGGATTGGTGGTGAGCTGCAAAGAGCCTCTAATCTGGTTGCTTTATTGCCGCACTGTCAAAAAATTGAAACTTTTATTGCATCGTCACTCCACCACTTTCATAGAAACAATGGACATTCTCATTGGTCAAAATAGAGATATCCTCAGGGATGCCACTCAGAAAATAACATAAAAGAGGAAATTATACGTAAAATAAAAATTTATGACACTTTTCCCATTTACGCATGAATTTTGTAAACTATATTGTTTATAATAAACTAAATAAAAAATTAAAACTACTCTTTTTTTTTCTTTAACAGAAAAACATTTTTAAAAAATTAACAACTCAGAAGAGTAAATAAAAATGGTTTTTCTTTAGTTTACAGTATTTTACATCAATTGAGGTAACCCAGCAGTAGGTTCAGTGAGGAATTTTATGTTTCGTGTCATTTTAAATCAATTTAAGTAACCCAGCAGTAGATTGGATGATTATCTCAGGAATGAATAGCGAAAATTTGCAAGAATTTTTTTTTTTTTTTTTTTTTTTTTTTTTTATCCATGATCGTTTGACGAAAATCGCCGTTTAAAAAAAAACTATAATATACTAAAAATATGAATATAATCTTTGAGAGTATTAATTGTTCTTCAATACATTGAAAATTCATTAAATCTATAAAATTATATTATCCTACATATTGTTTATATCAGTGAAACCTAGAGCTTAGTGAACGAAATATTATATATTAAACACTTACTGCGATATATGACGTATAAATCCGAGCGGAAAGTTCAGTCGAATTAACTTGCATATGAATTCTTTGTTCCATACACTGTTAAAAATCTGCTGCATTTTGCTGCAACGCCCTCCACCACTTGTATATAATATCTCTATTCCAACCAATGAGAAAGCGCCATTTCACGGCCAAGTAACCGTTTTCTATACAAGCAGGGGAGTGCGTTGCAGCAAAATGCAGCAGATTTTTAACAGTGTACTTTATTGAAGGCATTTTTGATGTCTAACAGTATGTCAGGAAAGAGTGGAATATTTATGTCGCGAATTTCAAATGACACACATTTAGAAATATTTCATGATTTTAGCTAGCAATTTGAAATATTTGTAACATACATTTGACAAATGTTCCGGAAATATCCATGTTTACTGTAATCTAAAATTTTGTTTATTTTAGTACATTAAATATGCTTAGTGATTTGTTTGAAATGCTTTTTTCTTTCACGAAAACACAGAATATAAATAAATAATAGGTTCTGCTCATCAGTGTATGCAATGTATTTTTTTAATCTATATTTAAAATCACATACTACTAACAACAATAAAATACATTTATATTTCAACCGCTTCGTATAATAAAAATTGTCCATCTTCACGGAAAAATTAAAGAAAATTTCTCCAAAGCGTCATAATATCAACATTACAAATTTTCAAAAACAAATACTGAACTTTTTCTAGGAGGGGTTTTCCAAGATTAATTTGAAAGTACGGTGGTGGTGCCATCTGTTGTATAAAATCCAATTTAACATTTACTATCCAAGCACTTGGTATCATAGGATACATTATCATTACCGACCTATTTATTTCTTGTTATTATTTCATTGATTCACAAATCTTGGACCTTTTTTTTAGGCGGGGGTGAATCGTTTGTCGAGCAATAGCTCTACACAGAATATATTAGCTGAAATTGTTGTAAAAAACAGGCATTATTCTAAATATAATATTTAAATTACAGGTATACTCAAATCAGCCACACTCACAGATATCTCGAAATGCGTCGTGCATTTTTTAGAAAGTGATATACTAAAATTAAAGGAACAAACAAAAAAGGTAGTACATTTTATACTCATTTTGAAATCTTTTGTGTGTCCTTGTAAATGTCGTGAACTTCGTATTATGCGTGAAATAATTTATATTAAGCTTCAGCGATTTATATCAATTTTATTATACAGGAAATAGTTTAATATAATTAATATATGTCACAGACAATATCTCCTGTGCCATTATATGATGGAATTTTTGTGTGACCCTGCAAATTAATAATAACTATTCTTTCCACCTCACATTTTACAAAATGCCTATTTTAGAGCAATTCTTAAATGCAAATAGATTTTAGCATGTTTAACAGGGTGTCACAATTTAAAAATCATTTGAAAAGATTTTTTCCCGTAGGCCGTAATGTAATGCAAAACTTTTGATTGTCCCTGTAAATAAACTAATCGTGTTTGAAACTGCATTTGTAATTGGGTATGCGCTAGGGTAAACGTAAATAATTTTTAAATTTTTTTGGCCAATCCGACTATATTTACGAAAATTAGAGCGCGGACAGACGGACAAACGACCAAAATCATAAACAATTTTCAACTTTGCTAGAAAATGTTAAAAAGATGAGATAATCCATTTAGAAGGTGCATAAAATCTGCTTTAGCCCCTCCCACACCAAGTCTATTTTCATATACTTTCGCATATACATCATATCATCTTACACACTTAGTTCACTATGAGTGAGGATAAAACAGATTTTATGCACCTTCTAAATAGCCTATGTCTTTTTTAACACTTTCCAACAAACTTGAAAAGTGTTTGTGCATTCGGGTTGTCTGTCCGTCTTTCCGGGTTCTAACTCTCGTAAATATGCTCAGATTGCCCAGAAATTTTTATGTTATTCATGTTTACTCTATCACAAACCCTATTGGAAATGAAGATTCTACCATGATTAGTTTATTTACATGGATAGTCAAAAGTTTCTGTTACATTACGGCCTATGGGGAAAAATTATTTTAAATTGATAAAGGTGTTACATCCTGCCTAAAATATTCAAATTTATATGCTATTGCGAAATGCACTAAAATATGACATTCTGTAAAATATAATAATGCAGTGAAATATGCAGTGAAAATAATAGTTTTAATTCATTTACAGGGCCCCACAAAAGAATTTTATAACACAATAATTAAGAGAGGGAGGGGTCGCTTGCTCTCTAAAAAAAAAAGGTCGATCTACTAAAAAAACTTTAGTGATCCTTGTAATTACTAAAAAATTTTTAGTAATCTTAGTAATCTTTAGTAATCTTCAGTAACCTTACAAAAAAAATCTGTAAGAATTACTAGAAAAAAGTTAGCAACGAATAGAGTTAATAGTTTTAAATTTTTAATAGCTCTTACTAAAACTCAGTTGGTATGGCCTTGATAGCATAGTGGTTATAGTAACGGACTCCAGGCTAAAAGGTCCCGGCTTCGAAACTTGCCACCGCCAAATACGCCCCGAATGTATGTAGTGTCTCGTTAATAAAGGGATTATCAAAATCCTGTCGGAGCAGGTAGGAATGTTTGGTGGTGCCATCTTTTGCGGTTTTGCCGAAAATCTTCTGCTTCAGAAGTCTGGATGCAGCTCGAAGGAAGCTCCTGCCCTTCGGACGCACGTAATGGTTATTAAAAATAATTTTTGAGCTATTACTAAAATTTGCTTGGTGGCTCATACTAAAAATTTTTAAGTTAGTTATACAAAAAATTCTTTTGTTCAGTTTACAAAATAAATGCTTGTTTTACTTGCAAAAAAAGTTTGTAATGGTTACTAAAAAATTCTGTGGAATACAAATTTACTAAGAAATTTTTAGTAACCTCTTGAATTTTTTTTACAGTGTGCGACGTATTTTAATTATATTAAACGATTTCATGTACAATAAAATTGATATGCTGATATGCTGAAGCTTAATATTTCACGCATAATATGAAGGGTATAGCATTTACAGGGAGACACGAAAGATTTCAGGTAGTAGGGAAAACTGAGGCACATTGATACATGGGATACAGTGATACGCCCCCTCTACGGCTCACAGGGTTATTATAGGAAGTTTCCCAACAGCTCCAACAGGTGAAGCTAGTGTACAGAACTACATACATAATGTCTTGGCATGATTCAGTAGTTTGTTGAAATGGACGAGTAATTTATTTATTTATTTTTATTTATTTATTTATTTTTTGGTCAAAAGTTAATTTAAGTTGTACAATTGAAATGGTATTATAGAACTGTTCCAGCATTTTCAACCAAAAAGAATACTCTCTTTGGCAAGTAAAGCTACTCTTTATCAGTTCCTCATTCTTTATTGTTAGGTAAATTATGAAGTTTGGAATTGAGACTCATTTTATTCAAAGTGGCTGTATGGGGCACATTGATACATTCTATGTCGGGGCACATTGATACGTTCTATGTCAGGGCACCTTGATACAACATAAATCCTTTCCTAATTCATTTTTTTATTATTTTTTACCATACTCTCCTTAATCCAACCATTTTCGCTAAAAATTTCTAATATTAGTTTTTATTGAAGTGAAATCGCTGTAATTTTTTATATTAGAACATTTTATAGTATTTTTGAAAACAGAAGACGTACAGAATTATCAACATCTAGTGCTAGTCAAACTAACAAAAGAAAAACACGGCAGCCTGGCAAATCTCAAATTTATATCGATTTTCCAGAGAAAAAAGTATTTTTGAGATGAAAAATGTTAAGTAAGAGAAATAGCAAAGGTTAATTATATTATAAACAAAATTTTTAATATAACTATACTTTATTTTCTGTTTAAACACCGAATTATAAACAGAAAACCTGGAATTTTTTATCATTTTTCCTAAGAATGATAATGCCCGGGTTGAGTACCAGATATGACAAAGCTATCCCAGCCAACAATCAGACAAGGAACAGACAGAACATCAAGTCATTATTCATTTAATTTTGATTGCTTTAATATTACTCGCAACTAAATTTTGGGTGATTTGAATTTCTATAAATAAATGTAGAATGATTTGTTGACCTATTTTCTATGAAAAATATGCATTGGTATTATTTTGTCTCCATTTTTCCCAAGCGTATCAAAGTGCCCTATAAGGTGTATCAATCTGCCCCGTTGATGGGGCACATTGATACAAATGACTTTTTTTGATGTTTTTTTTTTATTGCATGAAAAAATATTACATAGAACAACGCTTGTACATTTTTATAACACACTACAATACTTTTGATGACATCAGATGGAAAAAGAACATGAAATTTCTACTTTCGAATACACCAAAAGAATTCTTAGAAAAAACTGTATCAATGTGCCCCAGTTCCCCCTATATTCATTCCGAAGGACTGTATTTTATCGATGATAGCTTATGGATGGATGAAAGGCATTTTTAAATTATTATATGCGTTTTTAAGTTTCATTAAATGTTTGTATATTATATGGTGTGTATAAATGCTATAGTTGATATAGCGGGTTACAGAAAAGAGCTATTAAAGGTTACTGAATATGAGCGTAATTTACTCAAAGGCGAGTTTTAAATAAGTTATGCATTTTTACGTTGAACTGCTTTTAGTTCACTGAGAAACGTTTGTAGAATATACATAAAATGATATACAGGGTCAAGCAAAGATTTGGATACATGGTCACTTTTTGAAGATAATTTCTGGATATGTGATTAAGTAGTTTTAAGTGTTTTTTGTTTGCACTAAATTTCAGCAAAATGTCTGTGTGTAATAAACGTAGTAGGATATTACAGGGCTTTATAAAATTATTCAAATATGTTTCCATCTATTAATATGAATTGCTGAAAGAGAAATTTTAACCCGCTAGGCGTTTTCTTTCTAAACTAAATTTTCCTATTATATTGTATATATATCAACAGACGGATCAAATACAGGGCTGTTCAAAGTACTGGAATACATGTTTGGCTATTAACAGTAACACCTATTTCCCTAAATAACGGAGTTTTGTTAACCATTTCAGTAAGTGTTGGAAAGTTTTTCATAATTCATGCTTAACGCATGATTTTTCTTACTTATTTTTTTTAAAAAAATGGACTTGGTGTACTATAGTTGTGACCCCCTCATATAATCTAAAATTACATAAGTGAAAAAACTTTTATTTCTACAAAAATGATTTTCTTTTCTTTTTGCTTTTCTTATTAGAAATCGACCTAAAATTCTGTTTCAATTCTGTAATCGGTCTAAAATCTGAGTTTCGATACAAATTCATTTTAGGCGAAAATGCAGCCGAAAATTGGGCTAGACTCAAACTGTGTATTCCAAAAATATGTGTGGACTTGGTGTACTATATTTGTGAACCGCTCATATAATCTAAAATTACATAAGTGAAAAAACTTTTGTTTCTACAAAAATGATTTTCTTTTCTTTTTGCTTTTCTTATTAGAAATCGACCTAAAATTCTGTTTCAATTCTGTAATCGGTCTAAAATCCGAGTTTCGAAACAAATTCATTTTAGGCGAAAATGCAGCCAAAAATTGTGCTAGTCTCAAACTGTGTATTCCAAAAATCTGTGTTTCTTCCTTCGGAAATTTTGAAAATGATTCATATCGAAATCATCAATTTTCGAAGTAGTTTGATCTTTTTGAGTTCAAATGCTCATGAGATTATTAAGTCTGTTTAAAAAGCTTAAAATTAGCCAAACTAAAAATAGACTAATATTTCTTTAACCCGAGATAGCTCACGCACATTGGTTTAGTTGTCACACCCAGTCATCGCTCGATGTCACGCTTAGTGTCCCCTTTTTTTTGCAGTTTTTCATCCTAACCTTCTTTCAGAAATTGACGAATTAGTCGAAGAGCCGACCGCAAAAAACCTCAGTCATCGAGCACAAGAAAAATATCCTTTATATTATGGAATAGTCAAACGGGATTCTAATGATCCATATCTGCCGGAAGCAAAGTCGTGCATAAGCTAAAAATGAATACCCTACTCTCTTAAAAAGTCAGCCACAAAATAGCTCAAGTTGAGCTGAAATCCACTCATCTCAATGTTGAAAGGCAGCTTCTGAAAAAAAGAGCTGAAATAACTCGAGTTTTAACCAATTTAAATGAAGTTGAGCTATTTAAATAACCAATTTAGATCAAGAAGATTTAATCGTTCGAAAAACAACTCTTTTATGATCGAAAAAATTACAGCTCTTTCATGAGAAGCCAAATCAGCTCTTTCGTTTTAAGAGTGTAGTGGTTGACTCGTAGACTTAGATTTGTGCTTTCTTGCACCCAGTTTTCCATGTTTTCATACTTTTGATTGTACGGCGAACACAATCATAGACCTACGAGTGAACCACTAGTGGTATTAATTTTTGGCTTATGCACCACTTCACTTCCGGCAGACATGGATCATTAGATTCCCCTATGACTACTCTTCCTATAAAACAAAGGATTTTTTCTTGTGCTCGATGACTTAGGGTTTTATGCGGTCGGCTCCTGGACTAAATCTTGGTGTAGCTGCCTTAAAGAGCATAAACTTTGTAAGGGAGAATCGGATAAAAAATTTCAAATATAGATCTATAGTAATCGCCACGTTTGAGTATCTCACGCACATCGCGAGCATTTCTATAACAGCTCTGAGTACAGATACACGTAGGAAATATACAGAATAAATGTAAGGAACATATTTAATATCTGTTTAAAGCTGATTATCCCTTATTTTACCTTAATCTTTAATGCTTTATGTAGATTTTATAGTAAAAAATTGAAAGAAACTGCCTGACATATCCAACGCGAATAATCCCGTCCGATTTTCTCGTGCGTGTAACGCATACAGATAGACTCAGGAAATGTGCAGAAGAATGTAAGTAAAATGTTAAATATATATTTGAAACTGTTTTATCCTTTTATTTTCAGTAGTGATTTAAGATTTGCTCCAGTAGTGGGCCACTAAAAGACATTTATCTAATTATTATTAAAGTATTAGTGAATTAAAAAAAAATATTTTGTTTAGTCTAGTCCTTACTTTTATTTATAAGAATAAACATTCAAATTTTTAAAATATATTCTCTAGAAAAAAAGAAAAATAAAAAATGTTGCTTTCCTCTATGCTCCAGTAGTGGGCATAGTAACTTTTTGATGCTCCAGTAGGGCCCCCCCCCCCTAGAAGTGGGCCACTCCATTCTTGAGTTTAATACATACTGTACAGAATTTATCATTTTTTTTACATTTCTACACTTAAATATACACAGTAATGAAATCATATTTAGAAGTTTTGATGATTACATAAAATAATTTCAGCTTCTCTTTAGTCTTTTCGTATAGTCTGTAAAATCACAATTTCAGCTCAAAAACTATGGGAATACTGAAGTTATCCCTTTGCCTGATAACAGATAAGGGTTCAAGCCAATCAGCAATTAGTTTGTTATCTGACAGGGGTGACTAGAAAACTTGTTTTTCAACTTTGAAAAGTGGTGGCCAACTATTGGTACGTGGCCCACTACTGGTACACTTACCCTATGTTTTAGATTGATTTTATGGTAAAAAGGCGGAAGTAACCGCCATAGGTATGACATACAGCAGCGAGAGTATTCCCGTCTGTTTTTTTCTCGCATGTAATGTCGAGTTAAAAATTTAAACTACATTCTTTGTTCAGAAATAAACACATTTTAGCGTTTATTCATTTACTCATTTTAGTAATTTATTTTATTATAATACTTTTAAATTTACTTTTGTTTAGATTGATACTCTTTTTTCCTTCTAGATGGGAAAGACAGTAAGCAAGTTTGTATATATTTATAATCTTGAAAATCTGACTATAGCTAAAGCACTTAATAGGAAAAGTAAGTTTATTTAATATTTTTGAAATTTATTACGGAGCTCAGTTTATTTAATTAATGATCTCCATGCTCTTTCAGAGTTTTGCTTATTTAAAAAAAAAAACTTAAATCATTTGTTACTTTAAAATGTTCGAAAAGTTACAGAAATTTTGTTTCAAAAAATAAATTTGATGCAATTTGTAAACTGTATACCGGGTGTCCCAAAAATGACTGATGGATTTTAAAATTCAATAGCTTGCAAACGGTGAAAGCTATTTTTAAAAAAATTGCAGGAGAGTTATGTATAATGTCAGGAGTTCTTTTTTACCTTAATTTTTTATTTTAGTTCGAATTTCAAACAATAGATGGCGCTGACGGTGATTGAAGGCCAGGTGACCAGTGCTGAGTGAGTTCAGTTTCTTCGGTGAATGGCGTGCTCTGAAGTGAAATTGATAGATGGTCTGAAAATCGTATACAGTAAAACCTCCATAACGGACACTCCCGAATAGCGGATACCTCTATTTAACGGACACTTTTCTAATCCCCACTCCCAAAATTTAAAATTTTCTATGTTTAACCTCTGAATAACGGACATTCCGAATAGCGGACACTATTGTCGGTGATAAAGGATGAAAAAGTATTTTTTTAACGAGAAAAAAAAATAAAAATAAAAGTTGAAAAGCATCTAAATTTATTGGAGGAAATGTACACAAATTTTGTTATCACAGATAAATGTAGAGGATGGGCCGGGAATATACCCCCCCCCCTACACACACACACACGTTCAGTGTTGAATTCAGGAAGGTGCCCGGGAGGGACATTTCCCAGAGCATTCGAAATGTTCCCTCGGATGATTTTGAGATTTTATGTTTTTAATGCTCGAAAAGTGCAACTACCCCCCCCCCCTCCCTTTTCGCCCAGGAGCTCTATAATGTCCAAAATCGTCACATTGAAAAATAGTGCAAGCAAAAGTAAACTTTTGTAACTGTTTTTCTCACGAGAGTGAAATAGACAGTGGATGAAAGTGTACACAATTTCAGTTTTATTGCTTAAAAAATAATTTTAATTTCTGATTAATCATGTAATAGAAGTTTTAGAAGATATAAAAGCCAATTAATGAAACATTAAATATTTCTTAGCGAATTTTAAATCTCTGAAGATTTTCCAATAGCGGACACCTCCGAATAGCGGACAATTTTTGTGTTCCCAATGCGTCTGTTATTTAGAGGTTTTACTGTAATAGATTTTTATGAGATACTTTCTGTGGCGGCTTCTCTCAGACTGGATATTAAGAAACCTAGTAATTATTCTTTAATTATTAATAAAGACAATTTATCCGAAAGGGAGTATTTTAAAATATATCTTAAATAGTCTTAACAATGACCTATACATAGGTTCGATTTCTGAATAGCATGAAAGACATTGGGAACTTCACTTTTTGCTAGGTTTTGTAATCTGAAATGTTAACATGCAGTTTTCATTAAAGTCAGTACTGATTAACAGAAGAAAATTCATCATTTCCTATAAGAAGAATATTGTGATATGATATTCCTCAGGCTTGTTATGGTTTAGTGATATGTTTGTTATAATGCTTTTAAATAAATATCTCAATACTCGCTCAAAAAGAATCTTATTAATTTTTGTCCCTTGGAGATACTTTCGATAAAAAATCGTGCTTTTGATAAGAAAACATATGTTATGCAATTGTATGTTACAATAATTGACTAATTTTTTGATGATTTATTCTAAACTGCCTCATTTCTGGAAAGAATTAGACTTTTATAATACACAATTTTAAAAAACTCACATTATTATTTTACTTTTACATCTTCTGAATCACTCGTAATACATATTTGTTTCTTTTAAAGGTTTGGAATCCTTTATGATTTTAGCATCTCTTATTCAAGATAACTACCCTGAAAGGTTAAAAAATGTGTACGTCATAAATGGTAAGCATTTGTTATCTAAATATTTTGAAATAGAGTTATACATTAATTTTTAATTCTTTAAATTGTTATTGAGAACATTAACTTTCCATTATGGCATTTAATTATGAATTTATTTTCTTATTTTACTTTTATTAAAAAATGGTATTCTTTATCTTAATACACATATTAATTATATGTTTTAAGAATACAGTGGCAAACAAAAAAAATGTGTGACCTATGAAAAAATGAAATAGTGCGCAAATAATATACTTTACGTTAATGTAAATAATGTACTTTATGTTTTACATAAAGATAATATTGTTACATTAAAATAAAACCTTAAGAATTAATTTGACATAAAAAAAATTTTTTTGAAAATATTTAACTATGCTAAATAAAATAGGAAAGTAAAAATGAATTTTTTAAAAATCAAAACATGGAACACAGTTGTTAACTGAAAATGCAGTAAATATTAATACATTTTAAATAACTGCAGTCATGTCATATGCTCTTTGATGTACCCTCATAGCATGCATGTTCACAGTGACGTCACTGTGAGTCACTTTGGTCATATCACATCTGTGACGAAAATGCCACCACAGTAGTAGGAAAATAAGAGTACGGGGACAGCCGCAGGCGGGACGGCGGGACCGTCCCGCCTCCGGCTGCCCCTGCGGCAGTCCCTCCTGCGGTCCCTCCTACGCCCACCGTGCCACCGCCACTCTCCTGCCCCCCCCCGTGCATACTCCTCCACGAACGCCCCCTAGTGGAAAAAAGGAACATTCTATTATAATAGGATAGGTGAACAACCTTCCCTAATTAAAAATACTATCAATCACATCTCAACTCGGAATCATACTATATGATGAAGATTAAATTTATATTTGAATTTTGAACAACCGTAATTTTAATGAGTATTATTAATTAAGCGAAACAATTAAAATTTCAGTTTTCAACCATTTTATTTAGATTTCTTCAACTACAAGATGAGATTATCAATTTAACACAAGAAAGTTAAACATATATTTGAATTTTGCTTGATAGACATCTTAATGAGTAGTATTAATTAAATAAAAACAATAGAAAATATCAAGTTTTATAGAAAAAGACTGATTTCTTATGATTTTTATCAACTATATGATCAATGTAACGACTTAAAAGTTGAAAGTTAAACGTACATCCTAGTTTTTCAACTGCTATAACCCTTATGAGTATCGTTAATTAAGTAAAAAACAATGGAAAATATCGAGTTTTATAGAAAAAGACTGATTTCTTACGATTTTTATCAACTTAAGAGAGAAAACTTAATCGTACATTTCAGTTTTTCAACAGCTGTATCCTTAATGAGTATTGATAATTAAGTAAAAAACAATGGAAAATATCAAGTTTTATAGAAAAAGACTGATTTCTTACGATTTTTATCAACTGCAACATCAGTGTATCGACTTACAAGTTGAAAGTTAAACATGCATTCTAGTTTTTCAACAGCTGTATCCTTAATGAGTATTGATAATTAAGTAAAAAACAATGGAAAATATCAAGTTTTATAGAAAAAGACTGATTTCTTACGATTTTTATCAACTGCAACATCAGTGTATCGACTTACAAGTTGAAAGTTAAACATGCATTCTAGTTTTTCAACAGCTATAATCTTAATGAGTATCGTTAATTAAGTAAAAAACAATGGAAAATATCAAGTTTTATAGAAAAAGACTGATTTCTTACGATTTTTTCAACTCAAACTTCAGACTATCAATTTGATAGAAAGAAATTTAAGCATGCATTCCAGTTTTGGACAACCATTTCCTTCATGAACATTATTAATTAAACAAAACAACAGAAAATATTAAATTTTTAACTGATTTCTTCATATTTTTTTATTTATTTATTTTTTTTTTTAATATAAAATCAGAATACACAACTTAAAATAGAAATTTAAACATATTTTTTAGTTTTTGAACAGTCGTTACCTCAAAGAATTTCGATAATTGAACAATTAACAAAGGAAACTAATGATTTTTTAACGAAAAAAGGCGAATTAAACGAATTTGGTTAACTTTTACTCTAATTGGAAATTTCATCGTACTTTATATATACCAACTAAGTAGAATTTTAATACATAAACGAATAATTTAAAGAAATCCTCAACACACAAATGTGAACCTGCAGAGCATTTCTTATTACGTCATATCTAAACTAAAACTTTTTCTGCAACCCCTCCATACATCCATTCCAGGTAGGGGAACATAACAAAGAATTTTGACGTCACAACTTACAAAGATATACAACAAAATGTTTACGTTGAAGAAAAAATATCACATAGAGAGAAAAAAAAGAAGAGATTTAAGCTATTTATCCATTCTAGTTTTATAACAGTTACCACAACATCTCCAAATTAAAATTTGGAAGTCATAATGAGTGTAATTAATTAAGCAAAATAATAGAAATATTAGTTTTTCAGAGGGGAAAAGACGAATTTAAACAAATTTTATTAGTTTTACACTAGTTTAATAATAATTTTAAGAGAAAAAAGACGAATTTAAACTTTTTTTTTTTTTTTTTTTTTTAGTTTTACACTATTTTTTCTCATCTCCAACACGGATATATCAATTTTAACAGAAGAATTAAACGTATATTTTAGTTTTTAACAACAAAATCTTAACAAGTATCATTAATTAAACAAAAATAAATATCAGTTTTAAAGAAAAGACGAATTTGAATAATTTTACACTAGTATTTTCAAAAGCAACATGGAAATATCAATACTTATTCACATATTTCACTTATTCACTGTATTCAATACTATATTTAATAAATTTGGATACACTTTAAGAATTTCCTAATCTATAATTATATATTAGCTGTATATTTAATGTTACCCATGTTTTCAACATTAGTTCATAATCGTGAATTTTGTATTTTAAATACCATGTATTCAGGTTCAGATTATTTTCACTTGAAATCATACAGAATTTTTTAACAGAGTTTGTTTTTGAAATCATTGAAGCAACTGTATTTAATATTTTTAACACCAATTTTCTAAGATTTTCTGACATTTTCCGATTATACATTCCCCATAAGTACATTTCTAAATGCTATAATCACTTTACATATCGAAAAGATATCATTGAAGCAACTGTATTTAATATTTTTAACACCAATTTTCTAAGATTTTTTAACATTTTCCGGTTATACATTCCTCAAAAGTATATATTCTAAACAATAGAAAATATTAATTTTAAGAATAAAAAGACGAATTTAAACAAATTTTATTAGTTTTACAATATTTTTTCTCATCTCCAACGCGGATATATCAATTTTAACAGAATTAAACGCATATTTTAGTTTTTAAGAACAAAAATGTAATAAGTATCATTAATTAAACAAAAAATAAATATCAATTTTCAAGAAAAGACAATTTTTTACACAAATTTTCAACTTTGAAATACATTTGTTTACATATATTGTTACAATATATTACTAAACTTAAACTTTTTAAAAAGTTTGAATGTCTTTACAAAGGGTTCATATTTATATTTTTCATGTCTTGACTGCATTCGAAATCTTACAACAAAAGTATACTTTTATTATTTTTATTATTATTATTATTCTAGAAAACCTAAAAAGTCATTTCTTGCTGCTTTAAACACTTGACATATTAAAATTACTCTGAGATATTCTACCCATATAATTAATCAAATTAGGACATGATTCATCTTACACTTCAAAATTTCTGAATTTTTACAATACTTATTTTCATCAAACTTTATTCTTGATCCTATATATTTTAGGAGTACAGAATTTTAACATCTGTTTTTATCTACTTATCAGAAAATTATTAAAACACCCAACAACATTTTCCAAATATGAATATTATCTTTACAGTTTAATAATACAAAACATACACGAATACAAAGTTTAATTTTTACAAACATTTCAAACCAAACTTTTCGAAATTTTCACATCATAAGAGCAAACATTAGACGAACTTTTTAACTTTTTAACTTTTTTTATTGCTTAGATCTTTTCATCATAACTTTTAATTATGATAATTATCCATTTTTAGGTTGATTGTCGAAAAACTGTAACTGAAATTACATAAACTTAATGTTAAAAAACCATGTTCTCACACAATTTCTTGAAATTCAACAAAGAATTGACTATTACTTATCTATTATTATTCTTATTAAATACTTATCTACATCAATATCGACTCTCGATAGTATATAGATATTTCATCATTACACACTTACAACTCTTTTCAAACGTTTATCAGAAAAATAAGTCAATCAAAGTCTAGTAGTTATCACACCTGTTCCTCAGAAATATTACTATCATATGAAACAGTAAAGAAAATTAATAGATATTTAATATTTAATAACCTCATACGTGAAATTACTGTCGAATGAGAATACTAATAATCTATAAAATCAACTGTTGAACAAAAAAATAGTTTAGATTACCGAAAATTCAAATGTTTTTTCTGCAAAAGTTACAAAAATTAACAAATGAATGACAAGTTAGAGAAATAACTAAAAAAGTTAATGAACATATTTACAAATTTATTAAAATCACACCTTTTTCTGGATTACAAACCGCAATTTCTTGAAAAATTTATCACCGAATTTGTAAGATTTTAGTCCTAGTATTACATACACTCAATAAATATTCAAAATTAACAAAAATATAATTTTTTAGTCTCATCAATAAGCAGAAATTCTATATTAAAAGAATATTTACATAGTAGTACTTATAAAAATGAGAGTTTACAAACTGATTTTCATAATTTTATCACATTTAAACTTAATATTTTACATAAAACATTATTTAATCAAATTTTATGCTTTCTAATTCAGTAAAATTCAATACTTTTTTAGTTTTTAAACCAATACCACAATATTTATTTACATCAAACTTGATTCTTCACCTTTTATATTTCCACATTACACACGTGAGATAAATACTAACTTGGATCAGGAGTTGAAGTCAATTGATTCCATTCGATTTTCATCATGTACGCATTGCTCCTACACGAAATTTCTTACTGCTATAATCATCTAATGTATTAAAACTAATCTACTCATATTTTTAATCAACTCACCAGATGTTTCATCTCGCACTTCTGAATTATCGTGCATCAAGTTGCTTAAAATATAAATACTATCTTTATAGTTTTAATGATATATAGTATACATCGTTTATCTTGAGTTAGCACTTCCATACTATTAATCAAATTATATGTTTCATCTTGCACTTGATCTTAATGATTTCATCTTGCATCTGAATTATCGTCCATCGAGTTTTTTTTTAAATAATAATATATTTATAGTTTTTGATTATACATAGCATGTACAAATACAATCTTTAATTTTAACACTTCATATTTCAAATAACCTATTTCCGAAACCAAGCTATGTGAATTTTACCACAATACTTATTATCATAGAATAATTTGTGTTTCACACTTTTCTAAAAATTATCAGATATGTACCCCTCAGAGAAATTACTATCATATGAATAAATGAAGAAAATTTAATTTATATTAAATGTACACGAAATTGATTGCAATATACATGAATTTAATAAAAATAAATAAACAAGCGATTATTTATACATTAAACCTTTACTAAATATATACTTCTTTCATTATACAGATGTTTCAACAAGATGAACCAAAACAGCAGCAAACTTCAGAAATTAATGATCCGAATGATTCATCCCTAGCACATGTAGCGTTAACGAATAACACATATGTGAGTACTTATATGAGAAATACTAGAATTCGTATATGAAACGTAATTAGAGTAAATACAAAATGATTTGTCTTACTACCTACACTTTAACAAGTGCTTTTTACCTATATTATTGAAGAGAATCCTAACTGTGTCCATTTATTTCTACTACAGATGTGCTCTATTTGCTACAAACACTTCTTAAGTAAATGGAATTTAACAGAACATACAAAAATCTATACAGGTGAAAAACCCTACACTTGGAAAGATTACCATAAATGCTGTTTTCAAGGAGACGTGAATAAAAAATGCACACATCATCATATAAAGCATCGTCAGATATATGTAAACTTAGCGAAGATATTCAAAAATTAGTCAGACTTTTGTAGAATTTAGAAATAAAGGAAGATATTTAGGCTATTTATCCATCATATTTTCACAATATCTCAAACTTAAAATTTGGAAGACATACACACTGCTGAAAAGTAATTTTGTGATTCTTCTAACCAGTATGAATGTATAGATATTATTTTGCAGTGTATTCTTTAAATGCTCACATTAAATATTCTTTTATATGCATATATCGTTGTGTTTATTTTTCTAATACCTATTACATTAATGAAATACATAACATTTTAAGAGAAATAACACTCTCACAACTTAAAAAAATGCATAAGAACATACAAAAAATAAGCAGATGTATGAAAAAATATGCAAGTTTACAAAATAATTTCATTGTTTTCTAGAAATATTAACAAAAAATATTTACAATATGAAAAAATTGCAAAAGTGAAAAGAAAAAACACAAATGTAAAAACAAAAACCACAAAGTGAAAAACTCATAACAAAGTTTTTGAAAAAAAATATTTACAACAAAATTTTTTTTACAAAAACCAAAACTTCCAAAAATATTTTTTTTCAAAAAAATTTTTTTTTCAATAATATTTTTTTCAAAAATTTTTTTTTTCAAAAACATTTTTTACAAAAATTTTTTTTTCAAAATAAGTTTTTACAAAAGTAAAAAAAAAAAGAAAATCACAACGTTAAAAAAATGAAAAATTTTTGTTAAAAAAAGTGTAAAAAATTGCAAAAAAATGTTGCAAAAATTTCAAAAAAGTTATGAAAAAAGTCTCAAAAATTTCGTTGGTTTTAATGCAGTATGCAATGGCGAAACCATTGCATTTGCTATTAAAAACAACAAAATTTTTGAGACTTTTTTCATAACTTTTTTGAAATTTTTGCAACATTTTTTGCAATTTTTTTACACTTTTTTTAACAAAAATTTTTCATTTTTTTAACGTTGTGATTTTCTTTTTTTTACTTTTGTAAAAACTTATTTTGAAAAAAAAATTTTTTGTAAAAAATGTTTTTGAAAAAAAATTTTTTTGAAAAAAATATTTTTGAAAAAAAAATTTTTTGAAAAAAAATATTTTTGGAAGTTTTGGTTTTTGTAAAAAAAATTTTGTTGTAAATATTTTTTTTCAAAAACTTTGTTATGAGTTTTTCACTTTGTGGTTTTTGTTTTTACATTTGTGTTTTTTCTTTTCACTTTTGCAATTTTTTCATATTGTAAATATTTTTTGTTAATATTTCTAGAAAACAATGAAATTATTTTGTAAACTTGCATATTTTTTCATACATCTGCTTATTTTTTGTATGTTCTTATGCATTTTTTTAAGTTGTGAGAGTGTTATTTCACTTAAAATGTTATGTATTTCATTAATGTAATAGGTATTAGAAAAATAAACACAACGATATATGCATATAAAAGAATATTTAATGTGAGCATTTAAAGAATACACTGCAAAATAATATCTATACATTCATACTGGTTAGAAGAATCACAAAATTACTTTTCAGCAGTGTGTATGTCTTCCAAATTTTAAGTTTGAGATATTGTGAAAATATGATGGATAAATAGCCTAAATATCTTCCTTTATTTCTAAATTCTACAAAAGTCTGACTAATTT
This sequence comes from Maratus speculifer, assembly GCA_964019185.1. NCBI lineage: Eukaryota > Metazoa > Arthropoda > Arachnida > Araneae > Salticidae > Maratus > Maratus speculifer. Next base: position 364,758,226 of record OZ025291.1, read on the forward strand.
TTGAATATCTTCGCTAAGTTTACATATATCTGACGATGCTTTATATGATGATGTGTGCATTTTTTATTCACGTCTCCTTGAAAACAGCATTTATGGTAATCTTTCCAAGTGTAGGGTTTTTCACCTGTATAGATTTTTGTATGTTCTGTTAAATTCCATTTACTTAAGAAGTGTTTGTAGCAAATAGAGCACATCTGTAGTAGAAATAAATGGACACAGTTAGGATTCTCTTCAATAATATAGGTAAAAAGCACTTGTTAAAGTGTAGGTAGTAAGACAAATCATTTTGTATTTACTCTAATTACGTTTCATATACGAATTCTAGTATTTCTCATATAAGTACTCACATATGTGTTATTCGTTAACGCTACATGTGCTAGGGATGAATCATTCGGATCATTAATTTCTGAAGTTTGCTGCTGTTTTGGTTCATCTTGTTGAAACATCTGTATAATGAAAGAAGTATATATTTAGTAAAGGTTTAATGTATAAATAATCGCTTGTTTATTTATTTTTATTAAATTCATGTATATTGCAATCAATTTCGTGTACATTTAATATAAATTAAATTTTCTTCATTTATTCATATGATAGTAATTTCTCTGAGGGGTACATATCTGATAATTTTTAGAAAAGTGTGAAACACAAATTATTCTATGATAATAAGTATTGTGGTAAAATTCACATAGCTTGGTTTCGGAAATAGGTTATTTGAAATATGAAATGTTAAAATTAAAGATTGTATTTGTACATGCTATGTATAATCAAAAACTATAAATATATTATTATTTAAAAAAAACTCGATGGACGATAATTCAGATGCAAGATGAAATCATTAAGATCAAGTGCAAGATGAAACATATAATTTGATTAATAGTATGGAAGTGCTAACTCAAGATAAACCATGTATACTATATATCATTAAAACTATAAAGATAGTATTTATATTTTAAGCAACTTGATGCACGATAATTCAGAAGTGCGAGATGAAACATCTGGTGAATTGATTAAAAATATGAGTAGATTAGTTTTAATACATTAGATGATTATAGCAGTAAGAAATTTCGTGTAGGAGCAATGCGTACATGATGAAAATCGAATGGAATCAATTGACTTCAACTCCTGATCCAAGTTAGTATTTATCTCACGTGTGTAATGTGGAAATATAAAAGGTGAAGAATCAAGTTTGATGTAAATAAATATTGTGGTATTGGTTTAAAAACTAAAAAAGTATTGAATTTTACTGAATTAGAAAGCATAAAATTTGATTAAATAATGTTTTATGTAAAATATTAAGTTTAAATGTGATAAAATTATGAAAATCAGTTTGTAAACTCTCATTTTTATAAGTACTACTATGTAAATATTCTTTTAATATAGAATTTCTGCTTATTGATGAGACTAAAAAATTATATTTTTGTTAATTTTGAATATTTATTGAGTGTATGTAATACTAGGACTAAAATCTTACAAATTCGGTGATAAATTTTTCAAGAAATTGCGGTTTGTAATCCAGAAAAAGGTGTGATTTTAATAAATTTGTAAATATGTTCATTAACTTTTTTAGTTATTTCTCTAACTTGTCATTCATTTGTTAATTTTTGTAACTTTTGCAGAAAAAACATTTGAATTTTCGGTAATCTGTACTATTTTTTTGTTCAACAGTTGATTTTATAGATTATTAGTATTCTCATTCGACAGTAATTTCACGTATGAGGTTATTAAATATTAAATATCTATTAATTTTCTTTACTGTTTCATATGATAGTAATATTTCTGAGGAACAGGTGTGATAACTACTAGACTTTGATTGACTTATTTTTCTGATAAACGTTTGAAAAGAGTTGTAAGTGTGTAATGATGAAATATCTATATACTATCGAGAGTCGATATTGATGTAGATAAGTATTTAATAAGAATAATAATAGATAAGTAATAGTCAATTCTTTGTTGAATTTCAAGAAATTGTGTGAGAACATGGTTTTTTTACATTAAGTTTATGTAATTTCAGTTACAGTTTTTCGACAATCAACCTAAAAATGGATAATTATCATAATTAAAAGTTATGATGAAAAGATCTAAGCAATAAAAAAAGTTAAAAAGTTAAAAAGTTCGTCTAATGTTTGCTCTTATGATGTGAAAATTTCGAAAAGTTTGGTTTGAAATATGAAATGTTTGTAAAAATTAAACTTTGTATTCGTGTATGTTTTGTATTATTAAACTGTAAAGATAATATTAATATTTGGAAAATGTTGTTGGGTGTTTTAATTATTTTCTGATAAGTAGATAAAAACAGATGTTAAAATTCTGTACTCCTAAAATATATAGGATCAAGAATAAAGTTTGATGAAAATAAGTATTGTAAAAATTCAGAAATTTTGAAGTGTAAGATGAATCATGTCCTAATTTGATTAATTATATGGGTAGAATATCTCAGAGTAATTTTAATATGTCAAGTGTTTAAAGCAGCAAGAAATGACTTTTTAGGTTTTCTAGAATAATAATAATAATAAAAATAATAAAAGTATACTTTTGTTGTAAGATTTCGAATGCAGTCAAGACGTGAAAAATATAAATATGAACCCTTTGTAAAGACATTCAAACTTTTTAAAAAGTTTAAGTTTAGTAATATATTGTAACAATATATGTAAACAAATGTATTTCAAAGTTGAAAATTTGTGTAAAAAATTGTCTTTTCTTGAAAATTGATATTTATTTTTTGTTTAATTAATGATACTTATTACATTTTTGTTCTTAAAAACTAAAATATGCGTTTAATTCTGTTAAAATTGATATATCCGCGTTGGAGATGAGAAAAAATATTGTAAAACTAATAAAATTTGTTTAAATTCGTCTTTTTATTCTTAAAATTAATATTTTCTATTGTTTAGAATATATACTTTTGAGGAATGTATAACCGGAAAATGTTAAAAAATCTTAGAAAATTGGTGTTAAAAATATTAAATACAGTTGCTTCAATGATATCTTTTCGATATGTAAAGTGATTATAGCATTTAGAAATGTACTTATGGGGAATGTATAATCGGAAAATGTCAAAAAATCTTAGAAAATTGGTGTTAAAAATATTAAATACAGTTGCTTCAATGATTTCAAAAACAAACTCTGTTAAAAAATTCTGTATGATTTCAAGTGAAAATAATCTGAACCTGAATACATGGTATTTAAAATACAAAATTCACGATTATGAACTAATGTTGAAAACATGGGTAACATTAAATATACAGCTAATATATAATTATAGATTAGGAAATTCTTAAAGTGTATCCAAATTTATTAAATATAGTATTGAATACAGTGAATAAGTGAAATATGTGAATAAGTATTGATATTTCCATGTTGCTTTTGAAAATACTAGTGTAAAATTATTCAAATTCGTCTTTTCTTTAAAACTGATATTTATTTTTGTTTAATTAATGATACTTGTTAAGATTTTGTTGTTAAAAACTAAAATATACGTTTAATTCTTCTGTTAAAATTGATATATCCGTGTTGGAGATGAAAAAAAAATAGTGTAAAACTAAAAAAAAAAAAAAAAAAAAAAAAAAAAAAAAAAAAAGTTTAAATTCGTCTTTTTCCTCTTAAAATTATTATTAAACTAGTGTAAAACTAATAAAATTTGTTTAAATTCGTCTTTTCCCCTCTGAAAAACTAATATTTCTATTATTTTGCTTAATTAATTACACTCATTATGACTTCCAAATTTTAATTTGGAGATGTTGTGGTAACTGTTATAAAACTAGAATGGATAAATAGCTTAAATCTCTTCTTTTTTTTCTCTCTATGTGATATTTTTTCTTCAACGTAAACATTTTGTTGTATATCTTTGTAAGTTGTGACGTCAAAATTCTTTGTTATGTTCCCCTACCTGGAATGGATGTATGGAGGGGTTGCAGAAAAAGTTTTAGTTTAGATATGACGTAATAAGAAATGCTCTGCAGGTTCACATTTGTGTGTTGAGGATTTCTTTAAATTATTCGTTTATGTATTAAAATTCTACTTAGTTGTTATATATAAAGTACGATGAAATTTCCAATTAGAGTAAAAGTTAACCAAATTCGTTTAATTCGCCTTTTTTCGTTAAAAAATCATTAGTTTCCTTTGTTAATTGTTCAATTATCGAAATTCTTTGAGGTAACGACTGTTCAAAAACTAAAAAATATGTTTAAATTTCTATTTTAAGTTGTGTATTCTGATTTTATATTAAAAAAATAAATAAATAAATAAAAAAATATGAAGAAATCAGTTAAAAATTTAATATTTTCTGTTGTTTTGTTTAATTAATAATGTTCATGAAGGAAATGGTTGTCCAAAACTGGAATGCATGCTTAAATTTCTTTCTATCAAATTGATAGTCTGAAGTTTGAGTTGAAAAAATCGTAAGAAATCAGTCTTTTTCTATAAAACTTGATATTTTCCATTGTTTTTTACTTAATTAACGATACTCATTAAGATTATAGCTGTTGAAAAACTAGAATGCATGTTTAACTTTCAACTTGTAAGTCGATACACTGATGTTGCAGTTGATAAAAATCGTAAGAAATCAGTCTTTTTCTATAAAACTTGATATTTTCCATTGTTTTTTACTTAATTATCAATACTCATTAAGGATACAGCTGTTGAAAAACTAGAATGCATGTTTAACTTTCAACTTGTAAGTCGATACACTGATGTTGCAGTTGATAAAAATCGTAAGAAATCAGTCTTTTTCTATAAAACTTGATATTTTCCATTGTTTTTTACTTAATTATCAATACTCATTAAGGATACAGCTGTTGAAAAACTGAAATGTACGATTAAGTTTTCTCTCTTAAGTTGATAAAAATCGTAAGAAATCAGTCTTTTTCTATAAAACTCGATATTTTCCATTGTTTTTTACTTAATTAACGATACTCATAAGGGTTATAGCAGTTGAAAAACTAGGATGTACGTTTAACTTTCAACTTTTAAGTCGTTACATTGATCATATAGTTGATAAAAATCATAAGAAATCAGTCTTTTTTTATAAAACTTGATATTTTCTATTGTTCTTATTTAATTAATACTACTCATTAAGATGTCTATCAAGCAAAATTCAAATATATGTTTAACTTTCTTGTGTTAAATTGATAATCTCATCTTGTAGTTGAAGAAATCTAAATAAAATGGTTGAAAACTGAAATTTTAATTGTTTCGCTTAATTAATAATACTCATTAAAATTACGGTTGTTCAAAATTCAAATATAAATTTAATCTTCATCATATAGTATGATTCCGAGTTGAGATGTGATTGATAATATTTTTAATTAGGGAAGGTTGTTCACCTATCCTATTATAATAGAATGTTCCTTTTTTCCACTAGGGGGCGTTCGTGGAGGAGTATGCACGGGGGGGGCAGGAGAGTGGCGGTGGCACGGTGGGCGCAGGAGGGACCGCAGGAGGGACAGCCGCAGGGGCAGCCGGAGGCACCGCAGGCGGGACGGTCCCGCCGTCCCGCCTGCGGCTGTCCCCGTACTCTTATTTTCCTACTACTCACCACTCAGTGACGTCACAATGTGACTAAAATGTGACTTCCTAAAAAAATTTTCACAGTTCGTCACAATGTTAATGTCAAAGTAGTCACAAATGACGCACTTTTCACAAATTGGTCACATTGTGACGTCACAAAGTGGTCACAATGTGATGTCACAAAAAAGCTCTAAAACGGCCATAACGACTTCACATTTTAGTCACTGTGACTTCACATCGACGTCACGTGACGTCACATCGACAATCGATGGTCACAAAGTCACAATGTGACTTCACAGACGTCGCAGCGACGTCACCATGCCTTACGGGTAATAACAATTAGGTTTATTTCTGTTAATTAAATGAAACACTTATTTGAACGCGATAAAATGTGCTTAAACTTACTTAATGCTTAAACTTACTTAAATGTGCTTAAACTGTGCTTAAGCAACGACGTTGCAGTGACGTCACCATGTCTTACGGGTAGTTATATGCATAAGGATCACTTAAGAGCCCACAATAGTCACAGAAAAAGTCTACAAAAAGACCCGGATGACCATGTAAAGTCTATGGGAGCGTTCTTTTCTAATATCTCGTTCAAATTTTAATATTTTGACATGATTTTTTTTGCATAAAATAGTTCAGGACGATCCACAACCGGGCTAGTTTTTACTTTTTCGATTTTGGTTATATATTTTTTATATTATGATAGTTTCACTTTCAGAACCGGTTTAAACCGGTTTTGAAAATTAAAGTAATTTAAAAAAAATCTAAAACCAAAATCGAAAAAGTAAAAACTAGCCCGGTTGTGGATTGCCCTCAGCTATCTTGTGCAAAAAAATCATGCAAAAATATTAAAATTTGAGCGAGATATTGGAAAAGAACGCTCCCATAGACTTTAGATGGTCATCCGGGTCTTTTTGAGCAATTTTTCTGTGACTATTGTGGGCTCTTAAATACTTTTTAGATTCTACGCGAACGGCGATGACAACCTAATGGCAGACTTGTAGTGATCCGACGTGAAAGCAATCAAATTTAATCGTGCTAAATTTCAATGTACCAAAACCATAATAATGCTTTTTAGGTGCTTTCGTAATTATGCAAATACGTAGCACCTATTGTTGTCGTTCAGTTCGTCCGTCTGTCCGTCCGTCTGTCTGTCTGTTTGTCTGTCCGCATATAACAACGCAAAAACTACCCAACCGAATCGTTTGAAATTTAAAATACATAATTATTACATAATTTTGTCGAGTCATTTCATGTTTTATGAAAATCGGATGCATAGATCAATTACAGGGACAATCAAAAGTATTCCATTACAATACGGTGAATGGGGAAGAAAGTTTCAAATGCATTCTAATCGTTTCAAATTTAAAATACATAATTACCCAGGTCGAAATTCATGCTGGTATTTGTTTGCTAGACAAGCATTACTTGCTATATCCCAGCAAGTAAACTAGCACAAACTACCATTACATATTTGCTGTTTCTAGCAGAATTACCAGCAAGACATGGTGTGTTTTGGCCCACTTTGCTGCTTGGCCAGCATACATAATCCAGCATGTGTTGCTTGAATATGTAGCTGGCCTAGCAACAATAAAGACCATCACTTGCTAGTATTTTCTGCTGGTCTAGCACTATTTTTCTACCATCATTTGCTTTAAATTTTTACTTTTCTAGCATCAGTTGCTAGTTAAAAAAATGCAGGCGCTGCCATCTATTGACAACACTGTAAGCGTCTACGGATATTGGTGGAAGAAACTGCATCGGACTTTTTCACCCCTGGGGGTTGAACTGAGTACCTGTGGTTTAGAAAACGCGCGCGCTACTTACCTTGCCAGCGGGGACCTGTCAATAGACGGCTGTAACTGCTAGTGATTGTTGACGAAGCTAATTCTACTATGCGTTATTATTTTTACAAGGTTAAGAGTGAATTTATCGATGCAACTATTTCCTCAAATTTTCAATGAAAAAAATTAATTTATTTCTAGTTTTTTTTTTTTTTTTTTTTTTTTTTTTTTTTAAATAATTATGGGTAATTAGAATATTATTACATTAATATAAATCAAGAAATAAATACTTATGAAATGTATTTTCGATAGAATAAATTTCAGGTAAATACTGTTTAAGATGGGGATTTAAAAACTATAATGCATATTGGAAAGAGAGGAGGAATCAATTATACATATTTTTAAATCGATTGTTATAAACATAATTCTTAAATGAAAAATTGCTCCTTGAATATTGAATTTTAAATGACTAAATTTTGTTTTTTACCGATTTTGAAAAACACATTTATTATTTTTTAATAACTTAAGTTAATTAACACTAGCAAAATTGAAAGCTAATAATTTTCGGGTGGACGAAGGAAGTTTTGAATTTACGTTGTATTAGCCCGAGGAGAAGATCTAAAAATCCTCTTGATTTTGAAATTTTAAAAACATATTTTTCCCCTTATTTTAATAAACACATAAAATTTTACTTTTGAAGTAACTTAAAAGAACTGAATACTATGAGAAAGTGGCAGTGATTTTCTTCCATTTCATGAAGAGGGGGGGGGGGGGTTATAAAAATCAATTGTTATTATTTTTTGTTAAGTTTGTGTGTTAAAGCATTATCTCAACGAGTTCAAAAGGCAGTGTTTTATTCACTTGGTGGTGCATAGCTATTCTTCTCCTTACCCAGCTTTTTAAATTTAGTAAAAAAAAAAAAATAAACAAAAAAATTTCATCTTTTTTTTAAAGAAATAATAAATTTATAATTTTCATGTAAGTTAAAATAATTCAACACTAAGAAAAATATGAGTTAAAAGATCAGTTCAAATGTCTGTTAATTTTCCGTTAGGAGAGGAGAAGACTTACTATTATAAATCCGCTATGAAAATAAATTCTTTGTTCTGTTTTTTTTTTTTCTTCTTCTTCTTTTTTTTTTTTTTTTTTTCTTTTTGTATATAAGTTAAAAATTAATCTCAAATAGGTGGTTAAAGGTAATCATGAATTTAAGTGGTGATAACAATCCTTCTCTAGTATTTTTAATTTTGATAAACGAATATGCACTTATATTATGCAAACAATGTGACCAGTTTCTGAAACATAAAATATGATTTGATAAGAAAGCTTAAAAAAATCAGATAGTTTTCAGAAAAAAATATGCTTTTGCAATATTAAAAAATATTTACTCTTTATGAATTTATTGTATACAATCTCCCATTTTTGCAAAATTGTGCAGAATATGGCTTATAAAGTTAGATTCTGTTATTCTAGCAGAAATTCATAACCAACAAATAATTTTTTGCTGCTATTCTTATTTAGTGAATTGGAATATTTTATTGGCACATGGTGCGTCATGTTTTTTCCTAGCATGTCATTTTAGCAAGCATCAAAAAGCATGTAATGCTAAAGCATATAATATTCCTACTTCTCCATGCTTTGGAAGAAGGTTAAAAAGAAAACAAGCATAAAAAGCTTATACATAGCGTATCATGCTATTTCTCCCTAAACTGGCTACATAGCATATTATGCTGGCAAGATAAAAATCATATTATAGCATGTTAAAGTACCTAACTGTGCATGCTTGGAAATAGCTTAAATAACAAATAAGCAAAAGATACTTATACATAGCTAGTCATGCTATTTCTCCCAAAACTTGCTGCATAGCATATTATGCTGGAAAGCATAAAATAGCATATTATAGCATGTTAAGGTACCTACCTCTGCTTGCTTTGGAAATAGCTTAAATAGCACATAAGTAAAAGATGCTTGTACATAGCTTGTCATGCTATTTCTCCCTAAACTTGCTACATAGCATATTATGCTGGAAAGCATAAAATAGCATATTATAGCATATTAAGGTACATACCTCTGCTTGCTTTGGAAATAGCTTAAATAGCACATAAGTAAAAGATGCTTGTACATAGCTTGTCATGCTATTTCTCCCTAAACTTGCTGCATAGCATATTATGCTGGAAAGCATAAAATAGCATATTATAGCATGTTAAGGTACCTACCTCTGCATGCTTTGGAAAAAGCTTAATCAGCAAATAAGCATAAGATGCTTGTACATAGCTTGCCATGCTATTGCTGTGTAAGCTAGACATATAGCATGTGATGCTGGCTAGCAATTTAAAGCAATTAATAGCAGGGATATCTAGCAGACAAAGCAAAATATAGCAATAACTAGCATATTTTTGTTGCTGGTACTAGCATGAATTTTGACCTGGGTATTACCTAATTTTGTCCGGTTATTTCAAATTTTATCAAAATCGGATGCGTAGTTCAGTTACAGGGGCAATCAAAAGTATTCCGTTATATTACGGTCAATGGGGGGAAATGTTTCAAATGCATTTTAATGGTGTTACACTCATTCAAACATAATAAAATGCATATGTATCTATAAAGTACATATTATATATACTTTTGCACAATCTGTGGAGCAAAGAACATTTGTTATTGATTTACAAGGCCACACAAAAGTATTCCATTCCATAATGGTATAGGAGAACATTATTTGGTGCGCATTTTAATTGTAATTAACTATTTACAATTTTATGAGAGTGATATTTTTAAACTTTGTTATCATGCAAACGCACTTCATTTGCTACGCTTTACGTGCAATTTCCAACTTGTTTCTAGTTTAACTTTGATAGCCTGTTTCATTTTTGCAATTTTTCTGCTCATTAGAAACGAAAAATTTTTAAAGGGATCAAGACTTCTCTCAAGCCAGTCAATAGTGTAAATACACATTTTTTTTTTCAGATACGCTTGCATAGAAAGTCGCTTGAAAATTTTTTTTAATATATGCTATGATGTAGAGATAAAAATTTTCAAGGACACAACAAAATCATTTATGAAATAATTAAATTTCACATACCAATTTCCATATGACATTGTACTAATAAGTCTTTTTTTAAAATGCATTTTTCTGCAACTTTAGAATTACTTCAAATAACTGGCTTTAAACACTCATACAAGATGTCTGTGAAAACTTGTGTTCTATACAAATTTCAGTCGTAAAATGTTGAATAAACTCATCCAGATCATTTGGCTCATTAAGAGCTTCATAATCGGCAAAATTTAGTCTTGTTGATGTGCTAACTTTTTCGTTTGCTAATGTACCGTTTGCCGTGGAGGTTGAGTTTAGATTAATCCAAAACAATTATTAAGTTCCACGACGCATGTCCATAAAATATGTTTTTGTGTCAAAGAAAGTAACTTCTGCATTTTTTTTTTTAAGTAAAAGCTTTTTGGGAGGTGCGATATGCATGGTGACCATGTTACATAACCCGCTTATGGACAGTTTTTTTAACTTCAATGAACGTTATAGCCGTTTTGAAATTATATTTTTAAATGTAGCGCACTTTCCTGACTATTACGGAAACAATTCTGATTCAGATATCGATTTTCAAATGTTGTAATTACTACCTGATCAGGCTATTTTCTCGTCGGGACTAGTTTGATGCTTCAATGTTTCATTTTACTAATTGTAGACCGATAGCATCCTATTATTTGCGTGATCAAACTTGTCAAAAACCATTCTTTGCGTAACCACTTCTCTAACTATCCCGAGTGCATTTTCAGAAAGAATCACGTTCTGAGCACCTTATCGCCAGAACAACGATTGGCGCGGAGATGAAATCAATGCTACGCACCCTTTCTTGTTTGTGACGTCAAACGCCTAGAGAATAGCAACCCTTCCTTCTGCAAAGAGATCGCGTTTATTGTTCATTTGTTTTTCCATAAATATTATCAAGCAAAGACTATAATATGAGGAAATGTTATTCACCGTTGTTTACGATTAAAAGATAATTTAAAACACAGAGCTTTTTCAGATTAAAATGCTTTAAATTTCACGAAACTTCTAAACATAGTTTTTTTTTTTTTTTTTTTTTTTTCTCAATTCAAAAATATTATTTCCTTAACTCGCTATGTTCGAAAAGATTGAGAAGTTAATTAAAAACAGTAGTAAAGATTCGCTTGTAATAAATATAATTCTATTAATCATATGTTTTATGATACATTTGAACTTAGTTTAGCGTTGCAGCAAGCTGAACGTTCTCGCTTTCGCCAACTCGCCAAGGCTGGTGCTCAAAACGTGATTCTTTCTGAAAATGCATCCCGAGTTATCTCGTAATATTACAATTAATTATTATCTCGAAAAAACTCGGACGTGGCATAATTTGTCTCGACGATTTGTTTCTCGTGTTTTTATTCGGCCTGAAGTTTAAAAAGAAAAAGTTATTCTCATATAACAAAATAAATTATTTATAACATTTGATTGACAGTTTTTCATGTTTTGTGAAATAAAATGCAAATGATGAAATGCAGTGATGTGATTTCAAAACATGCGATGAATTTTTGCAGTTTTTTCATTAAAAAAAAAAGATAAGGGTAGCGGTTAAAGCAATTGCAGCACTTTTTTCGCCATACTAATCGAATGTAAGGAACCATGCTTTCAAAGCAGATTAAAAAACATGAAAGTTGGGCATTGTCTGGTTTTGTAGCTCTATTTATGAAAACTGGTTGACCCGTTAATTTAAAATTATTGCAATATTGCAATAGTGACGTGCAATGATATGATACGTTGCTTTAAAAACTAAATTAACTTAAGGTAAATTAATAAATGCGTGAAAATTGCAAAAGGTGTATTTTTCTAGGTACTGCAATTTTTTTTAAGACACCACTATGTATATGCGACTCATTATTTTAATAGCATTACTTCTCAATCCAATTTACGATTTTAGGCTGCTGGGCATTAGACTCCTAGATCAGGTCTAGTAATCTGATTTTACCCAAACCTGAATCGAATCACGGTTTCGAATTGCATATAGTTGACACTTTTTTTTCTCGTTTGGGTCGGATTAACCCTTCAGTGCACGATTTTTTCTATTGTTATGAAAAAAAAATGTTTGAAATCTCCATATCGGTCTAATATTGGAAATAATAGTAAAAAAATCAGACCTTCGTTTTTTTCTTCATTTTTAGAAAGGATGAATTCATTTTTGAAGGATTTTGATCTTATTCTACCGACGATAATTTCCAGAATTTTCAGGATATAATTTTTACACTTTCACAAAAGTTACGCTATACATTTAGTTAATGCAATGTGCAAACGAAATTTTGATAGCATTCACGCATGCACAGTGAAAAATTATTTAGTAAATCTGCTCATTTAAGCTATATTTTTGCGATTTTTACAAACGTTGCTCTATACATTTAGCTAATACATTATTCAAATTATATTTTGGTTGCTTTCATGCATGCGCAGTGAAATATGTTTTATTAAACCTGCTCATTATTCATAGAATTTTTATTATATTTAATTCTGACTACATGGTATCGAGTACAATGTTGTTTGTCATATTTTCTGAAAAGAACATTTTTGTATATTAAAAACTCTGCAAATTAAAAGCAAAAAAACTTGCCAAAATTTGAGACTGTTATGATAAAAATCTTATTTTCTTCACCAGTATATCTGCTATCTACATAAAAATGAACATAATATATTAAAATAAGCCACTTAATCATAATCTACAGTTTGAACGTTTTTACTATATCAGTTTTGATAGAGTTATCCAAAAGCTGTTTATTCTTTTTCAATTTGCTGACGGTCCCTCATAGGGTTTCGGAAGAAAATCTTCACGGTGACATATAACTTGTACAATTATACTTGGAATTTCAGGATACGTATACAGGAGTATTTATACTTGAAGTTTCAGGATAATTCTCCATGTATTTCCTTAGATATTTAACAAAATTTCTAAAATTCAAATAGCCAGTCATCTTTGGCCATATAGTATATAAAGATAGAATTTTAAATTCGATTTATTTTTTCTCAGTTCCAGATTGGTTACAATCAGGAAAATTATGCTCATAATTGATTTATGGCATTTTTTCGTTAGCCCCATGTGTTTAATCAGCAAATATTCTTTATGGTTATAAGTGTATACGATTTTCAACAACGGGATTTAATGATGCGTCAAACCAAGCTCACCAAAATAGGCCAAATGGCTAGGAAACTGCAAATACAAAATGTTTTAAAGAATAAAAAATTAACAATAAAAAAAAATGATGAATGTATATAAATATATGTATAGAAATATATGTTTTCTAAAATGTGCTTTTTCTATTAATAGTATCATATTAATTTATGATCGTATGTTGAGAAGTCAAATAAGAAATCCCAACAAGATAGTTTAAATATGTTTTTATTTCTTGTTACTTTATTTAAAAAAAAGAAAAGGAACAAAAAATCATAGTTTTTATAATAACTTCACTAGCTTACGCTTTCCTCAAAAAATACTATTGATTTTCCAGGTTTGGGTCCCATGCCTAAGCCAAATGAATTAATATACCTGTTTAAAAAATATATGAATTGCCATCATCTAATTAGCCATTATTTCCAAAATAAATATTGAATGATTTAAAAAAGTAAAAAAAAAAAAAAAACTAGTTTTGCTTCTATATTCATTTTTTTCAGCTCCTTCATTTTTCGCTCTCTCCTTTGCCATCTTGAAATCTGTCATTACAATTGGACTTCTGAATAAAATAAAAGTTTTTGGACACCGTAAGTAGATTTAATATGTTTTTCTAAATACAATATGTTTCTTAAGTCTGTGACAAAGACACTAGGAATACCTACTTAATATCATACTAAGCCATCAGACAAAAGTTTCTTATCTCTTTGACGTCATCAAGAGTAGACCGACATCTGAGATGATTTTTATCGTCATGATTGTCTAGAACTTTGACATTTTCTATAGGGAAGAGGAAATTTTTTCATAGCTTCAGAATTGCAGATTATTCATTAAATAGGATTTACTTCAACATAAAAAAATATTAAGTCATTTAAAAAATACAGCTATCAAGATATCACTTTTTTTGTCTGTATTTTAAAATAATGGCTCATAATCCCTTTTTTCTTTTAAAAGTACAAACTTTTTCTGCGAATGCTAAATTTACAAAGCTCATATCTCCGAAACCTTATTTCAATAGATGTATATTAATATTTCACTTTGTAAATATTATTTTTACTGCTTTAGCATAAAAAATAAAGGACTCTCTTTAAAAACATAGATTATTATTGTTTCATCCCAAGTGACAACATCTCAAAGATTATTATTTTTTCATATTGTGTTAAATCTTAAAATATATATTCATTATTCTTTTCAAAATATAAATTTTTTTCTGCAAATGTATTTAATTTTAACTCTTAAAAATAGAGATAAAAGATGCATTATGCAAAATATTGGAATTTTTCTAATTAATTCTTATGTTTGATTTAAGACTGTGTGAAATTTCATTAGCAGTATCATCCACATTTCTAGAGGCTGCAATCCTAGACTAGTGTTTAATTGAAACATATGACTTGTTTTTTACATGTGAAACCTAGCATATTTATTTTCCATTTTTTATGAAAATAAAACTTAAAATGCTTGGGGTTTTTTTGTTTGTTTGTTTTTGTTTTGTACTCTTTTCTGAAGTACATAATAAAATATATCGATTCTTAAAAATAATCTTTGTAATTAAAAACAATCACATAAATAAAATGCATTAATTTGAATTTTCTAATCTAGATGGATGGAAAGAAGCTCTTTTGGAAATCATCGATGAAGATGTTCTTCCAGCATTTCTGGGTGGCAAAAGGACAGATCCTGATGGCAACCCTTTATGTAATACTTTCGTAAGTAAATAGGTTATGCCAGCTGTCGCCAATTGGTGGTTCGTAGATCAGCAATGGTCCACTGAACAATCTAATATTTGATTTTAATATATTTACTAGTCCGTAGCTTTGCGCAAGTGTTATTGAAATATGCAGGATAGTACTTGAGTGTCTATTTACATTAGGGGAAATTGTACAAGGACCCAGTTTAAATACAGGGTGTCCCAGAACTTCGTGTACAAATTTTGAGGAGTGGTAGAGAACATCGTTTGGAACCACAATTACATAGGAACGCATGGGCGGAAACGTCATCTTCAATGTCAACTCTTTCACAGACAATGGTATGTCTTTGAAACTACAAAATTTTTAATTCAAAATGAACATTGACACCAGAATTTTAATGATTTTTCCATTTATTATGTATGTGAAATGTATTTTTTTTTCTGCTATGCAAATACATTTTCCCGCGATTTCTGATGTCATTCATATTTTTCCACATTTTAGCAATTTCTAGTACCTACTAAGATACTTGATTTTAAAGAAACATAATTTTAAATTAAATTTTAAATTAAATCATTTCTTGTACTTTTTTCTATGTAATAAAGCGTTCTACACTGCACTACAAAGCACTTCCAGTGCTAAAATGTGGAAAAATATGAGTGATATCAGAAATTGCGGAAAAATGTATTTGCAAAGAAAAAAAGACAGATATTTCACATACATAATAAATGGAAAAAGCATATTAAAATTCTGATGTCAATGTTCATTTTGTGTTAATGTTTTTTTTAGTTTCATATACAAACCACTGTCTGCGAAAGGGTTAACAAGACGTTTCCGCCCATACTTTCCTGTGTAATTGTGGTTAAAAACGATGTTCTCTACTACCCCTCAAAGTTTGTAGACGAAGTTCTGGGACACCTTGTACAGTAGAACCCCGCAATTCCGGACCCCGTTAATCCGGATTGGCTTGGTATTTTTTTTTCAAATTTGGGAAGCGATTGGCTGATTTCCATAACAGTAACTTGTTTCATCGTCGAATTCTGAATTTAAAAAAAAATTCTGAAATTTTTTGGAAGAATTAAGCAAAGTAAACATTTTTACTGTCTGTAAATATTCAATAAGTTTAACATAAAGGTGATTTTATGTAAGTATATTTTATGTAAGTATGTATCGTTTTTTTTTCTAATTCTCCGGGTAATCCGGATTGCGTCTGGTCCCAGTTAATCCAAATTATCGGGGTTTTACTGTATTTCTAATAGCATATTTTGTTTTCTTGTATTAACCCTTTCAGGGGCAAGATACATGTCTTCACAAAATGTTGAAGTAATTCAATGACACCAGTATTCACAAGATTTGTAAACTAATAAAAGTGTATTTTCGCTCATTTAATAAAGGTGAAATTCTCTATAAAAAAATTCGGGTGCCAATGTGAAATTCAAGAATTAAAATTAGGTGATGCCGTGGCGGCATCACCGCCCTTCAAGGGGTTAAGTACCGTGCCCAGCGCTGGAGTTGCTGGGATCGTCATGATATGAATGGCGAGTGTTTCCGTTCATTTGTGTGCTTTATCTGGAAATTTTGTATATCAAGGGATTTTATCTACGTTTTCTTCGTAGTATCGATTCCGTCTAGCAAGGAGCTTATCATCTTTATTTCTGCCTGGGTCTGGTTATCATGGATCATTCGGGATAACAGCCATGCCACTATATGTCCCAAAGCCCCGCTTACTGTTCATTTGTATCCTTGATGTTTTATGGAGACATGCATACTTTGGAAGATGAGGGGGGGGGGTTAAAATTTGCATTACGAAACGATTTCCTCTAAATATTGTGTTGCTATATTTTGCAATCAAATGAGTTCAAATTAATTAATTTTTGCTGCTTAATACTCCACAACTTTTTTTATGTTATTAATACCACATTTACTTGTGAGTTGTCGCATTTTTTTTAGTTGCATTCATAGGATTTGTGGAATCCGTGTTAATTATATCTTAAATATAGCTTTGAATCTTTATTATTATTATTTATATTTTTCGATTATTAACCTCAGATTTATTTCTAGGCTAAAAGTGAAATTCTGGTTTGTGTGGTTAAACATTGTCGTGATCATTCTTTAACTTTTCTTAACAACTTTGCGCCCTTTGTCACACATGTGGGCGTTTACTTTTTTATAATTAAAATTATTGTAAATAACAAAAGGATCAAAAATTTGATAACAACTTATTCAATGCAGCACGACCTCAACAAGAGAAGAAGAAATTTCATGATTCGGCTGCACCGATGTGCAGTTAGAGATATAAAATAAAAGCGTGGACTCATTTTTCATCAACCAGTGTCATTAGGTTATTTTTGATAAAAAAATAATATCAGTTATATTAAATTATTAAGCTATAATAATTTGTAAAAATGTAAGAAAGACATTTACAGTTAGTTATTTTTTTCATTTTAGAAGAAATCATTTCACTCATAAATTACCATTAATACTTTGTTCTCTAACTCTTGTAAATATTCTTGGATTGGCCAGAATTTTTTTGGATGTTATTTACGTTTACCCTAGCATGAAGCCCATCTGAAATGAAGTTTGTAGAATGTTTAGTTTATCTACAGAGACAATCAAACATTTTCCTTTACTTTATGGCCAAATGCAAAAATCGTTCCAAATGAAATTGAAATAAGTTACAGCCTTTCAAACATAAAAAAATGATATGAATTTACGAATTGCACTAAAATATGCATTCTGTAGAACATGGGTTGCAAAAAAAGATATTATTGATTTACAGGGACACATAAAAGAATTCCATAACATAATAGTATAGAGGGATTGCGACTTATTTTAACTCTGTTAAACTATTTCATACATAATGAAGTTTCTATACGCCGGTGAGGGTTACTGGATATTATTTCATGTATAATACGAAGTGTAAACCATTTACAGGGACACGCAAAAGATTTCAGATAGTATACTCTTGCAAAGTGCAATATAATAATGATGATAACAGGAAATGCATTTTTAATTAGGATATGCGCTTTAAATTTCACTATATTTATGCAAACTACATGGTGTGTATAATTGTTATAGTTGAATACAGGGCTATACAAAAAAAATCGTAGCGTAAACTGCTTAAAAGTGGTTTTAAAATGTGTTTTGTGTTTTTATGCTGAACGGTATTTAGTTTTCTAAGATATGATTATAGAATATAGAATAAATGATATATAATTCCATGCACTGTCGTCTAGAGATGATAATTTCTGGAAATGAGATTTCAGTAATTTTAATAGTGTTTTTGTTTAAATTAGATTTTAGATAAATTGGCGTATAATAAAGATACCAGGTAAACTACAGGGCTGAATAAATGTATTTAAGTATGTTTCCATCTATTGATATGAAATGCTGAAAGAGAAATTTCATTATGCATTTTCTTCCTAAACCAAATTTTCCCATTGTATAGTATGTACATGAACATTCAAATCAAATGTAGTGCTGTTCAAAAGAATTGGAATACATGTTTGTCAATAAAAAGCAACTGCTGAAATCACATTTTCCAGTGTTTTATCTGTTTCCTAAATTGTTGGTTCAGTTATTTTATTTAACTTATTTCTCGAAAAACAAAGTTGTTAAAGATTTCAGGACGTGTTAGAAAGTGTTTCATAATTTATGCTTAACGCATAATTTTTCTTTCATGTTGTTTATCTTTTTGACATCTTATTAATATGAAATTAATAGATCATAAAAAAGAAAAAATAAGTAATATTTTTTGTCTCACCAAAAAATATCATCCCTGGAGTGGTTTTTGGCTTAACCCTTTATCGACCGCATTATGAATTCATGAAAATTTTACATTCTAAAGCATTTTACGCAAATTGTTTAAACTAAATTAAAAGATTTACATAAGCATTTAATAAATACTTAAAGGATTTTAGAAGGATTGAAGTATTTAGAATTTAATTAAATTTAAAGTTTACATGGATTTTGTGCAATTCTTATAACCCCACTCAAATGTTTTATTTTTAATTATTTTCTTACAAGGAAGGTCTCCATACGGGCATACTCAGAAAAATCTGAAAAAATTACAGAATGTTCTTCTTATATAGTTATACATGTTTATAAAAAACATTTCGGCGGAATCTCCTTATAACGTCCGTAAAAAAATAATAAAAATTTCGTTTATTTGGCGATTTATCTCCGGTTGGCGAAAAAACGAAAGTTTGAAAAATACGCTTTTACGCTCCGAATGCTTTTTAAAGAAAAAACTTTCTATGTTCAATTTATTTAAATAAGTTTAGTTTAAGTAATTTTAGTTTTGCATTTTTACTTTAAGTGTAATTTTGTCACATACGTTTATACGCACTTAAACAAAATGAAATTAATATATTTTATCATTTAAAACACAATTTAAATTGATTAAAATTGTTCCAAATTGAAAAATACTTTGTTAAAAATCTGCTGCATTTTGTTGCAACGCACTCCCTTGCTTGTATAGAAAACGGTTACTTGGCCGTGAAATGGAGCTTTCTCATTGGTTGGAATAGAGATATTATATACAAGCGGAGGAGTGCGTTGCAACAAAATGCAGCGGATTTTTAACAGTGTATGACACGGCCAATTCACGGTGCTATGGAGCATCCTCATTGGTCAGAAGAGAGATATTCTTTAAAAGTAGTGGAGTGACGTTGCAGTAAATGCTGCAGATTTTTAACAGTGAAGTCAATTGAAATCAATTTTCAGATTCGTTAAAATCGTCTGCTTTTGGCGAGGAAATGCACTGTACGCCAAATCCCGCGTCGCTTTCAGCTTTTCACGCCAATTATTCCAAAGTATTTTATTTTTTTACATATCTAATAATGTAATTCCGCCGCTAATTTTCACTGATCCTTTATTACCTACATGAGTAGTTTAATTCGTATTTTTTTCAAAAAATTCTGAGTATGCCCCCAATGGAGACCTTCCTTGTTAGTATTTTGTATATATTTGTAAAATGTACAAATATGATGTTCTTACAACATAAATATAGAAATATTTCGCATTGAAAAATCCTCATCCTTCCTCCCTCAACGCCGAGAAAGCTAACAAGTTGGAAATTGCACATGAACGTAGCAAATGAGGTGCGTTCGTACGATAACGAAGTTTAAAAAATATTCAGATCTTGCTGATATAGTAGAGCGTACTTCGGATATAGTATAGTAGTCGAAATCTTTGTGTTTCTGTAAATATGCAGAAAGTAATTTTTATTACACCTCAAAAACGTATATCTTATTCATAAAATGTGAAATAGTTGAATATAATTAAAACACGCCCCAAACAATGTTTCCCCATATAGCATTATGTAGTGGAATACTTTTGTGTGGCCCTGTAACTTAATAATAAAAATTCTTTGCATCACAGATTGTACAGAATGCATATTTTAGTATATATTTCATAGATTCATACCACTTATATTATGTTCGAATGAGTAAAACATCATTAAAATTCATTTGAAACTTTTTTCCCATTGATCGTAATGTAATGGAATACTTTTGATTGTCCCTGTAAATGATCTATGCATCCGACTTTCATAACATTTTAAATGACTCAATAAAATTACGTAATAATTATATGTTTTAAATTTCAAACGATTAAAATGCATGTGAAATTTTTTTCCCCATTGACCATAACGTAATGGAATCCTTTTGATTGTCCCTGTAATTGATCTTTGCATCCGATTTTCATTACATTTGAAATGACTCGACAAAATTACGCAATAATTATATGTTTTAAATTTCAAACGATTAAAATGCATTTGAAACTTTTTTCCCCATTGACCGTAATGTAACGGAATCCTTTTGATTGTCCCTGTAATTGATCTATCCTTCCGATTTTCATAAAATTTGAAATGACCCGACAAAATTATGTTATAATTATGTATTTTAAATTTCAAACGATTCGGTTGGGTAGTTTTTGCGTTGTTATATGCGGACGGACAGACAGACAGACAGACGGACAGACAGACAGACAGACGGACAGACAGACAGACGGACAGACAGACAGACGGACGGACTGAGCGACAACAATAGGTGCTACGTATTTACATAATTACGAACGCACCTAAAAAGATACAAAGGCAAAAAAAAAAAAATCATTCTTTTAATTTAATTTAATTTAATTTATTTTATTTTATTTATTTATTTATTTATTTTTTTGGTAACCAATAATGCTTTTGGAACAAGATAAAGTAATGTATCTGTAATTTATTCTAAACAGTATTACAACTAACTAACGTATTAAAATATTTTATAATAAGTTATTTTAATGATACTTATAATTAACGCCAGTCGATAAAAGATTAATTCATATAGTCACGCAAAGAAAAAAAAAATACGTTGATTGATTACCTTGAAAGATTGACATATCTTTGTTTTCAAAGGCAAAAGGATTTAAAATATACAGTTTATTATTACACAATATTTTATGTTTATATTTCAATTTATATTTAAGGTAAATCACGGTGGTCCAGTCCCTGAAAAATACTATTTTCATAATAACTGTATAGACTTCAAAAATCGTCAAGATGTCAGAAAACTGACGATAAAAAAGCAAACTAAAGTAGAAATGAGCGTCATTGTTGAACACAGTGGATCTTTCATTGAATGGGAAATCGAGGTTAAGCAGAAAGATATTGGATTTGGAATATCTTTTGAACATAAAGAAGGAGATGTATCCAAAACCATGGAAGTTATTCCAATTCATAAAACAGAAACACCAGATATTCCTGAAAGTGGAATGTTATATTGTGAAAAATCCGGTAGATGTAAGTACATTAAATTTATGAAAATAAATAGTTTAACTATTACTTCGGAACATCGTGTTCAGCTTAAAAATACAGGGTGGTTATAAAATAAGTATCCCTATTTGGAGCTGTCTGTAGCTTGAAAGAATAACCCGAGTGAAACCAAAATCGGTACACATACTATTCAAGAAGGAGGAAGAAGAATGGAACAATAAAAAAAGATAGTTACAACATTCAGCAACAGGTGGAGCTACGGGTCCTGTCGGTACAAACGCCATTGTAATCATAAGTAAAATCAAAACGTGGTCATTTCTGCCATTAATGTTGTACGACATGGCTCTCAGTTTACCATATCGCGCTTTAATTTTAAAACTATTCTACGTTAGCAGTTCAAACAGTGGAGCTGCTTTACGCGAATTTAGGCGTGTGAAAGGAATGCCTAAAGGAAAAGGTCTTTTGACACCGTGTGCAGGTGTAATCTCAATGACTTAAAAGATCGCATATCACAACATGTGCGAAACATCACTCCTGATGCGTTGCATTCCGCAGGTGAGCACGTCGCCCACCGCCTTGATTGTGTCTTGCAGCACAATGGTCATGTGGAACCTGAACTTGATTGGCACCAATGACCTAAGATACTTAGACACCACAATGGCAACCTTTTCTTAGGCCGACATCGTTGCCTTCCGTCACGTGACGGAGGGCAGATTTAGCGCGCCAAACCGGTTTTTCTCCCGACCTCATTCCCGCCGCTTGTAGTTTCGCTTCTATGTTTACATATGTTTAACTGCGAGAATGAAATCTCAAAGTTGCCAATAAAGCGATCACCGCCAAAAAAAAAAGCATCTTTTCGGCAAAGATGTTGGATTCGAAACCATGCGGAGATAACAATGGGATGCGGCGTCTACGTATATTAGAAAGTCAATGATTGGCACCGCCATGGGAAATCTTTACTCCATTCATTCACTGTGAAAATTTCCAATAAATCGGGCATGCCATCCGGTTTTGTGCCGTAATTCTTTGTTTTTGTATTGTACATTACATTTCAAACACAAAAGCTCCATCTATCGGGGATTATTGCAATTATTTTTTTTTATTGTTCCAGTCTTCTTCCCCCTTCTCAAATAGTATGTGTACAAATTTTGACTTCATTCGGGTTGTTCCTTCGAGCTACAGACAGCTCCAAATAGGGATATTTATTTTATAACCACCCGGTATATAAACATATTTAAGTACACAAAATCAAAATTTTGATTATTTTATTACCAAAAAGATTCTATACATATATATACTGTCAGACCCCGCTTTAACAAACCTCTATTTAACGAATTTCACGATTTAACGATTTTTTTTGTTCCCCGACTAAAATGAAGCCCAAAATCCCTATTTAACGAATAATAAATCCCGAATTAACAAATTGTTTTCGACAGCTGATTGTTTTTTTTTTGTTGTTGTTGTTGTCGCTTGTTAGTTATAAAAATATTGGATTGCTTTTCGAATGATGTCTTGTCTGGACCTAAAAAGACTTGGTAACCATTAATTTTCGACAGAGGAGGATGCAACTATACACTTCTTATATAAGTTCACTCAGAATCGGGCACCCTTTCTTCAAGCAAGGAGTACACTACCTGCAGTCATGTGATGTGGTGCAGAAAGAGGGCGCCAAACTGGTTTAAAATGCACCTTCGGATTTTCACCAAAACTTCGTCGGCGTTTCTTTAGAATTGACTGTACTTTTGCTAGACTGTATTTGAAAAAATATTTTTTTTTCACCACCAACAGCTCGAAATTTTCTGATACTCATTTTTAAAAATGGAAACATGAAACTTGCCGTGGTAATTTTTGAACAGATGTATAAGATGCCATGTGATTTCCTTTTTCACTCAATTAATTAGAATTTGATTTATAAACAGTTATTTTCTCAGCACGACCTTTTTTTTTCGTTCCCAGATCTCTCACTTCGAAAAATTCCATTTAAACCGCCAACTTTGGCTGCTTTTTTTTTTTCTTTTGCAAAATTGAAGCATTTATGAAAAAAATCGACAACTACGATACTTTTGAAAGAGAATTTGCCAGTTTGATGTGTTTGAGAGCAAAAATGAATTTAAAAATAAATCAGAAAATAAGCAGTTTGGATTGGAATACACCCTTAAGAGAATGTCATTGGAAAGTTGCAAAGGCAGCAATTAATGATAAAATAGACAACTTTTAAAGCTCCAAAAGGACCTGATGTACAATAAAGTGTAAAATTTCTAAGTATGGATATTTTTGTGTAGCGGCTTTTTAGATCTTTTCTGTAAGATAATCGCAGATTTTTTTTTTTTTTAATTTTTCGTTTTACACCGCGATGTTACGAATAACCACGATTTACCGAATAAAATTTACGGTCACGAAGAATTCGTTAAATCGGGGTCCGACTGTATATATATATAGGTTTTATAACATAAAAACCATCGTAGATGTTAACAAGCATAGTCAAGTTTTAATTCGATGTAAGATATTGACTTAAAGTTCAAAAATGCAAAAATCCTTAACGTTGCTATACCCGCTCAATCAGAAAATCACTGAAATTTTAGTTAAAGGAAGAAACACCTGTAATGATATCTCTCCTGCAATACCCAACAACTGGCCCATAATGGACCTGACATAACATACTAAATATTTCTGGTGAATCTGGAGCATAATCATTTGTTATCTCCCCCCCCCCTCACTTAAAATTATAAATAGACTCGTCTCTAGTTATTAAAATAATGATCACTCAAGAACATTGATGTTTTCAAAAAAAAAAAAAAAAAAAATCCATGATGATGGCTGGATGAAGCAGTCGAAGAGGTCGGATGTCGACTTTGTAATATCATTTTAACACCTACGATGGTTTTTATGTTTTAAAACCAGTATTTGTATATTTTGACCATATTTGAATTTATAAATTCATTTTGTATGTTTAAATGTTTTTATTTAAATTTATATTTATATCAACATCTTTATAGCTATAGAAAATACATTTATCAGTATGTGTATATAATTAAATGTGTTGTGTTTTTATTTAAACAACTAGTTATATAAATTTCTTGTAGTAATTTTTTATGAAAAAATAAACATGAAATTATAATAAAAAAACAAAGAACAATTTACGTATGCTTTTTTCTACCTTCTTCTATCGCAAGTGGTAGAATGTATTGGATTCGTAAAAAAATTCGACTTTCGGTTTCAGACGAATTTCTACATTTAGAACGTTATGGAAAGTCCTGAGCACTATTTAGCACAAATATTTGTCTATTAGTATGTGTCACAAATTTTTTGGATGCTCTTTTTCCAGATCTAGTTGGCTGAATTAAATTCATATTAAGTTGGACATTAACATAAATTGGTGCTGAAATGGCTTAGATGTATGTCGCCCAACAATGGCTATTATTATATTGTGTTTTACCCTATTTCTGCAACTAATCTCAAAAACTAATGCAACACATTTCATAAATTTCCTATGCCTAAACTTTAACATAGATGCTGATTAGGTAAAGGCAGTGTTTTCGCTGTCGCTCGCCATTGCTCCAAATTTCGACTAAATTCTTCATTTGGCGAGTAAACAAACGATTAGATTCGCCAAATTGCTAATGCTCAGTTTTTGCTTTTTTTTTCCTTTCTTTTCTTTTTCGTTGTGTGTGTGTTTAATATTTTAATTTATTTTGTAATGCATTTATATAGCATATTTTTAATATATATGTAGAGGATAGTTGAATTTAGATTAATAACAATCGTTATCACAGTTCTAAAAACTTAGGTTATTTTAGAACATATTGAGAAAAAGGGGGTACATTAAAGGATTGAAGAAATTTTTTAGCGCTACGCGGCGAATCTATTTGGCTTATATTTTTTTTCATTTGGCGATATTTTTTTTTATTTTTAATTAGCCAAATTACTAAAGTTGGTCAAATGTCAGCAAGAACACTAGGCATAAGTCCGTATCTCCCTTCAAGGGACGCTAGAATGCGCATTTCATGAATTTTGCATTATCTGTATCTCAATAAAAAAGAATACTGCCAGTTAAATTGATGAATTTGAGCTCAAAGGCTATTTACACCAACTGTGTATTACAATCTTATTTTTTCAGTGAATGCTTTAGATATATATCTAAAAATATCCCCTCAAAAAATAATTAAGGAAGGATTAGCTTCCCAATTTCTTTTTCCACACTATATGTCTAAGTAATCAACCTCCGAATATAATCAAAGAAACACCTTATCAGAATAAATCGGGATACAAAATGCGAAGCAAATCGGATATTTGTGCATGAAAAACTCAATTATCTAAATCAAGGGGAGGGGAGGGGAAGAGGGAACCCGTTCTCGAAATTTTATACTTAAGCAATAAATTCCGAAAACTAATTAGAAAGCACCTTATCAGAATGAACCCATATACAAATATACAAATTGTGAAACAAATGGGATATTTTTGCATGAAAAATCAATTTATATAAGTTAAGGGGTAGATTAGTTTCTCCGTTTTCCCTTTTCATACTTAACAAATGACCCTCCCCCCTCTCCAAAACTAATCAGAGAAGCGCATTATCAGAATAAATCTATAGATAAAAATTGAAGTAAATCGTGTATTTCTGCATGAAAAATCCATTTATCTAAATTAATGATGGCGGGATTAACCCCGTTTCGCTTGTTTGTACTTAACTAATGAACTCCATAACTAATTAGAAAAGTGCCTTATCAGAATAAATCTATGCATAAAATACGATGCAATTCGGATATTTCTTGTTAATATCCAACTGGATATCTATCTAGATAAAATCTATTTATTTGAATTAAAGGTGAATTAGTTCCCACTTAACAAATGAACCTCCCAAAACTAATCAGGAAAGCACCTTATCAGAATATATCTATATCCAAATTTTGAAGCAAGACGGGTATGAAAAACCCATTTTTCTAAATTAACGGCGACGGGATTAACACCGTTTCTCCTTTTTGTTTTTAACTAATACACACTGAAGTCTAATCAGGAAAGAGGTTTAACAGAATAAATCTTTATCCAAAATTTGATGCAAACCGGATATTTCTGCTTGAAAATCCATTTATCTAAGGGAGAATCAACCATTGTTTCCCCTCCTTTATACTGAACCAATGAACACCTAAAAGAAATCAGAATAAATCTACATCCAAAATTTAAATCAAATCGGACATTTCTGCATAAAACCCCCATTTATCTAGATTTGGGGGTGAGGGAAAACCTAGAGTTCTACCTTGATATTTAACCAATGAACCCCCAAAACAAAAAAGGGAAACGCCTTATAAGAATAAATTTATATTCAATATTTAAAGCAAATAGGATATTTTTATTAAGATTTATCGCTTTACGTACATACAGAACTTGCCAGCGCATTAGCTCTTGAGCTCTAATAGCTTGTGAGCTAAAAACCAATAGATTGTTATTTATTTTTAATCGCAAAGGATTTAATTTATATAGTAAAAATGTTTTTGGTGTCAAAAACAGATTGACTTTTATTCAAGTTATTTTTCTATAGTTCACGAGTTCAGTTTGAAATTGAAATTTTTCATAAAGCAGGACATAATAAATTTGTGATTCTCTCTAAATATGCCCAAATAAGATTTATGAGGGAGTGATGAGAGACCTCATCACTTCCACATCAGCCTCTACTGAATAAAGTTAAATATTAAAAATCATTAATAATTACTGATTTATAGGTATTTAGATATAGTTAAAAATGCCTAAGCCCAATCTCATTTCAATTTAGATAATGGTAAAAGAATAAATGGGTTTTTTGTTAAAATTCACCACGGATATTTTGGTCTATTTGGCGAGAATCTCCCAAATATAAATCTATAAAAATTTTTGATGATTTATTCACTGTAATTCTTTTTTTTCGAATATTAATTTCAAAATTCGTAATTCATATATACATGTTTTAAAAATAGAAATTTAATGCAATAATGTTTGGTTTTTTTGTATAATAACCACATAAAAAGTTTTCACAATAAGATTATAATTTACTTAGATAATAATAAAAATATGAAAATGTAATTTAACATGAAAAGCTTTAAATTTTGAATGTTTATAAATCAAATACTTTTACAAATGAGTTGGCATTTCATTTCTAGGCATAATATGAATCGAAGATTCAAAACATATTATCAAATTTGGCTATTGGTTATTAAAAAAAGAAAAAAAACAATGTTTGATGTTGTTATAAAATGTTTTTATTCTTATTGAAAATGTTTCAATTTTGTAGATTGTTAATCTGTTTAACTAATTTACATTTTCTTCCTATCGATTAATATTCCGTTATTTAAATTAAATCTTTGTTCCTTTGACTATACGATAGACGAAATTCACTTGTTTCTTGAATTTTTATGCAGTAAATGCAATATATATACAATGTAATATATAAACAAATGTAAGATATATGTAAATGTAATATATATACAATTTTCCAAAAAATTAGGGCAAAACTCCTAGGTGCGCCTTATACACGGAATAAGTTTTTACTGTTGGATGCATTCGAACGATATACATATGAAACAATAAATTATTCAAAGAAGATATTAAAACTCGGAAAATGTTACTTAATTGAAGTATTACTGCATATTTATTTCATTCCTTGCAGTTTTATATACAACAGAGCTAATGACATTATCTAAACGCTAATTATCAATTCTTTTTACCGTCACTCATTCCTATTTCCCGTCATTCTCTTACAACCCGAAATCTAAAAACGCATTTTCGTCTTGTTTTCTGGTCTGGTGTAATGTTTGTTTCGACTTTTTTTTAAACTGAAATTCATTTGGTCATTCTTCATCAGCGTATCAAATTTATGGTGCGCGTTATATACGAGATTTTAAGAAATCGCTATTTTTACTTGGAAAGTAGGGGTACGCCTTATACATGCGTGCCCCTATACACGAGTAAATACGGTAATGAGACATGAAAAAAGACACAGCTTTATTTATCAACATAAATATCACATACGTTGAGACATTTGTCATACCGCTTGATAAGCTGCAAAAAGCCCTTAGGGAACACATGAAGACTTTGCATACGGACAAGCCAACCCATCTTCGGCCAAAGGTTCGTATACGAAACGTTTCGATAAATATTTTTTTTCAACACTCTGACACATTTTTTTCAAGAATTTTATTTTTCTTCTATTTTTTAAGGCTTTTGAAGACATCCATAAAATATTAGTAATTCAATTGGAGTAAACACTTTCTCTTAAAAAAATTTCAAAATACGCTAGAGTTTTAATTTGAAACGCCTTTGACAAATTCGACTTTTTAAAAATATATTATTATTCCAATTGAAATGAATTATATGTTTTTAAAATAGATTAAAGTTGCAAATTCTGTATATGAAATAAGAATAAAACAAAAGTCATAAAAATATTTTTCATATTCATCTTATTCATTATAAGAAATAATATTTTATATTATTATATAAAATATTATTTCTTATATAAAATATTATTTTTCATGCATGAATCTTTTTTTGTGTCTTAATGTATGTAATTTAAGCATATTTCAATAAAAATAATGCTACATTTTATAAAATTTCTGTGCTTGGCCTAAAATGGGTTAAACACTTCTTCCGTAGGCAAAGACCTAAGTTTTTTCTGGAGTGCTATTTGAAGATTATCAAGCAGTATGACAATTGTCTCAACGTGCTTCGTAATTATGTGATGAAAAAAAATATATGTATTATCTTTAATGTCCCATTGTATGTTTTGAGTTTCATACACAAATATGACCACAGTCGCCAGTGGAAACTTATTTTCAGACTCCCCCTCGTACTTGGGCTTTGTAACACTTCGGGAAAATGTTTTTATATTTGTATCATTATCGTTAAATGGACTTTTTTTAATTTGTAAAGACTCAAATATATCTTTTATGAATATTAATGCTTTTTTAAACCCCTTTTTATAATATTTCAATTTTTTATAATATGTTTTATTTTTTTATATTATGTTTTATTTTTTTATATTTTGCAGATATAATCATATTTGACAATTCCTACAGTTCGTGGACTTCTAAAGATGTTTTCTTCAAAATACTTGTAAATTGCAAGCAGCAAAATAAAGTCTCAATGACATATTTCTAAATATACACTACAATTTATGTTACTTGATAGATGCCTGAATAAATTATCTTTTTTTAGAGTTTACATCTTGTATCATTTTTATCAGAAATGTTTCTCACAGATTCACATTTTTTACTAAGTATTATCGATGAAAAAAAATATATTTGAATGGTATTAAATATTGCTCAGTTATGTGGATAAAATTTCAATGCATTTTGAGATGTTATGATGCTTATGATATGATGATATGATGATATTTAAAGATCGCATTTTTTTTTCAATGTTAAAGTAGGGGGAACTGACGCACATTGGTGCATGGGGCATATTGATACACCTCCTCTACTACTCACAGGGTCATTACAGAAAGTTTCACAACAGCTCCAAAAAGTGATGCTAGTGCACTAAACTACATACAGAAAGTCTTTGAATGATTCAGTAGTTTGATGAAATGGGACGGGTGATTTATTGCTTTTGTAGGTCAAAAGTAAATTTGAGTTGTACAATTGAAATGGTATTATACAACTGTTCCAGTATTTTTAACCGAAAAGAATACTTTCTCTGGCAATTAAAGCTACTCTTTATCAGTTCCTCATTCTTTATTGTTAGATAAATTATGAAGTGTTGGATTTGAGACTCATTTTATTCAAAATGGCTGTATGGAGCACATTGATACATTCTATGTCGGGGCTCATTAATACAACCTAAATCCTTTTCTAGTTCATTTTTTCATTACCTTTTATTATTTTTTTACCATATGCTCCTTAATTGAACCATTTTTTGAAAAAAAATTCTAATATTAGTTTTTATGGAAGTGAAATAGCTCTAATTTCTTTATATTAGAACATTTTATAGTATTTTTGCAAACAGAAGACGTACGAACTTAACCAACATCTAGTGCTAGTAGAACTAATAAAAGAAAAGGACGGCAGCCTGGAAAATCTAAAATCGATTCCCCAGAGAAAAAAGTATTTTCGACATGAGAAATGTTAAGTAAGAGATACAAGCTGCAGAAGCACCGGATAATTATATTATAAACATAATTTTTAATAGAATTATCCTTTATTTTCTATTTATAAACAGAAAACCTGGTAATTTTTTCATTTTTCCTAAGAAAGAAGATAATGCTGGGATTGAAGTGCCAGATATGACAAAGTTACCACAGCCAACAATCAAACAAGGAACAGCCAAATTTTCAGGTCATTATACATTTCATTTTGATTGCTTTAATATTGCTTACAAATAAATTGTGCGTGATTTGAATTTCTATAAATAAATATAAAATGGTTTTCTAACTATTCTTCTATGAAAAATATGCATTGGTGTTATTTTGTTTCCATTTTCCCCAGACGTATCAAAGTGTCCCATGAGGTGTATCAATCTGCTCCGGGGATGGAACACATTGATACAAATGACTTTTTTTATTTTTTTTAAATTACAGTAAAACCCCGATAATTCGGATTAATTGGGACTGGACCCAATCCGGATTATCCGTAAAATTAGAAAAAAATGAAATAAAACAGAACATAATTACAGAAAATTTAACACCTTTATGTTAAACTTATTGAATATTTACAGGCAGTAAAAATGTTCACTTTGCTTAATTCTTCCGAAAAGATTTCAGAAAAAGATTTTTTTTATTCAGAATACGACGATGAAACAAGTTAATGTTATGGAAATTATCCTATTTTTTATCAAACTTAAAAAAAAAAAAATGATCAAACCGATCCGATTTATCTGGAGATCCGGATTATCGGGGTCCGAATTAGCGGGGTTCTACTGCACATGCAAAAATGATATATAGAACAACGATTGTACATTTTTATAACATACTACACAAATTTTGTTGACACCACATGGAAAAATAACTTGAAATTTCTGCTTTCTGGACACCAAAAAAATTGTTAGAAAAAAGCTGTATCAATATGTCCCAGTTCCCCCTATCTGAATACGTTTAAAGCATCAATTTCGACGAAAATTCGTACTTTTTATTCATTTGATTTTCTTAGACAACGATTATTTATGTTTCTAAATCTATTTTTATTTTTCCTGTGCACCTATTAGAAATGAAATTAGAACTCTTTAATGAAAAGACAGACTACATTAATTTAAACCAAAGTTGAAAACTTTAAATGCGTTTTCTGAAAAAACTAGATTTTCATCGGAAAAGGTAAACGACTATAGCTATAACTCAAAATTCTATTATTCTATAACCATGAATTTTTTGTATATTTTTTCGATAAAATCAAGAGTATAATGAACTAAAGAAATATCTCTAATTGACTTATTTGTTGATATATAGCTATTTTTACGGAGAATTACACGTAAAATTACTGAAATTTTCTAAGTAATTGTATATAATCAGCTGTATATCTTTTAGATTTCTGTATATTGATTAGTTTTTAGTTCATTACACTCAAGAGTGTCTAACATGCTTATGTTGAAAAAAATATCTGTGTTATGCTCATGTTTCTTTCTTTCTTTTTTTTTTTTTTTTTTCTTTTTTTAGTTGGAGCCGTTTTTATAAAATAATATCAAAATTCTTCAAAATTTTAAAAATTTGCATAGATATATTTTCTTTTATTTTATATAATTTTCTTCATTCTGTGTTAGATTACACTGAAAAATAACGAAAAATATGACCAAAAGAAGAGCCTTAAAATATTATCTTCGAATGTAGTCGATAACTTAATTCTGTTTTTTAAGTAACTGTCATAAAATAATTTTTGGAAAAACCAATAATTTATTTTAGGAAATAGAAAAGGTCGTCAAAACAATTTTTTCTAAAGACATTGTTAGAATTAAACTTGACTCGTATTATAACAGCAACATATTCCTCAAAACTTTATACGAATTGTTTTAAAATGTTTGAGAATTTGATGTTAAGTGTATGTTTAAAAATGTTTATAAATTCGGTTGGACATTTATTGCCTTTGTTTCTCGATCTGCCCATATGTCTATCAACGTTCAAACTCATGTACTGTCCACGACTACTTCTACGTTATTGGTTTTATCGTGGAATTTCCGCCACTGAGAAAGATATATATTTCGAACCAAGGCCACCTTATCATAATATCAAGGCCTCGCATTCAGGAAAATATCTATAGTTGAAATTGTCCCTATAATTTCCAACTTATTATATGACTTTGTATCATAAGTAACGCTACCTGGTGCATACTACTGCTAATAATCCATGCACAAATTCATAGGAAAAAATGGAAAATATTTCAATTTCTCACATTAGATGGCGTTACCAACGGGAAAATCATGTGGTTTCTGACCACGTGTGCTGCGGTCAAAGGAAACTTGGTGAATGACAAGCCTGTTATTATGATAAGGTAGCCTTGTTTCGAACATAGAAAAATTGATATGCATTAATAAGATACAGTAAAATAAGCTTTCCGTATATATAGAGAGCAAAGAATTCATCATTCACTTACAGGGTCACACAAAAGAATTCATATGCTCATAATAGTCCATAGAGAAAAAATCTTTTTTAGCTTCATTTAAAGATGTTTCCATATTGTAAACATAATGAAATGGTTATACATTACTAAAGTTCGTGCACTACAATTTTTTTTATTGCAAAATACAGAGTTTGTAGTGTTTATTGTTAATTTACAGGTGATATTAATTACTATTAATTACATTTATTATATTACATGACATTCTTAATTTACACAAAAGATTTCGTGGGCAGTATCGGCTATGAACGATAATTCGAGTAAGTGCGTTTTAATCTTTGGTTTATGTTCTTTAAACAGTGGTGAAAAACTACTTATCGAACTATAAGTACAGTATCTAAGGTACTACTAGGTTATCCCGTCGACCAAAAAGTTATCGCCAAACTATAAGATTAAATGCCAATAATCGATGATCGTGAATGTCACATTCAATGACATTAAGTACGATTCACATGTTTAAAATGTCATTAAGTGATTTTTATTTAGACTTTTTATTAATATTTTTATTAATATTCTACTAATTCGTTTTTTCGTTATTTAAAATAACAATTATGTCAATATGTATAATTTGGCTATTAGTATGGCTATTTGTATAATTTGGCGGAATTGGTCAACGGGATAACAGAGTAGTACAGTATCTAATATATAGTTAACTGGTAATTAACTAGAACTACAACTAAATTTTTAAAAAAGCAGCGACAATAAATTTATTTTCAAAAGTAATCACCACTTCGTTATATTCAGATATTTTCAAAGGATTCAACTTACACTCCGAACTGAGTTAGTAATTTATACTCGAAAACAATACCTGAAATACTTGAAATGAATATCTGAATTGATTAATCAATAAAAGGAATCCTTGACGTATCTCTTCAACCAAAATACCATTAACCCTTTATCTACCGCATTATGAATTCATGAAAATTTTACATTCTAAAGCTGTGAGGGAGTGACCTTTCCATAAAGGCACTCTAGTGTTTCTGAGATCGTGACGTCAATAAGTTAACATGTGTAAGCGTAAAAGCGACATCTATCCTCTCTTTTACTTTAACTTTCTAGAGTGTGTGTGCTCTTTCGGATTTTACAGTTAGCTTGCGGTTATTAGTAATATGTTAATGTGAAGTATCTCAGTTTGCAGCATATAAAAGCTTGGGTTTGAGTGTCTCTGGCATTAGCCAGCAGCCAGCGAGTGAGGATCTCTAGTATTAGACAAGCGAAGTGAATTATTGTTCAGCGAAGTGCTAGCGAATAGGAAGTAGCAACGGCCTCCTGTGAAGTGGAAAGGAGTTTGGATAATTGATTTGAGATTCGGCCGTGGTAAGAGAGTTTATATTAGTTTCATTTTTGATTATTTGGTGAAATAAAGAATTACCCACAGCCACGGGCTGTTTAATCAAGCTTTGTTTAGCAGCTCAGCCAGAAGATAGTGAGAAGTGTTAGGCGGTGCCCCGACTGAGCTAGGCCGAAGCCTGTGAGTATGATTTAGCTGTTCATAGTGTTTTCAGTTGTGTAAATTTGAAGACTTGCTCCACTTCCCTTCAGCCATTATCACTTTAATAAACTTTGTTATTTTATCCTAAATTACTGAGTATGTCTACATTTAACCTCCACCCCGACCAACCTAATGTTACAAATGACACCCAGCATGCACCCACCGTTACAAATGACGCCCACCGTGGGTTTACCGTTACAAAGCATTTTACGCAAATTGTTTAAACTAATTTAAAAGATTTACACAATCATTTAATAAATACTTGAAGGATTTTAGAAGGATTTAGAAGGATTAATTAATAAAATTTGAATTTACAGGGATTATGTGGCATTTTTATAACCCCACACAAATCTTTTTTTTAATTATCATTTTTTTAGTTTTTTGTAAAATTATTAAATGTACAAATATGATGTTCTTACAATATAAATATAGAGATATTTCCGAATTGAAAAATCCCCATCCCCCTCCCTCAGTGCGAAGAAAGCAGAAAAGATGCAAAGGTAAAAAAAAATCATCCTTTATTTTATTTATTTATTTATTTTTTGTGTGTAACCAATAATGTTTTTGGAACAAGATAATGTAATGTATCTGTAATTCATTCTAAACAGTATTACAACTAACTGACCTATTAAAAGAATTTTATAATAAGTTATTTTAATGGTACTTATAAGTACCATCGGTAGATAAAGGGTTAAATAAGTGCGATGCAACCCAGAAAATTGAGATATTAGTAAAAATGACACACAAAAAAAAAAGTTTCTGTGTTAGTTTTAAAAATGGTAGTTTATACAAATATACACATTACACATTTCTTACCAAATTTCAGAGAAATATTCATAATATGAGGAATATTTAAATACAGTTAATTTAAAAAAAATCTGGAATCACACTACTAAAGTATTAGAACATTTTAAATAATACGAAAGTTTTAAATAAACAGTAAAATAGCAATAAATAATGGCGTAGATCTTCAATTTAAAAAGATAAACTTAAGAGAAAAACGTGAGATTTTTTAAAATAAACATACTTATATCCTCGCATAGATATGAAATTATTGTAAAAAGAGTTAAAACACGCGCAATTCAAAATGCAAAAATATACCAATGTTTGCAACATCGGATTTCATTACGATAAAAATATTTTCCTTACATTGTACTTATACAGGAAATAAAAATTCAATTAAACTACAGTTTATTCTTTTCGGTAATCTTTTAAACAGAGCTGTGTATATCAATGAGCTGTATAACAAAGGCTACTCGTGTTTGAAGCATTTATCTTCTTCAGATAAAGGGGTTTGTTTATGTACTTTTTAGCATTTTCCAAGAAACTTGAACAGTGCTTATGCATTCGGTTTGTTTGACCGTCTGTCCACGCTCTAACACTGTAAATATACGTGGATTTTTATGCAATTGATAAAGCTTATTTAGAGTCACCAAAGGATGTTTGGTATTGCATATGAAGTATGTACGATTAATGGTTCATTTACAGGGACTTTCAAAAGAATTTGATTACATTATGGTATAGAGAGGGGAGAAATCGTTTGGAGAGTATTTTAATGACATTACCCTGTTTCATATGTATTGAAACAGATATTGATCATTGAATTTCAATAATATTACTTTAAAAAGGAACACTCATACCAGTTTATATCAATAACAAAGACTCACAAAATAAATCGGTTACAGTGCTGTCTTTGGGTAATAATTGCTGGTGAGTACATTTTAAATTCGGTATGCGCTTTTAAATTTAATTAGTTTTTTGCATATTATTCTTTATATATAAATACTATGCCTCATATCAGGGAAGCACAAAAGTATTTAGATACCAATCTCCTCATTAGAGAAAATTGCTGAAGGGGAATTTTCATCTGAAATATATGAGTCTCTTAAATGAAATAAATTTTGGAATGTATGTTGTTAATAAATACAAATCTCTTTAACATATACAAAGCTGCTAAAAAAAATAGTCTTCACATCACATAACGTATCTCACAAATTTTAGGTCAAGCGTTAATTTTAGTTGCTTGTAAAAACAATAAGACCTAAAAATGAAACAAATTAACTTGAAGCTGTTTTTTGCGATTTATATGACTCAAAACCCTTCTGCGCAGAGCACATGGGTGTCAACCAGATTATTTCATAATTATGCAAAATATTAGCACTTGGCGTTATGACCCCACCTGGCGTTATTACACCAGACTACCTTATATATCACTTTCTTCTGGACACGATAACTTCCATAATTATGCTCAGATCTCCTTCAAACTTTTACATAAAATCAAGGGGCATAAAATCTCGGCTAAGTTCGTTAATGGGTAAAATCGGACCAAGGGGGTTGAAATAGAGAGGGTTTTTGTGAAAACAGATAAACCCCCATACCTTCTTAACGAAAACAGATATTGAATCAATTTAAAGTTCATATTACTTCTAAGAAATGCACAGTAGGGCAAAATCCCGAAAAGCTGGCCAAAATATGAAAATGTTATTCAAATTGTACGAAAATTCGTATATAGGTTTTCTTGATGATGCTAAATAAAAATACAAAATTTAAATAAAAAAAAATGGCGGACACAATAGGGCGGAACATAAATTAAAATATCTCGAAAGTTATTCAATTTTTATGAAATTTCATAAACTTTTCAGGATGCTAATTAGGATTCAAAAGTTAAACTTTAAAGACAAATAAATAAATAAAATGACATATTAAAAGTAAAAACAATTAGATTTAAATAAAATTTAAAATTTCGAGGCTAAACTTAAAAATTCCTGTCAGCTTGGCCTATAGGCGAAGGTGGATTTCGAAGAGTGCTCCTTTCAACAACAAAAAATAAAATATGATAGAGACAAATGCAGTTTAACAAATTTATTTGGCCGCTTTTGAAATTTTTTTAATTTTATTTTTCTGTAAGACCTGTTTTATCAGAATCAACTCGAAATTCGGCTCAAATGCCCATTTTGACAACATATTTTGAAATACATTCGGACTATATTAAAAAATCGACCAATACTCATATTATACAGCTCCTAAATAACAAAAAAAGTCAATTGAATACGTTTGAGTGCAAAATTGAATTAAAAAATTAGTCATAAAATAATCATTTTGTTATTTCAATACATCCTCAATTCTTTAATAATTATCATCGCTTAGGGAAATTTTGTGCGAAGTGCCCACTTTGACAGCCTGTTTTTTTTTTTTTTTTAAATGTATTTAGCTTTTATCAAAAAACTGACCAATACGGCACATTATACAGTTCCTAAATAATAGAACCTGTCAATTGGATGCCTTTGAGAGCAAAACTGAATTTAAAAATGAGTCAGAAAAACGCAATTTTGTTATTTAAATACCTCAATTTTTCAATCACGATCGCTTCGGGATATTTTGTTTAAAGTATCCATTTTGGCAGCCTTTTTTGAAATATATTCTGCCTTTATTAAAAAACTCGCCAATCCGTAACGTTATATAGTTCATAAATAAGAGGACCTGTAATTTGGATTCGCTTGAGAGCAAAAATGGATTTAAAAATGCGTGAGAAAAAACGCAATTTGTTATATTTACTTAATTTTTCAATCACTACCACCTCGGGTAATTCTGTTCAAAATACACTTTTTGGCAGCCTTGTTTTTTTAAATATATTCTGCCTTTATCAAAAAACTGGCCAATACGTCACATTATATAGTTTCTAATTAAGAGGACCTGCCATTTGGAAAGGTTTAAAATCAAAAATTAATTTTAAAATGAAGCAGGATATAAGCAGTTCTGATTTTAACTGTTTTCTTCAACTCCTATTATTATTTAATTGTTTTTTCCCATAATAGTCGATCTTATGAAAAACTTGTCGATATAAAAGCTATAGATATTATTGAGAAGATGTAAAATAAATTTAGTTAGATTTAATAGTTTAAGAATTGACGAAGTTATGCATTTTTTTTCTTTTTCCACCCGTCCTTTTTGTTTTCGTTTTTAATTTTTTTTAAAGGTAAGAGTTAGTCCTATCAAAAACTTGTAAATACAAAAGTTTTAGATAATTTTGAGAACATTTATAAAAAATTTAGTTGGATTTGAAATCTTGAGAATTGACAAAGTTCTGATTTTTTTTTCGCCCCTTGAGCCCATTTTTAACTTTATCAAAAATCTGTCTTGCATAAACTTTTGGCCCATTACTTAGAAATATTATAAACTTTAGATTGATTCGATAACTATTTTCATTAAGAAGTTATGGGCTTTTTTCTGTTTTCACAAAAACGCCCCCCATTTCGGTCCCCTTGGTCCAATTTTGCCCAATAACGAACGAAGCCGAGATTTTATCTCCTTTGATTTTATGTACGGATTTTGTGGAGATTGGTGCAGAATTATAGAAGTTATCGTCTCCATAAAAAATTATATATATATACAGGGTGGCCATAAAGAAACTTGAATGACATCTGTAGTTGAAAATTGTAACTAATTTTGAAAGTTTACCTGAAAATTTATTGTTGTACCAAACACATTGCAACAAATGGTATATTTCTATCACTATCCGTTTAATTTTTATTGATTTTTCAAATATACCGGTCATTTTTGAAACACCCTGTATATATATATATATATATATATATATATATATATATATATGTGTGTGTGTGTGTGTGTGTGTGTGTGTGTGTGTGTGTATGATGTGTGAAATATGTATATGACGTGTGATATATGTATATGTGTGTATATGATGTGCGAAATATGTATATGACGTGTGAAATATGTATATGACGTGTGAAATATGTATATATGACGTGTGTAAGATGTATATTACGTATGTATGGCAAATGAAACTCAAATACTGAGTCGATATAGGAATACCTTGCGCATAAATGAGTATTTGATGTATACCTATGCGTTTATACGATGCACCTATAAATTTGGCAATAACCTTCGCGAAGTCAAATTGCAACATTAGTACAATTGTAATTGACGGGGTCACTTTAACGACGAGATATCGAAAGATATAAAGGCAGCTATATAAGCTCGTTAATAACTGACCCGTTATTATTCAGAAGCACATTGTAAAATAATTATTCTCATTGGCCCCGTAAAGCATGGTGACGTCACTGCAACGTCGTTGTGAAGTCACATTGTGACTTTGTGACCATCGATTGTCGATGTGATGTCACGTGACGTCGAGGTGAAGTCACAGTGACTAAAATGTGAAGTCGTTATGGCCGTTTTAGAGCTCTTTTGTGACGTTTCACAAAGTGGTCACAATGTGACAAATTTGTGAAAAATGTGTCATTTGT
The DNA here is from genome assembly GCA_964019185.1 of Maratus speculifer. Lineage (NCBI taxonomy): Eukaryota > Metazoa > Arthropoda > Arachnida > Araneae > Salticidae > Maratus > Maratus speculifer. The sequence continues at coordinate 364,798,468 of OZ025291.1, forward strand.
GACTATTTTGAGATTAACATTGTGACGAAGCTGTTACAAAAGCGATGTTATTTAAATTGAAAAAACATGTTTTTTAAAGTAAATAATATGTTTTGAAGGATATTTATAAATTTCTAAAGATTTTTAAGAAAGTCACATCTCAGTCACCATGTGACGTCACTGAGAAATGGCATTTTGGTCACAGATGTGATGTTACCAAAGTGACTCATTGTGACCATGCATGCTATTAGGGGCTGTACGTATTACTTAACCTCCCCTCATAGCATGCATGTTCACAGTGACGCCACAATGACGTCACTGTGAGTCACCTTGGTCACATCACATCTGTGACGAAAATGCCACCACTCAGTGACGTCACATTGTGACTAAGATGTGACTTTCTAAAAAAAATTTCACAGTTCGTCACAATGTTAATGTCAAAGTAGTCACAAATGACACACTTTTCACAAATTGGTCACATTGTGACGTCACAAAGTGGTCACAATGTGACGTCACAAAAAAGCTCTAAAACGGCCATAACGACTTCACATTTTAGTCACTGTGACTTCACATCGACGTCACGTGACGTCACATCGACAATCGCTGGTCACAAAGTCACAATGTGACTTCACAACGACGTTGCAGTGACGTCACCATGTCTTACCCCGTAAGACATGGTGACGTCGAAGTGAAGTCACATTGTGACTTTGTGACCGTCGATGTGACGTCACGTGACGTCGATGTGAAGTCACAGTGACTCAAATGTGAAGTCGTTATGGCCGTTTTAGAGCTCGTTTGTGACGTCACATTGTGACCACTTTGTGACGTCACGATGTGACCAAAATGTGAAAAATGTGTCATTTGTGACAAAATTGTCATTAAAACTGTGACTATTCTGTGACGATAGTGACAAGGTTGTGAAGACAGTTTGCGATTACATTTTGATTTGTGACAAATTTTGTCACTAACTTTGTGACGGTAGCAGCATTGTCAATGTTGCGAAGTCATACTGGGACACAATTATACAGTTATGAACAATGTTATTTAGTGTAAAATCACTTACATCAATAATTTTATTATACTTTGGCGATACATCTCAATTAAAACTTGGGAGCTGCTATAAAAAGAATGTTCGAAGAGAAAGTTACTGGATCAAAATGTAATGCCATGCAGACTTTAATCTTTGATACATTTTTTTTCTGTTGCAATAAATAAAAATATTTAAGACAATTGAATATTCGATCTATCACAATTATTTCAAATTTAGCAATTTTTTATTCTAATAAGCATTAAAATTATCAAAGAAACACTTCCTTAAAGATGCAACACTAGTCACAGAAAAAGAGCCGGATGATAATATAAAGTCCGTGGCAGCGTTCTTTTCAAATATCTCGCTCAAATTTTAATATTTTTGCATGTTTTTTGCATAGGAAGCTGAGGACGATCTACTACGGGCCTAGTTTTTACTTTTTCGATTTTACTTGCATATATTTTATATTTTGATAGTTTCAATATCAGTACCGGTTTAAACCGGTTTTGAAATTTAAATATTTTTTTTTTAAACTGAAACCAAAATCTAAAAAGTAAAAACTAGGCCGCTTATAGATCGTCTTCAGCTATGCTATGCAAAAAAAATCATGTAAAAATATTAAAATGTGAGCGAGATATTTGAAAAGAACGCTGCCACGGACTTTATATTATCATCCGGGTCTTTTTCTATGACTAGTGTTGCACCTTAAAGGAAGCGTTTCTTTGATAATTTTAATGCTTATTAGAAAAACAAATTGCTAAATTTGAAATAATTTTAATAGATCGAATATTCAGTTGTCTTAAATATTCTCATTTATTGCCACAGAAAAAAAATATGTAACAAAGATTAAAGTTTGCATGGCATTTTGATTCGGTAACTTTCTTTTGGTACATACTTTTTATAGCAGCTCCCAAGTTTTAATTGAGATGTATTGCCAAAGTATAATAAAATTATAGATGTGATTTTACACTACATAACAATGTTCATAACTGTATATTTGTGTCCCAGTGTGACTTCACAACATTAGTAATGCTGTCACCGTCACAAAGTAAGTGACAAATTTGTCACAAATAAAAAAATAATCACAAACTGTCTTCATATACTGTCTTCTATGAATATTAAAATATTATTAAAACATGCAAAGAGTAATTATGGAAAAAATTAAAGCTAAATATTTATTAGTATATTAATAAACAAAAAACATTAAGGGGCTATCCATTACTGCAAGGCTATCCATCACAGACACATCTATCTAATAAAAATTCCGACGATAAACATAAATTAGAACAACAAATACGTTAATCATAATTATTAATATTTTATTTATAGTATTAGAGAGTATTTATAATACCCACTTTAATCACGATGTTCACTTATACTACATATAATGGATATTCTGAAATTTACCTCTGTAAAATTATTCAGGAAAGGAAATAATAAAAGTTTCTGAAATGAAAAGTTAATAATAAAATACAGTTATTACTTTTTAGCTTCATACCGCTCAAGTATTTGCGTCATTTGTTTTAAATTCAATCATGTTTAAATTCTTATCGATTGCATAACTTCCAAATTTTCATCCAAACTTCTAGTTCTTTCTGAAAACATTCCAATAAGAATATTTACAACTGAAACGTTTTCACCCACGATGACTATCCATTCAGAAATTTTATAACATTTCACAAGTTGAAAAATACATTAAACAATCATTAACATAATTGTTTTTTTTAATATCAAACATCTACGATTTCTTTTAATAGTTCTTCTCGTTCTCTTATAAATTCCTCTTCTGAGCAGATACAATTTTTTTAAATAAAATTATGAAATGTTTCAGAAGATTACTTAATACAAAAATTAAAAAAGGATGTTTGTAAATAATTTTATTCCATAAAAAAGCTTCTTTATTACAAAATATAATTATCTTTAAATGTTTAATAATTATATTATCGATTTATTATAATTTACTATCATATGATTTTATGTTTATGGAAACACATTATTTTAACCAGATATTTTAAAAAAGGAAACAACGCAGATTAGAATGCAATTAAAATCACTACCTGTAACAACCTAATCCAAATTATTAAAAATCAAGTTCTTTATGACAACAAAATAAATAATGAATGCATTAGACTTTATTAAGTTAATGAAGCATTGATGTTTTATAGCATGTTTTTGACAATGTAATTAAAATCGTTCTCAGAACAATAATAATAAAAAAGCAACCATTAAAAATAATATTTTCCATACCTTTTTTCCATCGAAGTCATTCGTTCTAGTTATTCTTGCTGCATTAACTAAATCCGATAATAATTAAAGTGGCAAAGACCAAATTATTTTAACAGTCAAAGCCCCATTAATTTTCTCGGACTTATATTTTGCCGCTTGGAAGACCTGTAGTGGACATTCTTCTTTAAATTGTTAAATCCGTGTCAATATGCAACTACTCACAACAGCCATAAATTCCAGCCAACTAACTTCTTGCGTCTATCATCAATTTAAAATATTTCTGTTTACGTTTATTTATTCTTTCGTTTGCAAACGATTTTCATTTCCTATGCGCATGACCGTTTAGTTTTTTCTTTTTCTGCGCAACAGCTTCCGAAGTTAAATACGAATAGTTTTATGAGAATGTCTTTTTTTAAGTGTATTTTTACTTTTTATTTTTATTAGTTTCAAAACAATTCAAGTTAAAGCAAATTGTTAAATAATAATAATAAAATTCATAATTAGATATTATTGGATAAAACATTGTTTAGGTTTTAATAAAGTAAAAATAATAGCTTTAATGGTAATATAATTTTTTTTAATCATTACCATTACTTGTATCAAACGCAAACATACATAGTATCTTCTTAAAAAAAAGGAGCGGGAGGGGAGGGGAGTTATAGAAATAAAAAGAATAATAAATAAATAATAAGTAATAATAAAACTAATAATAAATTCTAAGAAGGTCACATTTCAGTCACAATGTGACGTCACTGAGGGGTGGCATTTTGGTCAAAGATGTGACGTCACATTTCAGTCACAATGTGACGTCACTGAGGGGTGGCATTTTGGTCACATATGTGACGTGACCACAGTGACTCACAGTGACGTCACTGTGACGTCACTGTGAACATGCATGCTATGTGGGACGGGTCCTGACTGCCGCAACCGGATTTTTTCGTTCCCTAAACTGCAGGTTTCACAGCAACATAAGCAATATTTAAATTAATATAATTCAACAAATAAAACCCAGTTTTGAAAAATTCAGTTAGGATTAATAATCTCAAAGATTATACATCTTTACCTAATAACATATTTTGTATCAGGTGGGAAAAACATCTTTTTTAATATTTTTAATAAATCACAAAGAAAACAGCATTACAATTTTACCCTTTTGCTAGGCGATCAGGGGGTTAAACTTGTAATATAAATCGTTAGTTGAATAAACAAGTTGGAAATTGCACGTGAAGCGTAGCAAATGAGGTGCGTTCGTACGATAACGAAGTTTTAAAAATAACACTCCTATATATTATTCTCATAAAATTGTAAATAATTACAATTAAAATGCCCACCAAACAATGTTCTCCCTATACCATTATTCAATGGAATACTTTTGTGTGGCCTTGTAAATCAATAGCAAATATTCTTTACACCACAGATTATGCAAAATATATATTATAATATCTGCTTTATAGATGCATATCAGTTTTATTACGTTCGAGTAAATGTAACAACATTAAAATGCATTTAAAACATTTTTTGCCATTAACCGTAATGTAACGGAATACTTTTGATTGTCCCTGTAATTGAACTATTCATCCGATTTTGATAAAATTTGAAATAACTCGACAAAATTATGTCATAATTATGTATTTAAAATTTCAAACGATTAAAATGCATTTGAAACTTTTTCCCCATTGACCGTAATGTAACGGAATCCTTTTGATTGTCCCTGTAATTGAGCTATGCGTCCGATTTTCATAAAATTTCAAATGACTCGACAAAATTATGTAATAATTATATATTTTAAATTTCAAACGATTCGGTTGGGTAGTTTTTGCGTTGTTATATGCGGACGGACAGACAGACGGACAAACACACGGACGGACAGACAGACGGACAGACAGACGGACGGAATGAACGACAACAATAGATGTTACGTATTTACATAATTACGAACGCACCTAAAAACATAGCGTGCAAAGAGAAATCACCTTATATACGTCTAAAGTTAGACAGCATGTACGTCACACCAAGTTAATTTCCGGCAACAACACGTAAAAGTATATTTCAAAAGATAGATAATGATATGCATATAGTATATCTTTATATTATTTTGAAAATTTTTCCATTGAGAAGAGAAATAACAGTCTTTATCATGTATATCATTTATTGACAGGAAAGTTTTAATGGAAAAATAATTTTAGTATTAGTGTCACGGATATATGCAATAAATGAGGAAAAATCAGTCACTTCTATTGTGTTTTTTCTTTCTATCTCTTATGATGAAATCTTCTTCTCAAATAATTTTAACGTTTTCCAATGCAATTGAACAGTGCTTATGAATTCTGTCTGTCTGTCAGCGTGCCGATCCATTATCTAACCAGTGTAAAAATTATCGGTTTTCCCATGCATTTGATGTATGAGGACCCCAGAAGCCAAGGGGTACAAGTGACAAAATTTCGATTTGGAGTAAATTGAGTTTAAAGATAATTGATGTTAAATTGGAACATCAATAACAATTGAGTGAATTGAAATAGGAAATTTCTGCTTGTTGCATTCTGGTCTTTGAACTCTTATTTCAATAACTGTTAAAAAATAAAGTACAATTTTCTTTAAATGTATAATAAATCAATATTTTTTATTTTTCGAAAAAAGTGGTTTGCCTCTATAACTCAGCAAATAATAAGAAAATCACTTATATTTCTTTACCTGAAATGAAGAAAGCATATTTTTAGGTCGTCTGTGTACTTAGTTTATTTTTTTCAATTTTGTCACTTATACCCCTTGGCTTCTGGGGTCCTCATATATTATTGAGATAAATCTCAATAATATATATCTTCAACTATAATAAATCTCAAATAAATCTCAATAATAATATAAACTAGCAAAAGCCATGCTTTGTTTGGATTCGCGAAGCATTATTTAATTAGATAACTATTTGAAAGTAACAATATTTTTCTTATATTATTTGTTAGTACTTGATTATCCCGTCGATTAAAAAGGTACCGCCAAACTAAAAGATTAAATGCCAATGATGATTTAAAATGTCACATTCACGTAACATTAAACTCGTATCACATGTTCGTTACGCCATCAAGTAATGTATAATATGAAGTTTTATTTGTATTCTTATTAATGTTTCATAAATTTATTTGTTCTTTCGTTATTAAATAAATAAATAAAAATAAAAAATACGCCAATTTGTTTAATTTGGCGAAATTAGTTGACGAAATAACCAAGTAGCAACTATTATTTTTGCATCTTATTTACGTAAAAATGCTGTTCTATGTTTTGGCGCATTTTAATTTTACAAATGTAAATTAAGCAAAATAGTTAAAAGTTTCCTTGGAATTTTTTTTATTTAGACATTAAACTGGTATAAATATATATATTTTCAAAACAAAATATTACTTTTTTTTTTTGTTTTCAACAAAAAGTTTTTTTAAAGATTTTTTTCATTTTCCATCTTGTTTTCTAACAAAAATGGGGGTGCTACTTTGATATACCCCCCCAAAAATTACGCGCCAAATCTGGCACTCCCTACGCACTTTTCCTACGGACCTTTTAGGTTTGCTGTTACTCAGCTTCATTCCTTCATTTGTATTTTTTATGTATTCATTGTATTTTTTAGGTATTCCTTTTTTGTATTTAACTTAATTTTAATTAATGTATTTTTAATTAATTTATTATTTTTAATTAATGTATTTTTAATTAATGTATTTAACTTAATTTTAATTAATTTTATTTTTTGTATTTAACTTAATTTAACTTAATGGGTATTTTGCTTGGCGAGAAAAAAAAGTCGCCAAATTTACGATTTGGGGGGGGGGGGGGGTATATCAATGTACCAAGATGATAATATATATCTTTCATTTGGTTTAATTTTCAACCTTCGAATTCAAATAACTCTTTATATAATGAATTGAACAATTAATTTTATTTGTTTACAATTTTTTTGTTGCCACTTAACGAAAAAAATAAAATAAAACAAAAATTAATTGTTTAATATGCGTAAGTGTCATCAGCGTCAGCATAAATGATTTTGTCGGAATAAAGAAATATATTTTATTTATTTAATTAATGATGATTTTTTCTATAATTGTTAACTCCATGAATTATTTAATCGTCTGAAAAGATACATGTTTCATTTCTTATTTTTAAAAATTCGTCCGTATTGGAAATACATGTAAAATAAATTAATTAAAATAATAATTTTTCTAAAGGTTATTCTGTAAAAAAAATTATATTGTGCAAATCTACAGATCATAATTTATTTTTATGCTTAATTCCAAGTCAAAATATTGAATAGTTTTTTTGTAAAGCGTACGACAAAATGTAATTTGAGTGGCCTAGTAGAGGATTCGCTTCGATCATCCTAATAACTAAATATCTCAGTAATAATATAATAATAACTCAATAACAATATCTCAATAATAATAAAATACTATAAATCTCAATAGTATATATCTTCTCAATAATAGTCTTCTGCTTTTAAACGTGACTAAAATTAACGTAAAAATTCAAAGTTTAAATTAGCATATTTTTAAAACCTTTTTATGCATATAAGTGAAATTTTGAGTATTGATTAAACAATTTGTGCTTTATAAAATGCTACCATTAGAAATTGATTAGCCTTTCATGGAATTTGTGTATTGTTAAAATTAAAATGGCTCCTTTTTTAACCTGTAAGTCATTGAAAGCATGATATCTTAGGAACTTATGTATGGATTGTTTCGAAATTTGATACAGATAATAACCAAGTGTGCGTTTAAATTAATCTATTTTTAAGTACTTAGATTGGTAATATTTTTAGCTATAATTATTTTCATTCGTTAAAAAAATGTAATTTTTTTTCTTTTACAAAACTTTTTTTTTCTTTTTTACATTGTTAATGAAATAATTTTGACCTAATAATAGACCATTTAAAAATGCATATTTACTTATTATAGATTTCAAAATTCATATGCATATGTTTTTATAAAATCACAGGCGCAATGTCTTAAATAAAGGATGTACATTTTTCATAAAACATATACATATTCTTATGATTACGAATTAGTAATTATTATAAGAGAATAAATTTATAACTTGTAGAGTTCTTAATATAAAGAAAATTCTTTTCTGAAAATGTGAGAAAACAACATTGTGCACAAGTCCCTGTAATCAGAATTAAAACATAATGAAAATTTATGAAAAATGAGCAAGCTTACTAAATAATGTTTCATTGCACATGTGTGAATGTATTAAAAATATAATTTGCATAATGTGTAAGTAAAATGTATAAAGCAACTTTTGTGAAAGTTTCAAAAACATAGCTTGAAAATTCCGAAAATTATCGTCGATTGAATAAGCTCAAAATCCGCTATTCCTAAAATGAAGCAAAATAATGACGGGCTGTATCTATATCCATTGATTAGTAACAATACAGCATACCCAATATTGCACGTATTACTATGTTTGTATACAACGCGTCATCTTTGCTTCCTTTTGTGAACAACGGATTTTGAGCTTATTCTATCGAAGATAATTTCAGACTTTTCAAGCTATGTGTTTGAGGCTTTCATAAAAGTTGCTGTATGTATGCATATTATACTTTGATTGCGTTCACTCATGTGCATTGAAACATTATTTAATAAACCTACTCATTTCTCATAGAAATTTTATTGTCTTTTTATTTCTGATTGCAAGGTATTATAAACAATGTTGTTCCTCATATTTTTTAAAAAGAACATTTTTCTATATTTAGATCTTTTAAATTTTAAACAAAAAGCTTGGCAAATTTGGGACTGTTTTTATGAAAACCTTCATTTCTCTACGATTATACATCCTATCTTCTTATAAATTACCACAGTTTATTATTCGGAGACATTTTAACATAATCTAAAGTTTGAACACTTTTGCGACATCAGTTTTTACAGGGTTATCCAAAAGGTATGTGTACTTTTTCAGTTTGTTGACGCTTTCCTATGCGGTTTCAGATAAAAGCCTTCACGGAATTACAGTATGACCTGTAACTATTCTGTTTACACACCTAGAGTTTCAGGATAATTCGTCATGTATTTTTCTAGATATTTAAGAAAACGTCTAAAATCGCTAGTGACCGGTTACCTTTGAACATATAATGTATCTACAGTATTATACTGTGATTTTATGTATTTTATAATTACTTATGCAAGTATTTTAAAATTTGAGAAACTAAACATAAGTCAAATGTTCATAAAAATCTGGGAATCATACAGCAGTTTTCAAAATAAATAAATAAATAAATTAAACCTGCAAAAATTTCTATTGAATTAAATTTCTATAGTAAATTTTAATGTTATTGGATTATTCCACTACAGTAAAATAGAATTAGTTCGTGAAGTATTAAAAATAATGAAGATTATTGTGATTTACATTTAACCTTTTTCCAATTGACATGTAAAAGAAAAAATAATTTTAATTTGAGTAATCTTAAAAATTATTTTTGAGGCAGGCTATCTAAAACTGGAATGATTTCGTGGATAAATGTGGTAATTGTTTACTAAAGGAAGTAGTTTTATTCACAAAAGAAAACAACAACAACAAAAAAATACATTTACTTCAAAATGTTATATTCCAGCTTCGAAATCAGGCAAAAAAATTCAAATAAGGTACCCTGGGGTAATAACGCCACGTTGAGGTTCTACCAATTTTCACGGCTCAGTTTTAGTTTGTATTTTTCAAACAAATATATGATTCGATACAGCAACTCATTGACTATCTATATAAAAAAAATAATTTAACAGATATGTATTCATAAAATGTAATGGCGTGATTTCTTGACCAATGCTATTTGGCGTTATTACCCACCTATATGGGTAATAACGCCATGCAAACAAAACTATGAAATAAGACGGAATAATTGCATGTAGATTGCCCAATTCTAAAAATACATTCTCTACAAACTTAGAAATTGACAAATTGCATTTTAAGCTATTGAAAATGTTCAAATTTTTGTGAAAATGTAAGAAAAATAAAGGTGTGGTGTGGGGGAGGGGGGGAGGATGAGGCAAAATAATATCAGACCGTGAGCTTCTTTTTGCTTAAAAAGGGCCGCTTAAATAGAATTATTAGAAACATTGCACAGCATTTTAACTGTGTTTATTTGAATCAGTATTTAGGATGTAGCTCGGCCACTGTAGGGAATCAACCGGGGTATTAATGCCAAGGATTGGCGTTATTAGCCCGTTATAGTTATTGCGCTGTGCATTTTAAATTACAAATTATCTCGAGAAGATATCCGAAATCTTCAACAACATTTTGAAAGTCCATGAAATGTACTACAAATTTATGTAATTAACAAAGTATTTCCAGATAAAAAAATAATCTTCACATCACAAAACGTATCTCGCAAATTTTAGATCAAGCGTTAATTTTAGTTGCTTGTAAAAACAACTAGTTGGATGTGCCCATCCCAAAACTTTCTTCTATCTCATACATACATTTTAATATAAAAAAAATAGTTACTCATTTTAATGCTTTAATAATTTTAATTCAATATCTTACCAACTTATGATTTTCATCTTAAATTTCTGCTCCAATCAATTAATCGGAGTAAAAACGAATTTCCGTCTCTGCACGAGCCGATGGACAATAGAATGATAAGCAGATTTTTTTTCAAATTCAGGGAGGACCTACTTGCCTTACCAAAAAATAATCATATACAAAATGTTTAGTTCAGTTCTAGAACTAACTTCATACACTTTTATGTGGTGCAATATTCAAAATGGCATAAAATTCGGTATTCCAGCCCCCTTCTGGCGGATTTTTTTTCAGATTCAGGGCGATCCAACTAGCCATAGCCATGCACTTACACAAAAAAATTTCGTTCAATTCGATGCATAACTTCATGTACTTTTGGTCGGTACAATATTGAAAATGGCACAAAAATCGCGATTGCAGCGCCCCCTTCCGACGGATTTTTTTTCAAATTCAGGGAGGACCAACTAGCCATAATCATACACATACACAAAAAATTTGGTTCAATTCGATACATAACTTCATATACTTTTGGTCGGTACAATATTGAAAATAACACATAAATCGCGATTGCAGCGCCCCCTTCTGGCGGATTTTTTTCAAATTCAGGGAGGACTAACTAGCTATAGTCATACACATACATAAAAAATTTGGTTCAATTCGATGCATAACTTCATATACTTTTGGTCGGTACAATATTGAAAATGACACAAAAATGGCGATTGAAGCGCCCCCTTCTGGCGGATTTTATTCAAATTCAGGGAGGACCAACTAGCTATAGTCATACACATACACAAAAAATTTGGTTCAATTCGATGCATAACTTCATATACTTTTAGTCGGAACAATATTGAAAATGGCACAAAAATCGCGATAGCAGCGCCCCCTTCCGGCGGAATATTTCAAAACTGTAGGAGGACCTGCTTGCCACAGCGAAAAGCATTCACAAAAAATTTGGTTCAATTCTATGCATAACTTCATACACTTCTTGATGGCAGAATGGCGACATACAGACACACAGACACACATACACACAGACACACGGACAGACAGACAGACTTTTTGTAAAAACATGATTTTTGGAATCTCTGACCCCTATAACGTGTAAATCCGTCGAAAACCGGAAGTCGAAAAAAATTTCGATTACAATACTTTCTTCTATTGAAGATAGAAGAAAGTAATAAGACCTAAAAATGAAACAAATTAAATTGAAGCTGTTTTTTTGCGATTTATATGACTCAAAACCCTTCTGCGCAGAACACATGGGTGTCATTTACCAGATTATTTCATAATTATGCAAAATATTAGCACTTGGCGTTATTACCCCGCCTGGCGTTATTACACCAGACCACCTTATAAAACTGTTTTCACTTGTGACAATGACTTTAATGAAAATAGATATTTTAATAGAGAAAAGTATAATGTTTTACTGCAATTACATAGAAATCATTTTTTTCTAGTAATATTCTCGTTATTTTACGGTTATTTTGTAAATAATACCATATTAAATTTATTTAAATTTTGTCAGACATTTTTCTTTAATTTGTATAATAAAATTAGATTTTTTTCTTTTTGTGTCTTTTTTTTTCCTCCAAAAATTGCAGGATTTTATGTTGTGCAAATCACATTTGTTCATGCACTAAAATAATATAAGACTACAGACTTACAAGTACACTGTTAAAAATAAAGGTAACAAATCGGTTGCATTTGGCGACCAGGGGTGAAAAGGAGTTACCATTTGACACCCGCGGGCTTGAAAATGTGTTTGGGGTGCTATTTGATCTCTCTCTGGGTGATTGACGCTAATTAGGGTGCCGCGCAATGCATACCGTTGGAAGATTTTCGCCCCTGAGTCATTTGCGCATGCTGTGTGACTTGTATCCTGCGCTATCCCCAATTTCGTTTAGAACTTCGGATGGCTCACTTTTGGCGAGCTTTTTTTATATAAAGCAACCTTTGAATTTCAAGATATTTGAACATTTCAGGGAGACTTTGAAGGTGAGCAATGGCCGAGTGGTTAGAATGCTGAGCTTTATATTAGACGTTGTGGGTTCGAATCCTTCGACAGCCAAAAGTCGGTTTATATGTTTTTTAATTTTTTATTATAGGGCACTCTGGATTAAGGGTGCCATCTTTTCATCCTAATTAACGGTGCCATTCTGGCTCTCCTAGGGGTGTCACCAGTGAGACAAGCATTTCACCCCTAAAAGGTGCAATGTGTCCCCATTAGTTTTAACAGTGTATACATTTTATGTGTAGATTTTTCAAGTTATAACAAAATTTCATACCATCACTGCACAATTCAACACTAAGGTATCTTCCTTAAATATAGAAAAAAATTATTTCAGTTAAATACGATATGTGAGAGTCTGTTTTATAAATTTTATAAAACCCTAAATAGTCTCATCAGATCAGTGCATGACCAATCTTTTGTTTATTTTCTCACACATTTTTCATTAATTTACAATTAACTAATACTTTTTAATAAAACTTGTTTTTTACAAAATACTAGCGGACCCGACAGACGTTGTCCTGTCACCGACAGACGTTGTCCTTCTTGGCACCGACTCCAGTAAATCAAATAAATGTACGTAAATATAGTAGTACACACGATAAACACTACGCTCTTAATTTAATTTCTTATTACAATTATGTAAGGAAATTATTTTTCACTCTTCAGTACTTTTTGAAGTCGGTTCAATTTTTGATAGAAAAGTTTATTTCTCTCTTTTTAGTTAAAAGTTAACGATTTTCTGAAGTCGGTTAATCAAAATTATAATACAGGAAATATTATTGTAAAGGATACACGTTTGTAAGGAGTGGGGTTCGAACACGCGATCTCTTTCTTCAAGAAGCTGAGCTTAAATCTGGCGCCTTAGACCGCTCGGACATTCCGTCCGCACTTTATTCATCGAACTTATTCAACACTTTTAATTAGCGAAAAATCACTAACTATTAGTTTTTGCCTAATTACTAAAAAAGTACTGAATCAATTTCGACGAAATGTGAATCTAAACCATTCTCGAATCTACTGGAACGCACACAAAAAATTTCATCAAAATCGGCCCAGTCGTTTAGGAGGAGTTTAATTACATACACACGCACAGAAGATTTTTATATATAAAGATGAGCATTGAAAATTTCAGGTTTTTGCGCCGAAGACATCGCCAAATTAGGAAAATGTGAATTGTCTCACGAACTACTGGATTTAAACAAATTTGCTTAGTACCATTCGATTCAGAATAAAAAAAATGCATTAAAATATGTTATCAGTTGAAAAATAACTACAAAAGCCGACTTTTATGGTGGAATTTTTTAAAAGTTCGTTCTTTTTTCTACTCATCCTAGGGGTGGAATTTTCGAAAATCCATTTTTAGCGACACTCGATGCTATAAGAAGTATTTTTACCCCAATTTTCAAGATTTTTGGTTCGGTAGAATTTTTTGTGCTATGATTTATACGAAATCCTGACTTTTTTAAATATATATAGCACTTTTAATTAGCGAAAAATCACTAAGTATTAGTTTTTGCCTAATTACTAAAAAAGTACTGAATCAATTTCGACGAAATGTGAATCTAAACCATTCTCGAATCTACTGGAACGCACACACAAAATTTCATCAAAATCGGTCCAGTCGTTTAGGAGGAGTTCAATTACATACACACGCACAGAAGATTTTTATATATAAAGATGAGCATTGAAAATTTCAGGTTTTTGCGCCGAAGACATCGCCAAATTAGGAAAATGTGAATTATCTCACGAACTACTGAATTTAAACAAATTTGCTTAGTACCATTCGATTCAGAATGAAAAAATGCACTAAAATATGTTATCAGTTGAAAAATAACTACAAAAGCTTATTTTAAGGAATTTTTTAAAAGTTCATTCTTTTTTCTACTCATCTTAGGGGTGGAATTTTCGAAAATCCCTTTTTAGCGGCACTCGATGTTATAAGAAGTATTTTTACCCCAATTTTCAAGATTTTTGGGTCGGTAGATTTTTTTGTGCTATGATTAATACGAAATCCTGACTTTCTTTAATATATATAGCACTTTTAATTAGCGAAAAATCACTAACTATTAGTTTTTGCCTAATTACTAAAAAAGTACTGAATCAATTTCAACGAAATGTGAATCTAAACCATTCTCGAATCTACTGGAACGCACACACAAAATTTCATCAAAATCGGCCCAGTCGTTTAGGAGGAGTTCAATTACATACACACGCACAGAAGATTTTTATATATAAAGATAAGAGTATTATGTCTAAAGCCTGTTCAAAAATATTTTGTCCCAAGATTTTTTTTCTAAGTCATGAACGTAAAATCCTATTTTTAAAAAAACCCACTGATCCAAAAGCCTTGAAATTTCCCCAAAATGCTGCCAAAGCAATGGAAATTTTTTAGACGTGTCAAAAAAAAACTCACAATGATTGTGCCATTATTAATAAAATGGGATTAAAAATTAGGATAAAATATCTTGCGTTAGTTTCGCCGTTCCTTACTTACGAACACTGTTAAAATTAATGGTGACACATTGCACCTTTTACGGGTGAAAGGCTTGTCTCACTGGTGACATCCCTAAAGGAGCCAGAACGGCACCTTTAATTAGGGTGAAAATATGACACCCTTAATCCAGAGTGTCCAATAATAAAAAATTAAAAAAAATACACAAACCGACTTTTGGCCGGCGAAGAATTCGAACTCACAACGTCAGATTACAAGCTCAGCGTTCTAACAGTTCGACCATCGATCTCACCTTCATTCACTCATAGCCATAGATTTTACTTGCCGTCACAGGAAACAGAAAGACACACGTCACAGCGCATGCGCATGGTTCCAATCACCCGATGAGGTGCCACATTGCTGCCAATACGAAGTGTATGGCACCTTATTTAGCTCCAATCACCCAGTAAGAGACCTGTCGGCACTGCAACCACATATCCAAGCCGCTGTGGCACCCTAGGGTTCCATATGCCCCGGGTTCCAATAGACCCTAGGGCCTTTTCACCTCCGGGTCTCAAATGGCACCGGTTTGTCACCTTCACTTTTAACAGTGAATGCTTTACTCCATATTTCTATATCGTACTGTTTCCGCGATTATGGGTCATTTCATGGTAACTTAAGATACATTTATAACAATTTACTGCAATAATTTTAGTAATATAACACTGAAAAATATTCCGAATGTAAAATTAACATGATTTGTCAATGAAGCCTATCTAAGGATCAATTTAGATGAAAATTACCTGAAAAATGATAATGAAAATTACACTTTATATGATAACTAACATTCCTTTTTCATTAATGGTTGTTACCATAGTAAATTAAACTACCAAAATTTAAGAAAAAACATCAAAATTTGGTAATTTTCATCTAAATTGGGCTTTGAATAAGTTTAATTAGCAAAGCATGTCAAATTTATATTTAGTATATTTTTTGTGTGTGTTATATTACTAAAATTACTGAAAATAGTACAAAATTGCAACATGCATTACTATGGAATGGCCCAGATGTCCAGAGTCCGTTTTCCCAGTTACTGCATTCTGTGTATTTTTGACATGCGTAGTAAAGCGTTCTTTTTCCCAAAGTTTCTCACATTGTTTTACAAAATGTAATATTCGGGTTTTGTTTTTAACCACGCCTAAAAAATTCCAATTACCTTGGAAGCATATTCGTGAAATTTCAGGTTGTATGGATTAGTAGTTCTCTTGTTACAGAGTTTTAATTTCGCGACTTAAAAAAAATGTACAATACCCTATTTATCTTTATGCGTTTTGTACGTATACAGATAACGCGATATTGACATATTATGTATGACTATACAAAAGATATAACAAAATTCAGTACGAAATCGCAAGTATAGACAAAATGCATTATCCATGGTACATCATTACGCATGTCATTATATCGTTTACATACTAATTAAAATCAGTATGGGATGTCAGACGTGAACTAAATATCCTATCGAATGATACTTAATTCACCGTTGTACGATGTAAATTTATTGAGAAAAAGGGATATTGACAAGAGAAATAATAAATATGTTGCCGTTTTTTTCTTTCTTTTAGTGTTTTTTCCTTTAAACTTTATTTTTTTCTGATTAAATCAAAATGGACACGGAATATGAAGTAACTATAGATATGATATTCCGATTGTAACCAGTTAGCTAAATTCAAAACAATGGTAGTATACATGCAATCCATTGAAATTAAGTCTCTCTACGTCTCAATTTTTAATTAATTGCATTATGTCTGATTAGATAATTCAAAAATACCTTTTCATTCTCATTGCTAAATGTTCAGAAAATGTAAACTTTCCTCAAATTTTTCTGTGTATAAATATCATTAGGAATATGTGAGAAAATAATTTCAATGAAATTCTGACGTTTTTTCATATTTATAATGTGCAAACACGTTTACGCGTGTAATAGGTAACCTTCTATTGTTCTCGTTTGCGTAACATCCAAGGCTTTGTTTTCTTTTTCGATGGTCAATTTATAGCGAAACATCATTAAAAGTAAAATAAAATCTTCCTCTCTATAAGGGCAAAGAACATCTTCATTCATGCTTATAAAAATATTTTGTACAAATCTTTACCAAGTAACACATTGCACATAAGTTCGAGAAGATTTGATCCACCAATTTTCGGACTTGTTTTTATTAGAGGTAAGAACTCTAGTGATTCCACTGTTGGTTATAATTAAAACTGTGCAGCATTTTTTTTTTTTTTTTTTCACTGTTAAGGGGCATTCTATCTTGAAATTCGTTAAAATATCGGTTTTCTTTTTTTTAATATTTACTGAAAGCTTTTTTATTTGAGAATATTTCGACACCTCATTTTTAACTATACGACAGTTATATTACGAAATAATGTAAATTTTGTTAATAGATCCAGTGCAATTATCCATATAAATAAAAACTTTAAAAAGTTTCTGATTTTTTTTTTTTTTTTTTTTTTTTTTTTTTGGCTGTGGAATTTAGAAACATTTCACCCTTAATTTTTTTTTCAGTCAATGTGAAAACACAAATGCATAATTTTTTCAATTTAGACAACTTAAAATCTTTTCTATTCAAAATATATTTTTTAACATTCTATATTGACATTTTATTTATTTATTTAATGTTTAATTTATATTTAAAAAATATATATATTTTTTGACTTGCATCCACTAGCGCGCAAGACTGTAGCAAAACTTTTGGTCCAAGAGCCACCCAAAAGATTGATAATGATGTAAAACTAATGTATATTGAATGCATACTCATTTTACTTGTATTCATATTGAAGTAATATATTTTTATACTTATTTAAAATTTAAATTTAAATTATAAAATTTTAAAAAATAATTTTTTATTATAAAATTTCTAATTTTAAGTAATTAAATAAATTTCTTATAAATGAAGTATTCGTTCAAGATACATTAATTTTATATCATTATCAATATATGTATATATATATATATTGGGGGGGGGGGGATGGGGAGCTCTTAACTAATAGTTTTGCTATAATCTTGTGCGCAATGTATAAAAGTTAAAAAAATATTTTTTTTTTAATCAAAACTAAACATAAACTAGTCGTTGGGGGCCACCGTAATACTTACCCATCATGGATATGTATATGAAAATAAAACATGTGAAACTATTTATACAATGCATTGCAATTCATAAATAAAATTTAAATATTGTTAATATACATAGTAATGCTATATTAAAGAACTGCTGATGTACCAATTTCGACAAATTATATAAAACGCCAAACTACTCAAGTAGTACCGAACTGCGTAAAAGAAACATCCTTATAACTCCAAAAATAATAATTCTATTAATTAACAATTAACTGCGTCGCATTAGGCGTCTCATTTCCAATTAAAATATACTTCTGAATTGAAATTTGAATGAAATACAGGGTCATGAAAAATCGAAGAATGTGGAAAACAAGATTACAAATATCTCGGCAACTAATAATTCGATCGACTTCGTTCTATATGCAAAATGTGTGTTATTTTATTACCTTTTACGTCCATTCCTTAAAACAAAAAAATTCGAAAATTTTTATGTACCTTTCATCAGAACGAATTTTTCGAGAGTCCGAAAAAAATAGTTCCGGATAATCGAGGTTGCTGATATTAAATAGGGTTCGTCCCATTCTTACATACTAACTACATACAAAATTTCAAGTCTCTATCTCAATTTGTTCGGGAGATAGAGCGTTTACAGACAGACAGACAGACAGACAGACAGACAGACAGACGGACGGACAGCAAAAATTTTTTTCTAAAAATATATTTTTCGGAATCTGCACTATCTAAAACGTGTAAATCCGTCAAAAATTTTTTTTCGATTTTCAAAACGATTGCAAGACTTACCCTATACTACGTATGATGGGTAAGTAAAAATACGTGTGGCACTCGGGGACTGCCGCGGTAAAGCTATTGCATAGCATTTTTTATCAAATTATTATCAACTTATGCAATTATAATTATTTATTTATTTATTTATTTTTTATTTTTTATTTATTTATTTATTTATTTATTTTTTTTGTCTTTGATATTAATTCAAGTTACAGTTTTTGAGCGTGATGACCGATAAGAAAACACTTTTTTTTATTGAATAAATGCGAACTCTGCCGAAGTACCGAAGTCTGCCGAACTGAAACGACGTTAGCCGGAGTGTTAGGTTTTTTTGTTGGTTTGACCGAATTTCTAAATTCGGTCGCCGCGCTCAAAGCCTGCTATAAAAGCTATGCAATAGCTTAAAAAATAAAATAAAATTTCAATATAGAATATTAAATATGTTAATTAGAAAAAATATTAAAATGTTTATATTTAAAAAAAAAGTATGCATATATTTTTCAAAAGGACTGAGAAAAAAAATGTGACACGTCACTAAATTGTAACGCCAACAAAAAAGTAACATTTCTGAGACACTTTAAACTGATTCTTCTCCATATTCATAATTTTATAACTTGCTTTTCTTAAAACTACTAAGGCTTTTTTTTTTTTTTTGCTAATTTAGATAGAGTTTTGATTTTTTTTCTTTTTTTTTCGTGGTGTATTTAATGTTATTTTCATTAGTGTAACATTTAAGTATATACAGGGTGATTCCGAATTTTTTTTACAATAAAAGAGGGGTGATAGTACACATCAAGACAAACAATATTAAATAGGAGACCAAGGGTCCAAAACGTTTTCCTAAGGAAATAGCCGCCATTAAATTTTAGGGACCAAAATTTCAAATAAACATAAAAAACGGAAAAATCGGTCGATTGATTTGCGATTTTCACTAAAATTATTCTTTATGTCGGCATTTTCTTGAAAATAAATTATAAAGATAAATTTTAAAAAATGCCGATAGAGGGCGCTTTAGACTTTGGAGCAACGAACAACTATTTTTTGCCGGTATTTTTTGCATCTCATTAAATGTTTTCGTAAGCTTAGACTCAAACTTAAATTTTGAGCTCAAAATCTGTAGTTGGGAGTGGTTAAGTAACACAAACTGAGCTGTGTTCAGAGGGTTCAAATTTCAAATGATTATAAAAAACGGAAAAATTGGTCGATTGATTTGCGGTTTTCACTAAAACTATTCTTTATTTAGGGATTTTCGTGAAAATAAATTATAAAGATAAATTTCAAAAAATGCCGATAGAGGGCGCTTTAGACTTTGGAGTAACGAAACACTCTTTTTTGGCGTTATTTTTTGCATCTTATTAAATGCTTTCGTAAGCTTAGACTTGAACTTAAATTTTGAGCTCAAAATCTGATTAGCTGGGAGTGGTTAAGCAGATAAACTTAGCTGTGTTCAGAGGGTTCAAATTTTAAATAATTGTATAAAACGGAAAAATTGGTCGATTCGTTTGCGGTTTTTGCTAAAACTAATTTTTTAATCAGCAGTTTTCTAGATCAATCAGTGTTTTCTTGAAAATAATTTTTAAAGATAAATTTCACAAAATGCCAATAGACTTTGGTCTAGCGTACAACTATTTTTAACAGTTATTTTTTTAATCTCATTAAATGCTTTCAAATGCATAGACTTAAATTTTGGGCTGAAATTCTGAATCGTTGGGAGTGTTTAAGTAGCGAAAAATTGAATTGTGCTCGAGGAGGAAAGAGGGTTAAATTTTAACTCCTGAACACACTTCAGTTTGCTCTTCTTAACTCCTCATAACGATTCAGGATTTGAGCTCAAAATTTAAGTTTAAATCTAAGCTTTCGAGAACATTTAAAATGCTTTTGCAAGCATTTAATTAGAACCAAAAAATAATGGTTAAAATGAATTCTTGGTTACTCTGAAGTTTAAGGCGCTCTCTGACGGAATTTTTTGAAATTTATCTTTAAAATCTTATCTTATTTTCAAGAAGATACTGACTTAAAGAATAGTTTTATTTTAAACCGCAAACGAATCGACCAATTTTTCCATTTTCTATAATTACTTTAAATTTGAACCTCCCCCTCCCCCTTGAACACAGTTCAGTTTGTGCTACTTAACCACTCCCTACTATTCAGATTTTCAGCTCAAAATTTAAGTTTAAGTCTAACCTTCCTAAATCATTTAAAGAGATGCAAACAATAACTGCAAAAAATAGTTGTTCGTTACACCAAAGTCTAAAGCGCCCTCTATCGGCATTTTTTGAAATTTATCTTTATAATTTATTTTCACGAAAATACCTAAATAAAGGATAGTTTTAGTGAAAACCGCAAATTAATCGCCAATTTTTCCGTTTTTTTTAATCATTTGAAATTTGAACCCTCTGAACACAGCTCAGTTTGTGTTACTTAACCACTCCCAACTACAGATTTTGAGCTCAAAATTTAAGTTTGAGTGTAAACTTACGAAAACATTTAATGAGATGCAAAACATACCGGCAAAAAATAGTTGTTCGTTACTCCAAAGTCTAAAGCGCCCTCTATCGGCATTTTTTGAAATTTATCTTTATAATTTAATTTCAAGAAAATGCCGACATAAAGAATAATTTTAGTGAAAACCGCAAATCAATCGACCGGTTTTTATGTTTATTTGAAATTTTGGTCCCTAAACTTTAATGGCGGCTATCTCCTTAGGAAAACGTTTTGGACCCTTGGTCTCCTATTTAATATTGGTTGTCTTGATGCGTACTATCACCCCTCTTTTATTGTAAAAAAAATTTGGAATCACCCTGTATATATTTATTTTTTAATTAAATTAAGAGTTTGTTGAATTTTTTTCATTTTTTAATATACACGACAGAAAAAAAAAATCATGTGAAATGTAAAATCCCATACATCCAAAAATCCATGAACAGTTTTATATAGTATATTCTAATGAATGTAGAGAAAAATAATAAAAAAATATTTATATCTATAAAAGTAGTAGAATTTTTTTTTTTAAAGTTAAGTTTTTTTTAAATTAGATTTTAGTAAAATCGGCTGTTCTCTCTCTCTCTCTCTATATATATATATATATATATTTTATTTAATTTTTAGTATTAAATATTGTGCCCCCTCATATCATTACAATAATATTTAAAAATTGAAGAGATAATTTCAAAAGTAGTATGTGCCTTCCAAATTTGCAGCAAACTGTACAGTCATTCTACTTTTTTTATAGAAAACGGTAATATGACCGTGATTTAACTTTATTCTGATCATAATATGAGGACTTGAGTTTCAAATCAAACTCGAATAATCTAAAAAATCAAATGCCCCACCAGTGGCCGAGAGGTTCTGACCTCGAAACTGGTAGACGGCAAGTGCTGGGTTCGAACCCAGTCGTGGCTGTCGGCCTAACCGTTCGGAATTTTCGTGGTTTTCTTCGAACCTTGCGTAAATACAGGTTAGGTTCCCTTAGAAATACCCCCACGAAGGGCAAACCCCCCCCCCCCCATGGGCCTTTATCCCTGGTGTAGATAATCGGCCAACAAAACAAACAAACAATAATAATTAATTAATTAACTAAAAAATCAAGTTTTGGAAAATCGCGAAATGTGTCCGTTGGTTTTCATCGTGAATCAAAATTTTACAATGCAGTTTTACAACGCGATACATTTTTTTTTCAAAGAACATAGTTTTTTTTTTTTTTTTTTTTTTTTTTTTTCGATGCAAGTTGATTAATAGAATAGACTGATTAAAAAAAACTTGATTTTTTAAGTTTTAGCTAAGCCGAATTTTGAAACTCTCGAAACTCTTATATCGAAAATAATACGATCAGATGCGCTTAATAATATGGTCAAGTAACAGTTATCTATTTATTTTTAAATGCTTTAAGGGATCAATTAAAAATAACACAAAAACCTTATAGTTTTACATGTTTTATTGCTCGTACGGCAACTTTTTCAAAAACAAATAAATGATAAAAAGAAATTTTTCGAAATAAACAGAAAAACATAAATCACGTGAACATGAAAAGTAAAACTGGAAATAAAAATGAATAAAAATAATTGTGACGTGAATTATTACAAATTATTGTCTTAAAAGCCTTTGAAGCATTTCTTTCCAAATTTGAGGTAGCTCCGTGGAGGCAAATTCATTGCAAACATTCATTGCACATTATTTTTATGCATTTTTATTTCCAATTGTACTTTTCTATACTCATGTTCCCGTGATTTATGTTTTTCTGTTTATTTCGAAAAAATTCTTTTTATCATTTATTTGTTTTTGAAAAAGTTGCCGTAAGAGCAATGAAACATGTAAAATTATAAAGTTTTTGTGTTATTTTTAATTGATCACTTAAAGCATTTAAAAATAAATTGATATTTTAAAGTGATGTTTTATATTATATGTAACAGATATCTTTCAAAATGGTGCTGGACAGTTTTCTGTAGAATTTTAACACTGTAGCTTTTATTAAAATCGGTGTTAGTGAAAAATAATTGGTATATTGATTGTCATTTTTATAATAAAAACATTATGTAAAATTGTATTTAAAAAATCGTGAATAATAGCTCTGAAATAAAAATCTTAAATAATATTTGAAGATATTCTTGACTAATATTTATGAAATGATATTTTATAAATATTATTTGCATCTTTTGAATAATATTTGCATTACTTAAAAAATATTTCTTGAAAACTATTTGTGAAATAATATTTCTTGAATAACATTTCTGCAATAATATTTTTAATAATATTTTTGAAAGAAAATTTCATCAATACTATTTGAAAAATAACATTTCTTCAACAATATATCTTAAATAATATTTCATGAATTTGAAAAATAATATTTCTTGAATAATATTTATTAAATAATATTTCTTAACTAATATTTCTGAAATGATATTTCTTAAATAATATTTCTTGAGCAATATTTGTTTTTCTTAAATAATATTTTGTCACTAATATTTTTAAAATACAATTTGCGAAATAATATTTTTAGAGAAATATTTGTAAAATGATAGTCGATGAATAATATTTGCATTACTTAGAAAATATTTCTTGATAACTACTTGTGAAATAATATTTCTTGAATATTTTCGTGATATATTTCTCAAAAAACATTCTTAAATAATATTCAGTTCTAATAACATTACTCATTTTTTAAGGTATTTAAAATAGTTTTAAAGTATGATGTAGTTTTTAAAATCTCTCTCTGTGGCGCGCAAACAATTATAAAAAATAAATCTGTTTACACATAAAATACTATAAATAGTTAAACATTTGTTTCCGGCTTACATTCCACGAAGCTGTCGCTTTTAATAAATTTCAAACCTTTATTTACATATTTAACTGCAATTTTGAGGCGTTGTTAGTGGAACAATTCAAAATATATATATGTGAAATAATAAAAAATTTTCGCCTTAATTCTAAAATTACTATTTCCAAATTCTTATAATATTTAAAGTTTCCCTGTCTTTTAATAATATCTTAACATATATATTATATTTTAATTCCATATCTTTAATCAACGCTTTCCTTTTTTCATTTTTAAAGACAATATTTTAAAGCCATACTTTCCCTAGAATTCCGTTACTTAATGTATTCTTTCATTTGTTTCATAATATCTTTTTTATTTGTGTTCAAAAAATCATTCGATTACTCACTGTTCCCGGTCAGCGACGCCAGGGGACTGATTGCGCAATCACTTCTATGACGGTCTGAAAGAACGTTTTCTATTAACCGGTTTTTAATTTTCGCATTGGTTAAAGTATTATTTTCCAATAAATAAATTGGCAACTTTGAACTTAGCCGTAAAATCCTGTGTCCGTGCACATGTTAGCATATAATGAGATTACTTTGACTCGAGAAGGAGAATTCTGGGTGAAACCAAAAATGCAGATGCTTTTCATGTCCAAAACATTAATATATATATTTTTTAAACAAATATACAAAGAAATTCCAATTTTTTAATGCCATCTTTTAGAAAAAAACTATTTTTAATTAGTATAAAATTTTATGTAGCCAATTTTAATGTAATTAATGTATTATTTATGCAATTTATCCATTCTTATCTATGAAATTTCGCTGTCCAAATGATTGGAGAGACAACTTCAAACAGATTACAATTCTAAATATTATGAACAAAACAATATTTATCTATTTTTATTTAATTAACATATATAGTAGTTTATAAATTTGTAATAATGAATTAAGATATGTATTTTTTAACTGTATAAATTAAATTTAACATTTGTCCCTGAAAATGTAACCTATGTTACTTTATTTACATTTAGCAGAATAAATAATAAAAATTTTGTCTTTTAGAGACCGCTACTTATCTATATTGCTCAAAGAATTTTCTAGAAGAGAATACAACCGTTGGATAGACCGTTATTTTTTGCATCTCATTAATTTTTTTAGAAGTTTAGACATAAACTTAAATTTTGAGCTCAAAATCTAAGTCATTGGGAGTGGTAAGCAGCCCTAACTGAACTTTCGGAGGAGGTTCAAATTCCAAATGATTATAAAAAACTGAAAAATTGATCAATTGATTTGCAATTTTCACTAAAATTATTCTTTATGTCAGTATTATCTTGAAAATAAATTATAAAGATAAAATTCAAAAAATGCCGATAGAGGGCGCTTTAGACTTTGGCGTAACGTACAACTATTTTTTACCGTTATTTTTTGCATCTCATAAATTTTGTTTAGTAGCTTAGACATAAACTTAAATTTTGAGATGAAAATCTGAATCGTTGGGAATGGTTAAGTAGCGCAAACTGAAATGTGTTCAATGGGGGGGGGGGGGGGAGGTTCAAATTTCAAATGATTATAAAAAACGGAAAAATTCGTCGATTCGTTTGCCGTTTTCACTAAAACTATTCTTTATGTTAATATTTCTTTGAAAATAAATTTTAAAGATTAATTTCAAAAAATACCGTTAGAGGGCGCCATAAACATAAGAGTAACCAACAACTATTTTTAGCCGTTATTTTTTGCATCTAATTAAATGCTTGTAAAAGTTCAAACTTAAATTTTTAGCTCAAAATCTGCATCGTTGTGAGTAATTAAGTAGCGGAAAATTGAAATGTGTTCGAGGGGTGGGGAGGGTGACATTTTAACTCCTAAACACAGTTCAGTTTGCGCTTCTTAACATCTCCGATCGATTTAGAATTTGGGCTCAAAACTTAAATCTAAACATTTGCAAACATTTAATTAGATACAAAAAATAACGCTTAAAAATAGTTGTTGGTTACTCTAAAGTTTAAGGCGCCCTCTAACGTTATTTTTCGAAATTAATCTTTAAAATTTATTTTCAAGGAAATATTGACATAAAGAATAGTTTTATCGAAAACGGCAAGTGAATCGACCAATTTTTCCGTTTTTTATAATCATTTGAAATTTGAACCTCCCCCCCCCCACACACACACACAGTTCAGTTTGCGCTACTTAACCACTCCCAACGATTTAATTTTGAGCTCAAAATTTAAGTTTATTGCTAAGCTTCTAAAAAAAATTAATGAGATGCAAAAAATAACAGTAAAAAATAGTTGTTCGTTACTCCCAAGTCTAAAGCGCCCTCTAATGGCATTTTTTGAAATTTATCTTTTTAATTTATTTTCAAGACAATACTGAGATAAAGAATAGTTTTAGTGAAAACCGCAAATGAGTCGACCAATTTTTCTGTTTTTCATAATTATTTGAATTTTTGGACCCTAAACTTTAATGGCGCCTATCTCCTTTGGAAGACGTTTGGGACCCTAAGTTTCCTATTTAATATTGTTTGTCTTGATGTGTAATATCACCCCTTAAAGTTGTACCATGAATTTAGAAACACCCTGTATATATATATACTGGCGGACCCGACAGACGTTGTCCTGGCACTGACTCCAAAAAAAATCAAATAAATGTACATAAATATAATAATACACATGATAAATACTACGCTCTTAATTTATTTTCTTATTACAATTATATAAGGAAATTATTTTTCACTTTTTAGTAGTTTTTGAAGTCGGTTCAATTTTTGATAGAAAAATTTAATTTTCTCTTTTTAGTTAAAAGTTAACGATTTTCTGTAGTCGGTTAATTAAAATTATAATACAGAAAAATTATTGCAAATCATACACGTATGTCAGAAATGGGGTTCGAACACACTATCTCTTTCTTTAAGAGCTAGAGCTTAAATCAGGCGCCTTAGACCGCTCGGCCATTCCGTCCGCACTCTGTTCAGTGAACTTATTCAACACTTTTAACAAACGAAAAATCACTAACTATTAGTTTCTGCCTAATTACTAAAAAAGTACTGAATCAATTTCGATGAAATGAGAATCTAAACCATTCTCGAATCCACTGAAACAAACGCACAAAATTTCGTTAAAATCGGTCCAGTCGTTAAGGAGGAGTTCAGTGACAAACACACGCACAGAAGATTTATATATATAAAGATGTAACAATGTGCATTATTTTTCATGTCGCGTATAGTTCCACTGGACATGTCCTGAATACCATGGAAATCAGGACAACGGACAACATTAGTGATAAACGACTTCTGGTCATGTTATTATATTTCATCCAAGGCAAAGAAAGAAAACTAAAAATTCCATAAAAACATATTTTTTACATTCAAAATTACCCAACTACACTGTAAAAAATGTCAGATGTTTCTGAATATGTAAAAATGTACTGTAATCAAAAACGAAAATATACAGTGACCTCTTCTAACTCACCAAAGGTTTCGAAAAACGTTCCTTTACCTCTAAAAATCCGAGAAAGTTACTTGTTTTCGAAATTTAAATAAGAATTTATAAAAATTAATTTTTATTAGCTGCCCGTCCAATTCGGAAACGTTTCTAAGTAGCTTTTACAGTATAATAATCACTTTTCTCAAATCAAAGTATCACTTTTTCGGATTCTATCAATTCTCAAGTAAACATTTTCAGCTGCATAACTGATTTTGTGCATGCAATTGTAGCAAAATAATGTCAATTTTCATAGTAATGTTAATACTGTTAATATTGTATGTTTGTCTATTAAACGTGCTCTCTGTATATCAAAATATTTTCGTATGAACTGGAAGCATCCCAAAAAAGTGATATTTTGATTTGAGAAAAGTGATTATTGTACTATAAAAGCTACTTAGAAACGTTTCCGAAAAGGACGGGCAGCTAATAAAAATGATTTTTTATAAATTTTTCTTTAAATTTCGAAAACAAATAGCTTTCTGGGATTTTTAAAGGTAACCTAACTCACCTAAGGTTTAGAAACCGTAGGTGAGTTAAAGAGATAACTGTATATTTTCGTTTTTGATTACAGTGCATTTTTATATATTCAGAAACATCTGACATTTTTTACAGTGTAATTATAGGTTCCGATTGGTGTGAGAAACATTGCCGTTTTCACTGAATAAATGGACTGCATCCTCAGTTTCCAAGCCAAATATTTTTGTTGTAGCATTCTTTATTTTGTCTTGCATTTTCCTTTTTTGTGTTTTTTAATCGTGTTGTAAAATGGTTTCAATTGTAATAAAGAAATTTATTCTTTTAGATTTTCATCTGTAATTACAAACATGCGGCTAATAGAAGAAATAAAAGACGAAGAAAAACTAGCGATAGATGAAGTAAGATATTTATACCCTTTTCTTGCTCTTTTCACTTCTGTAACATCTCAACTTACAATTTCTGTAATTCATTGAAAAATAAATAATAATTCCAGCATTTTTTCCTTTTAATTTAAGATAACCAAAAATTTCTCTGAAATTATAAGAACATTTCATCATCTGAGAATAATAAGGTTCTAATAGTCATTTTATAAATATGACTTTTTGACTGCATTCGATAATATCTAGTAGAAGTAAATTATTCTTGGTTTCAAATGGAAAGTAAAAGAGATATAGTTTCATTCCATAGAAAATGAGCAAATCAGATGTGACTAAAGTGTCACAGATATTATTGAGAATCATCGGTACTACTCTGTTATCCCGTCGACCAATTTCGCCAAATTATACAAATTGCCAAACTAATAGCCAAATTATACATATTGACATAATTTTTATTTTAAATAATGAAAAAACAAATAATTAGTAGAATATTAATAAAAATATTATAAAAAGTCGAAATAAAAATCACTTAATGACATTTCAAAACACGTGAATCGCATTTAATGTCATTGAATGTGACATTCACGATCATCCATTATTGGCATTTAATCTTATAGTTTGGCGATAATTTTTTGGTCGATGGGATAACCTAGTAGTACCGAATCATCATATATAAGTAGATCATATTCATTTACGAGTAAATGATAGTAATAAATTTTAGACTTGTTTATTTCGGTATAAAAATTTACATTAAAAGTTGATACAAAATCGACATTTTTTGTACATGCTTGAAATTTCAAGTTTGATTATTGGCCTTAGGAACTAAAACACTGTATTAACAATCATTTACAATTAATAATGAACAATAAGAAATAGGGTAATGTAATTTACTAATTGTGTTTTTAACCTGCAATTTAAAAGTAAATAAATAATAATACATTTTGAGGAAAAAATGAACTATTTCTATTACTCGTCTGAACATGAAGGTCACCTCTCACAGTGTTGAATTTATTTGACGTTATAGCTAATGTTATATATTTAAAATATCTAACCTTTCATTCCTGTATTTTATTACTTAAGTAAAAAAAGATAAACAGCAAAAACTGCTGATAGAAAAAATTAATATTTCTATAACTTGATTGTTTAAAAGTTTCGAGTTTTTTTTTTTTTTTTGACTAGATTAAAAAATAAATGACAAATTTCAAATCTGTAGAATTCAATTTTCATATGTAATTCTACATCAGACATCAATTTAACAGATGTTTTTTAATTATTTTGAATTTTATAACGTTTCTAATTTTCTCAAAATTCACAAATTTTCAAAACTTTCAATCAATTTATTTCTGGTAAATAATTTTCAAGATACAAAACTTCAAACTTGCAACTTAGGACGATTGCACTCCTGCTATTCTATATCACAAGCTTTTTATATATCCATAACTGCAAAAATAATTTATTTTTTGTTGAAATATTTTGTAGAGCTCTATTTGAATATGAATTTATCCTTGTAGCAAATTTTATTAAAATCGGCTCCAATGCAGCCACGGTTCTCTTTTTTTTTTTTTTTTTCATTTTTTCTCATTTTACGTGGAATGACCCTATAAGGTCATTTCATTGCAGGAATACCCTCATAGATACAAATAGACCCTTCCTATATCAAAAAGTATTTTTTTAAAGGCTGTTAGAACCTTATTATTCTCAGGTGTCAATATAGCTAGTTCAGAAAAAAAAAAAAAAAAAAAAAAAAAAAACAGATTTTTAGATAAAGCAAACAAATCATTTGTAATCTAAATACAATATTTTTTTTTTTTTTTTTTTTTTTTTTTTTTTTGTAGGTACATTACGGTAAAATTTAGTTAAACTTTTAATTTAGGTTTTAAAGTATAATACACTTATTCTTATGTATGGTTACTACACTATTCTTCGTATTTTTTGCGAGAATAATAATAATAATAATAATAATAATTTAAAAAAAAACAGATGAAAAAGACATTAAACTGGAATTTGTATATTCTTTGAACAACAAAACAAAGAAATTTAGTGGATCTTCATCTTTATACGGAAATTGCATCAAACTCTGATGTACTCAATACGAAAACTGGCGTTATTTTGAACTGGTAATGGTACAATAAATATAATCAGCTGCATAACAATTTTCAGTGAGTCCAGTTTTTTCAGCAATAATTCTAAAGCAATATTATGCCATCAAATAATATTTTATTTTAATCACACCAATGTGACCACCTTTTCTTTTTTACATGTACATGGGAACAATAGTACTAAAACATATGGGAAAATTACACTAGCCTTATGAGCTCATAAAATCGAAAGAAAAGGAAAAAGAAAAAATTATTCCAATTAAAAAAACATTAAAATTTTCTGCATAATCTTGTCCATAAACAATCTCAAAGCAAAATCCATCACCAAGTAGACAATATGGATCTTAATTCATAAAAAAACAATCAAAATATAATAGTTTTTTTTAATTACTCTAGCGGAAACGAAACAAAAATCAATTCTCACCAACACATATACAGTGGCGGTCAAAAGTTTCCGGCCAGCAAAAATTTTTCAATTTATTTGTAAGTATACCCATATGAAGAGGAATCTCAAAGAATCTGTCAATCAATACTTACACATTTTATTGACATAATTGTTAGGAACCTTCTTATAGAAGAACGTGTACACATTAATAAATTTAATTGAAAAAATTAAGTATAAAGGAAAACGCATGTTCTCAAAAGTTTCCGGCCACCTTCACAAATTTGTAAAAAAGTGGTATTGTAATAGAAAATTACAGCGATAAACGGCATTTACAAATAGTATTTTATCCTATTACTACTTTATTAGCTTTAATAATAAGTACTACGGCGCAGCAACGTCACATTCATACAATCAACGGTTAAAGATCGTCTATGGTACGTTTTTCCCACATTTCTTGCAATTTTGGAGAAATTTCGGCTGAGTTGGAATATTTATAGTTCCGCAGACTTTTACCAACTTCTTTCTAAAGATTTTCTATTGGATTCATGTTGGGCGTTTGGGCTGACTATTTCAAAAACGAAATTTTTTGTGTGAGAACCATTGCTTATCGAGGCTTGCATACATTTTTTATGTCGTTATCATGTTAAGAAAATTAGTTGCGACCAATTTTTTTCTCTAATAAGGCAGAAAATGGTCTTGCTAGATATCCTCATACATTATATCATTCACTTGGCTGAGGATTTCAAATAACGGACCGACACTTTTTGAAGAAAATAGTCCCCACGGCATAACGTGTACTCCGCCATGCTTCATTGTAGGAATAACATAGGTCGAATGATATCTTTTGTTGTTAGGTCATCGGACGTTGTGTCTGCCATCACTTTCAAAAATGTTTTGAATTCGATTAATGGAAAAATAGAAATTTTGTCCAGTTTTCACTTGACCAGACTTTGTGTTCCTTGGAAAATGCCAATAGGGTACATCGGTATTTTTTTTACCTCTGAAATTTTTTTAACACCCACTCTTCCATAAAGTTCTGTATCACGTCAGCATCATAACACGGTAGACAAACTTATTCCAGCAATATTTTCATATCGTAAATCGCAGTATATTGCAACAGAATTTTCATGCGGATTATCAATGGTTTTTCTCTTGATAATTCTGTCCACAAGAATAGTAATTTTCCGGGGTCTCCCGGACCTCTGAAAGTCCTAAAAGCCATGGCCATCTTTATATAATTTTTAAATATCGTTTGCAGTCTATTTTACCGATCGATAACTTAGCCGCAATATCTCAGGAAGATTGGCCTTTTAGCGACAAACTAATCACTCATTTCTGGACAATAATTGTTGAACTTTTCAAATTTTAATTCAAACTATGTTATACACGTTGATTCGTTCATAAACACAACCAAAAAATACTTCACGGATAGAAAAAAACTAAAGAATGATAAGTGGTCGGAAACTTTTGAGAACATGCGTTTTCTTTTATACTTAATTTTGTCAATTAAGTTTATTGATATTTACACGTTCTTCTATAAGTAAGTTCCTAACTAATATATCAATAAAATGTATAAGTATCGCTTTGAGATTCCTCTTCATATGGGTATATTTACAAATTAACTGAAAAATTTTTCTGTCCGGAAGCTTTTGACCGCCACTGTATTTTCATTTTTAAAAAGTAATAACAAATACATACTTCCTGTTAATTTCTGTATACAATTAATGTGTTAAACTAATTATAATAATAATCTATACATATAATAAAACAGTAGGACCCGGTGTGTCTGTACATTGAAGATAATTGACAAAAATGGAGTCTGGGCGATAAAAGAAAACCAATGAAACACAAAAAAAAAATTTTTGAATTTTTTGTCTGTCTGTCTGTCTGTCTGTCTGTCTGTCTGTTTGTTCGAGGTTATCTTCGTAACTACTGAATGGATTTTTATGCGGTTTTCACTAATGAAGAATGCACACTCCCGGGCAGTGTATAGGCTTTGTTTCATCAAAATCGGACAACAGACAAAAAAGTAACAAAAAGAAACAAAAGAAACTATTAGGTGCGCTGCTCACGTTTTTTAGTACATAACGTTTTTTAGTACATATAAAATCCAATAGATGTCACTGTGCGATTTTAAAACGCGCTATCGTTATGTTTTCGCCAGTCTACTTAAGTATGAGAAAGTTTCAAGCTGGCTGTCGTTCCATGTGGTTTAGTCGGTAGAACGTCAGTGCGCCATACTGATGGCCCGGGTTCGATTCCCAGCATGGAATTTTTTTTCACTATGTTGGCATTAACGCCTATAAGCAATTAAAAGAATTTGAAATATTGTATTCAAGGCGAATTTTCTCTCTGGGAAAATTTCCTTGCATTAATATGTCAGTGTAATTTTTTTTTCGATTTAATTTTTTTTTTCGAAACTTTGTTTTTCTTAAAAAATTACAGTAAATATTTTATATTTCCCAACGTTTTTTGAATGATCGACTTGCTTTTTTTTTTTTTTAATGTATGTCTGAACCTTATCTAACTACTTCTTCAAGATTTCTTTAGATAAACCGACCAGCGTAGCGGGCGAAGGCCGCTAGTAGTAAAATATAAAATATTAGTAACTTTTAAAATCACAAACTAGTAAACTTAATCAAATAATGTTTTACACTTATTTTTGCATTTATTACACATTTATTTATTATTTTTTATATACATAATGCATTATTCTATTTTTTACAGTAAAACTTTACTTTTTTTCAGCTTCGAAAGCGTGTGAAAAGCGAAATTGAACAAGATCTGTATGACGATGTCTATCTTTTCCACAGATTTCTAACAGGTAAAGATAAATTTTAAATTCTGGTTACTTTATTTTAAAACTAGTCAAAATTGATAAATCCGTTATAGTTGAAAAGTGTTTATAAATTCGCTCTGTCCGTACGTCTCTACTTGCTCTGACTCGCGTAAATATATTCTACTCGTCATGAACTTGATAGATGCTATTGTGGTTTAGTATGAAAGGTCCTTCATTGAAATCAACGCATATAAGCATTTGCAGATAATTTACAGGAAAAACCCAAAGGAATCCTTTACATTATAAAAACAAAACAAAAATTGCAATGATATTATGTGCAAATATTTCCCTTATGTTACACTATTTCAAACATAATGAAATGTACACTGTAAAAACAAAATACCCAAATTGGGTTGAAAGATTTTAGGGTACAGCATTGTTCCAATTTGGAAAGTTCAGTTTGTAGCACAAAATCGTTTTAAAAAAGTCTGATTTTTAATGACATTAAAACAATTAAAATATCTTAGCTAGTATATACATTATACCTCAGAAATTTTGATTAATTTAATGTTAATAAAGATCTGCTCTGTTTTGAACCATTTCGGGTTATCTATTTTGGGAACAATACTCTACCATTTTCGAATCCTTACTGTACCATTTTAGGAACATTACTATACCCCGAAATCTTTCAACCCAATTTGGGTCTTCAATTTTTACAGTGTATGTATATCTCGGAAGTTTACTATAAGATACTGTCGAACAAGATGCGCGTATAACATGCACATTTACAAGGAGTTCACAATAGAATTTGGATACCTTAATGTTTATGAGCAATAATTACAGAAAACAAATTTTCAGTTGTGATATGCGTGTCAAATTTAACAGCATTTTTGAAGCTAAATTGATATATATATAAATACTAGATATCATAGGCTAAACTAAACAAAAGAATTCGAGTACATTTCTAATTTTCTATGGAAATTACTGGAGGAGAATTTTCAACTATGCCTTGTACTTTTTAACTGAACTAAATTTTTGCATAATGTTTAGTACATATACAAATCTGTAGACCATATCCAGTATTGCATAATACAATTAGAATATTTTTCCGATTGTTGAGTTTTTTAAATTGGGTTTTCAAATGTAGTATGTGTTTTCCACATTGTTTATTTAGAATTTACAATTCACCTTATATATTTTTGAAATTGTTTACCTAGACATCATATTTCACAATAAGTTTTATCCAAATTGTTTATTCAGACATCATATTTCACCTTATGTATTTTCGAAATTGTTTATTTAGACATCGTATTTCACCTTATATATTTTTCAAATTGTTTACTTAGGCATCATATTTAACATTTTATATTTGCTAAATTGTTTACTTAGACATCATACTTCACCTTATTAAACAGATAAATTCTATAATAGTACTTTGGATGTGTTGGAAAGTGTTTCATTATCTAATGCTTGATGTATGATTTTTCTTTCTTGTTTTACAAGATTTTATGTCAGCATGTTTGCTTTTATTGATAGACAACTATTATAATAAATTGTATGGTTAATAAATAAAGGTTATTAATCAGTGTGTGAACAAAACTGAAAGGCTAGAACAAAAACAACTGGCACAAGTAACGGGCCGATGCATAATATCACATATCAATATTTTAAGATGGATTTGATGAATTGTTTACTGTTTCTTTCAAGTTTACTATTTTTTTTATTTATAATCCATTTGCCGACTTATAAGCATCGATTTTAGAATTACAAGTATTTCTTTGTCGAATAAGAAAAACCAATGCTTTCAAATAGTGTTTATTTTAAAACTTTGTTCTAAATTTACAAATTTTTACTGCTTTTTCTAAGAATTTGCAAATGTGAAATGTTTGCTCTAAATCCAGCAAAAATTTAAAAGTGTAAAATCAGAATCTGCTACTTTGTTTCTTTTATCACGATTTTATAAATTAAAACTTAAATGGTATTACTTACATTTAATATGCTAATTACTATAAATCAAAATACAGAAATTTGAAAATTTATAAATTAGTTAAAACTTGGTATAAGTATAAGATGACTCAATGATATAAATAGAAAATTTGTTTTTAATAGGTGACGATATACAAAATGTAAAAAATCACTTTAGAGGCACAGTAATCAACGAAAAATCGAAGTAACATTTAAAGAGTTCTCATTGCGAGGTGTTTTAGGAACTTATTAAAAATTTAACATGTAAATATGGTTAATAATAACACATTGTTTAGTGGTGCACAAAACAGGAATTTTAATATACATTTGTACAATTAAAAAAAATAAAACTTTCAACGTTTCGTGCCGTCTTCTGCGGGCGTCTTCAGGAAAATATGATAATGGAAGGACTACGTTTGCATCTTGATCGAGAGATAATATTTCTACTAAATTAAAATCTAAATGAATTATAATTTTAAAAATGTTGCCACTTACACGTGAGTAAAAATTAAAATATTGCAAAGAAATAAAAATTTTAAGATTTTATGATGTTATGCCCTATTTTTGGTATATTGTAGGATAAATTATCATTACATGGTTTATTTTCTCGTTCTATGATTTCGATGGATTCTCTTATTTTACCTTAAACTGGGTTATTGCATGGAACTATGACATTATATCCCTTATATATTTGAAAAAGTAAAAAAGATCGCACAAAAACTATTTAACGTTTAAACTATTTAACTAAACGTTATTATTAGTTAAATTTTATGGTGCAACTGTCCTATATATATTTATGTAAATATGGTATTGGAGAAAGCTACGTATTGTAGGAAAACAGAATGGCTTCTGATGCAGAATTTTTAATTTGCATACATGCAACAATATTATTATTTTTTTAGCATTTATTTTCATAAAGGAACTACTTTTGATGTTGCCTGTACCATCGACACATGGTGCGTTTTGTAGCCCTGCACATAAAAGATAAAAGTTAGAAAACTGATGGAAATTCTCTGTTGAAATCATATTTTATGTATTTTTTTTATACTTTTAATTTTTTATTATTAGATTTTTATTTGTTTATTTCACGCGAAATGTGAGGTTAAGTCGCCAAATATGGCGCTACGAAGTTATCGTTTGCCTTATTTTGCGGCTACGACATTCAGCTAGGGTGCCCGAAAACCCAATCTTTAAGAAATATGCTAATTTTTTTCCCGCCAAAGAAATGAATACACTATCGTAATTTTTCAAAACCAAATTAGTAGATTTTTGAAGAAATTTTAGAATTTTTTTCAATATTTCATATTTATTATTAACTGATTTACATTTTTAAATGATTTTCTTAAAAAAAAACTAGCTTAACAGTCCGGTATTTGGCCTTGAAAAAAGCATTTTCATAAATTTGTGCTACTGCAAAATTTAAAAAGAATGATTTTAATACAATTTTTTGGTTCTGAAACTTTCTAATATAAGGATTTAAAATGCGCCAATTCTCAATGTGTGAACAACACAAAAAGTGGTTTCCTTGTCAGTAGTAATAGCTGAAGCTATTACTACTGACAAGGCTACTGACTACTATAGATAAGCAATAATTATTGTTTTGTAGTTAATGGCAAAAATGCTACTCAAAGTAACATTTTATCCAGCTGATTAAATTAGAGTGTGTTTGTAATCATTGTTTTGACTTTAATTCCACATCAAAATGCACCTTTTGATGCAATTAAAAAAGTTTATGACAAATGTTCCTTAAAGCTTAAATTTTTTTTCCAGCACGAGACTTCAACATCGATAATGCCGAAGATATGCTGAGAAAAGTAAGATTTTCTTTTTAATTTATTAACA
Source organism: Maratus speculifer (assembly GCA_964019185.1). Lineage (NCBI taxonomy): Eukaryota > Metazoa > Arthropoda > Arachnida > Araneae > Salticidae > Maratus > Maratus speculifer. The sequence continues at coordinate 364,836,199 of OZ025291.1, forward strand.
TTATTAGTCTACCTTTTGTTATTGCTGTTATGTTCTTTCCTATAATGTAACTTGTCCATATTTTTTATGATATATTCTAAAACACTGCAAACATAATTCATGAGAACTAAACTTATATTCAATCAACAATTAAAATAAACTAAAGCTAATCGAATATGGCAATCGCTAAACTTTCTTCTATCTCGTGCATGTTAATACTTTAAAATTTCGCTGCCACAGTGCCAAAATTAAACGACAATCTATGCTCATCGTGAGGATGCTAAAGGCATGAAATTCCGTGCATTAGTTCTTGAAATATGAATATTGATGATATCAAGAAAAACGCAACATAAAAGCATCAGCTGGTCTAAGATTTGCACCAAACATAATCAGCAATAATATTTATCAAGGTACACCTGAATCTGAAGTTTATTGAAAATTTTTGCATTAGTTCTTGAGATCGATTTATTGGAGTAATCGAAATAAATCAGCATAGAGGCGCCACCTGTTAGAAGATTGGCAGAAAAACGTAAACAGACCCAACTGACATCAAGAATTAATTGAATCAAGTTTCATGAAAATCCATGAATTAAATCTTGAGATAGAGCAATTGCAGAAATCGTGAAAAATGTAGCATAACAGTGTCACTTGTTCAGTGATTTACAACAAAATTAGAAGCATCAATTCATGTCGAGGGCTTATAGAATCTGACGTTTGATGGAAATCTGTGAATTAGTACTTGAGATACAGCTGTTGCAGGATTTGTAAAAAATGCAGAGCATCTATTGTGAAATTTACAATAAAACTAATAGGCATCAATTTATATCAGACACTAGCTGAATATATATTTTGTTAAATTCCGTGTATTAGTTCTTGAGATAGAACGCCCACAATTTTTATGTCACGTACATAAAATCAGGCAGACTCACAGACCTCGCAGACAGACATTTTGTTAAAACATGCTTTTTAAAATCTCTGACTCCCAAAACATATAAATCCATCAAAAACCGGAATTCGAAAATTTTCATGTGTTCACTTTCTTGTTGTAAAGATGGAACAAAATAAAAAAAGAAACTATTGCAATCAAATAAGGAAACGTCTTACAATTTTGAATACATACGAGGAGTATTAGGATTTACGGTAACATAAGAGTATTTTGTGCAATTATTTTTCTCGAATTTTGTCTAGACATGGAAATGGGAGGGGGAATTATTTCTTGTTTGTAATGAATACAAAGATACAACAATTTAGTTATTAAATTAATGACTATGGTCTCTGGAGAACAGAATTAGAAAAATTCGGCATGTGATTGAAAAAAATAGGTTCCCAGATAAATTATTTGCATGCCTAACTTTTTGCACTTCTAAATTATATGGAACATATTCTATAAAACATTAAAGAATACACAGAATATTTTCTATTCAGAAAAATATGAAACTCTTGTGATTAACTTTTTATAATAAATGATTATTTCTACTAATGTATCGTTTACTCTTGGTTGTCGATTTCCAGTATTCGACAGCCAATGAGAGGTCGTACGTACACTGTAAAAAATGTCACATGTTTCTGAATATATAAAAATGCACTGTAATCAAAAGTGAAAATATACAGTAACCTCTTCTAATTCACCTAAGGTTTCTAAAACCGTTCTTTTACCTTTAAAAATCCCAGAAAGTTATTTGTTTTCAAAATTTAAAGAAAAATTTATAAAAAGTAATTTTTATTAGCTGCACATCCATTTCGAAAACGTTTCTAAGTAGCTTTTACTGTACAATAATCACTTTTCTCAAATCATAATATCACTTTTTCGGATGCTACTAATTCATACGAAAATATTTTGATATTCAGAAAGCACGTTTAATAGACAAAGATACAATATTAACAGTATTAACATTAATATGAAAATTGACATTATATTGCTACAATTGCATGCCCAAATTAAGTTTGCAGCTGAAAATGTTTACTTGAGAATTGATAGAATCCGAAAAAGTGATATTTTGATTTGAGAAAAGTGATTATTGTACTGTAAAAGCTACTTAGAAACGCTTCCGAAATAGACGGGCAGCTAATAAAAATTAATTTTTATAAATTCTTATTTAAATTTCGAAAACAAATAACTTTCTGGGATTTTTAGAGGTAAAGGAACGTTTTTCGAAAACTTAGGTGTGTTAGAAGTGGTCACTGTATATTTTCGTTTTTGATTACAGTACGTTTTTACATATTCAGAAACATCTGACATTTTTTACAGTGTACAAATGTCAGGTCCGGGGCATCAATGCTTTATTTGCCTTAAAACTGTTCTCGACTAAATCGTTTAACAAGCGCAAAAAATTTTACTCTTTACAAATTCATTTTTCGAAAGAAAATCAGAAAATTGGAAAACTTGAGTGTGGAAACGATTTCGAATTTGACTGTGTTTTTCATATTTTGATTAATAAATTACGTTTTGAGTTGCAAGCGTTTTTGTTCACGTAAAATAGCATTTTTCTCCCTCCGTTGACAGATTTTTCTGTTTTCGTCGGGAAACTCATTTCAAAACGCCAACTTTGACGGTGCTTCCTAAAACATCTATTGCGTTCGCAAGAAAACGGAAAAATGAGTGCGATTAGATATTTTTTGAACATCAACACCTGCTAGTTTCACACGTTTTCGAACAAAAATAAATAAAATTTTATGTCATAAATTTGCCTTTTTAGATTTAACAACAGCCTTAAGGCAATCATATTTTCCTTGAAAAGGTTCCATTCACACGCAGATGTGCAAGGCAAAACACAAAAAAAGTATTTCAACTTCAACCAATAATAGGATTCGTGATATCTTGTTCGTGTAATATCTGCGAATAGCTATACTAGATTTATTTTCTAACTTTCACTGATCACAGATAGAATCTCAAATCCTCACAAATGTATCTCAAATGTTATCAAATACAGTGTGTTCAGCAAATAACACCCTGATTTCAAAATTAAATTTCTCAAAAACAAAGATCGATAGTAATATGCGGTAAACGGTTTTTTCATTAGGTAAGCTGCAAAAATCTTATACAGAAATTTCAAACAGTGAATATTTTGAAAAAATTGCTTTCTGATTGCATAGAATGCTTTGATTTGACATTTTTCTTGTTTTAGATTGCCTGCAGAGAAATAATTTTTCAGCTTACAGTGCAATATTTAAAAAAATTTTCGAAATTTTAAAAATTTAATTTAAAAAAACTATGTAATATGGCACTGTAAGCTGCAAAATTATTTCTCTGCAGGCAAAACTAAAGCAAGAAAAATGTCAAATCAAAGCATTCTATGCAATCAGAACGCAATTTTTTCAAAATATTTACCGTTCGAAACTTTTATATAAGATTTTTACAGCTTACCTAATGAAAAAACCGTTTACCGCATATTACTATCGATCTTTGTTTTTGAGAAATTTAATTTTGAAATCAGGGTGCTATTTGCTGGACACCCTGTATATATCTCTCTCTGGACATGTAATAAAAATAATACATGTCCAATGGGCAATTTCACATGCCCCGGGGCTGTCGGGCAATAGATTTTTCAAATTTCTCCAGAAACAAGTGAAATTATGCATTCTTTTTTCGTTCTTATCTTTACAAGAAGAAAGTATTGGATTCGTGCAAATCTTCGAATTCCGGTTTTCGATGGATTTACACGTTCGTTTCAGGGGTCTGAGATCCCCAAAAATATGATTTAACAAAATACCTGTCTGTGACTCTCTCTGTCAATCTGCCACTCTGTGAGTCTGTATGTCACAAAAATTTTGTGGCGCTGTATCTCAAGAATTAATGCACGGAATTTCACAAACCCTTACATTCAGTTAGAACTTAATATAAACTGTGTCTGATTAGTTTTTTGTGTGCATCGTCCAACAGATGGCGTTGCTATGTTTCCTTTTTCACGATTTCAACAATAAATATAACTCAAGAACTAATGGACCTGTCTGTGACTCTCTCTGTCACTCTGCCACTCCGTGAGCCTGTATGTCACAAAAAATTTGTGGCGCTGTATCTCAAGAATTAATGCACGGAATTTCACAAACCTTTACATTCAGTTAGAACTTAATATACACTCAAGAGCCAAAACATTATGACCATCTGTCAATAACGAGTTGTTCCATCTTTGGCGCGCAACACAGCTTCAACCCGCCTTGGCATGGTTGCCACAAGTCCTTGGTAGATGGCCGGAGACAGATTGTACCAGATGTTTAAGCAACGGTCACGCAAATCCGAGATTTTGCGAATTGGTGGTCTATGAACTCTGAGCTGCTATCCCATGAAATCCCAAATGTGTTCTATCGGATTGAGATCCGGTGAGTTAGGCAGCCAGGACATTAACTGGAATTCAGCATCATGTTCCTGGAACCTCTCCAACACAATTTTAGACGTGTGACACGGGACGTTGTCCTGTTGGAACATTCCATTTCTGGCTGGAAAAACTGAGGCCATGTAAGGGTGCAACTGGTCTGCAATGCTGTTCAGATACCCTGTAGCATTCATGGTCTGCTCTACCACAACCACGGGTCCCAGAGACGCCCAAGAGCACGTCCCCCAAAGCATAATACCGCCACCACCGGCCTGTGTATGACCTACAGTACATTGAGGGAGCAACTGTTCGCTGTAAGACGGCGTATCCTGACACGGCCATTGGCGTGATGAATCACAAACCGTGATTCATCTGACCAGGCAATTCTCTCCCACTGATCCATGGACCAGTCGCGATATTCCCGAGCCCAGCGCAGGCGCAGTTGGCGATGACGCTTGGTCAGCAAAGGCACACGAGTGGGACGTTTGCTGTGTAGCCCCATATCCAACAGTGTCCGCTGAACAGTGTGCTCCGATACTATTCTGCTTGGCCCTGCATTGTATTGGGCTGTCAGCTGAGCCATTGTCTGGCTCCGGTTTTGCTTCATCATGCGAGACAGTCTCCGACGACCTTTTTCTTTGATAGCGTGTGGACGTCCAACACCGTGTCGTCTACTGCTGGTTTCACCGTCATTCATCCACTTTGCATACGTACTAACAAATGTAGATCGCGAACAACCCACGAGTCGTGCAGTTTCGGAAATACTTGTTCCGAGCCTTCGAGCCATTACAATCTGCCCTCTATCAAAGTCGCTTAGATCCGCAACCTTTCCCATCATATATAGAAGTAAGTGAAAGAATGATTCTTCAGACTCTCCAGCAGCAATTAATTACCACTTCCACCAGATCACGCGTCTTCCCCGTCATCCAGACGAGTTCATTGCAAAATGTAGGGGTGGTCATAATGTTTTGGCTTTTGAGTGTAAACTGTATCTGATTAGTGTTTGGTGTGCATCGTCCAACAGATGGCTTTGCTATGTTGCCTTTTTCACGACTTCAATAATAACTATAACTCAAGAACTAATGGACGGATTTTTACAAAACTCCATATTCCTTTCGTCCTTGATATAGTATGGTTCTAGTTACATTTTGATGTAAATCGCCTAACAGGGGGTGCTGCATTATTCCGGATTATCGTAATAGCTCTATCTCAGAAAAAAATGCACGAATTTTCACCAAACTTCAGATTTAGTTAGTCCCTGATCCTTAAATTAGTATTCTTTAGCTTTTGGAGTTAATCATTCAACAGGTGGCACTTCTATCCTCATTTGTTTACGATTTCTGCAATCATTCTATCTCAAAATCTAACACTTAATTTTCTTTAAACTCCAGAATCAGTCAAAATTTAATATAAATTGTTGCTGATCAAATTGGTGATGCTGCCATGGTTAATTTTTCTGGAAGAATTAACATGTATGAGACAGAAGTAAGTTTTCGGACAGAATAATTCTTTATTCTAGTTTTTATAAGTTATACACTTTTACAAAGTATGTTTGGCCAGTAAATTTCTTGGAATTGTAATGCAATATTAAATTTTTAACAAAGGAACAATCATGGAGACAAAGTTAACTTAACCATATTCATCTATTTAGGCTGTCAAATTATTGGGTAGAAAAAAAATAAAGCATATAAAGTAAAATTCTTTCCGTTTTCAGTTACAAGAGAAATTCAGTCAAATAGAGAAAGAAAGATTTCATTTTCCAGTTTGGTTATAATTCAGATGACAAAGACAAAATAATTAAGTCATCAATAAACAAATTTTGCTTTTGTGTCTTATACGGCAATCAAGACACTGAGCAGCTTAAATTTCAAAAAGACAGAACGTCGACACAGCGCAAAGACGCTTCACTACGTTTAAAGAAGTGATGACATATAAAGAAGTGATGAGGATTCGCGCTAGCTTAAAGCCCGACACTAGTCACTGAAAATGACCCGCATGATAATGTAAAGACTACACTGTCAGAAAAATTCGTCAATATACACTAAGTTATCGTTATTTTTTCACAAATAATTTCTGTTCTCCCAGAAAACGTATTTGTTCTGTGAGTTCATTCCGAGCGTCGAAAAATGAGGAAAAGTTTCCGTTTCTATCCAGCACGCATGCGCATTGGGTCTGTTAGTAATAAGTTCGAATTTATTTTTAAAATGAAACACAAAAATATTCTATTGATTAAAATGTCTAATTTAGTTTTAAAAGATAAAAATGTTTTCGAATTTAAAAATAAATAACAATTACTTTCTTTATTCGTTCAAAAATTCTCACAAATAGAACATCCATGTTTTTTCTCTAACATTCTACGTAATATATTTAAAATTCACATTTTTATACTATATTAATACTAAACGTAAAAAAAACCCAGCCACAGTTTCATTAAAGATGAAATCTTTCCGAGATTAACTGCATAATTAAAAGCTTTTTAACGAAATACACCAACCTACACCATATGAAATGAAGAGTTCTATTTTAACGCACAATCATCATGAGCAGCCGTAGCGCCGTGGATTAGCGTTGGTCTGGTAATCTTGGGGTCCTTGGTTCGATCCCCGCCTCTTCCGCATTGATTTTTTCCAAACTTTTTTCAAGTGACGGATATTTTTCCTCTTTTGACAGAGAAAAAAATAAACAGAAAATCGTCAATATACAGACAATTTCTGGCAGCAGTGCTGCCAGTGCATTTTCTGTGAAAAGACGGAAGTTTTTTTGAGAGTGTATGGGAGCGTTCTTTCCAGATATCTCGCTTAATTTTTAATATTTTTTTACATGATTTTTTTATGCATAAGATAGCTGAGGACGATCTACAACCGGGCTAGTTGTTATTTTTTCGATTTTGCTTATATTTTTTTTATATTATGATAGTTTCAATTTCAGAACTGGTTCAAACCGGTTTTCAAAGTAAAAATATTTTTTTTAAATCTGAAATCAAAATTGAAAAAGTAAAAACTAGCCCGATTTTGTCTTTGTCATCTGAATTATAACCAAACTGGAAAATGAAATCCTTCTTTCACTATTTGACTGAATTTCTCTTGTAACTGAAAACGGAAAGCATTTTACTTTATATCCTTTATTTTTTTCTACACAATAATTTCACAGCCTAAATAGATGAATATGGTTAAGTTAACTTTGTCTCCATGGTTGTTCCTTTGTTAAAAATTTAATATTGCATTACAATTCCAAGAAATTTACTGGCCAAACATACTTTGTAGATTGTAGATTGTCCTCAGCTATCCTATGAAAAAAAATCTTGTAAAAATATTAAAAATTGAACGTTTCATATAAAAAAAAAAATCATATAAAGAAAAAAGGCACTCCGGGAGTGCCGACAGAAGTGAAAACTTGAACAATTATGTGTGTATTTTTTTAGTCGTCTGGACATATTTTATTGTGCAGAAAATAATTTTAAATGAAGTGTTTTTTATTCATTATTATAAACTACTGCTACAAAAATTATATTACAATTTTCATTTAATGCGCTATTGTACATGAAAAATAATGCATATTATTTTACATACAAAAATTGCAATCTATTGCTTAAAACATAAATTTACAAATGCATGAAATATGAAATATCGTCAGTTGGTATTCTTTGAAATAAATACCCATAAAACTTATGAATTTTCATCCCCATTTCAACAATTCTTCCATCATCATCATCATCATTATTATCATTATATTCTAGATTTGATATTATAGGTTTATGGTAACTAAAATATATAGCAAACAATTTTGATTCAATTCTATTTAAATATCTTGTAATGACTGCATCAATTGTAATTTTTTATCTCTCTGTGCTAAGATTGCGATGGTTGGTCATTGTTAAATCAAATTTTCTATTTAAAAATTCAATTAATTGTAGATTTTCATCATCCACAAAGTTGATGTTGAAATCCCTACTCAAAATCATCGGCAAATCATCAAATCTCTTTCCAATTCTATCTTGAAGTAATGCAGAAGCCTCTTTAGAACAAATAAATAAATTTTCATACAAAAATTCTCATTTACACTTAAAGACTTATCCGGTGAAATATAAATGGCAACCAATACAATTAGTTTTTCATTTTCAGAGTGGCAACAACAAACACATATATCACTGATATCAAAAACATTACTACTAAACATACTGGTGTACCTCACATGCACATTCATATGAATTGTGGAAATATATGCCCATTACATCAAACAACCTTTTATAAATAGCTACTCCTGCTGCTGGACGACCGTATCTTCTCAAACTTGCAACAAATTGAATAGTAATCAAACAATATAAGTTGTTAAACTTTAAATACAATTTTTTTAAAAATGGTTGGAAAGTGCAGCATAATCGATGCACAATATCATGATTTTTCTTTCTTAACTTTTTATTCCATCTGGTAACAGTATATTTTGTTAAACTTTAAATACAATTAAAATTTTTAAAAATGGTTTTGAAATGTAGCATAATTGATGTGCAATGTTATACTATTTAAATACAATCAAAAATTTAAAAAAAAAGAGAGAAAAATGGTTGGAAAGTGCAATGTAATCAATGCGCGATGTCATACTTTTTCTTTCTTAACATTTTATTCCCTCTGGTAACAGTATAAGTTGTTAAGGTTTAAATACAATTACAATTTTTAAAATTGGTTGGAAAGTACTGCATAATCAATGTACAATATCATGTCTTTTCTTTCTTATCATTTTATTCCATTTGATAACAATATAAGTTGTTAAAAACAATTGAAAATATATATATAAAAAAAAGGTTTAAAAGTGCAGCATAATCGATGTGCAATGTCATGTTTTGCTTTCTTAACTTTTTACACCATTTAGTATCAATTTATGTTGTTACTATTTAAATACAATCAAAAATTAAAAAAACTGAAAAAAGTGGTTGGAAAGTGCAGCATAATTGATGCAAAATGTCATATTTTTTCTTTCTTAACATTTTATTCCTTCTGGTAACAGTATATGTTGTTAAACTTTAAATACAATTATAATTTTAAAAATTGGGTGAAAAGTGTAGTATAATCGATGAGCAATGTCATGTCTTTTCTTTCTTAACTTTTTATTCAATTTGATAACAATGTAAGTTGTTAAACTTTAAATACAATTGAAAATTTAAGGAATTGAAAAAAATGGTTGGAAAGTGCAGCATAATTGATGTGCACTGTCATGTTTTTTCTTTCTTAACTTTTTATTCCATTTTGTATCAATTTATGTTGTTATTATTTAAATACAATAAAAAAAATGAAAAAAAGTAGTTGGAAACTGCAGCATAATCAGTGCACAATGTCATACTTTTTCTTTCATAACGTTTTATTCCATCTATTAACAGTATAAGTTGCTAAACTTAAATACAATTATAACTAAAAAAACACACACGGACATTCGCGCAAGCGCCCTGTGCCGCCTAAACGGAGCAGCACACTCAGGCACGGTAGAAAGAGTGGGAGATACTAGTTCCTCTCCCTTCCCCTCGATCTTACGCTTTTTCGATCAGCATCACGTGACCCTGACGCGAGTTTGGAAGTTTTTACCCATACAAAAAGTGCTCAGCGCCGCTAAAGAAGTTTTCACTTCAAAAATTAACTTTTGAAACCGGTTAGAATTGGTTCTGAAATTGAAACTATCATAATGTAAAAAATATATAACCAAAATTGAAAAAGTAAAAACCAGCCCGTTTGTAAATCATCCATAGCTATCTTATGCAGAAAAATCATGTAAAAATAATATGATTGGAGCGAAATATTTGAAAAGAACGCCCCCGTAAGCTTAACATTGTTATCCGGGTCTTTTTCAGTGACTAGTGTATGGCCTTAATACAGTTCAGAAGTCCCTACCATCCTTCTTCTAACCCGCAAATATCAGGAAGGCAATACTTTATTCGTTTTTAAAATGTCTTATTGAAAAGGAAATACAATAAAATTTAAAAGATAATTTAGTTTAAGTATCGTCTATTCTGAAATTTTCTATGACGTTATTTGATTTTTAAAAACCATTATTTTAACAGTCAGACAAAGTGTAATATTGTATTTTTGATTTCCTTGATTTTTTTATATGTTGAATCAGATCATATTTAATAAATAATGTGAAAATTTGAAGCCCTGAAAACATTTCCTATTCCCTATAGAAAATGTCAGAGTCCAAGGTTTTGAATGCCACTTTCCTGAAAAGGAAATTCCAGTATATTTGGAAGGCTATATCTCTGGCAAGAAACAACATCCCAAAATTATTTTGGCATAAACTGTTAGTATAACGCTATCTGTTTATGAAAATTTATTTGTTTCCTTGGGGCATTGTTACTTTACGTTGTTATGTTGCCACAAAATATAGTGAAAATGACGTTTTTGTCCATTTTCCGCACTTAATATCATATTTAAGCAATAGTACTCCAAACTTTTTCTTATAGAATATTAAAGTACACTACAAGGACAAGCTAAATAATGTAGCACTACGCGGATATACTGCTCTTTTTAGATCACATAACCTGTTAAATATTCAAAATTTTCAAAATCTGCAGTATTTAAAGTAATGTTACTTCAGAAAAGCGTTACAGTTGAATGAAAAAAAAACATATCGCGCAGTACTTGAACAAATGTACAAAACATGGAAAAGAAAAAGAGGTATAGTCTCGTGATATTTTTACTTAAAAAAATGACAAAATTTTCAAATAAACAATGTCGATTATCACATTTCTTCCTTATCAGAAAATGAAAAATCCTATTTCTCTTTCCTCTTTCTATATTTTTCCATGTGAGAAAATGAAATGTCTCTTTTATGTTGCCCTTTCCGAAAGAGAACTGGAATGTTTCATTTTCTTTTAGGGGAAAAATATGATCATAAATATTGCTTTTCTAGTAATTTATTTCATTTTTTTTTCAAAAAATATCACGAGGCGCCACGTCTTTTTCTTTTCCATGTTTTTGTACATTTGTTCAACTATTGCGTGAAATTTTTTTTTCCATTCAACTATGGCGCTTTTTTTTTTAATATCACTACACTAAATGTTGCATATTTTCAATATTTAACAAGTTATACCTACTAACAGGAACAATATCTCCGCGCAGTACTATACTATTTAGCTTGTCCTAGTAGTGCACTTTCATATTGTATAAGAAAAAGTTTGGGGTATTATTGCTTAAATAATATATTAAGTGCAGAAAATAGACAAAAACGTCATTTTGACTATAGTTTGTGGCAACATAACAATGTAAAGTAACAATTCCCTAAGAAAAAAATACATTTTAATAAGCAAGTAGTGTTTTACTAACAGTTTATGCCAAAATAATTTTGGGATGTTGTTGTTTACAGATATATAGTCCTCTAAACATACTGGAATTTCATTTTTCATGAAAATGGCATTCACAACCTTGAACTTTGACATTTACTGTAGGGAAGAGGAAATTTTTTCAGTGCTTCGAAATTGCAGATTATTCAATAAATATAGTTTACTTCAACACAAAAAAATATCAAGGCAGTTAAAAAATACAACTATCAAAACATCACTTTTTCGTCTGGATTTCAAAATAATGGCTCTTAAGTAAATTACAGTCACTTTGTAAATGCAGCCAAAAATCAAACCATTATTTCCTGAACAGTAGATTTACACACTAACTCAAAAATGACAACTGTCGTATGTAGATTTGTTTTACAGTTTATACAGACTCTTCAAATTTAATACCAGTACTTTTTAAACTTTTCTTTGTCTTTTTTAACATCAGAGGCTATGTTTATTCAAGATATTTTCAAATACTGAAAGAATGCACCTATGACAGCCATCGGTTTTGCGTCATCGCGCAATCCTAGTATTTACAGAGCTTTTGGACAAACTCTAGCTACCGAAAAACTTTGGGTGACCAAATGTTTTCTGTAATAAAACCTTTCTTTCTTGTTTGATTAAATACGTCAGGCTAAGGGTTTTACAATTCAGGCTGGTTCACGCCGACATTTAATTGAAGAAGAACGATGGACACTTCTAGCGATACGACCCTACTAGTCGCATAGACAACAATCGCTGATTGGTCTAAATAAGAAACAAACTGTCTGACTATTCATCCAGTATTATAGTAGCCCTATTCCATGTAACATAAATTATAGTCCAAGCATTTGGTGCTCAAAAAGGACAAATAAATGCAAGTTTTGGTGTAGTTTTGATATTTGGTGCCTTTATGTTTTTGGGGTCGCTAAATACGAATCTGGTGTTATCTGACAAAATTTATCCCCGGTAACACGTTTTTTTTGGCAAAAAACGTGTAATAAACGTGACTTTTCTTTGTTTTTTCTAAATAACTTCAAAATTATGCAATTTACATAAAAGTCCTTAAATTTCCTACATTTTATATATTTAAAGTTTTTTCTCTGATCAATAATTTAGCCTTGACAGTTGCGCAAAAATGGGTGTGAAAAGCAAAAACCTCTGAAAAACGGTACTGTACATCGATGAAACGTGAAAAAGAACCATTCTACACAAATTTTGACCACTTAATAATACTAAATTTAATATTTTGGACTATATTTTATAAATCTGATGTCCTTTGTTTCCTTCATAACTAAAAAATAATTAACAAGAAAGAAAAGTCATGCGTTAAGCATAGATTATGAAGCACTTTCTAACACTTCATGAAATCTTTAACAAAACTTTGTTATTTAAGGAAATAAAGTTACTGTATATAGCCAAATGTGTATTCAATATCTTTGAACAACCCTGTATTTGATCTGTCGGTTGAAGTATATGTACTATATAATGGGAAAATTTAGTTTCTCAAGAAAATGTCTAGCAGGTTGATATTTCTCTTGCAGCAATTTATACTAGTAGATGGAAACATAACTGAATACTTTTTTTAGCCTTGTAGTTTATCTTGCACCTTTATTGCAAGTCAGTATTAAGCTAAAATTTATTGTATTCTAAAACTCTCTTAAAACTACAGAAATCACATTCTCAGAAATTATCATTCATACGCGTCCATACATTAAATTCTTTGAGTGGTTCTCTGTTTCATTTTATCTATATTCTGCAAGCATTTCTTAGTAAATTGAATGCAGTTCAGCATAAAAATGCATAGCTTATTTAAAAACTACTCTTAAGTAATTTACGCTCATATTCAGTAACGTGTGCGAGCTCTTTTGGATAGCCCTATATATCAACTATTACTTTTATACACACCATATAAAGTTCATTAATTAAGTGAAAATAGAATTAATTAAATTCTATTTCATCCATCCATCAGCCGTCATCGGATACCTATACAATACTCCGGAAAGAATATACTATTTGAAATCTTTCGTATGTCCATGTAAATGCTATGTACTTCTTATTTATTGTATCGTATAATTTGTATTAAAACTCAGCGACATATATCAATTTTATTATATTTGAAATAGTTTTAATACAATTAAAATATGTCGCACACAATTCCCTATTTACCATTATGGAATGGAATTCTTGTGTATGGCCCTGTAAATGAATAATAGCTATTTTTTCACCGCATATTTTACAGAATGCATATTTTAGTGCACCTCGTAAATGTATATACATTTTAATATGTTTGTCAAGGTTTTAACATCTTTAGATTTCATTTGAAACGATTTTGTTCCCATAGGCCGTAATATAACGGTAAAATTTTGACTGCCCCTGCAAATAAACTAATCGTGTTTGAAACTTTATTTCAAACACAGTTCGTGCTAGGGTAAACTTCAATAACCTCCAAAAATTTCTGGGCAATCCGAGTGTATTTACAAAAGTTAGAGCACGGATAGACTTACAGACAAACCAAATGTTTAAGCACTTTTCAACTTTGTTGGGAAGTGCTAAAAATTAGTATATCTGTGATCGAAATCTTCATTTACGATTAGAAAATTATAATAATAATAATAATAATAATAATAATAATAATAATAATAATAGTAATAATAATAGTAATAATAATAATAATAATAATAATAATAATAATAATAATAATAATAAAGCATTTCTTAACTTGGCTTTTAAATAATATAAATAAAATTACTAAAACAGATTTTAATTGATAAAAGCTGACACGGACTTTACTTCTTAAAGTTTAAAAGTGGGGGTGAAAATCAAAAAAAATTCGAAAACATGAAATACGGCATTGTGCATAGATTTAACATGAAAACTGACTATTTTATGCAAAGATTGGCTATAAATAATACTACAGATCATATTATTGACTGCATTTTACAATGAAGTTGCTAACAATAAATACGACAACTCATTATTTAATTATAAATAATTATGCACATTCGTAAGTACATTTACATAAATAAAATATACAATTTCCGCTTTCTTTTGCTTGAGGGTCTGTACTTTTCACCTACATCTACAAAGCAGAAAATAGACGCATGGGATTAGTGGGTGTTTGTATTACTACTAATATTATAAAATAGGAGTTTTTTTAATAGTAAATATTTGATACCTTGCAGCATGACTATTTCCCCTTCCATTCTATCCACTGATTCATTCACTGTCAGAAAAATTCGTCAATATACACTAAGTTATCGTTATTTTTTCACAAATAACTTCTGTTCTCCCAGAAAACGTATTTGTTCTGTGAGTTCATTCCGAAAGTCGAAAAATGAGGAAACGATTCCGTTTATATCTAGCACGCATGCGCATTGGGTCTGTTACTAATAAATTCGAATTTATTTTTAAAATGAAAAACAAAAGTATTCTATCGATTAAAATGTCTAATTTAGTTTTAAAAGACAAAAATGTTTTCGAATTTAAAAATAAATAACAATTACTTTCTTTATTCGTTCAAAAATTCTCACAATCTGTTATTCAAAGTTGGATAAGTTGAATAAAGTTCAATATACTAAGTTATTTCTATGATAAATATTCGCATATAAAATATACTTTAAGTGAAGACATTTAAAAAATATTTTAATCAAAAAATAAAATGCAAAAAAAAATGATATTATTAAAAAAAATCTTATCGAATAAAAATAAAACATCCAGGTTTTTTCTCTGACAATCTACCTCGCAGTCTACGTAATATATTTAAAATTCACATTTTTATACTATTTTAATGTTAAACGTAAAGAAAAAAAAAACAGCCACAGTTTCATTAAAGATGAAAACTTTCCGAGATTAACTGGAAAATTAAAAGCTTTTTAACGAAATACACCAAACCACACCCATATGAAATCAACACTTCTATTTTAGAGCAAAATCTTCAAGAGCAATCGTAGCGCTGTGGATGAGTGTTGGCCTTGTAATCCTGGGGTCCTCAGTTCGATCTCCACCTCTTCCGCGTTGATTTTTTTCAAGTGACGGATATTTTTCCTCTTTTGACGGAGAAAAAAATAAACGGAAAATCGTCAATGTACAGACAATGTCTGGCAGCAGTGCTGCCAGTACTTTTTTGTGAAAAGACGGAAGTTTTTTTGAGAGTGTTGGGTATTTTGTAATAGCAAATGAACATTTTAATAACAAATATGTTCATTTTTATTTATTTTTTAGTTATGAAGGAAACTAGAACATAAAGGTACAAGGTAAACTACAGGGCTGAATAAAAGTATTCAATTATGTTTGCATCATTTAGTATAAATTGCTGAAAAAGAAATTTCAACCTGCTAGGGATTTTTTATCGAAACTAAATTTTCCCATTATATATTATATTATATATCGACTGAAAGATCAAATACAAGGCTGTTCAACAGTATTGGGATGTACATTTGGCTATATAAAGTAACCTTACTTCCTTAAATAACGAAGTTTTTTTAAAGATTTCATGAAGTGTTAGAAAGTGCTTCATAATCTGTGCTTAACGCATGATTTTTCTTTTTTGTTAATTATTTTTTAGTTATGAAGGAAACAAAGAACATCAGATTACAAAATGTAGTCCATAATATTATATTTAGTAATATTAAGTGGTCAAAATTTTCGTAGAATGAATCTTTATCACATTTCATCGACGTACAGTACCGTACAGTACAGTTTTTCAGAATTTTTTGCTTTTCACACCCTTTTTTGCGGCAATGTCACGGCTAAACCATTGATCAAAGAAAAAAACTTTAAATACATAAAATGTAGGAAATTTTGTCCTCCTTAATTTCTGTATTGAGGACTTTTATGCAAAATGCATAATTTTGAAGGTATTTAGAAAAAACAAAGAAAAGTCCCGTTTTTTACACTTTTTTTGCCAAACAAAACGTGTTTCCGGGGATAAATTTTGTTGGATAACACCATATTCGTGTTCGGCGACCCAAAAAACATAAAGGTACCAGATTTCAAAAATACACCAAAACTTGCATTTATTTTCGACCAAATACCTGGACTATTATGGGTCCTCCGTGGCCGAGTGGTTATAGCACTATGTCGCTAATCGCTTGAGAGTGTAGGAGGTTTGTGTGTTCGACTCCTGCTAGTTAAGTTGCATTCTCTTTGTGGAGCTCCCTCCTGTAATTCTGCAGTGTTGCAAAATTATATGTGCTATCTCGTCCTTGCATATTAGCGATGACTTACAAGTAAGCTTTTATGTCGTTCGTGCAAGTCAGATGTAATTGTTTAATAAATACAAATAAACAGAGATTATACCTTTTTAGCTTCTTAGTTTAGCTAAAGATAGAAATGAAAACTATTCTGGTGTGCAAAATTTAAGGATGGAATCCGAAAATGCCAATTTTCAATGGATTTTCAAGCGATAATTTTCGAATATTCAAAATGAAGTAATATAATTTGAATAACTACTATCCCTGCATAACAGCTAGTCTATATAACCTCTCATTCAGGTCATATATGGTCACAAGAGTCACGGTCACTACGGTGAAACAAAAAAATAGGAAATTTCATACGTCTCTTTTACGAGTCTTAAATGACTACTATATGTGACTCCACTGTCAGGTCACTGCGACTGCTGCTTTGTGACGAGTCACCAGGTGACTTTACAGTGTCGTTTTATTCAGACTCTCGTGTGACTGTCATTTGAAGGCTCAATTTCAAATTCATTGTGAATGTTGCATTATGATAAATCACCAAACAATGTCCCATTAAAGTCACATGGTGAGTTTTCACCACTTTTCACAGTGGTTACTTCACAGTAGGGTCTCTGTTACCATTTGACAAAATCTTGTGACAGAAAGTCACCATGTGACTTTAATGTGTCATTATTTGGTTATTTATAATAATGCAACATTCACAATGACTTTGAAATTGAGCCTCCAAATGACAGTCACATGAGAGTCTCAATAAAATGACACTGTAAAGTCACCTGGTGACTCGTCACAAAGCAGCAGTCACAGTGAACTGACAGTGGAGTCACATATAGTAGTCATTTGAGACTCATAAAAGAGACGCATGGAATTTCCTATTTTTTGTTTCGCCGTAGTGACTGTGACTCCTGTGACCATGTGTGACCTGAATGAGATATTATATGGACTAGCTGTTATGCAGGGATAGTAATTATTCGAATTATATTACTTCCTGTTGAATATTCGCGTGAAAATTATCGCTTGAAAATCCCTTCGTCCTTAAATTTTCCACACCAGTGTATTTTATAATTGTCTTATTTTTATAATCCATACTTTCTTTGGCATGTACAGATTTTCAAAATGTCTGTATACGTAACTTGTAGTAATTTTCAATGGTATATGGTTTGCAAAATTCGTTAAAAAAATAAGGCTGATAATAATGCAGTATGTGTAAACAATGTTCTTGGTCTTTAGTTTATATTTGTGCATTGGATAATTCATATTAATATACTCATGGAGTTATCATTTTCGTTATCTGTTATAAAATAGGGTAATCTAGAATTAGGTTCCATTATATATCTTTTGCCCATTGATCAAAATTCCAATGATTGGATCCTATGAAAAAGATATATATATTTATGAAATAATTCAAATTGCAAAAGATTGTAAAATTCTTTAAATTTATTAACCCCCTTTAGCAGTTTAATTTATTTGACAAATTAAACTAAATAGCAGGAGAAAATTCTACTTTTAAACACTAAAATATAAGTCTTGTATAATCTAAAAATATCTGTATATTAAAAAAACAAAATTAGAAGTAAAAGTTAGTGGTATCATAAACTTTTCGTAACGACATAAGCAAACATTTTTTTTTTGTTTGAACAGTGTACGTAAAATATGTTAAGGGGAAGGATACAAAGAATGAAACAATGCTAAAAATCTCATAATTTTATAGTGCAAATGAGACTTTCAGTAATTTGAACAGCAAACATCAGAAAATATGCGTTGAACAGGCCAAAATCTTTTCTTTTATAAAATCATTATTAAAACTTACTAGTCGTCTTTGGCGACCAGTTTGGTTTCCCTAAAATGTATACTAAGAAATGTGTTAGATTAATTTTATCCATAATTCAGTTTACTTGCTCAATCTTCGCCAAATCAGAAAATTCGGAAAGAGAAACCAAATACTTTTTTTATGTTACTAGGGCGCAGGTCATAAATCACCAAACGTTGTTCCCATCACATTTTTTTTTTATCTTTCATTAAAAATATATTCTTTCTCTCATTTCATTTAAAAATTCAAAACTTTTATTTAAAAGTGAAAAATTTTAAATTCACGGCTTTCACATCTTTTTGTTAAAAGAAAACAAAAAAATTAAATAATGCCACAAACCATGATAATTAATTGGAATTTTAAAGTATTGTTTCAATTTACCACGCAAAAATTGCTTACTAGCGAATTAAAAAATATTACTGGCGAGATTTGCACCAGGCTAACATAAAAGTATCAAAAAATTCTTGCGATCATGCCAACTTTTATGTAGTTTTATACAAAAAAAAAAATAATTTTGACATTTTAATCAAAATGGAAATCGTGCATATTAAAAGCAATGGAGTCCGTTCGTAGTTGTTTATGACAGTCACATGACTTACTCACATGACTGACGACAAAACAATGTTTTGCGACTTATTACCTGCGCCTGGGTAATATTAAAGTACCAAAATGGTAGCCTCGCATATAAAAAGTGAAGTGTTCTGCCCAGAACTATTGATGGCAGTGATATGACTTGGGCTTTTATTATATAATAATAATATAGATTATAAATCAATGTAAATTATATAGACACATATAAATTTATAGCGAGTACAAGAAATACGATTGTTAAACCCAAATGTGTCCGGTAGCTTATGTTGGCAACATTGGTTCTAAAATAAAAAAAATAAGAAACTTGTATATGGGTTCATAAATTCTAAAAGGTGGCAAGCAGTTATTTTTAAAAAATCAGATATTTCTTTCTTTTCCAGCATATAGAATGGCGGAATAAAAATGATGTCAGAAATATCTTTAACTTCAAGCAGCCCGAAGTAAGAATATCTATTTTAGATATATTTTATCATGTTTATCTAAATTTCATAAATATTTTTATTAAATGAAAATTTAAAATCTGTATTTCGTTTTACTATAGGTTGTAGAGAAATATCTAGTTTACGAATTAATTGGTTTCGGAAAAGATGGTTGCCCCATTCGATATTGTCCAGTCGGAAATATAGATTTTATTGGTAAGAGAGTTTTTTTAAATCATTTAAAATATGTGTTGATACTGTATTAAAATTAAATATAGCTCATAAATGATTTTAATATTGGTTTAGGATAGAGGATTTAAACCTATCATCTTTATAGAAAAAAATTAAATATATGAGGACGTGAGTTCCAAAATTTGCCTTATAGACAAAATCTTGGGGAGATCGGAAGATACGTCTGCCTGCGTCTATTGATTTTCATTGTGAACCAAGACTTTACAATATTACAAAAAAAAATAATAGTTTTTTTTTTTTTTTTTTTTTTTTTTTTTTTGTAAAATAGATTTTGGTTTAGAGCAGCGGCTCCCGATTTTTATTGACACGGGACCCACCTTTAACAGAAAAAAAAATGTCGTTACCTCCATAACTTGAAGATTTTTCTAATAGCAATATGGAAATTTTGTATGACCTATATTATAAATAAAATCTATCTGCTATCCTACACTATGAAAAACACACATTTTCGTACGAAGAATGCACTATCAACAAAATCAAAAATAGGTAATATAAATTTATGTAAGTGGAATAATTATTAAAACAACACGCATATTACTAAAATAAAGAAAACTACATTTAATTATTATGAAAACACAACTTTACAATCAGTGAGATTTCTGGTACTTTTATTCACGGATGAGGACATTTAGATCAGAATTAAAACTTGTTAATTTTAATCATAAAGCTGTTATCAGATTCACCAACATTTCGAAAGATGTTTGAGCCAACACTTGATTTCCTCCAACTTTTCGCGAAATATCCACCCAACATCCAGTGTGAAATTAATAGCTTCCTTTTTTTCCTTTGCAATGTCTCCCCAACTTTTTTCCACACGTTCAAAAAAGTCTGGGCTAGCTTAGATTTTTCATCCAACATCGAACGTTTCAACGAATCAGCAAGTAGAAACAGACGTCCACAGAATTTTGTCGTATTGAAACTCATCAAGAACATCAAAATTGAGATTAAGGTATTTCTCGATATTTCCCTCTTATGTTCATCCTGAAGGAAATTAGAGATTTTTATAGGGTTGTCATAACAATTGCGCGACTGATAACATGTCTCACAACGAAATCATGACATAATACCAACTGACTTTTTCATGAAACACTGTCTTCTCGAAAGTTTTAATTTAAATTAATAGCTTCCTTTTTTTAACAGATGAAATAAAAGATACATTTTTAAATCAAACCTCGATTGCCTCGCAACCCACTGTTGGAAACCGCAAGTTTAGAGATATCTGAGACATATCTCAAACCTTGTGATATCCAAATTTTATTTGTTTTCTGGTTGATACATGTTTAATGTCCAGAAATGGAATACTTCTGTTACCACACTGTAAAAAAAATCTGTAAAGGTACTATACTTTATCTAGGAAACTGGGATTCCAAGAACTTTTCCTGTAACGGTAACAACAAAAACTCAAGTTTTAGAATCGGTTACATGGATTTTTCTTGTTATCGTTACATGAAAAGTTCTTGTAATCCCAGTTTCCTAGAAAATGTTTAGTACCTTTACAGATTTTTTTTTTTTTTTTTTTTTTTTTTACAGTGCACAATGACAAAAAAATATTAAAAACGTAAAGAAAATTAATAACTCAGAAACAAATTAAGATACAGTTTCCAAACAAATGCATTTAAAAGCACATTTTTTTCCTTATACGACGGTGTAAAAATTGAAAATGGGCGATGTTTAGAAGTTTAAAAATTTGCAGTATTAAAAAAAAATTGCAAAATTGAAATTTTATTTAAAATTTGTTTGTGATTTGTCCAGGAATATTAATGTTTAATCCAAACCGTACGTAATATATGAGTCTCTTATTACGTTTTTTAAATATTGGATAAAGCGAATTCTGAAACTTACGTCCTGATATTTGTTTTTACCAATATTGTGTACACTGTTAAAAATCTGTTGCATGTTACCGCATACACACACCGCCGCTTGTATATAATATCTCTATTTCGTCCAATGAGAATGCTTCATAATACAGTCAAGTAACCGTTTTCTATACATGCAGCGGAATGCATACACAGCAAAATGACACAGATTTTTAACAGTGATACATACTTATCTTTTTATTTTATAAAAATCAATATATTCTTTGCACTTGTAATTGTTTCCATAAATACGATTATCCACATTTATAAAAAATAGTCGCAAACTTCAAAGTTTCGTTCTTTTAAGGACGTTTATCTAGCAATGTTACAATCAATTACGCTAACTTTATTTAGTTTACGGGGGGTGGGGAACCCTGCATGAGTAACGAAATTTAGTTTGAGACTGTTAATTATAATAACCGAAACTGTGAAGCCTGTAATTTTTATGATGTCAAAGATTACCATTGATTTAAAGATATAACTGATGAAATACATTCATAAATGCACTGTAAAAAAAACTATGAGTTTGCTAAAATTTTTCTGGAAAACTGTGATTTCCAGGACTTTTTATGGAACGGTAACAACAAAAACTCATGTAATGGATATACAATTGCACTGTAAATCAAAATATCTCTAAGGTCACTAAGAATTTTTTAGGAAATTGGGATAACAAGAACTTTTTGTGTAACCTCACACACATTAAAGATTTTAGTAAGATTTTAGTAAGATTACTTTGATTTTAGTAGATTCTTTTGTAAAGCTACAGATTGCTGTACAGTGTAAAAAAAATCTATAAAGTTATAAGGATTTTTCTAGTAAACTTTTATTCCAAGAACTTTTCATGTAACGGTGACAACAAAAATTCACGTGACCTTCCTCGGTCACATGAAATTTTGATGTTCTTGTTATATGAAAAATTCTTGGAATACAAGTTTATTAGAAAAAATTTTATTAAGGTAAAAGATTTTTTTTACAATGTAGCTTTTTACAAAAAATTGGTTTTGTAGATTTACTTCTTTTTATGTACAGTCTATAAAAAACATTTTTGTAAGCATTCAGATTTTTTAAATTTTACATCTGTAGTGTTACTGAATTTCTTTTTCTTACAGAGTGGTAATAAAGAATATCAATAATGCTGTATGAGTAATCCGTGCATACAGTAGTGCCAACTTTTCAAATAAGGTACCTGTACCCAATATGGACACCCTAAGGAAAATGTATTTTTTTCACCCCCATGTACAAGTCATACGACTTCAAAAATATGTGACCACTGTTCTTGGACTCTTGACTATCATTATTAAAATTAGCGACCTTGTAATTATTCTGGTTTAATTTAAATAATAAAAACAAAAAAAATTTACAAGTGTTTATATAAGGAACTACCTGTCCCTATTATGGACAGGTGTTCCCTTACTGACTTTCTACACAGTGTGTATGGAAGAGCCATTTTTCCAAGGGATTTTAGAGGAGAGGGAATAAAAAAATATATCTTAAAGTATTCGGAGGAGGAGGGGGGACAGTAAATATCTTCAGAACATGCATTTTAGAAAGGGGGGTGGGTCATTCTCAGTTTTTACCCTTCGAAGACCTATGCAAAGCCTTTTAGTTACTAGTAAATATTATGAAATAATATTGTTAGTTTTGCTTAGCTTTATTGCATCTGTCTGCGAATTTACATCTAGTATTACTCAGTCCTCACAGCATGGACAAATAGAAACTTTTTCACCATGGGCAGTAAGTTCCAGATAATCTTTATGAACATACCTGCCACGTGTGATGCATGGCCGCATGTTTGAAAAAGCATCAATACTGCAAAAGAAGCAGTACCAGCTCTCATTTGTTGAGTAAGTCATACCGTTGGTACCTACGATTTCTCCAACAGATATCCTACTGGGGAGGGCTTCTTTTTATTTTTTGGATGGTTGCAAGGATTTTTTGGAGGAAGGTTTTGGGGGATTGTTCAAATGGCATCTTGTTGAACAAAGATTGTACCTCTTTGATGCCTTTTCAATTTATTGCTTGGCAACGTTGAATTTTCTTCATTCTTACAGTTGTAGTCGAAGGGGACATAAGCTGTCCATATTGGGAACCGGGCGTAGTTTTACTAAATCTTGTAACAAATGAATAAGGAAAATATTTTAAAGCAAAATATGCAATAGCAAACGAAAATATGTTTTATTAGCTTTCTAAAATACTCCACTTTTCAACATTTAATGCAATTTTACCATATCTAATAAGAATTTAAGCTTGCAAGTAATTAAGATCAGCACATCTCGAAACAACAAATTTAATCCTAAATGGCAAACAATGCGCTTTTTTACACTTTCCAGCCTTAATTACATTTTGAAATGCTTTTCTTCGCGAAAATGTTGAGCCATCTCTCGATCAAAAATATTAGGAGCCTTTATTACCTTTAAAAATATTAGGGGTGTCCATATTGAGAGCCCTGTCCATATAGGGTACATATACCTTATATAGAGAGACTCAAAAAAATTTATAAAAAAAAGCTACTAACAATGCAAAAATAAAAAAATAAAAAAATTAAAAAACCCTAAATATTAAGGAAAACGTACATGTTAGTCATCTAAATGTTTTGTTAATTCAAAACATCACGAAAGATTACAAAATATGCAAGAAATTTGTTTTCGTGGAAATTTTTGTATCTGTTGAAGGAGTTTTCAGTGTTTCTGTAAATCTAATGAATATTCTTACCATAATTCGAACAAAATCATTTTGAGAACGTTAATAAAACCAAATTTCATTTCAGCGATTAAATAAATAAAAATAATAAATAACGAATTTTAATCAATTGAAATTGGGTCGGAGGAAAAATCAAATTATTGAGTGAGCTCTCGCATGATGCGCCGATTTATCTTCCCGAAGCCATGCTTACATTGAATTTCCTCTGACAAAATTTTAATTGTATCATGAGATAGGGTCATAATGCCACTTTAATGTTCTACCAATTTTCACGGCTTAGTGTTAGATTATTTTTCAAACAAATATAGTATTTGATACAGTAACTTATTAACTGTCTGTACAAGAAAGAATATTTTAGCAGATAAGTATTCATAAAACGCAATGTCGTGCTACTTGGCGTTATTATCCAACCATAAGGGCAATAACGCTATTAAAAAAACTATACAACACAGTAGAATAGTGGCATATAAATTGTGCAATTCTAAAGATACAAACACTACAACCCTAGAAATTGAACAAATTTCTCTTACTTAAAACTAATTGTTTTATCAGGATGCAGTGATAAATATTTGATATTTTATTCTTCTGACATGAATAAATAAGCAGAATTTAGGACCTACAAATTTCTCTTTATCCTTTGTGGATTTCAACAGTGACAATATTTCCTGTTCTCGTGCATAAGATTAAACATAAACCCCCTTCGGATGTCATTCCAGCACTGAAAAGAATCAACAGTGCATAACGCCAGTGCAATATACTTATTGTGCAGTATATTTTAAACTGTAAATTTCTACGCGGACATATTCAAAATCTTCCACAACAATTGAAAGCACATGAAATACAATACAAATTTATATAATAAACAAAGTACTTCCCAATAAATGTATAGTCTTCAGATCACAGAACTTAACTCGTAAATTTTAGATCGATTGTTGATGATCTTGTGTACTTCTTCCAGCGATTAGGTCTACAAATGGAACAAATTGACTTTTAGTGGTTTTTTTTTACATCAAATGAGTCACTGCCCTTCTGAAAAGTACCCGTT
The DNA here is from genome assembly GCA_964019185.1 of Maratus speculifer. Lineage (NCBI taxonomy): Eukaryota > Metazoa > Arthropoda > Arachnida > Araneae > Salticidae > Maratus > Maratus speculifer. Next base: position 364,861,650 of record OZ025291.1, read on the forward strand.
GGTGCCATCTCCTAGATTCTTTTCTAATTACGTTTAACCCTCTCACTGACAAGTCCCTGTTAATACGATCACTACGCTCTAGGTTTCCCTGCAATATTTGCAATATTTAAAATAATATAAAACTAATGAATTAATATATTTTTAATGCACTATCCAATGGTTAATACTCTCAAGCTTCACATTTACGTTTGTGATTAAATATTTCTACATAATCTTGAAAAAATAGTGTTTTATTAGTATTTAAAGTAAAATATAGAGAAATCAACATTACGAATTTGCCTTTTGCAAGACTGCCAGAGAGTTTTAATATTAGAACTTGGCGTTATTACCTACGACGCCTTTTTACACCAGGAAATCTTATTACGACATTTTAAAATATTTTATTTTACATTTTCAATTTTTATACTACATTATTTTTCTATTAAACAGGATTTTAGTTAAAGTTTTATTAAGTTTTACTCATCTTATTGTTTTACATCCATAATTTATGCATTGCAGGTCTCACCGCATCTCTTAGGTTTGACGAGATAGAGAAAGTAATTATTCATAAACTTGAAGCAGATACAAAAATAATGGAAGAACAAAGTGAAAAAGTAAGAGTTACTCTTAAGTTTTTTTTAAACATTATGTTTATGAAGGATGTAGAAAAAAAAATACCCCCTTACTAAAAAATTATCCTCCTTGTAAAATTATCAAAACATCTTTTTGTTGAAAGTAATTATTCATAAACTTGAAGCAGATACAAAAATAATGAAAGAACAAAGTGAAAAAGTAAGAGTTACTCTTAAGTTTTTTTAAACATTATGTTTATCAAGGATGTAGAAAAAAAAATACCCCCTTACTAAAAAATTATCCTCCTTGTAAAATTATCAAAACATCTTTTTGTTGCATCAAAATATATAATTTATGAATATTTATTTAAACAAATCGTGTGTTAATTTCACTTTTGAATAAATTTCTATACATTAATTTGCATCCATATTACTGATGTTAATATTTTAATTCATATTGCATTGCTGTTTTTAAAGCTGATTTTTTGTCCTTTTAACTTGTATAAGTGTTTTTTTATTTTACTTAAACACATTAAATATCAACTCCTTTTAAAAAACACATCCATATAATGACATTTATCTATGTCCGATATTCTCTAAATGATACATATAAAACATCTAATCTCTGAATAAGAGACCCTACATTTAATAGGAAGCAATAACTAACCAAAAAAGTTGGTTCCAATAAATTAATAAAATGCTAAAACAGCATTATTTTTTCATAAAATTTTTTATCTTAAGAAAAATTAATACCTTTTAAATATTACTATTTTTATTCTTTAGTGAAATCATAATCAGAAAAATTAATCAAGTTTCTTAAATAATTCGTTAAATGTATTTTCAAATAAGATAAAATTTGGATTAAAAAATAGGAAAGGAAAAAACTCAAGTGGTTAGATAATTTTAAAACATGAGTGGACATCGGACACTATAATCTAGTCAAATATTTGAGTATAAAAGACAAATAAATTTTTAAGCAATATTATGGATCCTATGAAACTTACATAACTGAAGTATCTTGGTGAATTTTAAAATTAAATACTTCTGTCAAAATCTATTTGGTTCAGCACATTAATCATGCATTTTTCTATGAAATTACTATTTTTTGTGCTTTTATATGCAATACTTTTTGCAGAAAAGCCAGGAAATTAAACAGGTCGTAGTAGATTCATTGCAGTAACACCAATAGTAGTAGCATAGTTAGTAACTTTTTTAAAATATACACTGTTAAATCAGAAGAGTAGATTTGCCTTCTCAGGAAATAGCTATAATTTATTGGTTCGTGAATGAGTTGTTTTTCGAACGTTTTAATCATCTTGATTTAAATCCCTTATTCAAATTACTCATCTTGAGTTAAATTGATAAAAAACCACTCGTTCACTGGAATTGTTTTAACTCTTTATAGTCCAAGAACCGACCGCACAAAACCCTAAGTCATCGAGCACAAGAAAAAATCCTTTATACTATGGAAGAGTAGTCATAGGGGAATCTAATGATCCATGTCTACGGGTAATGAAATGGTGCATAATCCAAAAATTAAAACCACTAGTGGTTGACTCGTAGACTTAGCAATATGTTTTCCTGCACCCAGTTTCCCGTGATTTCATATTTTTGATTGTACGGCAAACACAATGGTAGACCTACGAAGGAGCCACTAGTGCTATTAATTTTTGTCTTACTCTCTTAAAAAGTCAGCCACAAATTAGCTCAAGTTGAGCTGAAATCCACTCATCTCAATGTTAAAAGGCAGCTTCTCAAAAAAGAGTTGAAATAACTCGAGTTTTAACTAATTTAAATGAAGTTGAGCTATTTAAATAACCAATTTAGATCAAGAAGATTTAATCGTTTGAAAAACAACTCTTTTATGATCGAAAAAATTACAGCTCTTTCATGAGAAGCCAAATCAGCTTTTTCGTTTTAAGAGTGTATGCATCACTTCACTTCCGGCAGGCATGGATCATTAGATTCCCCTATGACCACTCTTCCATAATATAAAGGATTTTTTCATGTGCTTGATGACTTCAGAGTTTTTGTGCGGTCGGCTCTTGGATTATTACAAAAAACTGACTTTCAAATCGTGAGATGAGTGTATTTCGGTTCAATTTGAGTTATTTTATGGCTGAGTTTTTAAGGGAGTAGATATTCACTTTTAAATTTATAATAATTTATAACTGAATCAATTTTAAAGTTAGAGAATTCTACATGAAACTACCTATATTATGAAGTACATGTCATTTCATTTTTTATACGAAATTCGAATTTCATTTTTTATAAAACTATTACAGATTACAAATAATGTTAGAACGTTT